>CM054057.1:513373779-514092770 GCA_028641055.1 Alopecurus myosuroides
GGACATAGTGTATAAAGGGAGAAACGCCCTTAAGTCATAGGTAGTCGCAGACTTCCTTTCAAAGTGGAAGGAGCTACAAACTCCAGGACCCCCCAGAATACTCGAGCTCCTGGATCATGTATTTCGACGGGTCAAAATGAAACGAGGGAGCAAGAGCCGGCGTAATCCTCATATCACACAGAGGCGACAAGCTCCAGTATGTCCTGTGACTGGACTTCCCCCTGGACGACCCCGCATCCAACAACGATGCTGAGTATGAGGCACTCTTGCACGGCATGAAGATGGCGATTTCCTGTGGTGCCACTCGACTGATGATCTACAGGGACTCTAATCTCATCGTGCAACAGACGATGAAAGAGTGCGACGCGGTCGCAGATAACATGATCGATTATCGCGACATGTATAATCTGCTCGAAGGAAGTTTTAAACGGTGCGAGCAGAAGCACATCGCACGATCAAGCAACGAAGAACCCGACAGACAGGCGAACATCGGGTCAACAAACACCCCAGTCCCGCCAGGAATCTACTTCGAGCGAATCAGCAAAAGACCAGTGAAGCTCAAGAAACACAAAGTAAGTACCAGACGCGACAGAGACAGAGGCTTGTCAGCAGAGTGCCCTCATCGCCCACATCCATCACATCTCGCGACAAGTCTTCCTGTTCGAGCCAGTCTGGACACACAAGTATCTTGACTACCTGCTCTGAAAACAGCTCACAGGGGACATCTCTGAGGCAAGGCAGATAGTTTGACGAAGTAAATCCTTTCGGGTGATCAAAGGTGAGCTTTAAAAGCAGAGCATATCGGGAGTCCTTCAGAGGTGCATCGCACCCGAAGACGGAAAGGAGTTACTTCGAGACATACACCAGGGCAACTGCGGGACACCATGCAAGTCGGAGAGCTATCGTAGGCAAGGCTTTTCGATTAGGCTTCTACGGGCTCACGGCAACCAGAGACGTCAAGGACTTGGTCGAGTGTTACGACGCTTGCCATCGGTTTGCACCTAAACCACATGCACCAGCGACGGAGCTTCATATGATCCCTCTGACTTGGCCCTTTGCTCAATGGGGCCTAGACATGGTAGGACCATTACGGAAGGCTACGCTAGGAGGATACACCCATCTATTGGTCGCAGTCGACAAATTTACCAAATGCATAGAGGCAGTTCTGGTCACATCCCAACACGCAAAGTCCGTCGTCAAGTTCCTCGACTCCATTGTTTGCAGATTTGGAGTCCCCCATAACATCATTATGGACAACATAACCAACTTCACGGCCAAGGAAACTCATAATTTCTGCAAAGAAAAGTAAATAACTCTTAGATTTGCCTCGGTGGCGCACACCCAAACTAACGGCTAGGTCGAACGATCCAATGGATTGGTTTCGGCTGGCCTGAAGAAAATACTACTCGCAAGATTAGATGAAGCAGCGGGGCATTAGGCGGAGGAACTGCCATCCGTCCTATGGATCTTGAGAACAACCCCAAACAGGAACTCTTTTGGTTTTCTTTCTTGTCATTACAGATGCGGAGGTGCTACGTGGTGTTTAGAGGCAGGGTTCCAGGAGTCTACGATCACTGGGAAGACTGCTTCGAGCAGGTGAACAAGTTCAGGGGCAATGCCTACAACACAAGAGTGGCGGCGGAAGCTAAGTGGTTCATCCATCTCGAGGAACAGAAGAAGAAGAAGAAGAACAACAACAACAAGTGGATGAAGACCCTCGCCGCCGCTCTTCTCGCCGTCGCCTCGCTCGTCATGCTATGGTTCCTAGCTAGATGATTAGGTTATCGGCGACTAGATAGGTCACTTGTAACGATGTTGAAGCATCGATCGATGTAATTGGTCCCGATGATTAACTGTCTGATGTATCTATTTGGCTCTGATGAACACTTTGTATTGATGATCAACTATTTGTTGTAGCTATTCAGAATTCTAAGCAGTATGATCAACTATGATATATTATTTGTTTGTCACAGAACTGTTTTGATCCATTTTGTCTACTTATATTCTTCTGTATTTGAGCTGTATATACCTGTATAAATATGATACTGTGTATTTAAAAAAAAATACAGCATAATATAGTCGTGGCGCGCCTAAAGGAATAGGCATGGCGCACGGGTAAACTTAGCTGTGGAGGCAGAAAATAGGCGTGGCGCACCAGTAATGTTAGGCGTGACGCACCTCGTGAAGTTAGGCGTGGCACACCTCAGATAGCCGTGGCGCACCGTGGCCGTGCGTCAAGGATATGAATAGACGTGACGCACTATGCAGGTGCGTCACGGCTAACTTAATAGGCGCGACGCGCCACGGTGCGTCACGGGTAAGGTATATCGGTGCGTCACGCATGACCTTTTTCCCTAGTAGTGAACTACACACCATTTTTCATGATATACGGTGCCGAGGCAGTTCTACCCGACGATGTTAGATTCAGCGCTCCACGAGTCATTGCCTACAACGAAGAAGCACCCAACAAAGCACTCGCAGAAGACATGGACTCTCTGGATAAAGCTAGGGACGTCGCGCTCGCAAGATCCTCCGTTTACCAGCAAGCTGTACGCAATCACCACAATCGCCGCATCCGCAGCAGATCCTTCGTGGCAGGAGAACTGGTACTACGGCTCAAACAAGACTGCAGCCACAAGCTCGATCCACCATGGGAAGGACCCTTCATCATACACTAAGTTATCCCGGAGGCGCCTACCGCTTGAAGAACTCAAAAACAGGCTGCGTCTACTCCAACCCGTGGAACGTAGCGCACCTGCGGAAATTTTATTCTTAGGAGATTATTCTACTCGCAAATAAGGCTGCTTCAGCCACATTGTAAATCGAGCAAATACATGGATTCTCTCAACCATCGCAATAAAGACTACATAGTCGCATATCTTCATTTCTTCACCAATACATGCTAACATGGTAACACACCCCAACACACGGGGGCTACACCAAACTAGCATATATTCTTTCGAGTGCCTCTACATAAAAATTTACAAGGTTACTTGGTACTCACCTTAATAGACCTTAAGTATGTCATATAATATACAAGGACTCTACACCTTAAAAGGAGAACAACCTAACTACTGTCGCCTAGCATCCTCCCGGAGAAATCGTTCCATCTCGGCAGCAGTTAACTGAATAATGCGCTAAGCACTAGGACGCGCAACCTCATAATGAGAAGCAAAATCCACAGGCATTCCTCGGGTAACGGGAAGCTGTTACTCCTGAGCTCCGCAAATAAGCGTATGTCGCACACACTCGCGAACATCTTCTACTCGGAGAAAGATCCTCAGCAAACTGCTTAGTCGATCAGGCATAACGTCAAACGGATACAGTACTCGATAAACCGAGGAAAGGGATTCTTGGCAAATTCAATACTGTAAAGTCGCCAAGACAAAACCCCTGCAGAAGGTTTCGCACCACGGCAGCGAGAAACTAGTTCAGAAAGCATCTTCGCTAGCATTTCAGCACGGTCGCCAAAAGGACGGAGCGCTGCCTTTTTGCCTAACACATCTCGAGGAAGCTCCGAGTACACCTTCTCCACATCACCCGTGACATTGTGCGCCAGGGAGAATTGGATGGATGTTTTGGCGCCGCACTTGGTCTGGGCGAGAGTGTACCCTTTAGGAAGACCGCTTTTCCATGGAACACCTGCAGGAGGCCCTCAAGGGTCGACGGAACCAGCGCCCCCGCAAGAAAGCGTTGGTGCAGTTGCGATAGCACTTGAGAAACATCGGGGAGAGAGAAGCAGTCCCTATTCCCGTGCTCCTGTAGCTGGGTGCACACGTCCGCCAAGGCATCGACCCGAAGCTCTCCAGGAATCAACAGGGCAACGCCGAGCGCACCTAACAGAAGAACGGAACAAGTCACAATACGAAGTGAAAAATAACAGGATAAAACGTGAATGGACAAACAACGCACCTGGCAAAGCCTTAGATGTAGGGCGAAGGAGGTCAGTCAGCTTGTTGTCATAATCCGCACCCGCGTCTTCCAACTTCTTCAGAGACTCGCGAGATTTCGCGAGGCGATCAGCCGCGTCCTTGCGAGTGGACTCTTAACTCCTTTCGGGTAGATTCCAACTCCTTATCGAGATCTTTGATCCGATCTTGGGCCTCAGTCTTCTCGGTGTTAACGCGATCAGCCTCATCTACAATACGGAGAAAGTACATCAAACAATGGTGTAATCTGAAGAAACAAAGCCAAAACACGAAGCATACGGTGACTCACCTCTTGAAGAACGGGTGTCCTGAAGAAACTGATCTTGCTCTTGGCGAAGAGAAATACACTCCTCCTCGGCCACAACAAGATTACGCCCGAAAGGAAACAGAGAATCAAGGATGGCTTGCAAAAAATTTGCGAGTTAGAAAAGTATCGCTTGAATCTATACAAGACTGCACGCAGTCGAGTATAGACTCGGAGGCTACTCCCATCGGGAGCATTGTCGTGCACCCGATAAAAACCGCGATAAAGAAAAAAAGCAAAGATGCAACTTGAGTCTGTAACCAACTGCAAACAGTCGATCACAGACTCGGGGGCTACTCCCATCGGGAGCATTGTTGTGCAGCCGATAAAAAGGAAGAAATTTCTCGAAGAAAAGGAGGCCTTACCTTGCCATTCGGGGTTGTCAAAGGGTCAGGCAAACTCGCCGAGACCTCTTTGCTCGCTAAAGCCCCGACATCAAAGGGCTGCCTGACCAGCAAGCTAGGAATCGGATACTCGAGAGTATGAGCCTCCTTCGTAGGGCTCGAAGGTCGCCGAGGAGGACTAGGAACCCGAGAAGGTCCTGTTGTCGTGGTGGTATCACGGCAGATGCCATAGGATGGCGAACTGTTTGGGGTCGATGGACGCTCGAGGTTCTCGGGGAGGGATCACACGGCGAGTAGCCACGTGTGGGATGAATCTAACAATACAAACACCAAGATCTTACCCAGGTTTAGGGCCCTCGTGTGGAGGTAACACCCCTACTCCTGCCTCTCTCTTTATATGTGTTTCACCGAGTAGCCACAATACAATCAGGCCTTCAGCCGAGTAGCCACTCTTCTCTCTAGTTCTCTCTACGTGTAGTGAAGCAATCCAGAGTGTCGACCCTCGCACAGGAGGAGGCAGGGCACCTTATATACTGGTGCCCAGCCGAATAGAAAACAACTATAAGGTACGACTTGACGTGACAGGCGCACTGCAGAACAGAGCACGCCTCCGGCTTCTCGCTGACGCTTGCCCCGTAAGTCGTTGCGCCGTTCGGAGATGGGACCTGTCCACCCTTGTCAGTGAGATAGGGTAGGCCCCTAGCCCTGTGATGTCCCCTCTGTCAGTGACAGGATTTGACAGGCGCCTACCGCACTGTAGCCACGCCGTAGCGCGGATAATCATGCGCTCCGTAAGTTGAACCGTACGCCGGTACGGACGCAGGATACGCGGGATCCTTTGTCAGAACGGCTCCATTGACTTCTGCCCCGAGTAGGAATCCACTCCCTCTACTCGAACCACTTCCTCTACTCGGACGAACATAACTTCCTTGATTCTTCCTTCTGGCCATTAGCATGTACGGCCGGGTAGCAGTCGACCGGGTAGCAAGTACCGGTAGCCGGCTACTCAGCCAAACCTCTCCTTTGGCCTTTCCTTTAGCACTTGCCTTACCCCTACTCGGGGGTACCGCCCCGACATTAGTCCCCGAAGCTGGTAGAGTCCTGTGAACTTGTTCACTGGGCCCTGCCAGCTTAAAAACAAATCTTGTCTTTGAACTGTAAGATGCCGAGTTGCACCTCTGAGTAGCCTATAGCTCTTGCTTGAATCTCATCTCCTCCGAGTAGCACTGTCTCTCTTCTCTGATGCCGAGTAGAAAGACTTAGCGAAATTCCGAAACACAATCCCACTCAAACGGTGCGAATCCACCTCTGCGTGTCGCTACAGGGCACGTGTCACACCCCCGTACCCCCGACGCCTCGGTGCCTGGGATACAGCAGGCCACGCGCCCATAACTGCGACCAGGGCCCACCAGCCCGTTAAGTCGCTTCAACTGCACTCAATAGCCCACGATCTCGACGTGGGATTATCTGCGCCCGTTACGCGCGCGGTATGCGCTGTGTGCGTTTCTAACGGTTGCGCTACCCACGCCGCATGATCTCCGCGCACGATCAATCCGCGAATAACTCACCGGTAACTGCAACTCGAGGGAGAGGGATAAATACCCCCTCGCCGCTCCCTTCTTCTCTTTCCTGCTCTCTTCCACCTCTTGCCCCTTCGTCTCTCCGCCGCAGAGCGCTCCGCCACCGCAACCGCTTGCCGCGCCATCGGAGAGACAAAGAGAGATCCAGATTCCGATTCACACCTTCCACCAGTGCCTCCGCTTCTCAGATTCGCATCTCCGCCGCCATGGCTGCACGCGGAGACGACGATGCCGCCGCCCGCGCCGGCTGGGAAGGCTCAGAGGTAACGGCGGAAGACTGTCAGTGGCTGGTAAACACACGCCCGCGTGCCTCCCGGCGTGACGTGCCGCCATCCAGGCAACGAGGTCGTCCCCAAGCCCGAAGCGGATGAGTATGTCGTTTTTCTTGCGCACTTTAAGCGCGGCTTCGACCTTCCGATTTCTGAATTCTTTTCCAAGTTCCTTGAGCACTTTGGCCTCCAGCCACATCATCTCCCACCAAATTCCCTCATCATGCTCTCCACCCACGCCGTGGTGTGTGAAGCTTTCCTTGGCGTGTACCCAACAATCCACACATGGGCACGCTACTTCTTCCTCCGAAAACAGAGCATCCCCAATCCGGGCAAAACAGATAGCGCCCGCACCATGACCCAAACCGGCTGCGCCATGATGCTGCAGCGCTCCACTGGTATCCACCCAAGAGCCAAGGGCCTAGAATCTGTGCGCAAGTGGCAGCGCAGCTTCCTATACGTGAAGAACATGGCCACGGAAGACGGGAAGCCAATCGAGAACCGGATAGGCCTTCCCAAATTCCGGAACGCCCTGCCCACTCAGCAGAACTTGGGCTACCACCCGAAGTGTCGGGGGGTTACCCCCGAGTAGAGTAAAGGCAAGTGGTAAAGGCAACAGTCAGAAGAGAAGTTTGGTCGAGTAGCCGCCTACCCGGTACTTGCTACCCGGTCGACTGCTACTCGGTCTCACAAAAAGATGACCAGAAGGAGATATCAAGCAAGTTATATCTGTTCGAGTAGAAGAGTTGGCCCGAGTAAGATTGGCGGGAATCTACTCGGGCAAGAAGTCAAAGGAGCCGTTCTGACACAGGATCCCGCGTATCCCGGGTCCGTACTTGGCACTGTTCATCTGGGGACGGCGTGCCTGACAGCGACAGTGTGTCAGCAGGGCGTCGCAGGATAGGGGGGACCTAATCTGTGTTCGCACAGTGATAACAGACTGGTTACTTGGTTTTGCCCAACGACTTTCTGCATCAGGACAAACTTAGAGCCAAAGCTGTCAGCGGGAACTCGGAAGAAGGACGATGTGCACACAATGTCGACACTTGTTTGTATTTGGCTGTATCCGGCAGGGCACCGGATATATAAGGTGCCCAGCCGCCTCCTGCGCGAGGCACGATCACACACGACGTTCACAAGGGGAGCATTAGGAGAACACCCGTAGAGATTCTTGACCTAATCCTACCCAGAGAGAGAAGAGTGGCTACTCGGTAGCAAGAACATTTGTACTGTGGCTACTCGGTGAGACACCAGAATACAGAGAGAAAGGCAGGAGTAGGGGTTTTACCTCCTCACGAGGGCCCTGAACCTGGGTAGATAGTGTTGTTTGCAGTGTTTGTTCTTCACCTCACGCGTCTACTCGTCGCGTGATCCCTCCCCGAGCACCTCCAGCGTCCTTCGTCCCCACATCTTTAGCCATCCTATGGCATCTGCCGTGACACCACCACGATAGTTGGCGCCCACCGTGGGGCAACCAGCGGCGCTGGCTGGAGTTTCCGTTCGGACGGGATCGTTTTCTGCTACTCGAGAGCGCGTGGTCTGTGGCCTTGTCCACAGATTCGGCTCCTTCGACTTCGTCACCGACAACGCCGGCGATTTCGGCGGCAGGGCCATGCCGGAGGGCGGCTCGGTGATCTCCTTCGGCGCGCACCTCGTCTACGTCGCCACCGTCGTCGACTGCACGTACCCCGAGCTGGTGCATGACGCGGAGGATCCGCCCGCCGTTGTCGCCGCACGCGGGAGGCCGCTGGGCAGCTCCGCGGACGTCGCGGAGGTGATGGTGGCTGGCTTGGCTGCGGACGCCGGCACGGGTGCTCCTGGCGCTGCGGTCGTTGCTGAGGACCTTGCTGGCCCGAGCGTTGGTGGAAGGACTCACCGCCCTTACGAGAAGGAGTGCAACCTCCCGCTCTCCACGACTCCGACTATCCCTGCGTCTGCTGCGCGCCCGGGCATGCCGCCTCCCACCGACCTCGAGCTCCTGAGCATGAAGGAGCAGCTCGAGCGGCAACGCCAGGAGCTGCTCGCCCAGCAGGCGGAGTTGGACAAGATCAGGCTAGAGCTTAGCTTAGATCAGCTTGAGTACAACAAGGCTCACGGCTTCACGCCAGTCACTAGGAGAGCTAGCAGAGTAGGCGCCACGCGGCATAACCTTGGTGCCGAGATGGCAACGGTTGTAGAGCCTCCCGCGCAGTCCGCCACCGCAAACACCTTCACCCGGCCCCGATATAGCACCCCCGCCAAGACACTTAGAGCTGCTGAGGCTGTAGCCGCCGAGTTGCCGCATCTCGACGGCGACGCGCGCGCTAGGCAGCAAGAGAGGCTCAACGAGTTGGTGTTAGAGGCTGCTAGGCAGAATGAGGAGTTCCGGAAAGCCAACCCGGGTGCTGGAGCCTCGCAGGTGGTGCACTCGCACGCGGCTAGATCTAACGATCAGGCCTCATCTCCGCATCCCAGCCGCGAGAAGAGCCACAGTGGACGTTCTGGCAGAGATAGGCAAATGCAGGTGTATGACCCGGCTGCTGCCGCGAAACATCTCGCTGTGCCGCAGCAGCCCGGTCAGGAACACAACGCTGCAAGAGCAGGCTCCCAAGCCCATCAAGCTCAAAGCCAGACCCGAGGTGGAGCGCGCCCAGGTCCTTCTCAACGTCCCGCTGCTCAGCCTATTCGGCAGAGGCAGCAGCCGCGCGCAGTGGCGCCAGCCGCCAACCCGGTGGAGCAGCCCGCAGCGGTGCAGGTGGACAGATATGATGACGGCTACTCGGCCATGGAGATGGCTGGCTATGACATTCTGGACCGTGTTGGCGAGCGCGTGTTGGCGCCTGGAGACGCAAGGCATCAGCTGGACCGGATCAACTTGTTAGCCCGGCTGGAGAACACGGGTCCTCCTGGCCCCGAGTGCTTTGGCCCGCGCATCATGAACGAGCCGTCCGTGAAGAACTTCCACCTCGCAAGGGGCACCAAGAGCTACAACGGCAGCACCAAGCCGGAAGATTGGCTCAATGACTATGTCACCACGGTTCATATCGCGAACGGCAACAGGAGATGGGCGATGCGCTATGTCCCGTAGATGCTAGAGGGTCCAGCTCGCACTTGGCTCAACAACTTGCCCAAGAACAACATCAATTGCTGGCTGGACTTCTCGGACGCCTTCATCAGCAACTTCACAAGCACTTACAAGAGGCCGAATAGGCCACAGCAGCTGTCCGCTTGCAGGCAGCGAGAAGATGAGACAGACCGCGAGTACCTTACTCGGTGGAGCACACTGAGGAACACCTGTGAAGGTGTGAATGAGGCCCAGGCCATCACTTGGTTTGCGCTGGGTTGCAGACATGGCAGTATGCTGTGGCAGAGGTTGCAGAGGGAGATGCCAAACACTCTGGCGGAGACCATCAAGATTGCGGATCAGTACGCACTCGGTGATCCTACTCAGCCCCTGATGGACTCCTCTGAGCCGAGAAGAAACTTCAGCAACAGCAAGCGCAACGAGTTCCGCCACAAGCGCAGGGGTGACCGAATAGATATTCGGTACGACCCTGAAGAGGTGAATGCAGTGGCTGTTGGAGCTGGGGGTAGCCAAAGGCAAAAACCTGCTGGAGCCTACGGGCAGAACCAGAACCAGGGCCAGGGCAACAAGAAACCATTCCGTGCTCCTCAGTCGGGTAGCGGCAACTCCGAGCAGCCGAGGAAGTTCGTCTTCAACGACATGAAGGATGGTCCATGCAGCTTCCATACGCAGCATCCGTCGAGGCCTGCTAACCACACTACTCAGCAGTGCGAGTGGTGGGATGAGATCAAGAATGAAGGCTTGCCTCCTCCTCCCCCTCTGCCAGCGGCCAATGCTAATGTGCAGCCTGCTCGCGCACCCGCAGCTCGGCCGCCAGTGTTCCCGAGAAGAGAAAATGTGAACCAAGTGGCTTTAGGAGCCAACCGACACTTCAACAATGAGAGCTACCGCAACAACAACAACAACTACAACCGCAACAACAACAGAGGCAACAACAACTACCAGGGCAACAACAACAACGGCAACAATGGGGGCGGAGGCTCCAACCAGTACCAAGAGCACCACGAGAGCTACATGATCTTCACTTCCGAGCCGGTCGACAAGCAATCACAGCACAGGCGAGCCATGGAGGTCAATGCAGTGATTCCTGCTGTCCCTCACTACATGTATTGGTGCGACCAAGAGATCAGGTGGTCCCGAGTAGACCATCCCAAGGTGATGCCCAACCTGGGTAGCTACGCCTTGGTGTTGGATCCTACCTTCCTGGGTCCTGAGAAGAATGTGAGGTTCAGCAAGGTGCTAATCGACAACGGCAGCAGCATCAACATCGTGTACAGAGACACACTCGAGAAGCTTGGCCTGGACGAGAACATGCTACTGCCTAGCAAGACCACCTTCCATGGCATCGTGCCGGGAGTCTCGTGCAACCCGATTGGCCGAGTATGGATAGATGTGCTATTCGGCACATGGGAGAACTGCCGCACAGAGCGCCTGCAGTTTGAGGTGGTTGATCACAAGAGCCCTTACCATGCTCTACTCGGCAGGCCTGCTCTGAGCAAGTTCATGGCTTCTACCCACACGGCATATCTGAAGAGATCTATGCAGCTTGCCCCTTTACCCGGCTAATCCTTCGTTGCGTCCATGCAGTCTTTCGTGACTCAATCTGAGGAGAAACTGGCATATGCCACCAAGCTCATTGAAAAGGAGGTGGTTCTGCGTGAAGCAGCCGAGGCTGAGGCCAGGAGGAATAGGATGATAATGAGGAAGTATAGGAAAAGGGCTCACAAAGCAGAAGATGATCTAACAAGCCTTTCTGTCCAAATTGCTGACACGTATCGTGCTTTGCTTGGTACGTTTCTTCCTCCGGGTTATCCTTTTGATAAATAGCCAGAGTTTTCCCGACTCATGTTTCCATTTCTTCAGGCCCGGACGAAGTGATGCCGGATGAGGATGACATTGCCAGGCTGAAAACTATCAAGAGCGTTATCCGGCAGCTATGCGCCGGAACCAAATGGATCCTTCAGGAATTACGGTGGCCGGGTAAGGGGCATGTCGATCTGAAGAGAATGCTGGATGCCTTCTCCACTATCCCCGAGTGGATTTGGCACTGGAAACGCTCGTCTTGCCGGGTTGGAGTAACCCGGGGGCTTGCGCTTGCTAAGGCTTATTTCCCTAAGCTCGAGCTAGTGAAGATTATGGGCGGCTTTCCGGAGTTCAAGCTTGATGGGTCCAAGTTCTCAGTGAAGGATTTTCAGGCTGTCCAGAAGGAGGTCCGTTACCCGGCCAGCGTGATCGCTGACGACCTGGATGTTGATTCCCTCGTTCCTGCATATGATGCTGCTGGTGAAGCGGTTAAGTCGGATCTTCCCGAGCCGTATGATATGCTGGCTCGGTGGAAGGAGGAAGCTGCTAAGTTGAGGGCGGAGGCTGCCAAAAAGCAAGCTGAAGCCGGTTCTGCACCCGATACCTCAACACCAGTCGTTCCACCTCCTGCGCGGGCTGGTACTACTGATCCGGGTGCTGCTGCTACCACCAATGATGGAAAGGGCAAGGCCAAGATGGACGCCGAGTGATACCTGATATTTAATGCCTCTTCTTATGCGTCAGTCGTCCGATGTGCTGTTTAAACAATTATATTTTGGGTGGTGCGCCTGTGCACCTTTGATATCTTTCACCGGGATTTTGTAATGTACGCTAAGGTCTTGATATACTCTATGCCTCTTCTGGCCTTTTAAATTTATCCATTTTTGAACTCATCTGCTCTCGATATCCGGCTTTCTTTATTGTTCCTTTTGTGAAATTCGGTTTCCGGGTCTCATGGGTGTTGACAAGCGGACTTGCTGCTAAGTCCCCAAGACTTCGGATTTTTGGATTTTTGAATTTTAACAATCAAACAATTTTTCTCGTTTTCGAGATCCCGAGCCCCCAAGACCCGGATTCCGAGTCTAGGAAACGTGATCTTTCAAGGAGAACGCATTTGCTTGCTGCTAAGTCCAAAAAGCCCAGAGCCGTTTCACATAGGTTTTGAAGTTATGCTTAATAATCGTTGAATTTCCTGCTATCAGCCCTGTACTCTGCATAACTTGTGGTTTAGATGACCCTTTTGACTCTCTGATACTATAAGCCGGCTTTCGCATGGATATCATGTTGTTACATCTGTACGAAACAGGGTCAACCAAGTCCCATTGGGCTTCATGGCTGATTGTAATCGTAAGCGAGCAAATCATGCCATTTTAGTGCGAGTCACATCGAGCTTAAGTAAGATAAGTCAAGAAAATTTGGCTCCTTTGTCCGGTTATAAGAATTCAGCCGTACTCGTTTCCGAGTGACCGGCCCTTATAACTCATAGGCATCGAGGCCAGGTCTTTGAGTTTTCAACTGTGCTATTCAAGCAATCAGCCCCCAAGACCTATATATGCGACATGCTGAAAGTGAAGAACATGAGAATAACCACCTCTTTACTTGATATGAAAAAGTTAGGTAAGCAGGCCGCCTCATTAAAAACCCATCCAGTCCCCAAGGGTACCCTGGATAGGAAAAGAGTACGTCTGAAACCTGCTGCCTGTTACACCGTGCAATTCCACTTGCCAATATAATCTTTACTAAGTATAATACGGACGTAGCTGCGCCACGTTCCAAGGTCTGTCTCTTTCTTGCATAGATGAAGTGGTATGAGCGGTGTCATTAACTGTAGCCGACTCTTCCCTTGCATCTACCAAGTAATTTGATCCGTTATGCAGATTCTGGCTTATGATAAACGGTCCTTCCCATGGTGGTGATAACTTGTGTTTTCCTTCGTTTGACTGTACCAGGCGCAGAACCAGGTCTCCTTCCTGGAAGACCCGGGTTTTCACGCGCCGGCTGTGATACCTCCGTAGATCTTGCTGATATATGGCTGATCTTTCTAGGGCTTGTTCCCTTTGTTCTTCTAACATATCTACGGCGTCCTGCCGGGTTTTTTCATTCTCCACTTCGACGTAAGCTGATATTCGTGGTGAGTCGTGAATAATGTCACTCGGTAACACTGCCTCCGCACCATAGACCATGAAGAAGGGTGTCATCTGAGTGGATCTGTTAGGTGTAGTGTTGATACCCCAAACCACAGAAGGAAGTTCTTCGACCCATGCACCAGCTGCCCTGATACAGGGGACTCGCAATCGTGGTTTTAATCCGCGAAGCAATTCTTGGTTTGCCCTCTCCACTTGTCCATTGGCCTGCGGATGAGCCACTGATGCAACATCAAGCCGGATTCCATTGTTGCCACAGAACTTCTCCATCTCACCAAGGGACATGTTGGTTCCATTGTCGGTAATTATGCTGTGGGGATACCCGAACCGGTAGATAATCCTTTTCAGGAACTTGACTGTTGTAGCTGCTTCGCAATTAGTAACTGGCATAACCTCAACCCACTTGGTAAACTTATCAATAGCCACCAAAAGATGTGTCTTCTTGCATGGTGACATATGAAAGGGGCCAACCATGTCCATACCCCAGACAGCGAACGGCCAAGTTAACGGGATGGTCCGTAACTCCATAGCCGGCACATGGGTTTGGCGAGCGTACCTTTGACATCCGTCACACCTTGCTACCAATCGTTCCGCATCTGCTAGAGCCGTGAGCCAGAAAAATCCGTGTCGATAAGCTTTAGCCACAAGAGATCTTGTGGATGCATGATGTCCACAGTCGCCTTCATGGATTTCCTTGAGAATCTGTCGGCCTTCTTCTGGCGCTACGCAGCGCAAAAAGACTCCTGCTGCGCTTCTCTTGTATAATTCCCCATTGATGATAGAATATCCCTTTGCTCGCCTCAAAATTTGCCTTGCTAATACCTCCTGCTGTGGTAACTCGCCTCGTGATAGGTAGGCCAAAAACGGTTCTGTCCACTCGGGAATAGTACGTACAGTGGCCACAAGTCCTGAATCCGGGTCTTGATTTGCCAATTCCTCCTCTGACTCGATTTTAACTGATGGTCGCCATAATTCGTCCAGGAAAACGTTAGGTGGAACCGGCTCTCTGCGCGAGCCGAGTCTGGCGAGTGCGTCGGCTGCCTCATTCTTTCTTCTGTCTATATGCTCTACCTCATACCCGGAAAAACATCCTACAACCCTATCAACTTCCCTGCGGTATGCTGCCATAGTTGCGTCCTTTCTATCGCAAGTTCCTGACACCTGCTGTACCACAAGGTCCGAATCTCCGAAGCATCGTATCCTCTTGATGTTCATCTCCTTGGCCGCCTTTAAGCCATGCAATAGGGCCTCATACTCGGCCACGTTGTTGGAACAGTCAAAGTGAATTTGTAGTATGTAACTTAATTTATCTCCTTTGGGTGACGTTAGCACCACTCCAGCTCCTGATCCCTCGTATTGCTTAGATCCATCGAAGTGCATGATCCATGACTCGGATTTTGGAACCGTTGTAGTCATGCCTGTATGTGTCCAGTCGTTAACGAAATCAATTAAAGCTTGAGATTTGATTGCTGACCTGGGTTCGTAGTTGATGTGATAATCCCCCATTTCTATCGCCCATTTGGCTATTCTTCCAGTCACATCCGAGTTCCTGATGATATCCGACATTGGTATTGAGCTAACCACCGTTATGGGGTGTTCCTGGAAATACGGCTTCAATTTCCGGCTGGCCATAAAGACCCCGAAAACCAGCTTTTGCCAATGCGGATAGCGCTGCTTTGCTTCCGACAATACCTCACTGACATAATAAACCGGCCTCTGAACTGGATAACCTTTCCCATCTTCTTTACGCTCCACGACCACTACCGCACTGACGGCTCGGGGGCCTGCTGCCACATACAGCAACATAGGCTCTTTAGGACCCGGAGCCGCTAGCACTGGTGCTTCAGATAACTGCTTTTTTAGTGCCTCGAACGCCTCATCCGCCTCCTGATCCCATACGAATTTGTCTCACTTTCTCAAGAGCCGGTACAAGGGTATTGCCTTTTCTCCGAGTCTTGATATGAATCGGCTCAAGGCTGCCACGCAGCCCGTGAGTTTTTAAACGTGCTTTAAATTTTCCGGCTTTTTCAGACTCTGGATAGCTTTGATCTTGTCCGGTTTGCCTCAATTCCTCTCTCGGAAACGATAAAGCCGAGTAATTTCCCGGCTGGAACTCCGAACACGCACTTTGTCGGGTTAAGCTTCATCTGATACCTCCTCAAGTTTTTGAACGTCTCCTTTAGATCATCCATAAACGTCTCCGCCTTCCTGGTTTTGATAACCACATCATCCACGTAGGCATGGACGTTGCGTCCAATTGGTCCTCGAAGCACTTTTGAATACACCGTTGGTAAGTTGCGCCAGCGTTCTTCAATCCAAACGTCATGGTTTTATAACAGAAGGCCCCAAAAGGGGTTATAAATGATGTTTTCTCCCAATCCTCCCTCTTAAGCTTAATTTGGTGATACCCGGAGTATGCGTCCAGGAAGCATAGCAAGTCACTCCCGGCTACTGCGTCTACGATCTGGTCTATCCTTGGTAGCGCGAACGGGTCCTTTGGGCAATGCTTGTTGAGACTCGTGAAATCGATGCACATCCTCCACTCGTTAGTCTTTTTCATTACTAGAACCGGATTTGCTAACCAATCCGGGTGAAACACTTCCATGATAAAGCCGGCTGTCAGTAGCCGAGCAATTTCTTCACCTATGGCTTTCCTTCTTTCCTCATTCATCTTCCTCAAGCCCTGCTTCACAGGCCTGGACCTGGGATCCACGTGCAAACTGTGCTCCTCCAATTCTGTAGGGATACCCGGCATGTTGCTAGGTGTCCAGGCGAACACGTCCGCATTTGAACGAATAAACTCCACAAGTGCCTTCTCCTGCTCTCTTTCCAAGTTAGACCCTATAGTAAATTGCTTAGTGGAATCACCTTCAACAAAATCTATCTTCTTGG
This sequence comes from Alopecurus myosuroides, assembly GCA_028641055.1. Lineage (NCBI taxonomy): Eukaryota > Viridiplantae > Streptophyta > Magnoliopsida > Poales > Poaceae > Alopecurus > Alopecurus myosuroides. Next base: position 513,390,109 of record CM054057.1, read on the forward strand.
TGTCTTGTGCTGCCTTGAATTTCGCTCTCTCGTCCTCAGTATTCGGCCTTTTCAAAGCTGTTCTATCATCTGGATTCACTTGAGACCGGTAATACTCGAGTTCTTCTTTTCTGCACGCTTGCTCGGCCATTACTGAATCTCCTTCGTCGCACTCGGCCGCTATATCCCGGTTCCCATGTACGGTGATGGTCCGTTTAGGACCCGGAATCTTTAGCTGCAAATACACATAACACGGCCTAGCCATGAATTTAGCATAAGCCGGTCTTCCGAACAGCGCGTGATAAGGACTGCGCAACTTGACCACCTCGAACGTGAGCCACTCAACTCGATAATTATCCGTCGATTCTCCGAAAGCAACCTCGAAGGTGATCTTTCCCTCGGGGCTCGCCGCGTGACCCGGCACGATCCCGTGAAAGACTGTCGAACTTTTCTGTAGCTGGGACTCTTTGAGGCTCATGCGTAAGAAGGTTTCCCAATACAGGATGTTAATGCTACTTGCACCGTCCATCAGGACCCTTTTCAGCTCATAACCATTGACCTGTGGCGCAACCACCAATGCCAAGACTCCTGGGCGCTCTATTCTTTCCGGGTGATCTCTTCTGCTCCATGTTACCTCTTGTTCCGCCCATCTCAGGTATCCCGGCACGGCCGAGGAAACCGAGTTTACCGCTTGCTTTAATGTCTCTTTGTCCCTGCTAGAAGTTCCTGTAGTATGCACATGATATTGTCCCTTTAAATCAGGCGTATGTACCATACCGATGAAGATGTTGATCTGGCCAACCGTCACAGTAGATCCGGACTCGAGGTGATCCGACTCTGGCCCCCAGCCGGAATCGTCCACCATCTTTTCTCCTTTGTGGTCGATGTAGATCTCGCCGATGACAAGATTCTCCATGTTCTTCCGAGCTTCTCCCGTGATGTAAACACCTTTGGACGCAGGCCCCACGGTGGGCGCCAACTGTCGTGGGATTATCACGGCAGACGTTACCGGGGGTACCTGATCTTGGGGCAAGACGACACAGGCGTTTGGGAGAGGGTTTAGCTCAGAGGAAAACATGGTGGAACTCGATCTGGTGGCCGGCAATCAAGTCGCCGAGTCTCCGATCTCAATATATTAACTTGATCTCTTGTATACACTGGATGCTCGATATCAGGCGGTACTACTAGGGTTCTTGGATCCCCCTTAACTAATCCTAGGGGTCGGTTTATAAAGCACCCGCACCCCCTGGCTTACTCTCCAAGGCGCACCCTGGATCCTATCCGGACACGGCATACGAACCCAAACCTTTCTTTACCGTAACCCACAATCCGGGTTACTGGGCCTACAAACTTGGGCCTGACGAAAGTTCTTTATCCTTAGCCGGATCCTGCGCAGCGTCCTTTGGGCCGGGTTATACCTTGGAGTTGGCCTACCGGGTTATTATCCCTCCATCAAGGATGACGAGCAGGCCTATGATACACAGGACACCCTCTGCATCCCGCATGCCACACAGCCTGGTAAGCACCGAGTTGACGCGTCTATCCGGGACTGGTCCGAGGATAACGAAGGTGACTAAGTTCGCCTATCTGCTCACTCGCAACCAAGTTTGACTTCCTTCTTTGTTTCTAAATCTTCTCTTTCTTCTTCTAATCCGCAGAGGATCCCGAGCATGAGGATGACGAGGAGGCCTTGGATGTCAACCCTCTATCTGTGGCGGCTCCCAGCACTCGGAAGAGGACGGGCAGTGGTGCCCAAGAACCCGCTGCCAAGAAGCCCAAGAAGACCGAGAAGAAGAAAACCACCACCGCCAGAAGGCAACCCCCACCTGCAAAGGGTAAGTTGTTCCCTCTGAGTTCCACTCTGCTGCTGCTTCTCGCCATGCTCTTCCCCTTCTCCTTTTCTGAACTCTCTTTCTCTTCCAGTGCCCCTCTGGACGCTGACGCTGCAGCAGCTCCCACTAGCTCCAAGAGAAGATCTGTTATAGACCTCGAGAAGCTCGTTGAGCTCTCCGAGGATTTGGACGAGCCTGTTCAGCGGGATGAGACGCGTGCGTCCTCCCCCGTGAAGATGGAAGAAGAAGACGCCAGCGCCGAGAACACGGACGTTGTTGACCAAGATGACGAGAACGTGGATCAGCAGACCTACGCGCACCAGAGCGCGCAGGATGCTGATCACAACGAGACGCCTCCTTCTCCCCCAGCTACCTCAGCTGGGGAGAATATTGATCAAGACCCCGAGAACCAAGACCGTGCCGCCCTTGAGCGGCAAGACGAGAACCTCGAGCAGCAGGAGGAACAAGCTGCAGCTCAAGATGACCCCGCGGCCGGGCCGCGGGTAGAAGAACTAGTGGACGCAATACCTGATCCCGTTGCCGAGCAGCGGGTTGAGACGACCGTGGTGGAACCTGCCCTGCAGAGCCAAGCGCAGCCAGACGCTGCGCAGGGTAGCCGGCCCCTTGTGCCGCCTACCCAGCAGGCTACTCCACCAACCGCACCAAGCCCTCCCCCGAAACAGAAGACCCCCAAGTCCGCATCTCAGCTGATGCCTCCTCCCGCTTCACGCCCAGTGCCTCCACCTGCTTCTCGGGCGGACACCGGCAAGAAGAAAGCCAAGCCCGAAGCTACCCCTGTTCGGAAGAATCCACCGCGCAAGGTTGTGCAGTTCACGGACCTGATGCCACCGCCCAAGGCGCCAACGATCCCACAACTCACAACCGGTGCTGCTGGTGGATCTTCTGGCCCAGGCAAAGGGTCAAGTGCTGAAGGTGCTGCTCGGGCACAAGGCAGCTGGCCATCATACCTGCTTCCTGTGTCCAAGCAACACAACATCTCCCTGTCCAAAGGCGAGAAGCGACTTTCTGCCTTGAAGGAAGGCCAGGCCAGGGCAGTGGACGCCAAGCTCAAAGCCAAGAAGGCCATCGAGTTCCACTCACGCGAGGCCGGTGAAGATGAGATCGAGGCACAGGGGCTAACCGTGGTCGTGGACCGGGTAGGCTTTATTGACAAGGTCTGGGAGTGTGATGCCCTCGGCATCGAGAAATGGAACGGCAACATGCTGGGCAAAGTTGACCATTACCGCGTTGACTAGAACAAGGCCGACATCGGCACTATTCCAATGACCATTGCCTCCGACACCTGCACGCTAGCCGGAAAGCTGTTTTGCCTCCGCAAAGTCGCCGAGGACGTCGAGCAGACATACGCTGTAAGTTTTTTCTTGCTTTATCGAGTTGCAGTTTTTCTTTTCTTCTTCTCTTCTTCTTGTTCTAGTTCTCCTTAGACACTCCCCAGTCCCGAGATTCGGGCCGAGTAGGCGGGTACTCAACCGAGTTGCCGTCTTCTCGGGCCAAATCTTCCAAAAAATTTCTAACTCCTTTTCTTCTTCTTCACAGAATAGCCTCTTGAAAAGGACCAACCTGTTCCGGCGGCTGCTCTGGAACCATAGCATCGCCAAGAAACGCATCGCGGCTCTTGAAGCCGAACGCAAGGATGATGATGCGTTGGAGCAGGCGACATTGGACCGTGCTCTCTAGATCTCTGAGTTCGATGGTAAGCTTTTAGCTATTCGGTTTGTGTGTTTTGTGTTTACCCCCGCTTTTGCTTTTTTCTATAACTCTGTTTATTCTGCAGGAAATTCAAAGAACTGCAGGAGCAGCACGAGCACTTCCACGTCTTCTCTTCCTCTGCTGACAGCAAGATCAAGCAGTTGGAAGGTAAGTTGATGGCCACTCTGTACTTGCATCTTCTTTTACTTGGTTACTCTGCCAACATTGTCGTTCTTCTCGCAGATTAGTACAAGAAATTCCGGGAAGAGTGATGGTGGGATAGTAACCCGGTAGGCCAACCTCAAGGTGTAACCCGGCCCAAGGTGTGTTGCACAGGATTCGGTTAAGGATAAAGAAACTTCTGGAAGGCCCAAGGTTTATAGGCCTTGTAACCCGGATTGTGGGTTGCGGTAAGGAAAGTTAGGGTTTGTGAGCAGAGTTCGGGTAGGACTCAAGCTGCGCCTTGGAGTGCAAGCCAGGGGGGTACGGGTGGTTTATAAACCGTCCCCTAGGCTTAGTTTGGCAGAGATTCAAGTCATAGTTGTATCACCAATTATCGAGTATCCAGTATAGTTCATATTCGAGATCCGGCGAGTTGCTTTCCGGTTCTTAGACCGCTTTTTGCCATGTCTTCCTTCGAGCTAAACCCTGTCCCAAATACCTGTGTCGACTTGCCCCAAGATCAGTTACCCCAGGTAACATCTGCCGTGCTTATCCCACGACAGTTGGCGCCCACCGTGGGGCCTGCGTCCAAAGGTGTTTACATCACGGGAGAAGCTCGGAAGAGCATGAAGAACTTCATCGTCGGCGAGATCTACACCAATGACGAAGGAGAAAAGATAGTGGACGATTCCGGCTGGGAGCTAGAGCCGGGTCATCTCGAATCCGGATCTACTGTGGCGATCGGCCAAATCAGTATCTTCATCGGTATGGTACGTACGCTTGATTTAAGAGGACAATATCACGTGCATGTTACAGGGACTTCTAGCAGGGACAAAGGAGCATTAAATCAAACGGTGAATTCAACTTCTGCGGCCGTTCCGAGATACCTAAGATGGGCGGAGCAAGAGGTAACGTGGAGCAGAAGGGATCACCCGGGAGGAGTAGAGCGCCCCGGAATCTTGGCATTGGTGGTCGCTCCGCAGGTCAATGGTTATGAATTGAAAAAAGTCTTGATGGATGGAGGGAGCAGCATCAACATCCTGTATTGGGAGACCTTCTTGCGCATGAACCTCAAAGAATCACAGCTAAAAAAAACTTCGACAGTTTTTCATGGAATCGTGCCGGGTCATTCGGCGCGCCCCGAAGGAAAAATCACATTGGAGGTCGCTTTCGGAGAGTCGGTGGATAATTATCGCGTGGAGTGGCTCACGTTTGAAGTGGTCAAGTTGCATAGTCCTTATCATGCGCTGTTCGGAAGGCCGGCTTACGCCAAGTTCATGGCTAGGCCGTGCTATGTGTATTTGCAGCTAAAGATTCCGGGCCCCAAATGGACCATCACCATCCATGGGAGCCGGGACATAGCAGCTGAGTGCGATGAAGGGGATTCAGTGATGGCTGAGCAAGCTTGCAGAAAGGAAGAGCTCAAATATTACCGGTCTCAGGTAGATCCGGATGATGGCACAGCATTGAGAAGACCGGACTCCGAGGACGAAAGAGTGAAGTTTAAAGCAGCACAGGACACCAAGAAAGTAGATTTCGTGGAGGGAGATCCCACCAAGCAGTTCACTATAGGGTCTAACTTGAAAAGCGAGCAAGAAAAGGCTCTTGTGGAGTTCATTCGTTCAAATGCGGACGTATTTGCTTGGACGCCCAGCGACATGCCGGGTATCCCCACTGAGTTAGCGGAGCACAGTTTGCATGTGGATCCCAAGGCTAGGCCTGTGAAGCAGGGTTTGAGAAAAATGAATGAGGAAAGAAGAAGAGCCATAGGCGAGGAAATCGCGCGGCTATTAACTGCAGGTTTTATCATGGAAGTATTTCACCCGGACTGGCTAGCAAATCCGGTTCTTGTGATGAAAAAGACAAACGAGTGGAGGATGTGCATCGATTTCACAAGTCTCAATAAGCATTGCCCAAAGGATCCGTTCGCGCTACCAAGGATAGACCAAATCATAGACGCGGTAGCCGGGAGTGACTTGCTGTGTTTCCTGGACGCATATTCGGGATATCTCCAGATTAAACTCAAAAGGGAGGATTGGGAGAAAACGTCGTTTATAACCCCTTTTGGGGCCTTCTGCTACAAAACCATGACATTTGGATTGAAGAACGCGGGTGCAACTTACCAGCGGTGTATTCAGAAGTGCTTCGAAGATCAAATTGGGCGCAATGTGCATGCTTATGTGGATGATGTGGTTATTAAGACCCGGAAGGCAGAGACATTTATCGATGATCTAAAGGAGACGTTCAAAAACTTGAGGAGATACCAGATGAAGCTTAACCCAACCAAGTGCGTGTTCGGAGTTCCGGCTGGGAAATTACTCGGCTTTATAGTCTCCGAGAGAGGAATCGAGGCAAACCCGGATAAAATCAAGGCCATCCAGAATCTGAAAAAACCGGAAAATTTGAAGCATGTTCAAAAGCTCACGGGCTGCGTAGCAGCCTTGAGCCGATTCATATCCAGACTTGGAGAAAAGGCAATACCTTTGTACCGGCTCTTGCGGAAATCAGATAAATTCGTGTGGGATCAAGAAGCAGATGAGGCGTTTGAAGCACTAAAGAAGCAGTTATCTGAAGCACCAGTACTAGCGGCGCCGGGTCCTAAAGAGCCTATGTTACTATACGTGGCAGCTGGCCCCCGAGCCGTTAGCGCAGTAGTTGTCGTGGAACACAAAGAGGATGGGAAAGGTTACCCGGTTCAGAGGCCGGTTTATTACGTCAGCGAGGTATTATCAGAAGCAAAGCAGCGCTATCCACATTGGCAAAAGTTGGTATTCGGGGTCTTTATGGCCAGCCGGAAGTTGAAGCCATATTTCCAAGAACATCCCATAACAGTGGTTAGTTCAATACCAATGTCGGATATTATCAGAAACTCGGATGCGACGGGAAGAATAGCCAAGTGGGCAATAGAGATGGGGGATTATCATATCAGCTACGAGCCCAAGTCAGCAATCAAGTCCCAGGCTTTGGTCGATTTCGTTAACGATTGGACGCACACTGGAATGGCTACCATAGTTCCAAGTTCCGAATCATGGACGATGCACTTCGATGGATCAAAGCAATACGAGGGATCAGGAGCTGGAGTGGTGCTGACATCGCCCAAGGGAGACAAATTGAGTTACGTACTGCAGATTCACTTTGACTGTTCAAATAACGTGGCCGAGTATGAGGCCCTATTGCATGGCTTGAAGGTAGCCAAGGAGATGAACATTAGAAGGATACGATGCTTTGGAGATTCGGATCTTGTGGTACAACAGGTATCAGGAACTTGGGATAGAAAGGACGCAACTATGGCAGCGTACCGCAGGGAGGTTGATAGGGTTGCCGGGTGTTTTTCCGGGTATGAGGTGGAGCACATAGACAGAAGAAAAAACGAGGCAGCAGACGCACTCGCCAGACTCGGCTCGCGCAGAGAGCCGGTCCCACCTAATGTTTTCCTGGACGAGTTATGGCGACCATCAGTTAAAACTGAGTCTGAGGAAGAACTGGCAAATCAAGACCCGGATTTGGAACTCGTGGCCACAGTACGTGCCGTTCCCGAGTGGACAGAGCCATACCTGGCCTACCTATCACGGGGCGAGTTACCAGAACAGGAGGTTCTAGCAAGACAAATTCTGAGGCGAGCGAAAGGATACTCTATTATTAATGGGGAGTTATACAAGAGAAGTGCAGCAGGAGTCTTTTTGCGCTGCGTAGCACCAGAGGAAGGCCGACAGATTCTTAAGGAAATCCATGAAGGTGATTGCGGGCATCACGCATCCACAAGATCCCTAGTGGCCAAAGCCTATCGACATGGATTCTTCTGGCTCACGGCTCTAGCAGACGCAGAAAGATTAGTAGCAAGGTGCGACGGATGTCAAAGGTACGCTCGCCAAACCCATGTGCCGGCTATGGAATTACGAACCATCCCGTTAACTTGGCCATTTGCTGTATGGGGTATGGACATGGTTGGCCCCTTCCATATGTCACCTTGCAAGAAAACACATATTTTAGTGGCTATTGATAAGTTTACCAAGTGGGTCGAGGTTATGCCAGTTACTAATTGCGAAGCAGCTACAGCAGTCAAGTTCCTGAAAAGAATTATCTACCGGTTCGGGTACCCTCACAGCATAATTACCGATAATGGAACCAACATGTCCCTTGGAGAGATGAAAAAATTCTGTGGCAACAACGGAATCCGGCTCGATGTAGCGTCAGTGGCTCATCCACAGGCCAATGGGCAAGTAGAGAGAGCAAACCAAGAGTTGCTTCGTGGATTAAAGCCGCGATTGCGAGTTCCTTGCGTCAGGGCCGCTGGAGCTTGGGTCGAAGAACTTCCTTCAGTGGTCTGGGGTATCAACACTACACCCAACAGATCCACTCAGATGACACCTTTCTTCATGGTCTATGGGGCAGAAGCGGTATTACCAAGCGATATTATTCATGATTCACCAAGAGTGGCAGCTTATGTTGAAGTAGAGAACGAAAAGACCCGGCAAGATGCCGTGGATATGTTAGAAGAGCAAAGAGAACAAGCCTTGGAAAGATCCGCCATATATCAGCAAGATTTACGGAGGTATCATAGCCGGCGTGTGAAAACCCGGGTCTTCCAGGAAGGAGACCTGGTCCTGCGTTTGGTTCAAACAAACGAGGGAAAACACAAGCTATCACCACCATGGGAAGGACCTTTCGTCGTGAGCCGGAATTTGCATAATGGGTCATATTACTTGATAGACGCAAGGGAAGAATCGGCCACAGTTAACGACACTGCTCATACCACTGCACCTATGCAAGAAAGAGACAGACCATGGAACGTGGCTCAGCTACGCCCGTATTATACTTAGCAAAGACTATGTGGGCACGGGGAATTAAACGATGTAACAGGCAGCAGGTTTCAGACGTACTCTTTTCCTATCCAGGGTACCCTTGGGGACTGGACGGGTTTTTAATGAGGCGGCCTGCTGACCTAATTTTCTCATATCAAATAAAGAGGTGATTATCAAGAAAAGAGGCAATTATCATTTGTACAGTGTGTATCTCTAGGTCTTGAGGGCTGGTCGCTCATATAAGCACGGCTGCAGACTCAAAAAGACCCGGCCTCGATGCCAATGAGTTATAGGGGCTGGTTACTCGAAAACGAGTACGGCTACAATCTTATAATCGGACAAAGAAGTCCAAATTTCTCGGCTATTCTTACTTAAGCTCGATGTGACTCGCAACAAAGTGGCATGATTTGTTCGCTTACGATTACTGTCAGACATGAAGCCCAATGGGACTTGCATGACCTCGTTTTCGTATCGATGTAACAACATGATATCCACGCGAAAGCCGGCTTACAGTACAAGATAGTCGAAAGGGTCATCTAAACCACAAGTTATGCAGAGTATAAGGCTGACAGCCGGAAACTCAACGATTATTAAGCATAACTTCAAATCCGTAAGTGTCCTGGGATACTTGAGAATCTAGCGGCAGGCAATTCATTCTCTTTTAAAAATCATGTGTTCTGGGCGCGGAAATCCGGACCTGGGGGACTTATGAGTTTTGAAAGAGAAAAAGTGTTGTTCAGTCGTTAAAATCCCAAGGAGCCAAACATCATCCGGGTCTTGGGGGCTTGGGGACTTTGTAATAAGTCCGTTCGCCAAACACCCACGAAACCCGGAAGCCGGGTCTCACAAAAGGAAGAATAAAGAATTGCGGGTATCAGGAATAAGACAAGTAGGATATCAAGAACAAGTGGGTGCAAAAGCATATAAATCGAAAGCACAAAGAGGCGCAAAGTGCATCGGGAGTTCAGAATGTATTACAAATCCTCACTAAAGTATCAAAGGAGCACAGGCGCTCCATTCAAAAAATAAGTTGTTTCAATGACGCTTCGCCGACTGATGCATATGAAATAATAGGCGACACTCAATACTCTAAGCCGCAGGGTCCATCTTGGCTTTGCCCTTGCTGTCGCTTGTGGTAGCAGCGCCACTCGGGTCAGTGGCAATGCCGACTCGCGCAGGCGGAGGAACGACAGGAGTAGAAGTAGCAGGCACAGAGTCGGCTTCGGCCTTCTTCTTGGCAGCTTCTTCCCTTATCTTGGCCGCTTCCTCCTTCCACCGGGCAAGCATGTCGTATGGCTTGGGGCGGTCCGCCTTGATGATCTTGTCGTTAACATCATATGCAGGAAGAATGGTATCAATCTCCAAACCATCGGCAATAACGCTAGCCGGGTGACGGACTTCTTTTTGAATAGACTTGAAGTCCTTAGGCGAGAACTTGGATCCATCCGGGTTGAACTCCGGAAACACGCCCATCAGCTTGGCCGGCTCTAGCTTAGGGAAATAAGCTTTAGCCAGCGCGAGTCCTCGGGTCACACCAAATCGGCAAGATGAGCGCTTCCAGTGCCAAATCCACTCAGGGATAGTGGAGCAGAATTCTAGCAATTTCTTCATGTTGCTTGGCCTGATACCCGGCAGTCGCAATTCGTCAAGAATCCAACCAATTCCGGCACTAAGCTGCCAGATAGTGTCCTTGATAAGTTTCAACTTGATGGTGTCATCTTCTTCAGGGGCTACGTCACACGGGCCTGTTAAAAAGACAAAGAAAAAGTAATAAGTAAAGGGATACGGTTGTCCATCTAGAGAGAATCAGGGTCATGAGTGCTAAAATTCAAAGAGCATACCAGTTGCAACACGATGGATATCAGCAATCTGCACTGAAAGGGTCGTCAGCCTATCTTCAGCCGCGTGAGCTCTTTTCCGGTACTTCCTCATGATTTTTTGGCTCCTACGAGTTTCAGTTTCAGCTGCTTCGCGAAGGGCCGTCTCCTTTTCGATACGCTTGGCGGCCTTGGATAGCTTCTTCTCAGATTGCGCAACGAAGTCCTACGAGAAAACACGAAGAAGGGTCAGTTGGAAATATCATGCAAAGTTCCAAGCAAATTACTTAGTAATTCACTTCGAACTTGGGGACTATATAAGGAAATAGATGGTTTTACTCGGGCTTACTTTGTGTTTGGTTATCAAGGCATCTAGGATATTTTCTTCATTGGCCCTCAAAGTGTAGAGGGCATCAAGCATCTGGGAAAACGTCATGTCTTCAGGGCGAAGTCTCGAAGGGCCGGAAGATTGGCCTTCCTGTTGAAGGACTTTTCCGGATTTTGGGGTCGAAACCCGGACCGTTTGAGTGTCCGGGTTAGGGGAGCCCGGCTTGGTCTCCAAGATGATATGTTCGTCTACTTCTTCAGAGGACTTGGGTGATGCGGTTTCCGGTGGAGTTGGGTCCTTAAAGGGATCTTGTTCCCGTCCGTCCTCAGACTCGTCATCAGCAGCAACATCCATGTTAATATTTGGCTCCTCATCTCCTTGCTTTTCCGCTTCGGGAATATCCGGGTCACTGTTGGTAACTTGGACACTAAAGGGAAAGAGGGATATAGTGGTTAATGGCACGTATTAAAAAGGTTAATAAGTGCAAAAGAATATCGAATAAAGGTCACTTACCCGGTGTTCACGGTATAGTCCGGTGGGAGCTCGCTGCTGGAGGCAGATGATGTCGTCAAAGGTACCGGCTGCGGTACCCGGAATTGCCCGGCGAGTGGATGATTAGGAGATGGACGACGTTGAGGAGATTTGGGAGGCTGAGGTGGAAGAGTGCTAACTCGGTGAGCAGGTGAAGTGGAGATACCCGGGTTAAGGGGATCATCCCTCGGGGAACTCCGGGTCACCCTACGTTTGGCCGGGGGGGGGGGATCCTTCAAGAATGGTGAATGCGATAATCGTTCATTAAGTTTATGCATAGTATCAAAGGAGTAGGGCTCAGAAGACATGGAGGAGAAGGGAACCTTTGCAACTACCCCTCTGGCCTTCCTCTTGGTTCCGACCGTAGTTTCCTGGTCGGATTCGGTGGCTTCCGGGTCATCTTCTTCTTCTTCCTCCTCGTCCTCTAACCCTGAAAGTTGAGTATGTGTCAGACGAGGAAAAGATGGATGATGGGAAAGATAGCACAGGTAAAAGGTGAATATAAGATTAGGGAAGATACCCTCGTCGTGTTCAACCGGCTCATCCTCCTCTTCCGGGTCTTGGGAAGGAGGAGAGGTTTCGATCCTCCAGAAGGGATCATCAGCTTGTGATCAAAGAGATGAAAGCAAGAGTTAGAAACTGTAGCAGGTAAAAGTGCCAAAATAAGCTAAAGGAATCAGGTCTCACCACTGGAGCTGGGTGCTCCCGAGTAAATGGGGGTAACCCGGCGACATTTTTTATCACCTCTAGCTTCTCCGTCAGGAAGCTTTTGATGGTCTTGTTGGTGTCACCGGCGGCAAAGTTCTTGGTGGAGTATCGGAGCGAGTCCGTGATGTGCCCCGAGTATTCACACATTAACTTGGTACGAATGGAGTTGGGCTGAACCGGGAAATCTACCCAGGTCTTCACCAAATTAAGTCCAAGAAGGCCTTGGGCCGAGAGAGCAGCTAACTTAGCCAGCAAAGGCTGGATTGCCTCCCTGTCAGAGTCAGGGGCAAAATCGCTGAAAGATTCGGAAGGCTCAAGGAGACTCTCCGAGTAACCTGGCAACTTCCTCTCGCCATCCGGGGAAGTGTCATAGCAATAAAAGAAAGATAATTGCCAGTTTTTGACGTGGGAGTTTAGGTTCAGAGTTGGCATTGGTGAGTGCTTGCGGCGTTGGATAGATACTCCACCGCAAGTAAGAAGCGCTCCGTCGCCGCTCTCGCGGCACGGTTTGCAATGGAACAGTTCAAGAAAAAGAGCCAGACTTGGCGGAACGCACAAGTATGACTCGGGTAAAACGATGAAGTGGGTAATATTCAACATAGAGTTAGGCCCTATGTCGAATACCCGGAGGCCGTAATGGCTTAAGACTTCCCGGAAGAAAGAGTGACCCGGAGGACGGAATCCCCGGGTCACGTGCTCGGTGAAGCAAATTACCTCATTTCCGGCGGCAGTGGGCCGGGTCTCATCGCCTGGTGCCCTCCAGTGTATGTCCTTTTGAGAAGGGAGGATTCCTAGCTCGGCCATCCCGTCCAGCTTGGCCTTTGTTGCCGTAGACCGGCCCCAATTTGCAGAAATGGTTTGGGTAGCCTTTGCCGGGGCCGGCTGTTTCCCTTGTCTTTTTGGAGCCATAGAGTTGACCTGCAGGGTACAAGTAAGAGGTACAAGGAGTAAGACTCGGAATATCGGATTATCCGAGTTTGGAATATTAAGGCGGTACGAAGACTGAAAAATATCCGGGTAACGCCTTACGGAGCAAAAGGTTGTGAATTGTCCGGGTGTTAAATGCGATTGAGGAAATCACTAGTTACTTACGTATTGTGGTGAGTTGGGTGAGCACGGATGGTTGCCCATGCTTCTATTGCAAGTAAAATAGCTGGAAAGGGAAGATGTTCCGGGTGGTAATGTGATAAGCGGAAAATCGAGGAGGAACGGATCTAGATGGGAAAATTTGCGAGTGATCCTACAGAAGATTTGATGGTTAATAATGATAAGGGGATGCGTTGTGACTGTATATCAGGTGCTTAAAAGAGTTGGGAAGTGTCGAATCGATCCAATTTGATGATATCGGAAAAATAATTTACGGGAGGACCCAGATCCGATCCTGGTTAAATTGAAGAAATTGCGAGGCTAAATTGGACAGCTGTGAGAGGCTTACTGAAGGGATTGAAGTCTGGGACGAAGGTGTCGTGTGGTGTGGCTTGAATGCCCCTTCACGATCCTTGACGAAAGAAATGAAGATGCGACGGTGACACTCGATGGCGGCGCAGGATGGCTCGAGGTCGAGCGCGGCCGGCGACGCTCCCGCTTTTGATGGTGTGCACGAGTCTCTGGCGGCGGTGCTGCAAGGAAGTAAGGAGCAAGGGGAGAAAGGGAATGCTGAGGTAAAGTAAAGGGCCTAGGGTTACCCACCGGCCACTATTTATAAGAAGAGGGTGAACCTATCATAACGGCCGGAAGCCGGAAATTGTGGAATAGCAATTATCCACGTAAATTTTGTGACGTGTCCGTCAAATGCGGAGTAAGGTACTCTGTTGATAGAGGAAGTACAATTTACCCCGAGGTGTCAGGGATCAGTATCGAGTGTAGGATCCTAACGTTTCGGGATTCAGATTTGGAAAACAAGTTAGATACTCGGAGAAAGGCCGGGTTACTGTATGGCCGCCATAGAGCTGTGCTTAGCTGCTTATCAGGGCAACCTGACCCGGCCTCCATGAACTCGTGTGTTTTATGTTTTCTTTCAGGGAATAGCAAGAGCTTCAAGGAGGAATCCGTGAAACCCACGCTATTCTGGGGACTACTGATGGGGGGATAGTAACCCGGTAGGCCAACCTCAAGGTGTAACCCGGCCCAAGGTGTGCTGCACAGGATTCGGTTAAGGATAAAGAAACTTCTGGAAGGCCCAAGGTTTATAGGCCTCGTAACCCGAATTGTGGGTTGCGGTAAGGAAAGTTAGGGTTTGTGAGCAGAGTTCGGGTAGGACTCAAGCTGCGCCTTGGAGGGCAAGCCAGGGGGGGTACGGGTGCTTTATAAACCGTCCCCTAGGCTTAGTTTGGCAGAGATTCAAGTCATAGTTGTATCACCAATTATCGAGTATCCAGTATAGTTCATATTCGAGATCCGGCGAGTTGCTTTCCGGTTCTTAGACCGCTTTTTGCCATGTCTTCCTTCGAGCTAAACCCTCTCCCAAATACCTGTGTCGACTTGCCCCAAGATCAGTTACCCCAGGTAACATCTGCCGTGATTATCCCACGACAAAGAGCATCTCAACTGCTTGATGCCTGCCGAGGTGCAGCAGCAGCTGTCCACCCGAGATGCTGAGCTCCAGAAGGAATGCGAAGCAGAGCGCGCTGAGTTCTAAGAGATGCAGGTGAAACTCAAAACTGCTCTTCAGGATGCTCTCAATCAGACTGCCGAGAAGGCAAGATAAAGGCAGCTGCAACGGCCAAAGAGAAGGCGCTTGAGACGGAGATCGCGGTGCTGAAGGATCACAACGCGCAACTCGTCCTCCAAATCTCCAATGCACGCAGCATTGAAGACAGGCACATTGCTGATGAGGAAGACTGGAAGATAAAGCTGGATGCGTTGCTGGTTGATCTCAGACGTAAGTCTTTCCTTCTCTGCTCCTGGCTGTTTTTCTTCTCCGCTACTTGGCTTGCTTTTCTTCTCACTCTTTTTTCTTGTTTTCATCTCTTCTCTGCTTCCAATTCTAACTCTTATCTGTTTCTTCTCTAGATATTTTCCCTGATCTCCGCGCTGCTAGCACTCCCGCTCTGGCTAAGGCACAAGAGGTCCGAGCTGCATCCGGGATGCCCACCAACACCAAGTCCACCATCAACGACAATCTCGTGAACATCAAGTCGCAGCTTCGCCAACTCAAGGGCTTGGGCACCACCATGGTGTCCACCGCCTACAAGATGCACGATCTGTTCTGGTCGGATGAATCCGCGCCAAACAGTTTAGTCGAGATTGCCGAGAAGCTGGATGGCGTGAAGGCCGAGTTGAAGAAGTGGCGTGCTTCCGCAGCTCGGGCAGGCGCTGACGAGCTTCTCCATTTTATCTGCAGCTGGTACGAGAATCTTGACCTTGACAGGATCCTCGAGATGCGCCTAGATTCCAAATGGACCAAGGATCCCAACTGCGTCGCTCGCCGGAAGGAGGTTGCCTACGAGATAGCCTCCTACGCGGACACCGCCACCTACATCGACGGCCTCCCCGAGCCAGATACCGAGGCTGAGGAAGAGGACGACGATGAAGATGAGGACACCGAGTCAGATGACTTGAGCATGTTCGACGAGGATGCCGTGATGGGAGCCGTTGAGAAGGGAAAATCTAAGGTCGACGCCGACATCGAGAAGCCGCAAACCAACGTCGAGGAGACGACCATCACCACCAAGATGGTGATCCAGCAAGCGGCCCCCGAGTTGGGCGCAACCAGCAGCTTCCCGATGCCCAGCTTCCAGTCTGCTGCATCGACCTCGGCCACAGATCCCATCTCCGTCTCCACGGCAACCTCAGAGCCAGCCCCCAATGCCAACACTGAAGCGGATGCCGAAAGTGCAGACGCCGAGAAGACTGACGCAGACAACACTGCCACGGATGACACTGCTGCTGCCTAAAAAACTTATCTTAACTTTTATCAGATCCCCAGGATGTCGGGTGCAAATGTATCAAACTATTAAGTCTTTGTTGCTACTCGATTTTATCTTAGTTGAAATTCTAGCAACTCTGGCTCAATGCCGGGTTGCGTTAATATGCAAGTCCCCGAGTTGCATTTTTTATCCGCTCTTCTGTTTTATCTCAGCTCTTACCTGCAACTTGTTGCTTTATTGGTAGTCGAGTCACAAGAGTTCAAAGTTGGAGTTTCAAATACTTAGCCACTTAGAAAAATCATAGTAACGCTGCCCACCTCTTAGCCGAAAAGAAAAAACAGTAAAAAAAACACTCTATTCAGTTGCCACACGCTTCCTTTCCTTTGCAATTTTTCATGTGTTCATTGACCCTTTGGCTTGTTCTCTGGCTTGCCATGAAGCCGGGTTGCGGACAGCAGCAGAGTCGCAGAGTGTCCGGTGAGTTTAAACACACTACTTTGTATGCTTTTGAAATTCTAAGTGGTTCAACCAAATAGACAAAGTAAAACAGAGTAAACACAAGGAACAACTTGGACGAGGGCAGTCCCCGAGTTCAATTTCAGATTGCCGAATAGAAGTTTAACTCGGATAAGAGAGTACATACACAGTTTGATGATGAATGAAAACGGCGGAGTAGAGCTACATTCCAAGGACGCTTGGATTCCTCTCCTGCTCTATCCGGCCTGTTCTTCTGGGGTGGCTGTGCGTCAACAAGATAATACGCATCATTGTGTAGAGCCTTGCTCACAATGAATGGCCCTGCCCACGGAGGAGATAGCTTGTGCATCCCAGCCGTGCGCTGCACGAGCCTAAGCACCATGTCTCCTTCTCGGAAAACCCTTGGGTTCACTTTCCGGCTATGGTATCGCCTCAAGTTTTGCTGATAAACAGCTGAACGTGACAGAGTTAGCTCTCTTGCTTCTTCTAGCAGGTCAACGTCATTTTCTCGAGCTTCTCTAGCCTCTGCCTCAGTGTAGAGCGTTACACGGGGCGAGTCATGCTCTAGGTCAGTAGGCAACACGGCCTCCGCTCCATAAACCAGGAAGAATGGCGTGTAGCCGGTTGACCGGTTAGGGGTAGTCCTTAGACTCCACAACACCGCTGGCAACTCGTCTAGCCAACACCCAGGTGTTTTGAACAGCGGCTCAATCAGCCTTGGCTTTATGCCTGATAACACCATGCCATTTTCTCTTTCAACTTGCCCATTGGAGGCGGGATGCGCAACAGATGCAACATCTAGCCGAATATGCTTATCTCTGCAGAACCTCGCAAAAGCGCCCTCAGCAAAGTTTGTGCCATTATCCGTGACAATGTTGTGCAGGTTGCCATACCTCAGGATCACATCCTTCAGGAAACTCTAAGCAGTGGCTCCATCACACTTCCGAATAGGCTTCACTTCAATCCACTTTGTGAACTTGTCAACCATGACCAGGATGTGAGTCATGTTGCCTCTAGCTGGTTTGAAAGGGCCCACCATGTCCAAACACCAAAAAGCAAATGGCCAAGTAATGGGAATGGTCTTCAACTCGGAAGCTGGCATATGAATCTTACTTGCGAATCTCTGGCAGCCGTTGAACTTCCTTACGATATCCTCAGCTTGCTTCAAGGCAGTGAGCCAAAAGAAACCATGCTGAAAAGCCTTGTTGACCAGAGCCCGAGAAGAGGCGTGATGCCCGCATTCTCCTTGGTGTATCTCCACCAGAATTTCTTCTCCTTCTTCTGGCTCTACACAGCGCTGCAGCACACCAGTAAGGCTTCTTCTATGCAGCACATCTGTGAAGATTGTATAGCCCTTGGATCTTCTCTGGATTTGCCTCGAGGTAACCTCATCACTCGACAAGGTACCGTCCTTTAGAAAGGATAATATGGGCAGATCCCAACTCGGTGTCTCCAGGATGGGAAACACTGGTTCGTCCAGTTCCATTGGATCAGCCACCACTTCTTCTTCTTCTGGGCTGGGAACGAGTCTCCGAGTCCCCGAGCGGTTGGCAAGGACCCCCTCAATGAATGTGACAGTCCCCGAGTTAGGAGGGGCAGTCCCCGAGTAAGAAGGGACAGTCCCCGGGTTGCAGGCGCCAGTCCCCGGGATGGAGACGGCAGTCCCCGGTTTTTCTTTTGCAGCCTCCCTGTCGTGGGATAATCACGGCAGACGTTACCGGGGGTAACTGATCTTGGGGCAAGACGACACAGGCGTTTGGGAGAGGGTTTAGCTCGGAGGAAAACATGGTGCAACTCGATCTGGTAGCCGGAAATCAAAGTCGCCGAGTCTCCGATCTTGATATAATAACTCAACTCTGGGATTACACTAGATGCTCGATATCAAGCGATATTGCTAGGGTTCTTAGATCTCTGTCTAAACTAGACCTGGGGGTCGGTTTATAAAGCACCCATACCCCCTGGCTTACCCTCCAAGGCGCATCCTGGATCCTACCCGGACACGGCGCACAAACCCTAACTTTCCTTTACCATGACCCACAATCCGGGTTACTGGGCCTACAAGCTTGGGCCTTCCACGAGTTTCCTTATCCTTAGCCGGATCCTGCGCAGCGTCCTTTGGGCCGGGTTACTCCTTGGAGTTTGGCCTACCGGGTTATCATCCCCCCATCAGTAGTCCCCAGAATAGCCTGGGCTTCACGGATCCTTCCTTGAAGCGCTCGCTATTCCCTGCAAGGATATCAAACACACGAGTATGTGGAGGCCGGGTTAAGGTGCCTCAATAGATGGCTAGGCCTTACTCCATGGTGGCCATATAGTAACCCGGCTCTTCCCCAATCACCTAACTTACTTTCCCAGGCAAACCCCAAAATGTCAAGATTCTATACTTGATAATTGACCTGATATCACGGGATGGATCTCTTTCTCCTTTTCGCTCAGATCCCCTGCTCAACATTTAAAGTGCATCTCGCCAAAACTCAAATAAATAGCCGTTTACTTCCGCAACTCCCGGCTCCCGCTCGCTGAACCGGGCTTTATCCACTCGCGCTATAAATAGGCCCCTTGGGGGTAACCCGAACCCTAACGGCTCATTTCCCCCCATTCTGCTTCCTTTCTTCCTCCGCGCTCATCCTCACTAAGCGCCACCACGGAAATCCCGCGCGCATCACCGGAGCCCATTGGCCGGAGGCTGCGCTCCGCCACAGCTCGCCCCGCGCCGCCACCAAGATCCACCGGCAAATCTCCATCCGGCCCGTCAGGAACCGCGAAAGGACACCAGGCTTGCGCCATCTGCCTCCGCAAGGCTTTGCTCAGATCTCCTCCGGTAAGCCTCTTGCACCCATTAATTTGCCCTTGCAAT
Source organism: Alopecurus myosuroides (assembly GCA_028641055.1). Taxonomy (NCBI): domain Eukaryota; kingdom Viridiplantae; phylum Streptophyta; class Magnoliopsida; order Poales; family Poaceae; genus Alopecurus; species Alopecurus myosuroides. The sequence continues at coordinate 513,409,181 of CM054057.1, forward strand.
TTTTGATTTCACCTTAGATTAGATCCAAATCGACCCGCCAATGATTTCTCGGCCATGCCGAATTAGGTTGCTAGTATTCTTTCTAGCTCGCCCAATAGATAAGTTATGGATTCCAATCCACTCTCCTACTACCTGCAATTATTAATTTCGCCACAAATCTGAAGATAGAATTCCCAATCTGGGCCCGAACCACTCAAAATTTCCGCCTTGGCCTCAATCACCCGGCTAGTCCTCCCCTTTCCAGTTCCTTTTATTCGCGCTAAGTACCCGTGTAGCCATCCATCGTCCTCAAAAGTTCCTTCAATGCTTAGACCCCCATAATTTTCGCTATAATACTTGATACACGGACAACTCGAACTCCACTCTGCACACTGACACCCGGATAATATCCAATTTTCATGCCTCAATATTACTTGCCGATACTCGGCCGGCTCACAGCTTCCGTGTCGTAGTCCTCTTATCCTTTTACGTTGTACTTTGCAGGTCAACCACATGGCTCCCAAAAAGCAGGGGAAAACTCCAACCAAAGCTAAAGCCACCAACTCCATATCCGCCAACTGGGCGCGGTCTACGGTCACCAAGGCCAAGTTGGAGGAGCTGGTGGAGCTGGGAGTTCTTCCTCCTCAAGAGGATATCCAATGGAGGGTGCCGGGCAAGGAGACCCGGCCCACCCCGACAAAAGGCGAGGTAATTTGCTTCGTGGAACATGTGACCCGGGGCTTCCGCCCACCGGGTCACCCTTTTTTCCGTGATGTTCTAAGCCATTACGGCCTTCGCGTTTTTGACATCGGGCCTAATTCTGTATTAAACATCTCCCACTTCATCGTCCTTTCCGAGTCATACTTGTGCACTTCGCCAAGTCTAGCTCTTTTCATTGAGCTTTTTCAGTGCAAACCGTGCCGCGAGAGCGGTGACGGGGCGCTTCTCGCTTGCGGCGGGGTTTCCATCCAGCGCCGCAAGAATTCTTTGATGCCACCCCTCACCCTTAACTCCCATGTCAAGCACTGGCAGCTCTCATACTTTTACTGCCAAGACACCTCCCCACCCGGCCAAAAGAAGCTGCCGGGTTATTCAGAGGGTCTTCTTGACATCTCCGATAAATTTAGTGCCTTCGCCCCTGACTCGGACAGGGAAGCGATTCAACCTCTACTAGCCAAAATCACCACTCTCACGGCCCAAGGCCTCATCGGACTCAACCTGGTGAAGACTTGGGTCGACTTCCGGATTCAACCCAATTCCATCCGCACACAGTTGATGTGCGAATATTCGGGGCAGTCTACAGACCCGCTCCGGTACTCTGACAACATCTTCGCGGCTGGCGACACTCACAAAACCATCAAGGGTTTTCTGACAGAAAAGCTTGAGGTAATCCGGAACATATCCGGATTGGAGCCCTTCACACTCGAGAACCCAGCCCCCAAGGTGAAAACCCGATTTTGATGCCTTTACCTTTGCTCTTTCCACTCGATACAGTTGATAACCCTTGTACTGACACTTTTCAGGCTGATGATGATTTTTGGAAAATCAACACCTCTCCTAGCTCCGAAAGTCGAGAGGAGCAAGAAGAAGCCGTTAACTCGGACGAAGGTACTCTCCGGATTTTATTTGATTCCTTTAAGCTCATCATAACCCCTTCATCTCCAACTATAACTTTGATGATATCCAGAACGAAAAGATGACGAGGAAGAAAACTCCGACGGCAAAGTAGAATCCGCCAGCGACGAGGAGGAACTGGAACCGACAATCAAAGTCGGATCAAAAAGAAAAACTCAAGAAGCCACCTCCAAGGTTTCATATCTCCTCCTCGCATTCAATTCGTATTCCTTTAAAGATATACATGAGCTACCTTGACATTGTTCCACTGGCCATGCTTGAAGGAGTCGCCCATGACCAAGCGCAGGTCAACTCGAAATCACCCGGGTGATGATGCCCTTAACCCGGGTATTTCATCGACTCTGACTCGGCGGGCTGGTACTTACCCTATCTTTTCTCGGTCGAAACATTCTCCTTGAACCATTCCCACATGACATATGACTTAATAATTTCCAGCCTCTCCCGAGTCCAGCGACGGATTTCCTTTGGACTTTGCGGTGAATACCGGGTAAAATCCCCTTCCTGATGCTCCACCACATTTCATCACCCTTTCCTGACTGTGTATTTAGCTGCTCACTGATAACATCTATAGGGCCACGGTCGTTATCAGCGACCAAGAGGATATGGAGACCGAGGGCCCGGGTAAGGGGAGCCCGGCTGATAAGACTACAGCCGCGTCTAGCGGCGAAAAACAAGCGTCGCCGACAAACCCGGACACACAAGAAGCCGAGTATCCGATTGCTTCCCACGCAAGCAAGAAGAACAGAGCCACAACCTTGGGTGCAGAAGAGGGAGCATCGGATTCCGACATACAAATGACCCGGGTGCCGCCTCCCACTAAGAAGAAAGCTCCTTCTCGGAATTTCCAAGGCCCCGGGTCCTCTGATACGGGTAAAGACACTTTTTGATCAATTGATGAACACTCTTCTCACTATGAAGACTTCGGAGAGCAAGATCTTGGAGCGCATGGCTGCAGAGCACCAGGTAATGACACTTGGTATCTCATATTGCGTACCTAGTCCCCAAGTTCCGAGTATGACTTGCGAAAGTTATGCTCGGTACTTTACGCCATATTCAGCTTACCATAATATCCAACTGATACTTGCGTTCCTTGCTACTTACAGGCGCAGATAACCCGGTCTGATGAAACTTTACTTAAGACCGAACAACTTCTTCTTGCCGAGGTAAAACGAAGGGAAACCCTTGAGGATGACATGAAAACTTTGAAGAAGGATGTTTCCAAATACAAGAAGAAGTGCAATACCGCTCAGACCGCACTGAAGAAACTATCGGACCAAGTCCCCGATACTTATCAGATCTTGCTTAGTAAGTTTTTGCTGCCGATTGGCTTCATGTCTTTGCTTTATTATATGATACTCGGGATTACTGATACGTTCTTTCTTTTGTTACAACTGTAGGTGCCAACCTTGCGGCCCCAGAGGAGGATGCCATTGTCAAGGCTAGAACCCTAAAGACCGTGCTCCGGACTTTCTTTGCCGGCACAAAATTTATACTGGATGCCGTGAAGTGGCCTATGGAAGTATATCCGGGCGAAGAAAATCTCGTTCAAGCCTGCTCCACTGTGCCTGGCTGGATTGAAATCTGGAAACGCTCGTCATGCCGGATTGGTATGACCCGGGCTTTTACCCTGGCCAAGGCTTTCTTTCCGAAGCTTGACCCGGCAAAGGTAATATCCGGGTTTCCCGAATTCGAGGCGGACGGTTCCAAATTTACACCCAAGGATTTCAAGGCCATACAAGCCGCAGTGCGCCCCTCGGCTACCACTTTGGCCGATAGTTTGGATCTAAACATGATTATGAGTGCATACGACGCTGATGGCAAAGTTGTTACGGAGGAAGCACCCCCGCCCTTTGATATCTTGGAGAAGTGGGTTTCTAACTCGGCCAGGAAGAGGGAGGCAACTGCGAAGAGAGAGGCCGAGTTAGGATCAGGGCCGTCTGCCTCTACACCAGCCGTCCCTCCACCTGTCCGTCCTGGTGCGGTGAGTCCGGGTAATGCCGCCGGGAAAGCTAAGCAGCAAGCCCAGGATCAAGACCCGGAAGACCGTACCCAGGAGGCCGAATAGGGCAGTACCATCATAATACCTTGGTAACACGATGCTTTGTTTTCAAACTATTATGCTTTTGACGGTGCGCCTGTGCACCCGTGATACTGATGTCGTAACTTGTAACGTACTTTTAGTCCGTGACATACTTTGCGGCTTTCCTGGCCTTTTGATAATCGTGCTACTTGTCCATTCTTTGAACTTGTTCTCGATATCCGATTCTCTTTTTGGCTCCCTTCGTAAGACTCGGTTTTCCGAGTGCCAGGGGCTTTGATAAGTGGACTTTTCTTTAAGTCCCCAAGACTCGGATGGTAGGGTCTTTCGAACTTCGATAGCCAAGTAGTTTGTTTCTGTTTCGAAGTCTCCAGTCCCCATGACCCAAAGTCCGAGTCATGGGGGTGTGGCCTTTCTCAGAGGACAAATTGTTTTTTACCGAGTCGAAAACCTAAAGCCATTCCGTGTAGGTACTGAAGTTATGCTTGATAGTCGTTGAGTTTCCGGCTATTAGCCTTGTACTCTGCATAAACTTGTGGTATAGATGACCCTTTTGACTATCTTGTACTGTAAGCCGGCTTTCGCGTGGATACCATGTTGTTACATCTATACGAAAACAGGGTCATGCAAGTCCCATTGGGCTTCATGGCTGATTGTAATCGTAAGCGAACAAATCATGCCACTTTAGTGCGAGTCACATCGAGCTTAAGTAAGAAAAGTCAAGAAAATTTGGCTCCTTTGTCCAGTTATAAGATTGCAGCCGTACTCGTTTGCGAATAATCGGCTCTTATAACTTATAGGCATCAAGGCCGGGTCTTTCGGGTTTGTGGCTAGGCTACTTGAGCGACCAGCCCCCGAGACCTATATATACTCAACATTCTTAATGATACTGAAATATTGATGTCACATGGATACTACTTACTTGTAATCAGGCTGTAACGAAATAAGATTTGATAACCATCTCTTTATTGATGCGAGAAAGTTTGGATCAACAGGCCGCCTCATTAAAAACCTTCCAGTCCCCTTAGGTACCCTGGGTAGGAAAAGAGCGCGTCTGAAACCTGCTGCCCGTTACATTGTTTAGTTCTTCATGGGGACCGGTCCCGGACTGGCGTGAGCGACGCACATTCTCCACATGTTGGACTTTTTCATGATGAGTACCGGGTTTACTAGCCGACCCGGGTGAGGTGTTTCCATGACGCGGCTGGTTGTGAGCGGCCGTGCAGTTTCTTCCTTTATAGCGGATTGCTTGGAGGAGTCATCCTCGATAAAAGCCACCATTTTAGCATCTTGTGCTACTTTGGATTTTGCTCTTTCGCCTTCAGTACTCGGCCTTTTTGATGTGGTTTTATCCTCCGGGTCTGCTTGAGACCGGTAATGCTTGAGTTCTTCTTTTCTACAGGCCTGCTCGGCCATTGCTGCGTCTCCTTCGTCGCATTCAGCTGCTATGTCTCGATTTCCATGTATGGTAATGGTCTTCTTGGGACCCGGGATTTTTAGCTGTAGATACACGTAACACGGCCTAGCCATGAATTTGGCGTAAGCCGGCCTTCCAAATAACGCGTGATAAGGGCTGCGCAATTTGACTACCTCAAAGGTAAGCCACTCAACTCGATAGTTATCCTTTGACTCCCCAAAGGCTACCTCCAATGCGATTTTTCCCTCGGGGCACGCTGAATGACCCGGCACTATCCCATGAAAAACTATTGAGCTTTTTTGTAGCTGAGACTCCTTGAGGCCCATGCGTAGGAAGGTTTCCCAATACAGTATATTGATGCTGCTTCCACCATCCATCAAAACCTTTTTCAGCTCATACCCATTGACCTGTGGTGCGACTACTAATGCCAGGACCCCCGGGTGTTCCACTCTTTCTGGGTGATCCCTTCTGCTCCATGTTACCTCCTGTTCTGACCATCTTAAGTATCTCGGGACAGCTGACGAAACTGAGTTGACCGCTTGCTTCAGCATCTTTTTGTCCTTGCTAGAGCCTCCTGTAGTATGCACATGATATTGACCCAATTGTTTGGGGTTAGCCTGGAAACCTCCTGCCCCCCCTTGGTTATTACCTTGATTTCCAGCCGCCGGGTTACCAGCTGGGGGTGGGCCGTTGCCCGGGTTTCCCCCTGGACCCGGTCCTCCTCCCCGTCCTGCACTTCGCATAGCTCTGTTCACTTCCTCATTTTTCCATCTTTGTAAGTCGGCGCACTGCTCCAGAGAGTGGTTAGCTGGCCTGCCGTTCCTGCTGTGCTTCGGGCATGCCATCCTGAATATGTCCCAATTGTTACCCGGCCTTGGCGGTCCTTGATAGTTTCCTCCATTGTGATTACCTCCGTTGAAATTTCCTTCTGCTCTGGGCCTCGAAGACCCGGCTTCTGTGTTGGCGACAAACTCGGAGCCTCCTTCAAACGGGCGCTTGTTCTGGCTATTTCCGTTATTACCCGGTGCTGATCCATTGCCGGTTCTTCCGTTATTACTTGTGTTTGCTTTTACCTTCTTGTCATCAACTTCCTCTTCTGTAGTATCTGACGCAGCGTGTTTGTTGCACGCATCCATCAATTCTCCCATTGTAACTTCCGACGCATTTCGACTAGACTTCATGCGAGTTAACTTTTGCACTAAAGGTATATACTTGCATGTTTTTGCCATGGCCTGTAGTGCATCCTTGGGCTGAATATCCGTGGACGAGTGAAGTATCTCCATAACCCGGCGCACCCAACTGCGCGCCGATTCTCCCTTCTTCTGGACGCATCGCTCTAGATCATCAATAGTGAACAATTTCCTGCACGTCCCATGAAAGTGCTTGACAAACGCGGTCTTCAATTCCTCCCAGGACTTGATCGATCCTTCCGGCAAATTGGTGAACCACAACTTTGCTGCTCCTTCTGACATCATCAAGTACATGAACTTGGCTTGGAGATCCTCGGATGCGTTGCGAATCGACATTGCCATCTCATAACTACTTAGCCATGTTTCTGGATCCATAGTTGGCTCATAATTCACTACTTTCCCTGGCTCTTTGAATTTTTCCGGGTAAGGTTCAGCTCTGATATTGTCCGAGAGACACTTGGGTCCCGCAAGAACGGTTGAGGCCGGCCTTGCTCTAGAAACGTGTGATACCGCGGGGGGCGCGGCTGGGCGCGATGCTGCGGGAAGTCCCTGCGCTGCAGACCCGGCCGCGGCCCTCCGGGCTCTGGAACTGTCCACGACAGCCTGTGCTGCTGATGCTGCCTGAACGCGTGGAGGAGGCGGCATTTGCTGCTGCTCTTCCCTCCGCCGTGCTGAACTTGTTTGGATATTCCCTTGCTGTTGACTAACGTATGGCGTCCCGTGCATACCGCTTCTATGATCTGGATAATTGGCTTGCTGTACCACCGCAGTGTGCAACAGATCGATGGCTTGCCGAGTCTTCTCTGCATGAGGCGACTCTCCCACAGGGATTTGATTTAACGCGAGTGTCGCCGCATACACATTGTCCATGGGGTTATTGTAGTGACCGGCTGGTGTGCGGAATCGTGATGGTGGCGGTGGTGGTAGATCGTTGCCGGTTGTGACTCTAGTCTGTGGTGGGGGTAACTCGGCCCGTTCATTTGCCGGATGTGTCCCTGCTGTCGCCGGTTGGGGTGCGGTTCCCTGGTTCACCACTGGTATCGGCTGATCCTGAGGTGTGACAAATAAATTAGCCGGATTAATAACCCCGCCCGTTGCTGGTAACCTGGTTTGATGCCTTTGATGTACTCTAGATGTTTCCTCTCGGAGCCGAGTTTCCAGTGCATCCAGCTCACGCTGCCGCGTGGCCATCCCTTGCCTTTCTGCCTCTACCTGCCTTCTTTGTTGTTCTAGCGCACGACGAGCCACGTCCAGATCCCTGACACGTTCCGCTGCGTTTTCCGGAGTGATAACCGTTGCAAGAACCATGGGGTCTAGAATCAGATTATTATCGAATAAGGCCGGGTGGCGCGGGTTCGAAGGACCCGCCCCTGGTGTCCGGTTTCCCAGGAATCCGAACGTATTTGTATGCAACTCCTCATCTGCTGCACGGCTGGTTACTGATGCCGACTCTCCATCAACCCGGGCCAAAACCGGGTCTCCGTTAGCCGCGCCCTGCTGCTGGGCCAATGCCTGAGCCGCCCCGACTGACGCCGCGGTTGCGTTCCCTTGGTTGAGATTGGCCGCGGGAGCCGCATAGACTGCAACTCGGCGTACGATACCCGGTGTAAATTCATGCTGTTCTTCCTCGCCGTTCTCCTCTTCATACCGGTTTTCCAGCAGATCCAGGATAGACCCGGTATCATCTTCTCTTTCGACCCGGTCGCGCGGGGTCCATGCCGGCTCCTCCGGCTGTTCCCACTCCGCGATGGGTTCTTCTGCCGGATGTGTCGTTCCAATCGATTCTTCATCATCTGATCGGATAGAAGTGGCTTCTCCTGGCACAGAATCAGATCAAATATTGTTAGGGATCGAACTGGAAGTACATACCATACCAATGAAGACGCTGATCCGGCCGATTGTCACGACGGATCCGGATTCGAGGTGATCCGACTCTGGCCCCCAGCCGGAATCGTCCACCATCTTTTCTCCTTTGTGGTCGATGTAGATTTCGCCGACGACAAGATTCTCCATGCTCTTCCGAGCTTCTCCCGTGATGTAAACACCTTTGGACGCAGGCCCCACGGTGGGCGCCAACTGTCGTGGGATAATCACGGCAGACGTTACCGGGGGTAACTGATCTTGGGGCAAGACGACACAGGCGTTTGGGAGAGGGTTTAGCTCGGAGGAAAACATGGTGCAACTCGATCTGGTAGCCGGCAATCAAAGTCGCCGAGTCTCCGATCTTGATATAATAACTCAACTCTGGGATTACACTAGATGCTCGATATCAAGCGATATTGCTAGGGTTCTTAGATCTCTGTCTAAACTAGACCTGGGGGTCGGTTTATAAAGCACCCGTACCCCCTGGCTTACCCTCCAAGGCGCATCCTGGATCCTACCCGGACACGGCGCACAAACCCTAACTTTCCTTTACCATGACCCACAATCCGGGTTACTGGGCCTACAAGCTTGGGCCTTCCACGAGTTTCCTTATCCTTAGCCGGATCCTGCGCAGCGTCCTTTGGGCCGGGTTACTCCTTGGAGTTTGGCCTACCGGGTTATCATCCCCCCATCACTCCCAGTCAATCTCCATGGGAACTGCTTCCTCACCAGGCAGAGAAGGAAAGAATATAGACTCCGAGTTGGGGGATGGCTTGATAGACGGCTTCCTCAAATGTTCCAAGGCAATCCCAGCTGGGATATACTGCCGAGAAGACCCCAACTTGGACAGCTCATCAGCTGCCTCATTCTCTGCTCGGTGTATGTGCTGGAACTCGCATCCTTCAAAGAAACCAGTCATGGTTTGCACCATAAACCGATATGACGCCATGTTGGCATCCAGAGCATCCCAAGTGCCTGAAACTTGCTGCACAACCAGATCCGAGTCGCCATAGCATATGATGTGCTGCACTCCAACTTCCTTTGCCACCTTCAAACTGTGTACCACAGCCTCGTACTCTGCTACATTGTTGGATGCCTTGAAGTGAATTTGCAGCACGTACTTGAGTTGATCCCGCTTGGGTGACGTGAGCACCACGCCAGCACCAAGGCCTTCCTTCACTTTGGAGCAATCAAAATGCATCTTCCAGTAGTTGGCTACCGGAGAAGGAGGCTCATACTGCACCTCAGCCCAATCCACCGGAAACTCCGCCAGAATCTGAGACTTGATGGCTTCTCTTCTCGCATACGCGGGAGCGTCGCGGCCAACTCAATTGCCCACTTGGCTACTCTGCCACTTGCCTCCTTGTTGCCCATGATGTCCGAGATGGGAGCAGAACTTACCATAGTGATGGGATGCTCTTGGAAATAGTGCTTCAGCTTCTTGGCGCCCAGGTACACGACGTAAGTCATCTTCTGGTAATGCGGGTAGTTCTGCTTGGAGCTGGACAGCACCTCACTGAGATAATACACTGGCAGCTGCACAATCTTGCCTTCTTCTTCTCTTTCCACCACAATCACAACACTGACCACTCGGTTGGTTGCAGCAATGTACAGCAGCATTGGCTCTTTGGGTAGCGGACTAGCCAAGATGGGAGCGCTACCCAGCATTGCCTTCAACTCGTTGAATGCCACATCAGCTTGCGGTGTCCAGACAAACTTGTCACTCTTCTTCATCAATTGGTAGAGAGGCAAGGCCTTCTCGCCCATTCTGCCCAGGAAGCGGCTCAGAGAAGCCAAGCAACCAGTGAACTTTTGCACATCCTTCAGGGATCTCAGCAAAGACATGCTCTATATGGCTTTTATCTTTGAAGGATTGGCATCAATGCCCCGACTGGATACCAAGAAGCCGAGTAGCTTGCCAGCCGGGACGCCAAAGGTGCATTTAGTCGGATTCAGCTTCATTTTGTACTTGCGCAAATTGGAATATGTTTCTTCAATGTCACTAAGCAGAGTATGTGTTTTATTCATTTTGATGACAATGCCATCTACGTACACCTGCACATTCTTGCCAATCTGATCATGCAAGCATTTCTGCATGCATCTCTGATAGGTAGCCCCAACATTCCGCAACCCAAAACACATGACATGATAGCAATAAGCCCCGTACGGGGTAATAAAGGCTGTATTTATTTGATCAGCAGGGTTGAGAGCTATCTGATGAAAACTAGAGTAGACATCTATGAAAGACAAAACGTCACAACCAGCAGTGGAATCGATCACCTGATCTATGCGAGGTAGCGGAAAGGGATCCTTGGGGCAGGCCTTGTTCAGGTCAGTGTAGTCCACGCACATACGCCACGCGGTATCCGCCTTGGCGTCCTCCTTCTTCTTCTCAACCATAACCGGGTTGGCTAGCCAATCCGGATGCAACACCTCCATGATAAAGTTGCTTATCAGCAACTTGGTGATCTGATCACTGATAGCCTTCCTCCTCTCATCTCCAAAGAGGCGCATCGCCTGCTTCACTGGCTTGGCATCATGCCGCACATGTAGCGAGTGCTCAACCAACTCCCTCGGGACACCTGGTAAATCCTCATTGGACCAGGCAAACACGTCCCGATTCTCACGGAGGAAGTGGATGAGCTCGCTTTCCTATTTCTCTCGCAACCTGGCGCCAATGATGGCAACACGGTCTGGGAACTCAGGATCAACCTGGACCTTCTTTGTCTCCTGGGACGCCTGGAACGCAGTCCCGTACTGGGAACTCGGCATGCCAGGAGCCACACCTTGCGCTGCTTGCGCCATAGAAACCACCTCATACATCTTGTTCTTCTCGGTAGCAATGACCATGGATTCCGTTAGCAGGGAACCAGCAGAGGCACACTCCATAGACCTCTTGTAATCACCTGAGATGGTGATCACTCCATTGGGGCCAGGGATCTTCATCTTCAAGTATGCAGCATGGGTTGAAGCCATGAACATGCTGAGAGCAGGCCTGCCGAGTAGGGCATGGTATGGGCTCTGGTGGTCAACCACCTCGAACTGCAGGCTCTCTGTGCGGCAGTTCTCCCTGGTACCGAATAGGACGTCTATCCAGACGCGTCCGATTGGAGAGCAAGACACTCCCGACACAATGCCATGGAACGTGGTCCTGCTGGGTAGCAACATGTTCTCGGCCATCCCGAGCTTCTCAAGTGTGTCTCTGTACACAATGTTGATGCTGCTGCCGTTGTCGATCAGGACCTTGCTGAACCTCACGTTCTTCTGAGTACCCAAGAAGGTGGGATCCACCACCAGAGCGTAGCTACCCGGGTTGGGCATCACCCTAGGATGATCAGCTCTGGACCACGTGATCTCTTGGTTGCACCAGTGCAGGTAGTGAGGCACAGCAGGAATCACCGCATTGACCTCCATCGCACGCCTATGCAGAGACTGCTTGTCGGCGGGCTCGGAGGTGAAGATCATGTAGCTCTCGTGGTGTTCCTGGTACTGGTTGCGGTCTCCACCGCCATTGTTGCCGTTGTTGTTGTTACCTTGGTTGTTGTTGTTGTTGTTATTGTTGTTGTTGTTGTTGTTGTTGTTGTTGTTGTTGTTGCCTCTGTTGTTGTTGCGGGTGTAGAAGTTGCGGTTGCGGTCGTTGTTGTTGTTGTTGTTGCGATAGCCGTCGTTGTTGAAGTAGCGGTTGGCTCCTAAAGCCACCTGGTTCACATTCTCTCTTCTCGGGAAGGCTGCAGGCCTAGGAGAAGGTGCCCGAGCAGGCTGCACATTGGCATTCGCAGCTGGCAGAGGAGGAGGAGGGGGCAGGCCCTCATTCTTGATCTGCTCCCACCAGCTGCACTGCCGAGTAGTGTGGTTGGCTGGCCTGGCCGGATGCCGAGTGTGGAAGCTGCACGACCCATCCTTCATGTCCGAGAAGATGAAGTTTGGAGCAGGACCCGAGTTGCCGCTACCCTGCTGGGGAGCATTGTACGGCTTCTTGATTCCTTGGCCCTGATTCTGGTTTTGCCCGTACTGGGCTCCAACAGTTTTTTGCCTTTGGCTACTCCCAGCAGCCGTAGTCACAGCATTCACCTCCTCGGGATCATACCGAGTATCAATCCGGTCTCCTCTCCGCTTGTTGCGGAAATCATTGCGCTTGTTGTTGTTGTAGTTCCTTCTCGGCTCAGGGGAGTCCATCAGGGGCTGAGTTGGGTCGCCGAGTGCATACATGTCCGCGATCTTGATGGTCTCAGCAAGAGTACTCGGCATCTCGCGCTGCAGCTTCTGCGACAACATGCGGCCATGCTTGCAGCCCTGCGCAAACCAAGTAATGGCCTGGGCCTCATTCACACCTTCACAGGTGTTGCTTAAGGTGCTCCACCGAGTAAGATACTCGCGGTCGGTCTCATCTTCCCGCTGTTTGCAAGCGGACAACTGCTGCGGTCTATTCGGCCTCTTGTAGGTGCTGGTGAAGTTGCTGATGAAGGCCTCCGAGAAGTCCAGCCATCAATTGATACTGTCCTTGGGCAGGTTGTTGAGCCAAGTCCGAGTTGGACCCTCAAGTATTTGCGGAACATACCGCACAGCCTATCTCCGGTTGCCGCCTGCGATATGCACGGCTGTGACGTAGTCACTCAACTAGTCCTCCGGCTTGGTGCTGCCATTGTAGCACTTGGTCCCCCTGGCCAGCTGGAAGTGGTTCACGGACGGCTCGTTCATGATGCGAGGGCCAAAGCATTATGGGCCAGGCGGCCCCCTGTTCTCGAGTTGCGCGGACAGATTAATTTGGTCCAGCTTGTACCTTGCATCACTGGGCTCCAACATGCGGTCACCCAGACGGTCAGCAACATTCCTTGGGTCAGCATAGCCGGCTAGCCCCATCGCCGAGTAGCCATCATCATACCTGTTCTCCTGCACAACAGCAGGTTGCACCACTGGGTTGGCTGCTGGCGCCGCCGCACGCGGCTGCGCTGCAGCTGGCTGCTGCGTCCTCTGCCGAGTAGGCTGAGCAGCAAGACGCCGAGAAGGCCCCGCGTTGTCTCCGTTGTGCCCCTTACTGTGAGCTTTATGGGCTTGATAGCCTGCTCCTGCAGTAGCGTGTTTTTGACCAGACTCTCGCGGCACAGCGCGCTGTTTCGCGGCGAGAGCCGGGCCGTACAACTGCATCTGTTTGCTCTTCCCAGAGCGCACACTCTGGTCCCTCTCGCGGCTGGGATGCGGCGATGAGGCCTGATCCGTAGATATGACCGCAAGCGAGTGCACAACCTGAGAAGCACCGGCACCCGGATTGGCTTTCCGGAACTCCTCATTCTGCCTAGCAGCTTCTAGCACTAACTCATTGAGCCTCTCCTGCTGCCTAGCACGCGCGTCGCCGACAAGGTTTGGCAACTCAGTAGCTACAGCCTCTGCAGCTCTAAGTGTTTTGGCGGGGGTGCTGTATCTGGGCCTGGTGGTGGTGTTTACAGTGGCTGACTGGCTAGGAGCCTCACCCACTGTTGCCATCTCGGCGCCTAAGTTGCGCCGAGTAGCGCCTACCTTGCTAGGCTTCCTAACAACAGGAGTAAAACCGTGGGCCTTGTTGTACTCGTTCTGGTCTAGGCTAAGCTCGAGCCTAACCTTTTCCAGCTCCAGCTGCTCGGCGAGTAGAGCCTGACGCTGCTGGTCGAGCTGCGCCCTCATGGTCATGAGCTCAAGCTCGGTGGGAGGCGGCATGCCCATCCGCACGGCGGATGCCGGTATCGTCGGTGTAGTGGAGAGAAGGATGTTGGAGTCCTTCTCGTAGGGCTTGTGGGTCCTCTGGGCACCACTTGGGCCAGGAGGTTCCTCGATGACTCCCGCGGTAGCAGCCGCGCCCTTCCCGGCATCGATAGTCGGGCCGGTCATCATCACCTCCACGCTGTCCGCAGAACAGCCGGTTGGCTTCCCGCGGGCAGCGAGGACAGCAGGAGGATCCTCTGCGATGAGCACCTCCTCGGGGAACTGGCGGACGATGACGGTGGGCGCCAACTGTCGTGGTGGTATCATGGCAGAAGCCATAGGATGGCTAACTGTTTGGGGTCGATGGACGCTAGAGGTGCTCGGGGAGGGATCACACGGCGAGTAGCCGCGTGTGGGATGAATCTAACAATGCAAACACCAAGATCTTACCCAGGTTCAGGGCCCTCGTGTGGAGGTAACACCCCTACTCCTGCCTCTCTCTTTATATGTGTGTCACCGAGTAGCCACAATACAATCAGTCCTTCAGCCGAGTAGCCACTCTTCTCTCTAGTTCTCTCTACGTGTAATGAAGCAATCCAGAGTGTCGACCCTCGCACAGGAGGAGGCAGGGCACCTTATATACTGGTGCCCAGCCGAATAGAAAACAACTATAAGGTACGACTTGACGTGACAGGCGCACTGCATAACAGAGCACGCCTACGGCTTCTCGCTGACGCTTGCCCCGTAAGTCGTTGCGCCGTTCGGAGATGGGACCTGTCCACCCTTGTCAGTGAGATAGGGTAGGCCCCTAGCCCTGTCATGTCCCCTCTGTCAGTGACAGGACTTGGCAGGCGCCTACCGCACTATAGCCACGCCGTAGCGCGGATAATCACGCGCTCCGTAAGTTGAACCGCACGCCGGTACGGACGTAGGATACACGGGATCCTTTGTCAGAACGGCTCCATTGACTTCTGGCCCCAGTAGGAATCCACTCCCTCTACTCAACCACTTCCTCTACTCGGACCAACATAACTTCCTTGATTCTTCCTTCTGGCCATTAGCATGTACGGCCGGGTAGCAGTCGACCGGGTAGCAAGTACCGGGTAGCCGGCTACTCAGCCAAACCTCTCCTTTGGCCTTGCCTTTAGCACTTGCCTTACCCCTACTCGGGGGTAACCCCCCGACACCTGTGGCAGCTCCCTTATGCTTCATAGACTCAGTAGAAGACGTGAATTGATCCCTGCCAATGACCACGAGACTAAGCAAAAGTTAAGAACAGGAAATAAAAAAGTAGTTTCATCTAGTAAAGGTATGAGGCTTACTCGTCCTCATCGAGGTTATCCAAATCCCAGGCTGTGGGAATCTTCGACTGCTGGATCATGGGAGGAAGCACGCTGAGGGGAGTCGCCCGAATGGGCTGAGGTACGACCTCCTCGACAGTGTCCTCACTCAAAGCATTGTGGAAGCTTGAAGTGGAAGCTCATCTTCTTCTTCTTCTTCTTCCTCCTAAAAATATTCCTCACTCGACTCTGCGTTTGCGACGCTGGTGTCGAGACGAGCTTCGAAGTTGGTCGCAAGAAGATCCGAGCCTCCATTATCGGCAGAAAGTGACAGGTAGTGCTTCACCATGTTTTTGTTCCACATAGGAAAAGAAAAAAAGGAAGAAAGACTCAATCGACAAAAATCCTAAAAGAGAGAAATAAGAAAATAGAAAAATGAGATGCTTACCTCGCTCGAAGGATGCTCGGCGTCAAAAGGCGTGAAGCGGCACGGCGAGTAGCCCTCTCCCTTCTTTAGGCTAGTGATGGCAATAATCTTCTTCTCGAACTTGGCATTCGAGAGGATGTCATTGCACGTCCGGCTCGGGTCGTTGATACCCGAGAACTCCCACAAAGGGGTGGGCCCGTCCTGAAGTGGTTGAACCCTCCGACGTAGGAAGACGCTCGCCAAATGCATCCCATTCAGCAGAGGCCCTTGGTCCTTCCGTCGGAGTCGCCCGAATTGAGTGAGCAGGGGAGACAATGTCTTGGATTCTTCAGGTGACAGCTTGTGCGCCCAAGATTTTCTCGGTTTCAAAATCATGAATGGCTTGAATTCCGGGACTCCACCCGCGTCATTTTCCTAGACGTAGAACCACTTCCAGCGCCACCCATGTGCTGTATGTTGACCCAGTACACCATTGCATGTGTAGTGCGCAAGTCGTTGACATAATATTCATAGAAGGACTTATCCATGAATATTACATCCCTCAGAGTGGTACAACAGAAACACAGCAGGTCCAACCAAAGCTATAAGATACAAACTTCCATTACAAAATCTTGAGAATCTTCTTGAAGAATCAAAGAAGATATCATGCAAATGTAACATCAGAAGAAGCAACTCGAGGTTCCAAACTGGAGAATAACTCTAGCTCAGAACCTAATCCACTACGGCTGATGTCAGCCCTAATCTATGTCTTGATGAATTCTAAGTCCATAAATAGACTCTACCTACACCTTGATAGCTTCTCCTCCACCAACGTTGTTAATTTCGATGCTTCACTCGCTAAGTAAGAGATGACTCCACCTATCATGAGGTAGCGATGGCTTCACGATGACGACTTCCATAAAGCTTCAACTCTAAGAAGGGGGTCAAACGGAAACGAATGAGTAACAAGCGTTACTCAACAAGTTCATGATATACAGTGGGTAGTTTTATGCACTATCTACAACTTTAGACTCATAAGGGTAATAAGCTAATGTATGGTTTTTGAAAATCTTTCTTCAATAGGTCTCTTTTAATTTGGAAGACTATGCCCGCCAGATCTTCACAGGATTAGAACTTCATGGAGTTGCCTTTCTTGCAGCGTTCGCAGCTCCTTCCCGGAACAGGGGGTAACATGCCACATCCTTTTACACTATGCAGAGGTGCTTTACTTTACCCATGGGCGATCAAGACCATGTTGCACAACCAGGCGATTGTTCCTTTCCACACCCACTTAGGTGTGGGGCTCGGTTGTTGATCCAAGACAAGCCATGCTTCTCCGCATAACGCATGCCCACCCATTTCTGCCAGCAGGTTGAATCCCTGATTCTACCGCTCACGATAGAGATCCAAGCACCCCTGGCAGACACTCATAAACCCAAGAGTCTGTGGGACATAAGGGCTCCCACCCATGTGCATGTACTCCCGCAAGACCTACATCGTACGTCTCTTGCAGTCCGTTGACATGCGAACGAGAAAAGATCACAGCTAACTTGCCCCATACAAGACCTATGGTTAACGCGGCAAATAGTTTGTTATGAAATACTGCAAAAGATATGAAAAAGTGATGAACTTGCGTGAGATTGAAATAATGACAATAATAATCTATGTCTTCGGGTTCGAGGGTTGCGTGGAAATTCCAAGATCTAAAAACAGCAAAGTACTCCCGATAAGGGCTACTGGAAAACTGGCAAGATGCTATTATGATAGTAATGAGATGCATCATGATTTACCCCGAAAATACCTAAGCTTGAATGATTAAGTTACATCTTGCGATACTTAGGTTTTATTAGTTTTACTTGACTTTAAGTTGTTATATTATTTCTTATAGTGATGACTTGCATCACTTAAAGTTTTGATCATAAGTTGGTTAATTGATTCATTAGATATTCAGGGTTTTAACTCATATGTTTAGTTAGTAAACATTTCAAAATGTTATGCATTAGTGAATGGAGTGTTGTTCACTTTAATGCAGGTAATTAGATTATAACTTATTTAGGAATCATTCTTAAAGGAAAACAAACAAAAATTGTTATGATTTCTCAAATTGTATATTTAGAAGTAATAAGTTAGATCAAATGGAACTCTTAAAATACCTATTAACGTCACATTATAAGGTTTTAAATTGACAAGTAATCATATTTCATTAAGTAAGAATTTAATTTATGATTTCATCTATTTTGGGAAACATTTATTTAAAATCATGAAAATAGTAGATTGAGGTTATATTCATTTCTCTTAGAAATAGTTTTGATCATTAAAAAGGAATACTTACATGATATTACTAAATTTTAGAATGTGTGAGTATTCATTTTAAAATAAGTAATAATTGCCTTTTTGTTTTCATTAATATAATGAGTTAATTCTTTTGAAATAATGAAATTAGCAGAATTCTCTAAATTTGGAAGAAAGAAAATAAGTATTGAAAGTAAATAAGTTTTATTTAAAATTACAAGAAATCATAATAAATTTTTTTCTACCTTTGTTATGTGTTATTAGAATTTCCATTATTGTTCCAAATAATAAGGAATTGAGTTAGAAATATCTGATATAGAAACAATTATAAATTTTTAATATTAAAATATTTGCATTACTCATTCACAATGTATAAATGTTTATTTTTTAGAATATGGAAACTTTTGGTTTGAGGTATAAATATTAAGTAATAAAAGTGTTCTATGTGGTGATTTTAAGTTTAAAGGATAACATTATTTTCCATTCTTTTATTACTTCTGTTTAATTTATCAATATTACCTTTTAAAATAATATGATCAAGATATACCTAAAAATAATTTATATTTTTCGAGAATTTGAGATATTTGAGTTTGTCAATTTTTATGATTTTTTAATATGGAGTTTTGAATTCTTATTGATTTGATATTATTTATATTATTTTCTTTTGAAGAGAAATAGATCAAAGACCAAATTGCCCCCAGGCAGACTGGTGGGCCACCCACCAGTTGGTTAGGGTCAACCCACTATAGTGAACCTGAGCAGGTGCCCACACTCGGGCTTGCACCCCTCTGCCCTCATCCCCTCTCTCCCCGCTCTCGTTCTCTAGCAACCAAAGATCGCCTCCGCCGCCGGGAATTACCCCGGACAATTCCGGTGGTCTCCGCCGCCGTGCTAGGTAGCACCGGCTGCGCCACTCGCCGCTCCACCACCTCCACCCCTTCAATCTTGTTTTCGGCCTAGGTAACGGCCGTGCATCACCCTAGCGCCCCGCTTAGGGTTTCAGTGGACACACGCCCCGTCGCCGCCTCTGCACCTGCGCTGCTCCTGGGCTGCTCCTAGGGTCCTCCCTAGTCTGTGTGTATTGCTGCTGTCGCGGTGGAGATGCTGCACTATCGGGATGGCTCCCGGTGAGCAACGACGGCCCACACCGTCGCCCTCGACCTTGCTGCGCCACCTGGCTGTGGCCACCATGATGGTGGTCACCTGTCAGTTTACCATGCCTCCTCTTTTTCTTCTCACCCTCTCTACTCCTCTCTCTCCCATCTCTCCTTGCTCTGGAGCCAGGCCATCGAGCCTTTGCTCATGCCATGTGGAATTTCTTGATTGTGGCCCCTCTGGTATTGGTGTTTGTTGCTATTACTTGTGTTGTGAATTCGTGTGGATAAATTTGCTAGTGATATTTTCAGAGGATACCTTCATGGTGTGCTTGTATAGGATTTGGGGAATTTCTCCCCAGTGTGTGGATTTTCATGAGGTTGCTAGCTAGTAAAACTTTAATGCTTATAGCCTACTGGATCCAATGGATTATCCTTACTATGATGTGTCGATTTTCAATATGGATATTCCCTGGTGCTTGTGTTCATTTAGGCCCCTTTGTGACATGTTTATAATAGTGCACAATCTTGTGTGTGCTACTCTGAACCTGAGGTTCAGAGAATGTGCCACTGCCCTTCTTAGGATTCTTTCTGTTAACTGAAAAAGGCCCTATGTCTTTCCCTCTCTATGAGTTTACTAAATCCTGAAGCAACTGGCAATGTACTTGTTGTGATAAGGTATTGGTCCACTGGATTAATGCCCATCAGCAAGTTACTGCAGGCTTGAGGTTAGGAGAATTTTCTTGGCCATGTGTTGTATTCCTGGTAGCTATTTAAATTGATAAGAACATGATACTTGCTTGATCTTGTTGCCCCTAGAATTATTCTTTGATAGGAACAAATACCTATATCTTTAAGTATGTCCCTGGCATGTGATGCAAAGTCTGAGGCCCTTATTTTTGTGAATGGATGCTTATGAATTAACATGGTCTGATAATTTGCTTTCTCCTAACTTTGTGCCCTCGCAGTAAAAGGTAAAGTCGGAGAGAATCAAGGTGGAACCAGGGGAAAGATGGAGGAGGTGGATGTTGTAGTGATCAAGGATGGTGTAGAAGAAGGAGGAGAAGGGGGGAATCACCCCCGTGATCACCGACCGGAAGAAGATCGAGAATATCGTTGGGGAGAAGTCGTCGAGATCGGTTGTACCCACGAGGAGAACGGTGGCGCCGTGCTCATTGGAGGAG
Source organism: Alopecurus myosuroides (assembly GCA_028641055.1). Taxonomy (NCBI): domain Eukaryota; kingdom Viridiplantae; phylum Streptophyta; class Magnoliopsida; order Poales; family Poaceae; genus Alopecurus; species Alopecurus myosuroides. The sequence goes on from CM054057.1 coordinate 513,429,235, forward strand.
TGCGCTGCCATGCGTCGGGCGTCTCTCATCTTGCCATCATAATCGGTGGAGGGCGCCACCATGAGAGTCATGGTGCCTTGGCGGAGATTGGCGGGGGAGCGCACGAAAAGCAGAGGGGAATCACTCTGAACTGAGAAGGAAAGGGGAAGAAGAGGAGGCGCATAGAAGCCAATAAGAAGGTTGCAGCTAGGTTCCCTAGGCCGCCGCAAGCTATCGGGCTGCAGCATAGGGAGCCGTTGTCCCCACGTCCAATCGGTCGTGGTGGTGGACCGCAAACCGTGGTGGGCAGGCAGCGGTGGCCCCGCGTCTCCTCGCATCCCGCGGACACGTGTGCACCACGGGCCCGGTGGCTACTGTCGGGCCTTTGGATACGGAGTACTCCGGACCGTCTGCTGCTACCTGGCCCAACAAGCAGCTCTTTAAGGCCACCAAGCAATCAACACGAAGGGGCCTGGCGTCCCTCTCTCGAGCACCTTGGAGCCTCTGACGATGAGGCTCTGTGCACATTCCCTTCAGGAGGAGCTCGACCTCGCCCCTTCGCTCCTCTCGAAGGGACACACCCGTTAGGAGGGGGACAAGGCATGTGCGGCGGACGGCCGCGTGCCTGTGCGGTGACAGAGGCCGCGCAGGTGCGCAGAGCAGCTCTGTCCCCAGTTGCCATTCTGCTGTATAAAGGCCAAGGGGACAGCTGCGGCGGCTAAAGGCGTTCTGAAAGATGGCCCCTTTAGTGCAAGAAGAAAAAGCCCGCGCTACAAGACAAAGGAACGTCACCGGGCTCCCCCACCGTGACACCATGGATGGTGGAGTTGTCCCACAGTGACTAGGACCGCACAGGAGGCGCAGGCGTACGTGATGCTCCTTCCTTTGGCGCCTTTTGGTAGCCCTTTCCCGCCAAGTGAGCGGGAAGGAGGTCCAAACTCTGGTATAAGAAGGGAACCTCCGGCCCTTGAGCAAAGGGAGCTTGATTCATCGTAGAGCCCAAGTAGTCTGTTCCGAGCACAAGCTCGCCTTTGTACTGTAACCAATGCAGTGCATATCATGAGACAAGGAGGAGTAGGTTTTTACAACGCATTAGTGGCCCGAACCTGGGTAAACTCTCTGTGTCGCCATTGTTGTCGTGCTCAAGCTTCCCTCTCGAAGCCTCCTCTGGAAGCGAAGGAAGCATGTTTAGCCCCCAGTGTTCGAACCCTTGAGAGTTATCTTGTCCAGGACAGACTGGCTCTCTCCGACACATACCTCGTCAATCCCCATGGTGAGGGACCTGGGGTTTCGTAAGGGAAAAGGCGCTAGTGGACTACTCGGCAAGATATGTTACTACATGCCTGATTACTCTTATTTCGATGAGGTGAATACGATTACAGGGGTGCCACACAGATTCAATCTAGTGTAGCTACAATCTAGGGTTGATTATTCGTTCTATGACCCCCTGGTGCGTGTGAACACCTGTTTGTTAGGAGACCCCAAGAGGAAGGTATTAAGAGTGCAGCGGCAAGTTTCCCTCAAAAAGAAACCAAGGTTGAATCGACTAGTAGGAGGAAGGAGTAACTTCCGAAAGTTGATGCAGCTGAGATGGAAGGGCGCACTACTGGTTCAGCAGCAACGTGGAACCTACACAACACAATGAAATCACTTTGCCCCAACGAAGCAGTGAGGTTGTCAATCTCACCGGTTTTGCTGAACACAAAGAGGTTAAACGTATGGTGTAGAAAACAGTATGAGTACAGTATAAAAACAGTATCAGCAGTATGAAACAGTGAAAATAGTGGTTGTATTATCAATATGAGAAATATGGACCGGGGTCCACAGTTCACTAGTGGTGTCTCTCCGTGAAAGATAAATACCATGTGTGGTGAACAAATTACAGCTGGGCAATTTTTAGAAATGAAAGTTGTACCCTTGTGCATATGCAAGACATAAATATTACTATGTGAATCATGCGGGCATTGCAACAAGATACATAGACCGTCATCCAACTACATCTATGACTAATAATCCACCCTCCGAATATCATTAGGACAAACGTTGGGTATTAAGTTGCAAACAACAGATAATCACAGTAAGCAAAGTGTGTGATGTAAACAATGTAAACAAAGTAAACATCGTTGTTTTCTCCCTAATGGCAACAACACATCCTCCATCCGTCATGTTTCTGTCACTCGAGCACAGATGCAAAGGAGGCATGATACCACTATCGGGCATAAATACTCCCTCTTGGAGTTACTAGCATCTACTTGGCCAGAGCATCTACTAATAACGGAGAGTATGCAAGATCATAAATAACATATGCATGAAGATAACATGATAGATTGATAATCAAAAGACATAACATTCAACATTCATCAGATTCCAGCAAACACAACATGTAGCATTACATAAAGATGATCTCGATCATGTAGGGCAGCTCGAGAGATCTAAACATGAGGCATAAAGTGGAGGAGACAACCATCTAGGGTGGCGACCCCAGACTAGCAGTCCGAGACCTCCAGTATGCATACATTCACGATCCCATGATCAGTTAGTCGTGAACAACATACTCGAGTTGGCATTGCAGATTACAACATCCACTACACGAATACACGGCTTACACAACTGGCCACACGACACAGTTGAAAACAACTGCCACGTAGGGCAGGAACACACACTAAAAACATCGGAAGACTGCAAAACACACTGGTGGTAAACCCAAGTCACGCCTTGACTACCTACAGGCTACTGACTCGGAGACGATCCTAGTTCGCATAGTCGTCAGCGGCACCATCTTCTTCAGGTTCTCCTGGTTTCTGCTCAAAATCTGACTAAGACAATAGCCAGGGACGAAACCAATATGAGTACGTTTGAATGTACTCTGCAAGACAGCCCAAATGAAAGCTAAACATGCAAGTATGCATATATATAGGTGGTAGGAAGGCTTTAATTAGGGTTCAACTAGCCATGATGAATTTAAGACCCATCATAGTTGCACAAGTTTTATTTTCTTTGTTGAAGAAGATACTTCAAAAGATATTTCATTTCTCTTGTAGATATAGCATGTCCACAAGGTTTTGATAAAGCATCCTAAATAAAGAAAACATTTCTCTTTGCAAAACTTCTTGGAAAAACACATCTTTAAGATCATCATTTATCTGGTACCTCAAAGGTACAATCATTCCCTTTCAACGTACCTCCCAGGTACAATTCCAAAACACTTTCCAGCTTTTTGAAAACATTGACACAATGCTAGCTACATGGCCATTCAACTGTCCATATCCGAGGACGCGGCTATTCTGAATAGTTTTACTCTGCAGAGGTGTACACAATCCACAAGATTCAGTACATCCGCCGTGAACAACCACGGACTGTCCGAGACAGTATGCAAACATCGGATAACTGGTCCTAACCATCCACTATGTCTGTGCTAGTAAATGACTACCTCTTCAACTGGGTTTGTTCTCCCCGGCACCGAGTGAGTCAGCCGTATCGATCCGGTTTCCCCTGACAACACACCGCCATGGCAGGAGACCCAATTGCTGCAACCGGTAGTGAACTTAATCCCACACTGTGAATGTCCCATTCTCCCTCCTGGCGACAATTCGGTTCGGGGGACTCTAACCCCTATAGCACTTTGAGGTAGACACGGACTAACACCGACAAGCAATTAGCTAGACCCCGTACCCATATTGAGGTAATGTGGCAGTACGGCTTGGTTCTCCGGCGAAGACTAGGTTATGTGTCATTTTTGGAAAACAAGTCGAAAACATTTCCTTCTTCACAAACCTCCCTCGGACAAGGTCCCACCTTTCCTCGGGGTTTTCCAATCTTTTGCTTTCCAAAAACAACAAGTTAAAATGTCCACTAGGTGACTCAAATTGATTAAGTGATGATATTAAAATATGCATGATAGATAATGATAAGTAAAACAACAGCAAGCATTTAGAATGGCTTGCCTTGGCTCTGATCTTGGTCTTTCTCTTGACATAAACAAGAGTTGCAATAAAAACCTCCCCGGGAAATAATACCGTCTTCGTTATCTAACGTCGTAAACACTAAAAGGAAAACACCCAATCAGAACCAAACATACAGCAAGCATTTCATCAAACAAGTGTCGCACCCGGACTTCTAGGGGATACTCACAGTCCGCTAAACAGTAGAGAAATGGCTTACGGGGCATACCGGCACCCGCATCTCAATATGAGTAGGCCAACACGTAAACGTGTGACAACCATTCTCTTACTATTCATCGTCTGCGCAAACCATCCCATAGAAATCCAGATACTTCCATTGACGTACTTCAAAACATACACACATGGTACGTCAACGACATTGGAACAAGTGATATCACAACAGATCTCTACGACACAAAAGATGGAAATAAGTTGCAAATAGCTCTCATTAGAGCAGAGATAGCAAATACAATCATCCAGAGGACACATGTCCCAACATATCATCATTACATCACAGCGGAAGCATTCAACATGTCTGAGTACAGACAAGAACCAAATAGGCCTAAGAGGCCGGAAACGAAAAGACGGAGCCCATCCACGAAGTCTCGGATCCTGCCCGGGTCCGCTATCTACTCGTCAGCAGTCTCGTCATACTCCACGTAGTAGCCACCATGGGGATCCTCGGAATCGTAGTCTGCGGAAACCACAGCCCCAAAGGGGTCAGTACATAAACGTACTGGCAAGCAAGACTCACAGTTCACCAAAGTGTAGCCCGTCAACACCCAGCACAGATGCTTTGGGTTCAACGGAAGGAAGGGGATATAAAAGATGCTGCAACTGGCTGCTCTAACCAACTACAGAGTTACTACCACTTCCGGCTAACAGAAAGGAGATAAGATCGCGTATCGTAACCAACTACAACTAACCACCAAACAAACCCATTCTGGACCTCGCCCATTATCCAAAGAAGCAATCCGAGGATAACTCACACATTTGGATTAATGTTGGTTCAGATTGTTGTGTCAATAAGCCTATTACTAGTCAAGTTGTTAATCATTGGGTGTAAGGTTGTTAATCATTAGGTTTAAGTTGTCCTGAGTACTTGTTAGCCAGTACTTTCACCAAGTAATCCATAACCGCGGAAAACACGGCTTCTCGAGAAGATTTATCCCTGCAGGGGTGCACCAATTTGGCCGTACACGTAAGAATAACCCGCCAGACGGGGGATCAACCCACCAAGCGAGGTACTCAACACAACTCAACTCTTCTCCGCATCAAGCCCAAAGAACCCCGTGCAGTGAGCGCACGGCTAATCGAGCCCCCGGAGAAAAGGAGACCCTCATAGCACTCTAAGAACGTGTCTCCCTAAATGCCGACTACAAAAGTTTCCACCCTGGCCTGGGCTCGCAAAACATGCATGCGGCAAATGGAACACCCGAACTAAATGAGGCGATTTGGACGAGATGCGAATCGAATCAAATTGAGGGGGGCGCCCATACTCGCTTCCCACATGCGGTTAGTGCGCTCATCATGGATCAGTAGACAAGACCCTTTTCCTATTAGGGTCGACACTAGCAGGCCTCAAAACCACACAGGGCCTCCTGCCGGTGCCTTATCATCAAATTATTATTAACAATAACATTAGCATGATTCATTGTTTAACATCGAGCCCCCAGAACATAATGAAATAGTAACAGAAAGTAACGGGTAACAGACTCGAGCAAAACAACCCTAAGCATGCTAGTAAGACACGGGAAACAAGCAAAAGGTTATAGGTATGGAGGTGAGGCAATATCAGGGTTAAAGGATAACATGTGATAGGTTCGTAACAGAAGCAACTATTCATAGGGCTAGCAGAATAGACAACGGAAAGTATCGGTATCCAATGTTGAAAGGAACACAGTGGTTCATGTGAGTGAATACTTGCCTGCAAACCCAGTAGCCTGGTACTGAGCTAACTCCTTAGAAGGGGTGTCGTAAGTATCGTCGGTCTCAACATCGTCGTTTATCCGAGAAGAAGCAAACAAACAACGCAGAGAACAAACAATCAATAACATGGCATAGTGCACAAACATGGGATGATGCATGACCATTTAATTGATGCATCAAAAGTAACCTACTTGACATGATAGCATAACAGGATTAAATGGACCCACATGCAACTTGAGTTGCATATGAAAAGCCCATGAATTATGGTTGAATTAATTATTTTACAACTAACCAATAGGTGAAATTGGATTAGCATGATGCATGGATGAGGAAAACAGCAAAATAACAACAATAGAATCAATTGGAAATAAGGTTTAACAAGTTTGGAAATTTGTTTATTAAGTTAAGAAATTTTGGTTTCTTAAAGGTGTCACACAAGCATTTGTTGTTTTCACCAATTTTATTTGTTCAAAATAGATAACAAAGTTCATATTTGAAAATAACACACAGTTTTGGGTGGATTACATGTTTCACTTGCTGAAAAAGGATTTGGAAATAATTACTTATGAATTAAACAAGTTAAACAAGATTTAAATGAATTTAATTCAATTATGAATTTATTTGAATATTTTATTTGTGCAAAACATTAAGTGAGATTCATATTTGAAAAGTTTATACTAATGTGGTTTGAAAACATATTTTATATGTTCAAAAAGAATTTAATTTGATCAAGTTATGAATTTAACAACATTAAATGATTTAAACAAGATTTAAATCATTTAACCAATTTTAATTATTCAAAACATGAAACAAATTTTATATTTGGAAAGGTGTTTTAATTATGCATGGAAAACATATTTCATTTGTTGAAATTGGATTTAAAATGAGCAAGTTATTATTTTGGCAATTTTAAATGCAATAATTAAGAAACAGTTGTTTTCAGCAATTTAAATTATTCAAAACAGCAAACAAAATTGATATTTGGAAAGTACATGAAAAGTTGATTGGAAAACATATTTAGTTTGTGGAATTTGGAATTTTTATGCCCAAGTTATGAATTTTGCAAGTTTAAGTGAATTTTACAAGTTTTCAAATATTGCACCAATTTAAAATATTCAAAACAGTAAACAAATTTTATATTTGGATAGAGCATTCAATTTGGTACAGAAAACATATGAAAAATGTTGAATTTGGAGTTAACATGATTTAGTTATGCATTTTTAGGTTTTTGGTGCTAATCTGCCATTTTTATTACCTCTAGGGACTTGGAAATAATTTTCAGGGGCCTAGAAGTTAGCAGTAGGGACCTGGGTGTGATTTCTGTGAAGTGCTGGGTCAAAACAAATGGGAAAAAAGATTTGGTTTTGGTGCGCAGGGGGGGGATCGAACCCCTGCCCTCTGCCTGCGCGCTGGGGTGCTGTTACCAGTGGGGTGGCTGAAGCTTTGTTGACAGAAGGGGGCAGCGGTGAGGATAAGGTGTGGGTGATGTGTTTAACTGAAACTTTCTGCACGTTAACTGAACCTGGGTGGACAGAAACGGGGGATGGTCGCCGGCAGCGATCGCTGCTCGCGGTGGCGCTGGGGTGGCCGTGCGGTGGGGTGCCGTCCGTGGGGAGGTGGTGCGCAAGAGGGAGGAGGGGAGGGGAGCGAGAGGGAGGAGCGTTCACCGCGGGGGAGGTAGCGAGCGGAGAGGAGGGGCCGGTGCAGGTGGCCGGCAGCGACATGGAGGGGATGGCGCCAGCGCCTCGGGGCCTCCCGGCCGCTGCCGCGAGGTGGAGGAGGAAGAGGGCGGCCGGGGGGTTCCATTCCCGCACCTAGCCACGGCGGAGGGAGTCCCTAGCCCCGGTGATCGCCGGAGGAACAGAGGAGTTTCGGTGAGGTACAGAGACATGTGCAGTTACAGAAGAAAGGAGACAGAGAGAGGAGAGATGGAGGAAGGAGAAGAAATTGGAGGCGGGGAGAAGAGATGGAGGGAGAAGGAGGGAGTGGAAACCCTAGGCTAGGGTTCGAGCTAGCTTTAAGGCGGGGGAGGAGGGGTGGCAGCCGTTGCTGCATCTCCCTGTCAACGTGGACAGGGTGGATGAGCAGCCGTACGAGGAAGACGACTGGGGAAGGGGTATTTGGGCTGAGGGGGTTTGGGCTGGGCCTGATGCCCCTCTCTCCTTTGCTGGTTCTCTTTTTATTATTTTTATCTGTTTCTTTTTTTTTGCAGAAATAGGATTAGGAAGAAAAATATGAGTTTGGAGTTAGTAAAAATCTTAGAAAAAATTGTGTCAACTCCTTAATGGAATAGTAACCAAATGCAAGTTTTGAATTTCAAAAATAATCAAATTATGGTGCTGTTTGAACTTGGAGTGAAATTGATTGAATTTTGTGATTAATTGAATATTGAAAACAATATTCAAATAGGGTGAACACTATTGTTTAAATAGAACAAATGATTAGGGTTATTTTGTTGATTTTCATAAGTTGAAATTGGGTACTATTTGGTGATTTGATTTGAATTTGAAATACCATTTGAATTAAGTTTGGATTAATTAAATTATTAAAAGCCATAATTTTAATGGTTTGAACCTTATGGTTTAATGGAAACAAAAAGGATTAGAATTTGGTTTGTAATTCTCATAAATTCAACATGGTTGCTGTTTGGAAGAAATTATAATTGAATTTGAAAAGGGTTTGATATTAAATGAATTTTTGATAGAAACAAAACAATAGTTTTTGAAATCACAACTTTTATGGAAACAATTGATTGATTTGATTTGAAATATCATTTTGGAAATTGTAACATCACAAGTATGAAACAAAGGTTTAAAGTTTGGTTTGAAATTCAAATAGAAAACAAAGGAAAACAAAGGAAAACAGTTGGAAAACAAATGAAAACAGAGGAAAACAAAAGGAAAACAAGCAAAACAATTGCAATGAACATGATGCCATGATGCAAAACATAAAATAACAGAGAGCAAACATTCTAATGGCTATTTTTCATACTTGGGATGTTACAAAACGCCCCCCCTTGAAGGAATCGCGCCCCGAGATTCCTACTGAGAAAAGAAAAGGTCCGGATACTTCTTGGGAAGATCCTCTTGAGCTGTGACACGTGAAACACATCGTGCACCTTGGATAGTTTTTCTGGAAGTTCAAGATGATAGGCATCCCTGGCAACTTTTCTGGAAGGATGTCAGGGAATTTGGAAACCACCGGAACATTTTCAAGTAAAGGTAGAGGTTTTGTATCGAGGGTGTATAGTTGAACAGGATTTGATCGATTTGGAGGATAGACTATCTGGCCAGAAGGGTGGAACAGAGTTATTGATTAGACGCCGGTAGAATAACTGAAATGGGAAGCAACAACAAGGTTTCAACGGACGAAAAGGATGTTGAGAAGAATAGGATATCGAAGCAACATCGAGAAAACGAGAACAAAACACTCCTGAGGTACTACGGAAAACCCATCCGGGCTTCTAAAGGATCAATATCTACTGCTTAAAGAATAGAGGATCTGCTTCCGGGGCTTACACGCCTCCGTTCTCAATCGTGTGTAGGCAACATGATAAATCATGTCACAACCACCTCCATTCCTATGGTCTAGTAGATATAACCATCCTAGAGAAACCAGGATACGTGAAATCCTAACTTGAAAGTTTAGATGAGAAGAGAAAACAACGTTGCACTTCCTTACCAGAAAAGGAAGGGTGGGTGGGGAAAGAAGAAAAAGAACAGAATTCCTACTCTCACGTTTCATTTTTCCTATATAGCTACAAAATAGTTTCTAGACTCAACTGCGACCAGTAAAAAGGGATCCTACAGGCAGACAGGCTCTGATACCATTTGTCGCACCCAGACTTCTAGGGGATACTCACAGTCCGTTAAACAGTAGATAAATGGCTTACGGGGCATACCGGCACCCGCATCTCAATATGAGCAGGCCAACACGTAAACGTGTGACAACCATTCTCTTACTATTCATCGTCTGCGCAAACCATCCCATAGAAATCCAGATACTTCCATTGACGTACTTCAAAACATACACACATGGTACGTCAACGGCATTGGAACAAGTGATATCACAACAGATCTCTACGACACAAAAGATTGAAATAAGTTGCAAATAGCTCTCATTAGAGCAGAGATAGCAAATACAATCATTCAGAGGACACATGTCCCAACATATCATCATTACATCACAGCGGAAGCATTCAACATGTCTGAGTACAGACAAGAACCAAATAGGCCTAAGAGGCCGGAAACGAAAAGACGGAGCCCATCCACGAAGTCTCGGATCCTGCCCGGGTCCGCTATCTACTCGTCAGCAGTCTCGTCATACTCCACGTAGTAGCCACCATGGGATCCTCGGAAACGTAGTCTGCGGAAACCACAGCCCCAAAGGGGTCAGTACATAAACGTACTGGCAAGCAAGACTCACAGTTCACCAAAGTGTAGCCCGTCAACACCAAGCACAGATGCTTTGGGTTCAACGGAAGGAAGGGGATATAAAAGATGCTGCAACTGGCTGCTCTAACCAACTACAGAGTTACTACCACTTCCGCTAACAGAAAGGAGATAAGATCGCGTATCGTAACCAACTACAACTAACCACCAAACAAACCCATCCTGGACCTCGCCCCTTATCCAAAGAAGCAATCCGAGGATAACTCACACAGTTGAATTAATGATGGTTCAGATTATTGTGTCAATAAGCCTATTACTAGTCAAGTTGTTAATCATTGGGTGTAAGGTTGTTAATCATTAGGTTTAAGTTGTCCTGAGTACTTGTTAGCCAGTACTTTCACCAAGTAGTCCATAACCGCGGAAAACACGGCTTCTCGAGAAGATTTATCCCTGCAGGGGTGCACCAATTTGGCCGTACACGTAAGAATAACCCGCCAGACGGGGGATCAACCCACCAAGCGAGGTACTCAACACAACTCAACTCTTCTCCGCATCAAGCCCAAAGAACCCCGTGCAGTGAGCGCACGGCTAATCGAGCCCCCGAAGAAAAGGGACCCTCATAGCACTCTAAGAACGTGTCTCCCTAAATGCCGACTACAAAAGTTTCCACCCTGGCCTGGGCTCGCAAAAACATGCATGCGGCAAATGGAACACCCGAACTAAATGAGGCGATTTGGACGAGATGCGAATCGAATCAAATTGAGGGGGGCGCCCATACTCGCTTCCCACATGCGGTTAGTGCGCTCATCATGGATCAGTAGACAAGACCCTTTTCCTATTAGGGTCGACACTAGCAGGCCTCAAAACCACACAGGGCCTCCTGCCGGTGCCTTATCATCAAATTATTATTAACAATAACATTAGCATGATTCATTGATTAACATCGAGCCCCCAGAACATAATAGAAATAGTAACAGAAAGTAACGGGTAACAGACTCGAGCAAAACAACCCTAAGCATGCTAGTAAGACACGGGCAACAAGCAAAAGGTTATAGGTATGGAGGTGAGGCAATATCAGGGTTAAAGGATACATGTGATAGGTTCGTAACAGAAGCAACTATTCATAGGGCTAGCAGAATAGACAACGGAAAGTATCGGTATCCAATGTTGAAAGGAACACAGTGGTTCATGTGAGTGAATACTTGCCTGCAAACCCAGTAGCCTGGTACTGAGCTAACTCCTTAGAAGGGGTGTCGTAAGTATCGTCGGTCTCAACATCGTCGTTTATCCGAGAAGAAGCAAACAAACAACGCAGAGAACAAACAATCAATAACATGGCATAGTGCACAAACATGGGATGATGCATGACCATTTAATTGATGCATCAAAATAAACTAGTTGACAAGATAGCATAACATGATTAAATGGACCCACATGCAATTGGATTGCATATGGAAAGCCCATGAATTATGGTTGAATTAATTATTTTACAACTAACCAATAGGTGAAAGTGGATTAGCATGATGCATGGATGAGGAAAACAGCAAAATAACAACAATAGAATCAATTGGAAATAAGGTTTAACAAGTTTGGAAAATTTTTTATTAAGTTAAGAAATTTTGGTTTCTTAAAGGTCTCACACAAGCATTTGTTGTTTTCACCAATTTTATTTGTTCAAAATAGATAACAAAGTTCATATTTGAAAAGAACACACAGCTTTGGGTGGATTACATGTTTCACTTGCTGAAAAAGGATTTGGAAATAATTACTTATGAATTAAACAAGTTAAACAAGATTTAAATGAATTTAATTCAATTATGAATTTATTTGAATTTTTTATTTGTGCAAAACATTAAGTGAGATTCATATTTGAAAAGTTTATACTAATGTGGTTTGAAAACATATTTTATATGTTCAAAAAGAATTTAATTTGATCAAATTATGAATTTAACAACATTAAATGATTTAAACAAGATTTAAATCATTTAACCAATTTTAATTATTCAAAACATGAAACAAATTTTATATTTGGAAAGGTGGTTTAATTATGCATGGAAAACATATTTCATTTGTTGAAATTGGATTTAAAATGAGCAAGTTATTATTTTGGCAATTTTAAATGCAATAATTAAGAAACAGTTGTTTTCAGCAATTTAAATTATTCAAAACAGCAAACAAAATTGATATTTGGAAAGTACATGAAAAGTTGATTGGAAAACATATTTAGTTTGTGGAATTTGGAATTTTTATGCCCAAGTTATGAATTTTGCAAGTTTAAGTGAATTTAACAAGTTTTCAAATATTGCACCAATTTAAAATATTCAAAACAGTAAACAAATTTTATATTTGGATAGAGCATTCAATTTGGTACAGAAAACATATTAAAAATGTTGAATTTGGAGTTAACATGAATTAGTTATGCATTTTACAAGTTTTTGGTGCTAATCTGCCATTTTTATTACCTCTAGGGACTTGGAAATAATTTTCAGGGGCCTAGAAGTTAACAGTAGGGACCTGGGTGTGATTTCTGTGAAGTGCTGGGTCAAAACAAATGGGAAAAAAAAGATTTGGTTTTGGTGCGCAGGGGGGGGGATCGAACCCCTGCCCTCTGCCTGCGCGCTGGGGTGCTGTTACCAGTGGGGTGGCTGAAGCTTTGTTGACAGAAGGGGGCAGCGGTGAGGATAAGGTGTGGGTGCGGTGTTTAACTGAAACTTTCTGCACGTTAACTGAACCTGGCCGGACAGAAACGGGAGATGGTCGCCGGCAGCGATCGCTGCTCGCGGTGGCGCTGGGGTGGCCGTGCGGTGGGGTGCCGTCCGTGGGGAGGTGGTGCGCAAGAGTGAGGAGGGGAGGGGAGCGAGAGGGAGGAGCGCTCACCGCGGGGGAGGTAGCGGGCGGAGAGGAGGGGCCAGTGCTGGTGGCCGGCGGCGACATGGAGGGGATGGCGCCGGCGCCTCGGGGCCTCCCGGCCGCTGCCGCGAGGTGGAGGAGGAAGAGGGCGGCCGGGGGGTTCCATTCCCGCACCTAGCCACGGCGGAGGGAGTCCCTAGCCCCGGTGATCGCCGGAGGAACAGAGGAATTTCGGTGAGGTACAGAGACATGTGCAGTTACAGAAGAAAGGAGACAGAGAGAGGAGAGATGGAGGAAGGATAAGAAATTGGAGGCGGGGAGAAGAGATGGAGGGAGAAGGAGGGAGTGGAAACCCTAGGCTAGGGTTCGAGCTAGCTTTAAGGAGGGGGAGGAGGGGTGGCAGCCGTTGCTGCATCTCCCTGTCAACGTGGACAGGGTGGATGAGCAGCCGTACGAGGAAGACGACTGGGGAAGGGGTATTTGGGCTGGGGGGTTTGGGCTGGGCCTGATGCCCCTCTCTCCTTTGCTGGTTCTCTTTTTATTATTTTTATCTGTTTCTTTTTTTTTTTGCAGAAATAGGATTAGGAAGAAAAAGATGAGTTTGGAGTTAGTAAAAATCTTAGAAAAATTTGTGTCAACTCCTTAATGGAATAGTAACCAAATGCAAGTTTTGAATTTCAAAAATAATCAAATTATGGTGCTGTTTGAACTTGGAGTGAAATTGATTGAATTTTGTGATTAATTGATTATTGAAAACAATATTTTAAATAGGGTGAACCCTATTGTTTAAATAGAACAAATGATTAGGGTTATTTTGTTGATTTTCATAAGTTGAAATTGGGTACTGTTTGGTGATTTGATTTGAATTTGAAATACCATTTGAATTAAGTTTGGATTAATTAAATAATTAAAAGCCATAATTTTAATGGTTTGAACCTTATGGTTTAATGGAAACAAAAAGGATTAGAATTTGGTTTGTAATTCTCATAAATTCAACATGGTTGCTGTTTGGAAGAAATTATAATTGAATTTGAAAAGGGTTTGATATTAAATGAATTTTTGATAGAAACAAAACAATAGTTTTGGAATCACACTTTAATGGAAACAATTGATTGTTTTGATTTGAAATATCATTTTGGAAATTGTAACATCACAAGTATGAAACAAAAGGTTTGAAATTTGGTTTGAAATTCAAATAGAAAACAATGGAAAACAAAGGAAAACAATATGAAAACAAATGAAAACAGAGAAAAACAAAAGGAAAACAAGCAAAACAATTGCAATGAACATGATGCCATGATGCAAAACATAAAATAACAGAGAGCAAAACATTCTAATGGCTATTTTTCATACTTGGGATGTTACAACAAGTACACTCACAAACAAAATTACTAGGGTGCACACCAACAAGCAAAGAATGCATAGACAACACACATGAATAACACTAGAATAGGTGCTATGGATCCTCAACCAAAATGGCATGAGTTCAGTGGGTGTTCCACTCTCATATCATGCTCAAATAAGGTTAAATTACTCTCTGTTCATTCATGAGGATGAGCAAAATAACAACAAAACAACCTAGGAACACATACACATGCATAGGAAAATATTATCAAGCAATACTACAAGCCCATAGTAACTAATGCTTTTCTAATCATGGATAATTAATAAAACAAGTACCTAAGCAACCTAATAACAGAGACAAATCAATAACAAACATACCATGGCATCACTCAATGCATGAGAATAATCATGGAGCAAAACAACTATTAAAACTAGACATGAAAAAGGGCTATTTAGACAAGCAGACATGCATAACCATAAGAGATTATTAAACATGATTTATTCTAACATGATGGATCTGCAAGATGACATCCACATAACAGAGAAAACAACACCTAGACATGCTAGTAATATCAAAATAACAACCTAAACAATTTATCAAAAACTAAGCATGCAAATAACTACTATGGCAGAAATCACCTAAAACTAGCATGGCATGCCAAAATTATCTAGAGCTCACTCAAGCATGCAAGCAAGTAGAATATGGTAGAATAACAGTAGCTATGCTATGGAAAACAATACTAAATCATTTATTTAATTCATCAAACCAATATGAAGAATAACATAATTTTAACCTATTTTTACTAGGGAAAACACCCTAAGAGAATAAAACTATAACAACCATGGCTTTTCACACACATTTTCCTAACATGATAATGACACACTCAAAACACAAATAAAACATGTATTGATACTCTACACATTCTAGGAATCAATTTTATAACAAAATAATATAACACACAATTTAAATAAGGGCATAGAAATAAAATGCAGAAAAGAGCTAAACACTAAATATTGCACCAATCTTATTCTGTAACTCCTAACATCATGAAAATCTAGTATGAGGTGCTCCTAGTCACTAGCAAACCAACACAATTGTATTCACATCAAAATTCATCACCAATAAAATTAAACAATTCACAGAAGTGCTCTCTGGCCTAAAAACTAACATGCATGTCATTTTCAATCAGCAACTCAAGTCAACACAAGGCCAAGTTCCTTAGATAGATATTATAAAGGGCTACTCATAACAGTTTAGTTTTCAGGATTTGGATACTTAAAACTCAAGTTATGATAGAAATGGTGTCAATGAGTGCTTCTGCCATTTATTTTATTTCTCCTAAAATATTGCACAAAATGCAGATCTACAAGTTGGAGATGGTTAAGATTTTGTATAGCTATCACTGTGGTTTTTAGTTTGGCAAGATTAAATTGTTAACATTTTTATTTAGAATTAAAGTAATCACCTAGAAACAGACATGCAGGGAAAAGGAATAACCGCCTGCAGAAAAAACATAAATAGGCCGGATCTGTGAGGGAAACAGGCAGCGCGACGCAGGCCAGCCCGCTGGTGTGCGCGCGCTGCCGAAGCGGTATGCTGCCGTCAGATCGTGAATCATCGACCGAGATTTAATGTCCCATGATTTGAACTGGCGCGTTGGATGCGGATCCAACGGCCGTGGAGGGGCCGCGTCGTCGCGCGCCGGTGAAGACCATTTCCTGGCGGCGGAAACAGAGGGTACGGTGGCACCGTGACGGATCTTCGCCGGAGGTTCGCCGTAGGGCGTTCCCGGCAACGCCTGGAACCGCAGAAACGTCGAGGCGGATCAGGACGGGGTCGCGGATGCGATTCCCCCACCAGTGCTTGGTGGGGAAGACTCCCTGCCGGAGTTCGACACGGACCCGCGGCGGTGGCTCAAGGCGACGATGGCGGCGGTCCTGCAAAGGGGTGGGAGATGAGATTGAGCTAAGAAAAACTTGATTGAAGGATGGAGAGAGCTAAGGGAGGGATTAGGAGGTCGTGAGGGGGTCAATGCAGAGCCAACGACGACCATGGCGACCCGCGGCCATGGCGGAACCAGTGAGCTCGGGCGCAAGCGTTTCCATGGATCCCCGAGAGCGAGATGAGTCTAGGGAATAGGGCAAGGTTCGAGGTTCCTCCAGGGATGGATTGGGTGGAGATATACGGTCCGAGGTGATTGGATTCGGGAGCTCTCTCGTCACACACGCAGGTGTTCGACAACATTTTGAGGGAGAACGAGAGTGGGATGGAACGAGAGTAGGGCACGGGCGTGCTCCTTAGAGGCTCACGAGGCTGCTTGACAAGTTTTGGAGCCAGGGCATGCGACCCAGGTGTTGGAACGCGGGCGACGTGGCGCGGGCGTTCTGGGCGCCATGGCCAGCTCACGGGATAGGAAGAAGAAGACAAGGAGAGAGTGAGGGTTTGTTCTAGAGAGTTCACGGTGGTGAGAGGAGTGTGCTGGCGCGAGGATTCCTTCAGTGTTGTACTATGGAGGTGGACTGAGAAGATGGGGTGGTGATCACTATCCTTGGCCTCTAGCTAATGGTTGAGAGAGAGGGATGGGCAGAGAGTTAGGGGTTGGTAGACCATGTCTAGGAGTTCAATATGGACGTTTAAAATGCCAGGGATGAAGAGAGAGGTGGAGAGGAGGCAATGATTGATCAACACATGGATGAACTCAATAGTGACCAGAGTAACCAGAGGTGTTTTTTGCTTGTTTTCACCAAAATTTTGAATGGAACACATATAAACTATCATGTCCATTGGATAGAGGATGAAAAATTTAGTCTAGGGATGGTGGTCTCAAAGTTTTCTAAAATCATTTCTTTCACAAAATTTTGGAAATTCAAGAATGGCAGAAACTGTTTTTAAATGTTTTCTCCAAATTTTTCAAAACAACTTGCAAATGTTTTTCTATAAATAAGTCCTACATGACCATAGGCATCTTGGGTAATTTTTCCAAGATTTTAGGAAACACTTTTCTTCACAAAATATTTTAATGTCCATTTCTGGCCTTTTGGAAAATGGAAAATAATAAATAGTAAAATGCTTTTAAAACAAATATTTTAGAGTTGGGATGATAGAGTACATAATATAGGTCTCAAAAGTGATTTTTAATAAACAACTCGTTTGAAAATATTTGAGACACCAAGTGGAAAAATGGTGAAAACAGGAGTTTAATTAATAGTTTAAAAACCATGAGAGATAAATAATCAAATGGTCTTTGGAAAATAAATGGACCATATGAAGGTGATGTATAGGTCATGGATATGACAAGGGTAGGTTCATTGGTCCTGAAAACAAAGAGGAGTGGTTTGGAGTAACATGGACAAAGTGATCCATAAAAAGGAGATATGATCATTATTTTGAGGATGCCTTCAATAGGACTTTGATAGATGATAACAAAGGGTTTCAATATCCAAATTAACAACTTGGATAGATATAAAAGATATATACAAAGAAATTTATAATGATGCATTGTGAATAGAAGAAAATAGGACATAAGAGCATGTCTCCAAAGTTGGAAGTTTTTAGGAAAGCAGAGGATAAAATGGACATATGATGGAATATGATATAGATGCTTGATCTTGTTATTACTAAGTTTTATTATCTTTAAAATAGAACACACTTATCAACAAACAGAAATAAATACCTCAAGCAAACACAGGACAAGATCACACAACAAGCAGGTAACATAACAAATCACACAAGATCACTCAAACAACTGAGTTCTTCAAATTAGTTTCCAGGTGTTTCTCTCAAGTGTTAAATAGAGGTAGTGATCAAGGCATACCATGACAAGAGGGTTTTGTAAAAATGTTTATATCAAAGCTTGTTATTTCCAAAAGAGTATAATTTAGGTCAAACACAGGGGTAACATAATCCCCTCTTATAGTTTTTGCAAAAGAAGGAAGTGAGAAGGTGTTTTTGAAATACTTGCAAAAACATATTGATTGAAAACAGGTTGGAGATGATTAGCTCCAAAAATACTTTTCATATAGTTTTGGAAATTATCTTTTGTTTTCCTCAAAACTTGGTCTTTGGGTTTCTTTTAAAATCAAAACACTTTCAAAAAGGTTTTTGCCAAAACAGTGTGATGGATGAAGATGATAAGCTTTCTTGTCATGACTTGATCACCAGGGTTGTGTTTTAAGAAAGTTATGATCATTGTTTTTAATGTTAGTTGTTAACAAACTCAAACACAAACACATACAACAACCAAATCGAAATGAAAACACAAGCATAAGTCAAACAGATTAAAAAGTTTTTGTTGGCCCTGATTTTTGGGTTATTGAAAACAAGTTTTTTCCTGTCTTCCAAAAATTGGGCTGTTACAGCTCTTCCCCCCTTAAAATGAATCTCGTCCCCGATATTCGTAAGTGGGTACTTAAGAGTGTAACTAAAAACAAGATTCGCAGGCTTCTTCAATTTTTGTAAATGAAGATCCTTTGACGGGGTGGTCTTCTGAGAACTCTAGGTGGTGATGTTCTTAGAATGTTGCTTATCACGGAGATGGATATGTTCACTTGACACTTCATGTCCTTGTTGCTGATGTTGGTGGAACGACACAATCTAAAGAAGGGTCTCGATTTTTCTGCTTCGTAGACCTTCTGTCGTTGTCTGGACCTGATCTTCTTTAGGAGTTTCACGGTTACTTACCCATGACAACAATCGAGTCTCACCGGGCGTCAGGTCCGTAGACTTGACTCTCTCCGATTATTGCTATGAGAGCTGTTAGAAACTCCTATAGGCTTCTTAGCTTCTTGAGTGGTCGACCGCGTTGAAGTGCGGATGCTTCCCCCCTTTGATTGGTCTTTGTAGGTTATCGGGGATTTTCTTTGTCTTCGTCTCATTTTTGCTTGGTGGCGACGGTAGGTCGTGGAAGAACTCATTGAGTCTTGATCTTCATGGAGCTTTGCAGGTGTCTTCTCAGGTGGTTTTGGGTCACATAGTTAGCTTTCCCTCGGAAAAACTAGCTAGTGCCTTTTGCAAATCTTCGGTTAGATGTCAGTCTAAAAATTAGATAGTTAGTTTTTTTTTGTTGGTGTCACGAGACACATCTCGCGTCTTCTCGGGCGTGAATCTGAATTTGTCGTTCTTCATGACAGCTCTTGATGTAGCTGCACAAAATGGCGCGTGAAGTCCGTCGTCCATCTTTGAGGAAGATTTAAGAGATCTTGGGCTCTCGGGTTGAAGTAGAGAGCGCTCCACAATCTTGCACTTCTCAAGAAGGGATGGGGATAAAACTTTTTAAGAGGGTTTTTGCTAAGTCAGACTTTTTGCAAACAAACAGAAACAAAGCAGGAGGTAAAAGTGTGGTGACTTTGCTTTGCCGAGATGGCGTGCTTGTGGGACACACATGAAAACAAGCCCAAAACACACACAACAAGGGAGCAAGTAAAAACATAACGCCAAAATACACAATTAGCACACATGCAAGGGACAAACAAGGTACCTTTAGTACCAGCAAACGTCTATTACCGCGGAAGAACGGGTTTGCTCAAGTAGAACAACTGAGCGAAACCTATCAAATCCTATGGGTCTGAGTCAACCAGAGTGGTTGAAGCCTTCATACTGTTACCATCGTTGTAGATTTTTGTTGTTGAGCTTGATACTTGGCAGAGTCTTCTGATTTCGAGGATTTCTTTATCTCATCTTAATGTTGAGGTCTTCGGAAGGAAACTTCTTTTTCTTCGGTTTGCTAAGTACTAAGGTCTTCTCGGGACATGCCAAGTATGTAATTGTTTTATAGAAAGATAACAGAAGAAAACTTTTTTATATACTTTTAAAAGAAAACCAAAATTTTATAAACTCATGTTTATTTATTTACAAAACATTTGGAGCCATGAAAACAAAGGACAAAAAGATATGTTTCCTATTTTCTCTGTTTTTCTTCAAAACTTCTGTTTTATAAACCGGGCCGTAATTTTTTGAAAATAAGAGGAAAAATGGAAACCATGCTTAGGGTTCCTTAGATAAAAACTTTTTAGGCAGTAATATAGTTTTTACCAAAATATTTTTATTTTTCCTATCTGACGTCCATGCTAACTAAGGTCTCCTAAAGTCAGGATGGCTCTGATACCAACTCTGTGGGGACCCCAGACTAGCAGTCCGAGACCTCCAGTATGCATACATTCACGATCCCATGATCAGTTAGTCGTGAACAACATACTCGAGTTGGCATTGCAGATTACAACATCCACTACACGAATACACGACTTACACAACTGGCCACACGACACAGTTGAAAGCAACTGCCACGCAGGGCAGGAATACACACTAAACACAGCGAAAGACTGCAAAGCACACTCGTGGTAAACCCAAGTCACGCCTTGACTACCTACAGGCTACTGACCCTAGTTTGCATAGTCGTCAGCGGCACCATCTTCTTCAGGTTCTCCTGGTTTCTGCTCAAAATCTGACTAAGACAATAGCCAGGGACGAAGCCAATATGAGTACGTTTGAATGTACTCTGCAAGACACCCCAAATGAAAGCTAAACATGCAAGTATGCATATATATAGGTGGTAGGAAGGCTTTAATTAGGGTTCAACTAGCCATGATGAATTTAAGACCCATCATAGTTGCACAAGTTTTATTTTATTTGTTGAAGAAGATACTTCAAAAGATATTTCATTTCTCTTGTAGATATAGCATGTCCACAAGGTTTTGATAAAGCATCCTAAATAAAGAAAACATTTCTCTTTGCAAAACTTCTTGGAAAAACACATCTTTAAGATCATCATTTATATGGTACCTCAAAGGTACAATCATTCCCTTTCAACGTACCTCCCAGGTACAATTCCAAAACACTTTCCAGCTTTTTGAAAACATTGACACAATGCTAGATACATGGCCATTCAACTGTCCATATCCGAGGACGCGGCTATTCTGAATAGTTTTACTCTGCAGAGGTGTACACAATCCACAAGATCCAGTACATCCGCCGTGAACAACCACGGACTGTCCGAGACAGTATGCAATCATCGGATAACTGGTCCTAACCATCCACTATGTCCGTGCTAGTAAATGACTACCTCTTCAACTGGGTTTGTTCTCCCCGGCACCGAGTGAGTCAGCCGTATCGATCCGGTTTCCCCTGACAACACACCGCCATGGCAGGAGACCCAATTGCTGCAACTGGTAGTGAACTTAATCCCACACTGTGAATGTCCCATTCTCCCTCCTGGCGACAATTCGGTTCAGGGGACTCTAACCCCTATAGCACTTTGAGGTAGACACGGACTAACTATGACGCCCCGAGATCGAGCACTATGCAGATTTCAGCATTCCCGCCAAAATCCACATAATAACCGATTCCAGGTTGCCACTTGTGATAACATTACAACAGTTCACGAATAATCCACAACAACAACAGAAAAGATATATACAAGAAGACTCAAACGAGTCAAGGATACAACTGATACAATACAAAGATCCAAATAACAGTGGAAGAAACAACATAGTGTCCGACTACGGATAAGATACAAATTGTACTAAGAGTCCTGAAGATAACCGAGAGCGTCCAATCCCTGCCCAGGCCAAGCCGGAGGGATTCCCAAGCTAACGTCGTCAGACTTCAAACCTGTTGACTGCAATATTGAATATGCAGCCACGAAAGAGATTCGTGGGTCAGTACGGTTAAGTACTGGCAAGTGGATAAACCATACTCACAGGATACCGGCGTAACCAGTCATCACAAGATACAAATACTTTGGGTTCAACGGAAAGGAAGGGATTATTGCAAATAAGCGGCAGCGGGCTGCACTAACCAACTACAGGGACTCACTACAACATCCGGCTAAAAGAGGGGGATAAGATAGCATATCGTAACCAACTACAACTACTCATCAAACAATACCCATCCAATGTCACCCCCTACTAAGGAAGCAACCCAAGGATAACTCACACTGTTGGATTAATGATGGATCAAGTTGTTGTGTCAATAAGACTATTACTAGTCAAATTATCATTAGTTAGGTGTAAGTTATTCTGAGTACTTGTTAGCCATTACTTTCACCAAGTCATCCATAACCGCGGAAAACACGGCTTCTCGAGAAGATTCATCCCTGCAGGGTGTGCTCCAGTACCCGTACACACTCGAGCCACCAACTAAAACTCAGGTTGGCTCGACACGACCCAAACCATCTCTACAACCCATCCTATGAGCCACGGAGCTATAAGGTCCCAGCCACGCAGCCGGATACTCAGCGCAGGTGTGCAAAACTCCCGCAGGACACAACACCCCGGCACTACAGGCCTCGCCCTATATGCATCATCATCATCATCAGTAACCAAGGGGGGCCAACCCATTATTCAAGGAGCAAATGGAACACCCGAACTAAGTGTGGCTCTTCGGACAAGCTGCATATCAGGTCTAAGCCGAGGGGGGTCCCATACTACCACCCGGATGCGGTGAGCACGCTCATCATGGATCAGTAGACAACACCCTTTTCCTAGTTTTGACACCAGCCGGCTCCAAAACCCTAACCCGGGCCTCCTGCCGGTGCCTTAACATCAAATTATTATTACCCAAAACAATAACATGTTGTTGAATTGAAACCCAACTATCTAACTAAACAGGTGATAAGATGAACAACAAGGCTTGAGCACAAACAACACTAAGCATGCAACTACGACACGGGGCCAACAAGGTAAACAAACAACAGTTAATAGGAAGTGGAAGGAAGGCTATATCATGGCTGCAAGGTAAACATATAATAGGATCGAGACACAAGCATCGAATCAACGGGCTTAGAATAAGAACAACGGAAAGAATCGGTAACAAGTGATGAAAGGCAGCCATTTGGCAGCAAGTGAGTATACTTGCCTGGAATCCAGCAAGTAGAGGTACATCCGAAGAACTTGTCGTTGCTCACATCATCTCAACGTCCTATCCGGGAAGAAGCAACGAACCTCGAACAAACACCGGATGCAACAATTACTACTACGGCAAAAGATCCAGCATGATCAAGATATGGATGCATGACAAGTTTAAGGATGCATCAAAGATAAACTAGTTGACATGGTAACATAATTAAATGGACCCATATGCAATTTGGGTTGCATATGGAAAGCCCATGAATTAAGGTTGAAATAATTGTTTTACAACTAACCAACAGGTGAAGGTGGATTAGCATGATGCATGGATGAGGAAAACAACGAGAAAACAACAATAGCTTCAATTTGAAAAGGGGTTTACCAAGTTTGGAATTTTATTTATTAAGTTATGAAATTTTGGTTTCTTAAAGGTGTTACACAAGCATTTGTTGTTTTCACCAATTTTAATTGTTCAAAACAGTAAACAAATTTTATATTTGGGTAGAGCATTTAATTTTAATTGGAAAACATATTTTATTTGTTGAAATTGGAATTAAAATGAATTAGTTATTAATTTGACAATTTTAAATGCATTAAATAAGAAACAATTGTTTTCAGCAATTTAAATTATTCAAAACATCAAACAAAGTTGATATTTGCAAAGATCATGAGAAATGGGATGGAAAACATATTTTACATGTTGGAATTGGATTTGAATTGCCCAAGTTATGAATTTTGCAATTTAAAAGGTTTAATTAAAGCATTGAATTATTGCACCACTTTTAATTAGGGAAAACAATAAACAAATTGCATTGAAAAGGTTGAAAACATGTAGCAAATGTTTCACTGAACATTTTGAGCCATCAAACATAATTTTTGGGTTATTAATGAATTTATTATGCAATTTACCATAAATAGTCTTATTCTGCCCTTTTTAGTAAACAGAGGGAAACATGTTCAAAATTAATTCAATTGTGACCAAATAAAATACCAATGTGTAGAGTTTGTTAAGACAAATTTTTAGAGCCCAAGTTTGATTAAATTGGATGAGTAGAACTAAAGTTATGAAATTCCAAAGTTTCCAATTTTTATTGCATTTTCAGTAATTAATTATTTAGTGCAAAAATTGTTACAGCAACATATTGCAAACTTGGCATTAATAGAAAGGTCTCAAGATTATGAATCCACAGGATTTTGAATCATTCAAATTGGAGTAAAATTCAATTTTATATTGATTTTAGAGTTAATGCCTCAGTTCTGAGTTTCTGAAATTTCGGGCAGAAAAGAAAAAAAAAGACAGGAAATAAAAGGGGTGGCTTTATGCGCCTAAGGGGACTCGATCCTGGGTCTTCCCACCGCGCGCAAGGAACGAGACCAATGCGCTGCTGCTGCTGTTGTTGTAGATTCAGGGCGCATGCCACTTTTTCATGTTCAGAAACAGGAAGCGAACCAAAATTCAGAAAAGAGGTGCGGCCGCGGGGGTTCGACCTCGGGACGGCTGGGTGCAGGGCGAGGGAGCCAGCCACTGGGCTAGACGTGTTTAGTGATATGTCTGTGCTGCGGCATGTTTTTGATGTGCGCTGCCACCGTTAACTGAACCTTGACGAACATGATCCACTCTTCAGATTGGTGTCCGACGAAGACGAAGATCGGCGTCCCTCCACTGGTTCCTGGCGAGCGTACGCGAGTGCGGTGGTGTGTAGGTGTGTGGCAGGGGGTTCCAGGGTGCATGGGAGGGCAACCACAGAAGGAGAGGGCCGAGTCCAGTAACAGCAGCTCGACCACGAGCTTGCAGCCATGGAGTCCATGGCAGACAGCAACGTGCACGGAAGGTAAGCGACAGGTACAGCAAGAAAATCGAGGCGAGAAGGGCGGGAATCGGACGGAGTGCTCACCCAGAGGCTGCTGCTGTAGTCGATCGGTTGCGAGGAAGTCCGTGGTCGGCGAATTTCGCCGGAGCAGGTGGCTGGTCGGAGAAGAGGAACTGGGCACCGGCGGCAGCCTAGTCGCTCTTGGCTCGATCCCTTTTATGCGGACGAAGAGGAAAGCAAGGCGCATGCCGTGGCGTGCTCGGACAGGCTCAAGGGGAACCATAGCGGTGGCGCCACGGCGACAACAGTGCTCTGCTCTCTCTCTCGGGTCCGAAAAAAGATAAAGAGAAGGAGGCAGAGGAGGGAGAAGGGGGCGGTGGCGCAGGAGGAAGGAGAGGGGGCTCGGGCACGCAGAGGGGAGGTGGTTTTATTGGGGCTAGCGCTGGTACGGCAGCGCATCGGTTGGAGGAGAGGGGATGGACGGCAGGGAGGTGGTTCGTACAGGGTGACGTAGGGAGGAAGAAGATGCCCATCGAAGGGGTACTGGGCCAAAATAGGAACAGAGGGAGATGGGCCACTAAGTGGGCTGGGGAAGAGGGGAGAGGGCTGGTCTGCCCCTCTCTTGTTTTTTATTTGTTTTGTTCCCCTTTTTTTTGTAAAAGAAGAGAGGGAGAGAAAAAGGATAAGTGTTAGGGTCTATTTTATGAAATATTTTTATTAGTTTTCAAAACAGAAATGTCAAAGCAAATGTTAGCATTGATTTCAAAACTTTGAATTATTAGTTTGATTTTTAAATTGTTAGTTGAATTTCAAATAGGGTTTGGGGGTTTTTATTTTATAACTAAATTTGATTAGTTTGCAAAACAATGAGTAAAAGCAGTTGTGCACATTAAGTCCAAAAATTTGAAATATTACTTTGAGTTTTAAATTGCTATTTGCATTTCCATTGTATTTCATAAGGAGTTGATTTTTTAACCAATTTTATTCAATGACTCAATAATTATGAAAACATTTGTTGAATTTAATTGTTTGCAGAACTTTAATGTTTAAACCACAATTGGATCATGTCAATTATGGATGGATTTGAGTTGAGGTTGAAATTGGAAATTTACCATTAGGGTATTGATTAAAGGGAAATTTGTTACCAAGCAATTTTAAATAAATCAACTTCAAACTATTTGAAAACAAATGGAGTTGCTTAGTTTGCAACTTTTAAATTGGAAATTTTGAACAATGTTTGAAAGTTTAATTTGGTTTGAGTTTTTCAGTTGTTTTGAAAACATGATGCAATGCTTATGATGCATGAGATGCAAGCAAAAGAAAACAAACAACTTTCTACTTAGGGTAACACCCCAGGTGTTACAGACGACACCACTAACAAGGGATTGCGCCCTCGCAATCCACCTGCTAACCCGGGAGGGGAAAGAAGTTCAACTATCGATTCTTCGTGCTTCCAGCTGATCTCCTCGACACCACTAACAAGGGATTCTTGCTCGGAGTGATGACGATGTTCTTCCACCAGGAATCTTCCGATGATCGAACCTATTAGGTTAAAGGCTCAGAAAACGTCCATCCACGTAGGATCCTAACACTTTGAAAGATAGACAAGAGGGGGAGACTCCAAAACAAATAAGATGGGAGGGGAAATAGAATAGATGTAAGGAGAAAACAAGAATCCTATGGAGATGTTTTTCCAAAATAGTTCAGCAGAAATAGTTTTTGGCACTCTAGAAACAACGACCGTTAGCGAGGTTATCCTACAGGCTTTGCGGACCCGTTGCTTCGATAACCATTCGTATCGAAACAATCTCGGTAATCGGAACCAAGGCTCTGATACCATTTGTGACGCCCCGAGATCGGGCACTATGCAGATTTCAGCATTCCCGCCAAAATCCACATAATAACCGATTCCAGGTTGCCACTTGTGGTAACATTACAACAGTTCACAAATAATCCACAACAACAACAGAAAAGATATATACAAGAAGACTCAAACGAGTCAAGGATACAACTGATAGAATACAAAGATCCAAATAACAGCGTAAGAAACAACATAGTGTCCGACTACGGACAAGATACAAATTGGACTAAGAGTCCTGAAGATAACCGAGAGCGTCCAATCCCTGCCCAGGCCAAGCCGGAGGGATTCCCAAGCTAACGTCGTCAGACTTCAAACCTGTTGACTGCAATATTGAATATGCAGCCACGAAAGAGATTCGTGGGTCAGTACGGTTAAGTACTGGCAAGTGGATAAACCATACTCACAGGATACCGGCGTAACCAGTCATCACAAGATACAAATACTTTGGGTTCAACGGAAAGGAAGGGATTATTGCAAATAAGCGGTAGCGGGCTGCACTAACCAACTACAGGGACTCACTACAACATCCGGCTAAAAGAGGGGGATAAGATAGCGTATCGTAACCAACTACAACTACTCATCAAACAATACCCATCCAATGTCACCCCCTACTAAGGAAGCAACCCAAGGATAACTCACACTGTTGGATTAATGATGGATCAAGTTGTTGTGTCAATAAGACTATTACTAGTCAAATTATCATTAGTTAGGTGTAAGTTATTCTGAGTACTTGTTAGCCAGTACTTTCACCAAGTCATCCATAACCGCGGAAGACACGGCTTCTCGAGAAGATTCATCCCTGCAGGGTGTGCTCCAGTACCCGTACACACTCGAGCCACCGACTAAAACTCAGGTTGGCTCGACACGACCCAAACCATCTCTACAACCCATCCTAGGAGCCACGGAGCTATAAGGTCCCAGCCACGCAGCCGAATACTCAGCGCAGGTGTGCAAAACTCCCGCAGGACACAACACCCCGGCACTACAGGCCTCGCCCTATATGCATCATCATCATCATCAGTAACCAAGGGGGGCCAACCCATTATGCAAGGAGCAAATGGAACACCCGAACTAAGTGTGGCTCTTCGGACAAGCTGCAGATCAGGTCTAAGCCGAGGGGGGTCCCATACTACCACCCGGATGCGGTGAGCATGCTCATCATGGATCAGTAGACAAGACCCTTTTCCTAGTTTCGACACCAGCCGGCTCCAAAACCCTAACCCGGGCCTCCTGCCGGTGCCTTAACATCAAATTATTATTACCCAAAACAATAACATGTTGTTGAATTGAAACCCAACTATCAAACTAAACAGGTGATAAGACGGACAACAAGGCTTGAGCACAAACAACACTAAGCATGCAACTACGACACGGGGCCAACAAGGTAAACAAACAACAGTTAATAGTAAGTGGAAGGAAGGCTATATCATGGCTGCAAGGTAAACATATAATAGGATCGAGACACAAGCATCGAATCAACAGGCTTAGAATAAGAACAACGGAAAGAATCGGTAACAAGTGATGAAAGGCAGCCATTTGGCAGCAAGTGAGTATACTTTCCTGGAATCCAGCAAGTAGAGGTACATCCGAAGAACTTGTCGTTGCTCACATCATCTCAACGTCCTATCCGGGAAGAAGCAACGAACCTCGAACAAACACCGGATGCAACAATTACTACTACGGCAAAAGATCCAGCATGATCAAGATATGGATGCATGACAAGTTTAAGGATGCATCAAAGATAAACTAGTTGACATGGTAACATAATTAAATGGACCCATATGCAATTTGGGTTGCATATGGAAAGCCCATGAATTAAGGTTGAAATAATTGTTTTACAACTAACCAACAGGTGAAGGTGGATTAGCATGATGCATGGATGAGGAAAAAAACGAGAAAACAACAATAGCTTCAATTTGAAAAGGGGTTTACCAAGTTTGGAATTTTATTTATTAAGTTATGAAATTTTGGTTTCTTAAAGGTGTTACACAAGCATTTGTTGTTTTCACCAATTTTAATTGTTCAAAACAGTAAACAAATTTTATATTTGGGTAGAGCATTTAATTTTAATTGGAAAACATATTTTATTTGTTGAAATTGGAATTAAAATGAATTAGTTATTAATTTGACAATTTTAAATGCATTAAATAAGAAACAGTTGTTTTCAGCAATTTAAATTATTCAAAACAGCAAACAAAGTTGATATTTGCAAAGTTCATGAGAAATGGGATGGAAAACATATTTTACATGTTGGAATTGGATTTGAATTGCCCAAGTTATGAATTTTGCAATTTAAAAGGTTTAATTAAAGCATTGAATTATTGCACCACTTTTAATTAGGGAAAACAATAAACAAATTGCATTGAAAAGGTTGAAAACATGTAGCAAATGTTTCACTGAACATTTTGAGCTATCAAACATAATTTTTGGGTTATTAATGAATTTATTATGCAATTTTCCATAAATAGTCTTATTCTGCCCTTTTTAGTAAACAGAGGGAAGCATGTTCAAAATTAATTCAATTGTGACCAAATAAAATACCAATGTGTAGAGTTTGTTAATACAAATTTTTAGATCCCAAGTTTGATTAAATTGGATGAGTAGAACTAAAGTTATGAAATTCCAAAGTTTCCAATTTTTATTGCATTTTCAGTAATTAATTATTTAGTGCAAAAAATGTTACAGCAACATATTGCAAACTTGGCATTAATAGAAAGGTCTCAAGATTATGAATCCACAGGATTTTGAATCATTCAAATTGGAGTAAAATTCAATTTTATATTGATTTTAGAGTTAATGCCTTAGTTCTGAGTTTCTGAAATTTCGGGCAGAAAAGAAAAAAAAGACAGGAAATAAAAGGGGTGGCTTTATGCGCCTAAGGGGACTCGATCCTGGGTCTTCCCACCGCGCGCAAGGAACGGGACCAATGCGTTGCTGCTGCTGTTGTTGTAGATTCAGGGCGCATGCCACTTTTTCATGTTCAGAAACAGGAAGCGAACCAAAATTCAGAAAAAAGGTGCGGCCGCGGGGGTTCGACCTCGGGACGGCTGGGTGCAGGGCGAGGGAGCCAGCCACTGGGCTAGACGTGTTTAGTGATAGGTCTGTGCTGCGGCATGTTTTTGATGTGCGCTGCCACCGTTAACTGAACCTTGAGGAACATGATCCACTCTTCAGATTGGTGTCCGACGAAGACGAAGATCGGCGTCCCTCCGCTGGTTCCTGGCGAGCGTACGCGAGTGCGGTGGTGTGTAGGTGTGTGGCAGGGGGTTCCAGGGTGCATGGGAGGGCAACCACGGAAGGAGAGGGCCGAGTCCAGTAACAGCAGCTCGACCACGAGCTTGCAGCCATGGAGTCCATGGCGGACAGCAACGTGCACGGAAGGTAAGCGACAGGTACAGCAAGAAAATCGAGGCGAGAAGGGCGGGAATCGGACGGAGTGCTCACCCAGAGGCTGCTGCTGTAGTCGATCGGTTGCGAGGAAGTCCGTGGTCGGCGAATTTCGCCGGAGCAGGTGGCTGGTCGGAGAAGAGGAACTAGGCACCGGCGGCAGCCTAGTCGCTCTTGGCTCGATCCCTTTGATGCGGACGAAGAGGACAGCAAGGCGCAGGCCGTGGCGTGCTCGGACAGGCTCAAGGGGAACCATAGCGGCGGCGCCACGGCGACAACAGTGCTCTGCTCTCTCTCTCGGGTCCGAAAAAAGATACAGAGAAGGAGGCAGAGGAGGGAGAAGGGGGGCGACGGCGCAGGAGGAAGGAGAGGGGGCTAGGGCACGCAGAGGGGAGGTGGTTTTATTGGGGCTAACGCTGGTACGGCAGCGCATCGGCTGGAGGAGAGGGGATGGACGGCAGGGAGGTGGTTCGTACAGAGTGACGTAGGGAGGAAGAAGATGCCCATCGAAGGGGTACTGGGCCAAAATAGGAACAGAGGGAGATGGGCCACTAAGTTGGCTGGGGAAGAGGGGAGAGGGCTGGTCTACCCCTCTCTTGTTTTTTTATTTCTTTTGTTCCCCTTTTTTTTGTAAAAGAAGAGAGGGAGAGAAAAAGGATAAGTGTTAGGGTCTATTTTATGAAATATTTTTATTAGTTTTCAAAACAGAAATGTCAAAGCAAATGTTAGCATTGATTTCAAAACTTTGAATTATTAGTTTGATTTTTAAATTGTTAGTTGAATTTCAAATAGTGTTTGGGGTTTTTTATTTTATAACTAAATTTGATTAATTTGCAAAACAATGAGTAAAAGCAGTTGTGCACATTAAGTCCAAAAATTTGAAATATTACTTTGAGTTTTAAATTGCTATTTGCATTTCCATTGTATTTCATAAGGAGTTGATTTTTTAACCAATTTTATTCAATGACTCAATAATTATGAAAACATTTGTTGAATTTAATTGTTTGCAGAACTTTAATGTTTAAACCACAATTGGATCATGTCAATTATGGATGGATTTGAGTTGAGGTTGAAATTGGAAATTTACCATTAGGGTATTGATTAAAGGGAAATTTGTTACCAAGCAATTTTAAATAAATCAACTTCAAACTATTTGAAAACAAATGGAGTTGTTTAGTTTGCAACTTTTAAATTGGAAATTTTGAACAATGTTTGAAAGTTTAATTTGGTTTGAGTTTTTCAGTTGTTTTGAAAACATGATGCAATGCTTATGATGCATGAGATGCAAGCAAAATAAAACAAACAACTTTCTACTCAGGGTAACACCCCAGGTGTTACACTAACACCGACAAGCAATTAGCTAGACCCCATACCCATATTGAGGTAATGTGGCAGTACGGCTTGGTTGTCCGGCGAAGACTAGGTTATGTGTCATTTTTGGAAAACAAGTCGAAAACATTTCCTTCTTCACAAACCTCCCTCGGACAAGGTCCCACCTTTCCTCGGGGTTTTCCAATCTTTTGCTTTCCAAAACCAACAAGTTAAAATGTCCACTAGGGGACTCAAATTGATTAAGTGATGATATTAAAATATCTAAAGGGCTTGGTAACACCAAGATTATATAGTGGATATAGCATATTAGATACATAAAATAAATAGTGGTATAGTCCACTTAAAAGAATAGTTTTTGAATCAAACTTTTGTAAAACTTCAGAAGTAAAACATGCATGATAGATAATGATAAGTAAAACAACAGCAAGCATTTAGAATGGCTTTCCTTGGCTCTGGTCTTGGTCTTGCTCTTGACATAAACAAGAGTTGCAATAAAAACCTCTCCGGGAAATAATACCGTCTTCGTTATCTAACATCGTAAACACTAAAAGGAAAACACCCAATCAGAACCAAACAAAGGCAAGCACTTGATAAAATGTAAACATACAGCAAGCATTTCATCAAACAAGTACACTCACAAACAAAATTACTAGGGTGCACACCAACAAGCAAAAAATGCATAGACAACACACATGAATAACACTAGAATAGGTGCTATGGATCCTCAACCAAAATGGCATGAGTTCAGTGGGTGTGCCACTCTCATATCATGCTCAAATAAGGTTAAATGACTCTCTGGTCATTCATGAGGATGAGCAAAATAACAACAAAACAACCTAGGAACACATACACATGCATAGGAAAATATTATCAAGCAATACTACAAGCCCATAGTAACTAATGCTTTTCTAATCATGGATAATTAATAAAACAAGTAACTAAGCAACCTAATAACAGAGACAAATAAATAACAAACATACCATGGCATCACTCAATGCATGATAATAATCATGGAGCAAAACAACTATTAAAACTAGACATGAAAAAGGGCTATTTAGACAAGCAGACATGCATAACCATAAGAGATTATTAAACATGATTTATTCTAACATGATGGATCTTCAAGATGACATCCACATAACAGAGAAAACAACACCTAGACATGCTAGTAATATCAAAATAACAACCTAAACAATTTATCAAAAACTAAGCATGCAAATAACTACTATGGCAGAAATCACCTAAAACTAGCATGGCATGCCAAAATTATCTAGAGCTCACTCAAGCATGCAAGCAAGTAGAATATGGTAGAATAACAGTAGCTATGCTATGGAAAACAATACTAAATCATTTATTTAATTCATCAAACCAATATGAAGAATAACATAATTTTAACCTATTTTTACTAGGGAAAACACCCTAAGAGAATAAAACTATAACAACCATGGCTTTTCACACACATTTTCCTAACATGATAATGACACAATCAAAACACAAATAAAACATGTATTGATACTCTACACATGCTAGGAACCAATTTTATAACAAAATAATATAACACACAATTTAAATAAGGGCATAGAAATAAAATGCAGAAAAGAGCTAAACACTAAATATTGCACCAATCTTATTCCGTAACTCCTAACATCATGAAAATCTAGTATGAGGTGCTCCTAGTCACTAGCAAACCAACACAATTGGATTCACATCAAAATTCATCACCAATAAAATTAAACAATTCACAGAATTGCTCTCTGGCCTAAAAACTAACATGCATGTAATTTTCAATCAGCAACTCACGTCAACACAAGGCCAAGTTCCTTTGATAGATATTATAAAGGACTACTCAGAAAAGTTTAGTTTGCAGGATTTGGATACTTAAAACTCAAGTTATGATAGAAATGGTGTCAATGAGTGCTTCTGCCATTTATTTTATTTCTCCTAAAATATTGCACAAAATGCAGATCTACAAGTTGGAGATGGTTAAGATTTTGTATAGCTATCACTGTGATTTTTAGTTTGGCAAGATTAAACTGTTAACATTTTTATTTCGAATTAAACTAATCACCTAGAAACAGACATGCAGGGAAAAGGAATAACCACCTGCAGAAAAAACATAAATAGGCCGGATATGTGAGGGAAACGGGCCGCGCGAGGCAGGCCAGCCTGCTGGTGTGCGCGCGCTGCCGAAGCGGTACGCTGCCGTAAGATCGGGAATCATCGGCCGGGATTTAATGTCCCATGATTTGAACTGGCGCGTTGGATGCGGATCCAACGACCGTGGAGGGGCCGCGTCGTCGCGCGCCGGTGAAGACCATTTCCTGGCGGCGGAAACAGAGGGTACGGCGGCGCCGTGACGGATCTTCGCCGGAGGTTCGCCGTAGGGCGTTCCCGGCAACGCCTGGAACCGCAGAAACGTCGAGGAGGATCAGGACGGGGTCGCGGATGCGATTCCCCCACCGGTGCTTGGTGGGGAAGACTCCCTGCCGGAGTTCGACACAGACCCGCGGCGGTGGCTCAAGGCGACGATGGCGGCGGTCCTGCAAAGGGGTGGGAGATGAGATTGAGCTAAGAAAAACTCGATTGAAGGATGGAGAGAGCTAAGGGAGGGATTAGGAGGTCGTGAGGGGGTCAATGCAGAGCCAACGACGACCATGGCGACCCGCGGCCATGGCGGAACCAGTGAGCTCGGGCGCAAGCGTTTCCATGGATCCCCGAGAGCAAGATGAGTCTAGGGAATAGGGCAAGGTTCGAGGTTCCTCCAGGGATGGATTGGGTGGAGATATACGGTCCGAGGTGATTGGATTCGGGAGCTCTCTCGTCACACACGCAGGTGTTCGACAACGTTTTGAGGGAGAAGGAGAGTGGGATGGAACGAGAGTAGGGCACGGGCGTGCTCCTTAGAGGCTCACGAGGCTGCTTGACAAGTTTTGGAGCCAGGGCATGCGACCCAGGTGTTGGAACGCGGGCGACGTGGCGCGGTCGTTCTGGGCGCCATGGCCAGCTCACGGGATAGGAAGAAGAAGATAAGGAGAGAGCGAGGGTTTGTTCTAGAGAGTTCACGGGGGTGAGAGGAGTGTGCTGGCGCGAGGATTCCTTCAGTGTTGTACTGTGGAGGTGGACTGAGAAGATGGGGTGGTGATCACTATCCTTGGCCTCTAGCTAATGGTTGAGAGAGAGGGATGGGCAGAGAGTTAGGGGTTGGTAGACCATGTCTAGGAGTTCAATATGGACGTTTAAAATGCCAGGGATGAAGAGAGAGGTGGAGAGGAGGCAATGATTGATCAACACATGGATGAACTCAATAGTGACCAGAGTAACCAGAGGTGGTTTTTGCTTGTTTTCACCAAAATTTTGAATGGAACACATATAAAATATCATGTCCATTGGATAGAGGATGAAAAATTGAGTCTAGGGATGGTGGTCTCAAAGTTTTCTAAAAACATTTCTTTCACAAAATTTTGGAAATTCAAGAATGGCAGAAACTATTTTTAAATGTTTTCTCCAAATTTTTCAAAACAACTTGCAAATGTTTTTCTATAAATAAGTCCTACATGACCATAGGCATGTTGGGTAATTTTTCCAAGATTTTAGGAAACACTTTTCTTCACAAAATATTTTAATGTCCATTTCTGTCCTTTTGGAAAATGGAAAATAATAAATAGTAAAATGCTTTAAAAAAAAATATTTTAGAGTTGGGATGATAGAGTACATAATATAGGTCTCAAAAGTGATTTTTAATAAACAACTCCTTTGAAAATATTTGGGACACCAAGTGGAAAAATGGTGAAAACAGGAGTTTAATTAATAGTTTAAAAACCATGAGAGATAAATAATCAAATGGTCTTTGGAAAATAAATGGACCATATGAAGGTGATGTCTAGGTCATGGAGATGACAAGGGTAGGTTCATTGGTCCTGAAAACAAAGAGGAGTGGTTTGGAGTAACATGGACAAAGTGATCCATAAAATGGAGATATGATCATTATTTTGAGGATGCCTTCAATAGGACTTTGATAGGTGATAACAAAGGGTTTCAATATCCAAATTAACAACTTGGATAGATATAAAATATATATACAAAGAAATTTATAATGATGCATTGTGAATAGAAGAAAATAGGACATAAGAGCATGTCCCCAAAGTTGGAAGTTTTTAGGAAAGCAGAGGATAAAATGGACATATGATGGAATATGATATAGATGCTTGATCTTGTTATTACTAAGTTTTATTATATTTAAAATAGAACACACTTATCAACAAACAGAAATAAATACCTCAAGCAAACATAGGACAAGATCACACAACAAGAAGGTAACATAACAAATCACACAAGATCACTCAAACAACTGAGTTCTTCAAATTAGTTTCCAGGTGTTTCTCTCAAGTGTTAAATAGAGGTAGTGATCAAGGCATACCATGACAAGAGGGTTTTGTAAAAATGTTTATATCAAAGCTTGTTATTTCCAAAAGAGTATAATTTAGGTCAAACACAGGGGTAACATAATCCCCTCTTATAGTTTTTGCAAAAGAAGGAAGTGAGAAGGTGTTTTTGAAATACTTGCAAAAACATATTGATTGAAAACAGGTTGGAGATGATTAGCTCCAGAAATACTTTTCATATAGTTTTGGAAATTATCTTTTGTTTTCCTCAAAACTTGGTCTTTAGGTTTCTTTTAAAATCAAAACACTTTCAAAAAGGTTTTTGCCAAAACAGTGTGATGGATGAAGATGATAAGCTTTCTTGTCATGACTTGATCACCAGGGTTGTGTTTTAAGAAAGTTATGATCATTGTTTTTTATGTTAGTTGTTAACAAACTCAAACACAAACACATACAACAACCAAATCGAAATGAAAACACAAGCATAATTCAAACAGATTAAAAAGTTTTTGTTGGCCCTGATTTTTGGGTTATTGAAAACAAGTTTTTTCCTGTCTTCCAAAAATTGGGCTGTTACATCTAGCTACTTCTATGAACCCGTAGTCCAGGGATGAACTACTTAGGCATCACTTCGGATGAGGGCTTGGTGGTGTAGACCCCTCCGGTGATGAATTTCCCTCCCGGCAGGGTGCCGGGTAGAGCTCCAGAACCGTCTCGATCTCGGGATGACGATGACGGCGGCCTCGGGTGTTTCTCAGAAAAAAAATGGTACATATCTAGGATTCATATGTCGGGAGGGGGGGGAATTAGGCAAAAGAGCGATGCCAGAGGGAGTCAGAGGGGCCCACACCACCCCCAGGAGCGGCCAGGGGGCGCGCCGCCCTATGGTGTGGCCCCCCTGTGGCCCCTCTCCGAGTCTCTTCGCGGCTCCGTGGAACCTTCGGGAATTCTAAGACTTTTGGGCTTTGAATTTTCCAATTCCATGAATATTTTCAAAACAACTTTTCTGAAACTAAAAACAACGGAAATACGGAACTTGCTCTGTGGCATCTTTTTAATAGGTTAGTCCCGAAAATCGGTAAAAATGAGATAAAGTGTATAGAAAACATATAGGAACTAACATGAAAACAACGTGGAACATCAGAAATTAAGCATACGTTTATGAAGTATGACCCCCTTCCATCCTTTATATAGGTAGACACATCTCAGGGGCCATACATGAGCATGACTCGATTCTTAGTCGATTTGTATCTTTCCTAACTTCTTTAGAAAGCCCTTCCTTGTGTATGCTTCAATCTAGACTCTGTAGTGGGCTCTGGCTCGGCTGCCCAAAGGCCTACCTGAGGTGTCCCCTCATGGGCCGCACGGGTAAGTGAAAGTAAAGTATGGGCACCTAGAGGGGGTGAATAGGTGCTACGACCAATTTTATTTTTTCTTAAGGTTTAGGCTTGACACAAAGGTAAATTCTCTAGATAGTGCAACAAATGTTGAATTTACCTATATGGCAAGTCAAGCAATTAATGCAACTAGGACAACACTTCATACAACAACTAACCACAATAAATGCTACAAGTACGAGTAAGTAAGGAGAGGGGAACGAGGTAAACGATGGAAGCACACGGAGACACAATGTATTCCCGAGTTCCTCCTTGTTAAGGGAGTACGTCTCGTTGGAGGGGTGTGAGCTCTCCACGAAGGCCCACTCAACGCCACAAAGGCCTCACCCTATTTTCCGATGAACTTCCGCCACAAAAGCCTAGTTCACCTTCCACTATTGAACCCCTTTGAGGCGGGGATCGAGTCCTTTACAAACAAGCTTGGGGAACACACCAATAACCAAATTGGGGGCTCCCAACTCTTCACAAATCACCAAGAGTAGCAAGAAGCCTAGGTTCTCCACAAGAGGAAACCCTAGGCAAAGATCCCTCAAGCTAATGAGGGGGAAATGGAAAATCGGTTGGTGAAGATGTAGATCCGGGGCTTCTCCTTCAATCCTCAAAGTTTCAACAAGTTTGGGTGGAGGAGAAGAGAGATCTAGCTTGGTGGGTGAGCTCAATCAATGGAGTCTTCAATGCTGGAGGAGCTAACCCTTGGGGAAGAAAGAGAGGGCCTATTTATAGCCCTCACTTAAAACTAGCCGTTTTTCTGCCCAAATGCGACCAGGCCGGAATGGCCCGGAATAATTCCAGAGCAATCCGGATGCCAACAGAGATTTTTGCGTTGCGGTCGAAATGATTCCGGGCTGCTCCGGAATGGCCCGGAATAATTCTGGATGGCAACAGAACATTCCGGCCTCCGGAATCACCCGGAATATTCCGGATTCCAACAGAGCATTTTCCCGTTATGGCCAAAATGACCCAGAATAATTCCGGCCTCCGGAATCACCCGGAATATTTCGGATTCCAACAGAGCATTTTCCCGTTGTGGCCGGAATGATTCCGGGGATCCGGAATCACCCGGAATAATTCCGGGCTACACTTGGAAATGCTTTTTTAGGCCAGGAAAAATCCGTTGATCTCCGATTTCTTCACCATTTCTTCGATACCGTATATGTGCTGATTTAATACTAAAACCTTTGACAGAATAGCACATACGGTTAGTAACTTCTTTATGTTGTTAACAAACACACAAAACATAGAGATATCAAAATTGCACTTTCAATCAACCCCTTTTTGGTGTTTGATGATAACATAAAGATTTCACGGGGATAATCAATATGAACTAAAGAAATGGTGTCCAAAAAATAGACGGAGGTCTTCCTCGATGTGTGTCATGAGGCACACACTTCATAGGCTTTGCTCCCCCTATGTTTTAGACACCAAGCCGACTAAACAAGTTCATACAACATGCATAGATAATAATAGAGAATATAGCAAGCATGATAATAGTAGCATAACCACGGGTAGGGTGACACAAGTACGTCACAAGGTTCCACACAAATAAAACAAAGTTTGCAAACAAAGAAAACAAACTAAAGATAACAGAGCACAAGCCTATAAGATCGAAATCAAAAGGCAAAAGACTCGTGCTCCCACCCTTGCAAAGCCCGTGGAATCCTAATATGGGGACTCCTTCTCCCCCTTTGGCATCAAGACGCCAAAAAGGGACAAAGAGTCCAACTAACGTCCCAAGGGATCACTCCATGTCGTCTTCTCCACGGCGCTGATCATCATCTTCCTCTTCCTCAGCTTCATGATCACGAGCTCCCATCCCAGCAGCATCAAAGTCATCCTCATCATCAGAAAATTCCTCATCATCAACATCAGCTGGAGGCACCCCGAAGTAGAAGTCATCATCATGGATCTCAGGCATCTCCACAGGAACATACTCAGCAGTAGCAAGAGCGATAGGATCCTCAGGTAAAGCAATCCCAGCAGCCCTGCGGTCGGCGTTCTGAATGCGCCGAGTCTCCTTGGCCAACTCCCTAGCCTCATGTGAAATCTCCCTAATGTCATTGCAAATATCGAAAAGTGCCTCCAAGAACTTTGCAATGCCACTGGAAGGACGCTCAGAAGTACCACTCGTGGAAGCAGAAGGAGTGGCCATGGGAGATTTGGACTTGGCCCTAGAGTACTCCGGAATCTCCACTCCACGAATGAGAGAAGGAACCATCTTCTTGCCCTTTACCACAGTGTAGCTATCCATGATGTCAATCCCCACTTTGGCATTAATGAACCTCTGAATCAGTGGGCCAAAAGAGGGCTTCCTCTTCTCCATGACTCCAATGCAGATCTCACGGTAAATAAAATCCATCACATCAATCTTCCTCTGGTTCTGAGGCCTGGTGATGAACATGAGGTTCACCATAAATGCCGTGATGGAAGAGTAGTCACCAGCCTTGATCACAATGGTGGCACGGAAGATCTTGGACAACAGGTTGTAGTAGGGGTACATGCTAGAGTTGAAGGGCCTAGTCTTGCCCTGAGCATCAGGAGGATAGCAGAATTCCAAGTTTGAGTTGTCATACTCTAGATTGTCATGAATCTTGAAACCATGATGAGCATAAGTGGCAGTCCACTTGTATCCAAGAGCCTCAGCAAACTCACCCAAATTTCTCGAGATCTTCTGGTCCCCACACATCCAAGTCATGGTACGCGTGGCATCACCCGTGGCATGGAGAGTACAGTAGAACTGAGCAACCAACTCTGGGAAATACTCACACTCAATATCCAGAAGAGGTATCAGTCCCATCTTCAACAGGCAAGCATGCACATGACGGAGATCACCATTTTTGTGCCTATGATAGAAGTCCATGTCCAGCTGATTCTGCGCACAGACAAGTGGTTTCTGAACAGAATAGATATCCTTCCAACACTTGAGCTGAAGGTTGGTCGAGAAGAGAGGATCCTCACAAGTGGACTCAACAAAGCGGTACGGGTTCTTCCGCTTGATTGTCTTCCACTATGGGATAGTGCAGGCCTTCAGATCACCTTCGGGCACCCTCTCAGTCTGATCATCAACACGATGCCCTCCATGAGAACCGGAGGTGTGACCCCTTGAAGGGCGAGCACCCCTCCCAGCAGAGTACTTCCTCTTCAAACCAGTGCGAGCTCCAGGACCTGTGAATAGAGGACATAGGAATAGAAAAGATAAGTTCATATGCCAGACGGAACAAAGAACTCCAGAAAGGTTTGATACAGTGCAAGTTTTCAAAATTCTGGCAGCATCCGGAAAAATTCCGGCTGAGCCCGTAATTATTCCGACTGTGTCGGAATGATCCAGAATTATTCCGACTGGCCGGAATTATTCCGGGCTCCTCGATCTGACTCGAGAAAAATCCCAAAAAACGAAAACTTGACTTAAACTGTAGCAAACATCTAGGGGTACCACAGAGATGATCCTAGAGTAGATCTAGTGGAAGTGACCAATGATATGAAAGAGATCTAAGTCTAGATTGGAAAGTGAAAAGACTAGATCTACGAATCCATCTAGGTAGGGATTGGCATGAAGAACAAGTTGATAGAACTCGGATCTAGATCAAACCCTAGGTGAGATTTCATCTAGAACCAAAAACAACCAACCAAAACGAAAAAAGATAGAGATGCCAACACATACCATCCATGGGGGAGTCCTTGTCCAAAGGAGGTATCAAACAATCTTCCCTAA
The DNA here is from genome assembly GCA_028641055.1 of Alopecurus myosuroides. Classification (NCBI taxonomy): domain Eukaryota; kingdom Viridiplantae; phylum Streptophyta; class Magnoliopsida; order Poales; family Poaceae; genus Alopecurus; species Alopecurus myosuroides. The sequence goes on from CM054057.1 coordinate 513,470,389, forward strand.
GGGCAACAGGGACGAACTCGTCGAGTTTTCGTGGCTAGGGCACGAGAGGAAGGGGGAGAGTGGAAAGAGACTGCCCCCCGTGCATGCGGGTCTATTTATAAGGGAAAACTGGCACGTCCGGAATAGCCCGGAAAAATTCCGGCTGCCGGAATTATTCCGGATCAATCCGAGCTATCCGAAAAAATTCCGGGTTCGGCCGGAAAAAATCCGAGGCAGACCAGAAGGACTCCAAACCATTCCAGAAATGACAGTTTTGAAAGGCTAGGAAATATGTGACTTTGTGTGGAGTAAGGCATATGCATAGATGAACATAGGAGGGACAAAATAGAGCAAAACACAAAGGGGTTAGATTTCCTAGTCTTACTTCTCGGGGAAGATGCAAATAAGATAGAAATAGCAACGAGAAGTAGTTTTTGGAAGGATAACACAATAGAACATAAGATATCCAACTAATAACCAACTCTTCAAAGAAGAAGAGGTTGGTGGCCTAAGCCACCAGGTAAGAGTTCATGGTATGCAGCCGCTAAGATATATCTTGGGGGCATTGCCATTACTTAACATTGAAGCTCACAATTCAACATTAGAAAAAGAGGGATAACAATGAGATTTTGCTTTGGGCATAATGGGAGGAGGGAGAACCCAATGTGTTAGGATAACACTCCCCCTATGTCCATGCCTACACCTAAACTCGAACACGTTTCATCTATAGGGGTGTGTGCAAGATCTTCAAGTCAAACTCCTAGAATCAATCACATTTAGTTCATTCCTCAAGAACAAGAATCTTGCATCATCAAGTGGCTTCGTGAAAATATCCGCAAGATTGTCCTTGGTGGGCACATAAGATAGTGCAATATCTCCTCTTGCCACATGGTCTCGGTTGAAATGATGGCGAATTTCAATGTGCTTGGTTCTTGTATGTTGCACGGGATTGTATGCAATCTTGATGGCACTTTCATTGTCACACAACAGAGGCACCTTATCCAAATGAACTCCATACGAGAGTTTTCCTCATCCATAGCAATTGAGTGCAAGCACTTGCGGCGGCTACATACTCGGCTTCGGCGGTGGAGAGAGATATGCAATTTTCCTTCTTGGAAGACCAACTTACCAAGGACCTACCAAGAAATTGGCAAGCCCATAAGTGGACTTCCTATCATCATGATCACTCGCCCAATCGGAATCCGTGTAGCCCTTGAGAGAAAATTGTGCCCCCTTTGGGTACCACAAACCAAATCTTGGGGTATGAACCAAATAACGAAAGATCCTATGGACCGCCATCAAACGGCTATCCTTAGGAGCCGCTTGATACCTTGCACACACACCTACACTCAAAACGATATCGGGCCTAGATGCACAAAGATAGAGCAAAGAACCAAACATAGAACGATACAACTTTTGATCCACATCTTTACTCCCCTTTGGATTACGAGATAGGTGGCACTTGACTTGCATAGGAGATGTCCTGATCTTAGCATCTTGGAAGTTAAACCTCTTGATCATATCTTGGGTATACTTGGCTTGAGAAATGAAAGTCCCACGAGCCAATTGCTTGATCTCAAAGCCAAGGAAGAATTTAATCTCACCCATCATAGACATCTCGAACCTGTCAGTCATAGGCTTAGAGAACTCATTATTGAAAGCTTGGTTAGTTGAGCCAAAGATAATATCGTCCACATAGAGTTGGCATATGAAAAGCTCTCCCTTTAATCTCTTGGTGAAGAGAGTGGGGTCAATATTCCCAACTTTGAAACCACGATCATCTAACAACTCCCTAAGATGATCATACCAAGCACGGGGTGCTTGTTTGAGACCATAGAGAGCCTTGTCAAGTTTGTAAACGTGGTTAGGAAAGTTGAGATTCTCGAACCCCGGAGGTTTCTTAACATATACCTCCTCGTTTAATGGACCATTCAAGAAAGCACTTTTCACATCCATTTGTTGCAATTTGAAATTATGAGAGGATGCATAAGGAAGGAGGATACGGATGGACTCAAGGCGAGCCACGGGTGCATAGGTTTCATCAAAGTCAATGCCTTCAACTTGAGTGTAACCTTGAGCAACCAATCTAGCCTTGTTCCTTATGACAATGCCATGCTCATCTTGCTTGTTCTTGAAAATCCACTTAGTGCCAATACCATTGTGGCAATCTTTGGGCTTCTCAACCAATCTCCAAACTTTGTTGCGCTCAAAGTTATTGAGCTCATCATGCATAGATTCAACCCAATCAGAGTCCTCAAGAGCTTCAAACACTTTCTTTGGTTCCACCATAGAGATATGAGCTTGATGCTCACTAAAATGTGCCAATTTCCTTATTGTGGATCTTAGATCTTGAATATCCTCCAAGACCATGTCGTCTTGGGCATCAATTTGCTTCAAAACTCTTCTTATCCTTTTGACACGACGGGCTTTGATCTCCACATTATTGCATGCAGGGATCACTTGATCATTTTGATCATTTGGGTCCCCATCTTGACCAACTTGGCCTTGATCATCATCATCATCAACAACAACAATATCTTCAACACTTTCTTCAACTTGAGGAGAGGATGAAGAGGATGGTTGATCTTGACCTTGACCTTGACTCGCATTAGAGAGAGGAGTGGGTATGACTTGCAGAGTCACTTGGTCGATGAGAGGAGGGTCTTGAACGTGTTCTTGGTTAGGTGTAACACTTGGCTCCTTGGCTTTTTCTTATATTGTAGAGGAGGGATCCACTTGAGTAGAGCATAGTCCTTCTCGAGTCGCCATAAGGTGTCCCTCAATGGGGCGGAAAAATCCCACACCCATCCTTCCTATGGCTTCTTGAGGTATTTCAACATCTACATTAGAAACATGAAATTGCGCCACTTGGGAGCCATCATTTTCTTCGAAAGCCACACTACAAGATTCTATGACAATCCGTGAGGCTTTGTCAAGGACTCTATAAGTGTGGTATTCGGCACCGTAACCAACAAATATACCCTCAATAGTTTTGGATTGAAATTTAGACAACCTAACACCCTTGATCAAATAAAAGCACTTACAACCGAATACACGGAAGTACGAGACGTTGGGCTTGTTGCCGGTGAGGATCTCATATGGGGTCTTGTCCAAGCCTTTGCGGATGTAGAGGGGGTTGGAGGAGTGGCATGCGGTGGATATGGCCTCGGCCCATAAATATTGGGGAGAAGAGTACTCCGCCAACATGGTCCTTTCCATATCCAAGAGGGTGCGATTCTTCCTTTCGGCAACACCATTTTGTTGAGGAGTGTAAGTGGCGGAGTATTGATGACGAATGCCTTCTTCACTAAGGAATTCATTCAAAGTGTAGTTCTTGAACTCCGAACCAGTATCACTCCTTATAGCCATGATTTGCACATTGTGTTGATGGTGCACTTCGTTGGAGAAGTCGATGATGGTTTGTTGAGTTTCACTCTTGCACTTGAAGAAATAAACCCAAGTGTATCTTGAATAATCATCGACAATCACCAAGGAATACTTCTTGCCACCAAGACTTTCCTCGGGCACGGCACCAAAGAGATCAACATGGAGAAGCTCCAAGATCCTCTTTGATGAGATAATAGTATTGGCCTTGTGCACCTTTTCATGCATCTTTCCTTCAACACACGACCTACAAACGCGATCCTTTGCAAAGGAAATATTTTATTTTAGTCCGACAATAAGGCCACCTTTGTGAAGACTTTGCAAAGTTCTCATGTTGACATGGGATCGGCGGCGATGCCACAACCATCCCAAGTCCGCCTTTCCGAAAAGACACATTGCTTGAGTGTTGGTAGACTTCGAAAAGTCCACCACAAACAACTCATTTTCAACATGTCCCACATAAGCGACGTCAAGAGTCTTGCTCCTCAAAAGTACCACAATATCAACATCAAAAAAGACGGAGAAACACATCTTTCCAAGAGAGCGGACGGAAAGTAAATTGTAACCAAGGGATTCGACAAGCATGACGTTCACAATAGTGATATCGGGAGCGACCACAACCTTGCCGAATCCGGATACCTTAGACGAGGACGAGTCTCCATAGGTGACAGTTGGTTGTATGTCATCTGGGCGCAACTCCATCACAAGTTCTTGAATAATCATCGACAATCACCAAGCAATACTTCTTGCCACCAACACTTGCCTCGGGCACGGCACCAAAGAGATCAACATGTAGAAGCTCCAAGATCCTCTTTGATGAGATAATAGTCTTGGCCTTGTGCACCTTTTCATGCATATTTCCTTCAACACACGACCTACAAACGCGATCCTTTGCAAAGGAAATATTTTATTTTAGTCCGACAATAAGGCCACCTTTGTGAAGACTTTGCAAAGTTCTCATGTTGACATGGGATAGGCGGCGATGCCACAACCATCCCAAGTCCGCCTTTCCGAAAAGACACATTGCTTGAGTGTTGGTAGACTTCAAAAAGTCCACCACAAACAACTCATTTTCAACATGTCCCACATAAGTGACGTCAAGAGTCTTGCTCCTCAAAAGGACCACAATATCAACATCAAAAAAGACGGAGAAACCCATCTTTCCAAGAGAGCGGACGGAAAGTAAATTGTAACCAAGGGATTCGACAAGCATGACGTTCACGATAGTGATATCGGGAGCGACCACAACCTTGCCGAATCCGGATACCTTAGACGAGGACGAGTCTCCATAGGTGACGGTTGGTTGTATGTCATCTGGGCGCAACTCCGTCACAAGTTCTTTGCTTCCGGTCATATGGCTAGTGCATCCACTATCAATTATCCATTTAGTCCCACCGTAAGCATAGTCCTGCAAGAGATAATTGACTAGAGTTAGGACCCGAGGAGGTTCCCTTCATGTTAGCAACAAGGGTCTTTGGAATCCAAATAGTATAGTCAACGAAACCCACAATACGACCAACATATTTATCTTGCACAACACCATAATAATCAACATATAATAAATGGTGTGGATTGATAGTTCCCGCGGAGGTGCTACGAGTAGTGTTGTCCCTCATGACAATACCACTCGAAGCACCATTGTTGGTCTTCTTCTTCCTCTTCTTCTTCTTGTTCTTCTTATTGGCTATATAGGCTAGACCTTGCTTGCCCACTTGTTGCCTTGGAACACTCAATTGTGGTCTAGCAATGACCACATTAGAGTTAGGGGCAACCACTTGTGGGGAAGGGGTCACAACCTTCTCAACTTGAGGGCCTTTGCCCTTGAGCCTTGCTAGCTCATCCTTCAACCTAGCATTTCCTCAATAATATTTGCATGATCACAAGAAGAAGTAGAGGTGCTAGGATTGTTAGGTTGATTAAGTTGAGTTTCAAGTTGTTCATGCAACTCTTTGAGGGATGAGTGTTGGCTTTCCAAAGCTTTGTGAGCCTCGGTTAGATTTTCAAACTCCTCGGTTAGTTTACCATGACCAACCCCAAACTCGACCTTATCCTTTTTAGCCTTTTATATTTAGCAATAGCAAGATCACGTTCCTTAGTGATGTTCGAGACAAGTTCATTATGAGATAATTCAATAGATTCAAGTTCATCCTCTAGAGAAACTCTACCATCATGCTCTTCCTCAAGAGTCATAGAGAGGGATGCAATTTCATCTCCATCTCTTCTTTCAACCTCACCTTTCTTCTCAAGAGCATCTTGGGCCTCTCCCAATTGCCTCATGAGATACTCAAAGTACTTCTTGGTCTGCCCTTGCATGTTAGACATAAAATGTTCCAAGGAGACCCTCTACTCCTCTATTATAAGACTAGAAAGATGTTCTAGTTCACTAGGGGTCTTAGATTTGGAAGAAGGTGATACCTCCGTGGCCTTAGCCATGAAGCACTTGGAATTTCGTTGAGGAAGATCGTCATTGGGGGATTCAAATAGAGATGAAGATAATGGAATAGAATCAATAGCAAGAGCGGCCACTTCACTTGTGGTTTCTTCTTCTTCATCACTCCCAGAATCATACTCCTCTTGAGTCAAAAGCACAAACTTGGTGAGAGACTTCTTATTGAATGGCTTCTTCTTGAAATGAGGTTTCTTGTACTCAACCTTGGACTTGTACTTGCGAATGAGGTTCCCACTATGGAGCTCTCTATTCTCATAAGGGAACTCTGCAATGAAATGGTGCTTATCTTGACAATTGAAGCAAGACCTCACTTTTTGAGCCCCATCATTGCCATAGCGAGACCTTGTCTTCTCCTTAACAAATCTCTTGCCTTGGGAGGATTGCTCCAAAACGTTTGCACGGTGAGAGCAATGATATCTTTAGAATGGGATCATAGTCTTGTTCCTTCAAAGGAGGCAAAGCATCTTCTCCTTATTCTTCATTCTCAACCTCTCTTGACAAAACCTTGGCTTTCAAAGCAACGGATGCTCCTTGGTGCATTCCAATGGCCCTAGCACGGTTGTCAAGAGAATTCTTGGTTTGCACCTTATACGAGCACATTTCTTGCATCACTTGAGTTGAGGTCATGGAGGAGAAACCATGTCTCCCTTGAATGATCTTCATGTCCGCGCCCTCAAATGTGATTATGGCAATCATGTACTTCCTCTTGATCCAAGCATCGTCAATGTACATGGCACCAACACTTGAGAAGGCGGTGGAAAGAGCTTTGAGTCTCCGGTACATGTCAACATGATCTTCTCCATCATGCATATAAAATCCTTCGGCCTCATTGGTCAAGGCGTCATATCTATTTCCTTGCATGATCTCATTGCCCAAGAACATGATGACTAGAGCATCCCATGTTTCTTTGGTGGTGGAGTATTGTTGACGATGCGGCATGTGGTTAGGACCCACGGCTTGTTGAAGAATGACAAAGCGGTGTAGTTTAGTTGGAAATCTACGGCTTCTCTTCTCGTGAGATTCTTGGGATCAAATGGCTTGTATCCGTCACGAGTGATCCCCCAAAGATCTATACAAGAAGAGTTCAAGTGAGTCTCCATGTAGTATTGCCATTCACGAAAAGAAAACATCAATTTTAGGTGGATCTCCCCTAGGGATTATATGAGGATGAGGGACGGGGGGTGTAACATCCCTCATTTTTGGAGAAAGATAAAATCACAAAAATTTAAAACTTTTGTTTTCTGGTTAAACCAAGCCTCCAAAAACAAATAAAACTCTAACACAAAGGAATTACTATATGTTATTCAAATGCTATTGGAAATAATAATCCAAACATGTCATATAACCCTTAAAATAAATCATACAAAATAAGTTTTATTATTCAAAGTATCTATTTGTTTATTTTGAAATAACATTAAGTTGCTATTAGAGTTTACTCATATTTTAAAATATAAATATGAAAAATAAGTTAAATGACTTTTGTAAAATAACATTTGACTTATAGAATGTTTTTGGATTTTATAAAACCACCTTTCAAATGATTTGTCATATTTCCAATTAAAATGATATTAAGTAGCCATAGTTATTTAATCATATTTTGAAAATATAATTATTTTAAGTGTGTTAAAACAACACCTAAATGTTTTCATGTGAATGGTTTTATTTTTACAAAACTATAGAAATTGGTTTGAAATCATTTAGATCTATAAATCAAAAGTTATAAAGAAAACAGTGAAAAATATAAAAGAAAACGTTTAGAAAAACAAATCGGCCGAACTGGGCCGGCCCATGAAGCGAGCGAACAAGTGAACAGTCAGGATCGAACCAAAATTTTCAGAAAACGTGGTCTTCTAAACTACCTTTGGTTAAACACGAATATCTCAACAAATATGACTCCAAATCCGGATCCGCTTGTTCCTACGCGTTCATAACTTCGAGCCCAAGCTATTCCACCGACCATTAGCCTATATAAACATATGTAGCCGCCGGCATTTCTTTTCCCCTTTTTGTCCCACCGAAACCCTAATCAGCAAAATACTATTTCGTTTATCTACCCATCAAAACGATGTCGAATCGCACCGGAGCCTGAGGCAATATTGAAGCTCTCTCCATTATCTTTCCATCCCAATAGGTCTCAACTCTTTTCATCAACCGTGGAGGAAGAATTTTGAATCGCCATCTTTCGGATCTGAATTCGTAATGCCTAGATCTCTTCGTGCTTGGATCTTCAAATCGAAATTCCTTTGGTGATTTTTTAACACTGTTTGTTTTGACGTACGGAATTTTCTGTACAATACAGTTGGCGTTTGACGTTTCTCGGAGAAGAAAACCATCTCAAATCTTCGGGGCTTGATAACCAAAGTTGTTCTTCTGATCAAGACCTTTCTTTTGCCCCAAAACTCACCTCTTTTGGTCAAGCGAGCTAGGAGTTATTCACGGTCAAAGTTTCGGACCAGAAAGGTAAATTGTGATTTGGGACTAAACTATTCATCTAGTGATGTTATATTTGTGATAGTTAGAAAGAGCACGTAATTCTTTATAACTTTCGTTTAGATTGTTTTTCCATCCGAGCAACTTTATTTTTGGTCAAAATCAGTAGTCAAAGCCTAGTCAGCAGTCCAGTCAACAGTCCAGTAAGCGTCACGTCAGCCCAGCATTATCCACTCGATTTCGGAATTTAATTTATTTTGGCAGTTTTGTAGAAATACCCCTACAACTTAGATCTATCATTACTTTTTAACCGTAGATCCAAATTAAGCAAACTAGGACTTTTTGAAAAGCCATGAACACGTAGAGTCTTTTAGAACTGTCCAAATTAAAATTTGACAAACATAAATTGGTTCAAATTTAAATAGGCTTGTTTGGTGATTTTTGGCATAGTATAAATTCTATACATCTAAAAATTGCAAATAAAATATTTTTGGATACCTTATGATGTTTGCTAACAGTCCCTTCCACCCAAAATAGTTTTTCGCTAAGTTAAAAAGGTTTTGGTTGTTATATGCTCATGTGACTATTTTTGACTTAGTTTATTTTCTGTAATTATTTTCAATATGTTTTCTCTAGCTAATTTGTGCTAAGGACTAACCTTAGACCAGAGAGACAAAAAACAAAGCCCTTAGAATATTTCTAAGTTATTTTTCCTAGTTGACCCTCCTAGTTGAAAGCCACTAAGTCTGGATTAGTGAAAATCCATGGAGAGGATGCTACAATTGTCAACTCGAAGATTTTCAACATGAAGCAAGAAGACAAATGAAGGACTTAGCCAAGAAAATAGACTTCAGAAGCATCTCCAAAGAAGTAGAAGCACTTAGAAGAAAATCAAGAGGACAAGAAGACCAGCAACATCTCTCTCTTTTTCTCTAAGTCTTTTCTCCCCTTATTTTCTGTTCTCTTAGACTTTGTGCTATGGCTAAGTTAGATGAAGAACAACCCTAGTTGTACCAAAACCAACAAGTGTTAGAAGATTTCAATGAAGTCACCACCAAGGAGGAAGCTACAAAGGAGCATGGAGATTTTCCAAGACCAATCATGTGAAGACTTAGAATTCGTTTTCCAATACTTAGAATTTGTTTTCAATATGATTAGTGTTTTGCCCAGGACTTTGAATTTTTTCCCTAAGTGAGGTGAGAGTTTTGACCAAGACTTCAACAAGTATCTCATCAAGAAGTACAACTTCAACGAGGAGCCAACTCAAGAAGAATACTCTCCTAGAAGATGAAGTAGAAGAAAAGATTTTACAAGTCCTTTATTAAGGGACTCTAACAATACCTACTCCCTCTCTTACTCAACAAGGAAGACTACAAGAAAGGCCTTCAAAGTACATGAAGAAGGACTTAGACTTCAGAAGAAACTCAAGGACGCAAAAGAAGAACTAGAACAAACTCAAGACAGAATTAAAGTAGACTAACATCTTTGTGTGGTCTTATTGATCAAAGACCAACCCTTAACCACAAAGGGAAAAACCACTAACAAAAATTTCTTAGTTCTCTTTGTGTATTGAAATAGCAGTTTTTCCTTTTGCATATTAGAGTAAAGGTGATAATCCTTAGTGAAGCTTTTGTTCAATAAGTTTGGAATCTTCAAGACACAATCCTTAGCCATTTTCCATACTTGAAACCCAAACAAATTAATTCCTTTGTAGAATAAATTGTTGTGTTAAGTTTGTTGATTGTTATACTTTGTTATTTTGCTTGTGATTGTTTGTTTATTGTTGTTTACTTGTGTTGGTTAGATTGTATGGAGAGAACGTTCTATTTTGTGAAGAGAAGGTGATTGTTCTTCACCAAATTCAAAGGCAAGTGGCACACCCCTCATAAATATCCTATGTACTTTTTTATGCATGACTTAGTGTATTTCTTTTATTGCATGTGTTGGATAGTATTGCTATGCTAAAACTACTATCTCCTTTATACTAGTTGTGTCTAGCACCCATGAAACTTAGTAGAATTATTGATGCTATGCAAAAATTGCTTTCTGGAAATGTTAAAATCTACTAAGTTAATGAATAATCTGGGTGGAAGTGGTTTTGCACGGTTTAGGTTGAGTGGCTACTCAGGACCATGTACATCGGGGGTTTTCACCTAAGATAGTTTACTATACTTAGGACCATGGTATGTGGGGGTTCTCACCTGAGAGTTCACTTGAGGATTGCCACCTAGGTAGAAAGGGACCAAAGTTTGGTCCAAGTGAAGATGCTTCACGTGCAACCATGTGGTATAATGGCTCTGCCTTGACTTTTCCCCAAAGGTCTCGTCTCGACTCTCTCCTTTACCTTAGCACAAATTGAGTGCTTGAGGATAGTTTCAGTTTGTTGGGTCTCATGGTGAAAGTGCACAACCTCTGCAGAGTTAAAACTAAGTACTTAGCCGTGTCCCCGGTTACGGACAATTCAAGCAGCTGATCAAGGATGACAACGGAGGCTCCCAACATAATTTTCTCTAAGTAAAATTTGAGGGTTGAACAAGGGTAGAAGAGGCTATGGTTTTAAGCCATGTCTCAATTTTTGAGGAAAAGTTTTATAAAGTGTTAGGCAAAATTGGCTTTATGCAAAACAGCCTTAAACTCCACTCAGCCAAATATGCATGTAGTATTAGTCTTGCCATTTATATCCACCATAGTGTTACTTGCCAATACATTATATTGTGTTGACTCCCTTGTGGCTGCATATTCCATATTGCAGCTGAATCTGAAGTCGAGTGAGGTTTCGTTAAGGATCTCGAGTCTATCGCCAACATGTTTTGCCTGTAGCACATGAAGAAGATGAGGCTCATTGTGTACCAAGTTTTCCGATGTAATTCTGTTTTCTCCTAGTCTTCTGAGACTATGAAAGTTGTAGAGATATTTTGTAAATACTGGATCATGCGATGTAATAGAATTTTGACGCATTTGCATGATATTTCATTTTGAACTGTGGTGCTAGCAATTGATCCAGGGACTAGCACAATAACACAGAGTTCTTGCATTATTTAAATGTGGGAACGCTACAGGGGGATCGGGAGAATATCGTCCTTCAACGGAGTGATATCCTTCCTCTCCCACCGCGCCCTTCTTAGTGGATTGTTCGGCGGAAGTATTTTTAGATGGACCACCATCTACCCCTTTCTTGGCGCCCTTCGGAGGAATTTCCGGAAGAGAGGATTCGACTACCTCCGGTCCTTTGGCTTTGACGAGTTGTGCCATGAGTTGACGCAACTCATCAAATTTGGTATCTATGGATGAGGTCAATGAAGCTCTCAAAGCATTGCGATCATCCATGGTAACCTTGCCACCAGACGCTTCGGCATCCAAATCGTCTCCCATACTAAAACTCTTAGGCGGTTAAGCCCAATAGAAGAGCCAAGGCTCTGATCCCAATTGAAGTAAAGTATGGGCACCTAGAGGGGGGCGAATAGGTGCTACAACCAATTTCAATTTTTCTTAAGGATTAGGCTTGACACGAAGGTAAATTCTCTAGATAGTGCAACTAATGGTGAATTTACCTATATGGCAAGTCAAGCAATTAATGCAACTAGGACAAAACTTAATACAACAAGTACTACAATAAATGCTACAAGTACGAGTAAGTAAGGAGATGGGAACGAGGTAACCGATGGAAGCACACGGAGACATGACGTATTCCCGAGTTGCTCCTTGTTAAGAGAGTACGTATCGTTGGAGGGGTGTGAGCTCGCCACGAAGGCCTACTCAACGCCACAAAGGCCTCACCCTATTCTCCGATGAAATTCTGCCACAAAGGCCTAGTTCACCTTCCACTATTGAACCCCTTTGAGGCGGGGATCGAGTCCTTTACAAACAAGCTTGGGGAACACACCCACAACCAAATTGGGGGCTCCCAACTCTTCACAAATCACCAAGAGTAGCAAGAAGCCTAGGTTCTCCACAAGAGAAAACCCTAGGCAAAGATCCCTCAAGCTAATGAGGGGGAAATGGAAAACCGGTTGGTGAAGATGTAGATCCGGGGCTTCTCCTTCAATCCTCAAAGTTTCAAAAAGTTTGGGTGGAGGAGGAGGGAGATCTAGCTTGGTGGGTGAGCTCAATCAATGGAGTCTTCAATGCTGGAGGAGCTAACCCTTGGGGAATAAAGAGAGGGCCTATTTATAGACCTCACTTAAAACTAGTCGTTTTCTGCCCAAATGCGACCAGGCCAGAATGGCCCGGAATAATTCCGGATCCCGGAATAATTCCGGAGCAATCCGGATGCCAACAGAGATTTTTGCGTTGCGGTCGGAATGATTCCGGGCTGCTCCGGAATGGCCCGGAATAATTCCGGATGGCAACAGAACATTTTCCCGTTATGGCCAGAATGGCCCGGAATAATTCCGGCCTCCGGAATCACCCGGAATATTCCGGATTCCAACAGAGCATTTTCCCGTTGTGGCCGGAATGATTTCGGGAATCCAGAATCACCCGGAATAATTCCGGGCTACACTTGGAAATGCTTTTTCACGCCAGGAAAAATCCGTTGATCTCCGATTTCTTCACCATTTCTTCGATACCATATATGTGCTGATTTAAGACCAAAACCTTTGACAGAATAGCACATACAGTTAGTAACTTCTTTATGTTGTTAACAAACACACAAAACATAGAGATATCGAAATTGCACTTTCAGTAAGCCCGCCATGGGGACCTCTTTAGTACCTCGTGTGAGTTAGACATTGTTAATTGCAAGTAATTGGATAAAAATGATTCGACTTAGTGAGGTTTCAAACGATAGTATAATAATTCATTGGGAGACGGTTTGATTGTTAATGTTGTCACAGAAACATGTTCATATAAATATGATTCCTAATAGATCCAAACACAAGTTTATCAAAAGTTGATGGGATCAAATGATGAAATACAAAAGTCTAAGTTACCACATGCGTAGTGTTAGTAACGTCGAAAATACATAGGTGTTATGTCATCATACTAACTAGTGTTACAAAAAGGCGCAGGGAAAAGAGGATCAACCACGAACAAGAACACAATTTTTTACGTGGAAACCCTTACGGGAGAAAACCACGGAATGCACAAAGGCGTATTTATATAATTGGGAGGAGTATTACAATACACGAGAGGACAAACCCTCTACGTACTAATCTGATGGATCTCTCTTGATCTCACATCCTCTCTTAATCTATTCTATGACTATCTGTACTATATATTGGGGCAAACAACTCTCTTTCTTGGCGGACACGAAATAGAGTTGTAGACATGCTATGTTTAGCACGGTTGTCTTGCCGTAGTCCGTTAGGACTCCAATTTTAGTACAACACTTGTATGGGATTCGGAACACAATAAAATAACACTTCACCTTGAGACGAAATCCCGTACAATAATCATAGATAGCATCAACTACTCAATTAAAGTCATCACAAGTAAATTTTGTGCCTTGAAACGTCCATAGGACTTATAAACTTCTCAGAAAGTTATACTGAGCAAATAAATCGGTAGGTCGTCCATAAAATAACACAGCTTCCAACAAAGCAGACATACGAAACTTGGGGTCTCCCAATCAAAGTCTGAGTCTGTGTCACTGACCTCCAAAAACTGAAACCGATCAATCATCAAATGACATAAGTCATCATATCTCCTGTGGTGCCTGAACGAGTGCATAGCTCATAGTGCAACAACTTGATGCACACAACATTGTGAAGAACTCATCTCATGGAATCTAAAGGTGCTACAGAACACATTATAAATCTCGGCAAACAATACTTGTCGTGGGATAATCACGGCAGACGTTACCGGGGGTAACTTATCTTGGGGCAAGACGACACTGGTGTTTGGGAGAGGGTTTAGCTCAGAGGAAAACATGATGATATGCGATATGGTAGCCGGCAATCAAGTCGCCGAGTCTCCGATCTAGATGAATTATCTCAACTCTCGTATTACACTGGATACTCGATACCTAGCAATCTTGTTCTAACTCTTGGCCCTCTGAACCTAACCTAGGGGCCGGCTTATAAAGCATCCGGATCCCTGGCCTGTTCTCCAAGGCGTACTCTGAGTCCTACCCGGACACTGCTTACAAAACCCTAAACTTACTTACCGGAACCCACAATCCGGGTTACCAGGCCTACGATCTTGGGCCTTCTAGAAGCTCTTTTATCCTTGGCCGGGTCTTTGCACATCGTCCTTTGGGCCGAGTTACGTCTTGGCGTTGGGCTACCGGGTTATCATCCCTCCATCAGTAGTCCCCAGAATAGCTTGGGCTTCACGGGATCCTCCTTGAAGCGCTCGCTATTCCTGCAAAAACATCAAACGTACAAGTCCATAGAGGCCGGGTTAAGGTGCTTTGATAAACAGCTAGGCCTAACTCCAAGGTGGCCATACAGTAACCCGGCTTTCTCTAGGCCCTTCTTTACTTTTCCCGGGTCAACGCCCTGATAAGAACGTCAAAGATCCGGCTTACTTTACTCGATAATTGATCCCGATATTGCGAAGAGGATCTCCATCCTATCTCTGTCTGGATATCTCGTCCAGAACTTAAAGCATATCTCACAAAATCCGGGCAGATAGTCGTTATTCCGAAATTTTCGGTTCCCGCCCGTTGGACTAGGTTTATCCGTCCGCACCCTTATAAATAGGTACTTAGGGGTTAACCTAACCCCAACGGCTCATTGACCCCTTTTCCTCCTTCTCTTCACTTCCGCACTCAAGCTCGCAGAGCACCGCCACGGAGACCTCGCGCGCGTCACCGGAGCCAATCCGCTGCCGGCTACGCTCCGCCACGGCTCGCCCCACGCCGCCGCCAAGATCCACCACCGCGCCCTTGTCCTGCCCGCCGGGAATCGCTAAGGGGCACCAGGATTGTGCTATTTGCCTCCGCCGGGCTTCACTTCAATCTCCTCCAGTAAGTTTCTCGCATCCATTAGCTTGACCTCGTAATTTCTCGATTTACTCCAGATTGGATCTAGGTCAATCCGCGAGGCAATTTTTCTTGCCGCGCCGAATTAAACACCACAATCCCACGCTAGTTCATCCAATAACATGACAGATGGGCACATATCACTCCCCTATCATCATTAACCATTAGTTTCTCCGTAGAATCGTCCGCAAGTTTTCCAATCTAGATCCATTTCGTCCCAATTTTCCGCGCATGTCATTGACACCCGGAAAATCCTTTTCTTCCGGTTCTTTTGCTTACAGTAGATACATGGACAATCATCCGTCTTCCTCAAACACCTTTCAATACGTAAGTACCCAGTAGTTTCTATAATGATACCTGATACCTGGATAATTTGTAGTCTTTGCTCCGTGGAATGATACCCGGATAATTCTTAGCTTCCATGCTTTCTCGATATCGCTTGCCAATACTCGGATAGCTCATGGTTTCCGGGTCTTACTCCTTGTACCTTTTTATCTTGTGCTTTGCAGGTTAATCCCATGGCTCCCAAGAAGCAGGGGAAACAACCAGCCAAGGCTAAGACCACCAACTCCATATCCGCCAACTGGGCGCGATCCACTGTTATGAAGGCCAAGTTAGAAGAGCTGGCCGGGCTAGGGATTCTCCCTTCTCACAAAGAAATCCATTGGAGGGTGCCGGGTGATGAAACCCGGCCAACGCCTGCCGACGACGAGGTAATCTGCTTCATCAAACACGTGACCCGGGGGTTCCGTCCTCCGGGTCACCCCTTCTTTCGAGATGTTCTGAGCCACTATGGCCTCCGGGTATTTGACATAGGGCCTAACTCTATGTTGAATATTACCCATTTGATTGTTTTATCCGAGTCATACTAGTGCACTCCGCCAAGTTTGGCTCTCTTTATTGAACTTTTCCAGTGCAAGCCGTGCCGCGAAAGTGGTGACGGAGCACTTCTTGCTTGCGGCGGGGTCTCCATCCAGCGTCGCAAGAATTCTCCCATGCCACCTCTCACACTCAATTCCCACGTCAAACACTGGCAAATCTCATACTTTTACTGCCGAGACACCTCCCCACCCGGCGAAAAGAAGCTGCCGGGTTACTCGGAGGGCCTCCTCGATATCTCCGAGACCTTCAACGCTTTTGCCCCTGACTCGGACAGGGAGGCAATCCGACCTTTGTTGGCTAAAATTGCTATTCTTTCGGCCCAAGGTCTCATTGGGCTTAACCTGGTGAAAACTTGGGTCGATTTCCGGATCCAACCCAATTCCATCCGCAAAAAGTTAATGTGCGAGTACTCGGGGCACACCACGGACGCGCTCCGATACTCCACCAACAGCTTTGCAGCTGGTGACACCAACAAGACCATCAAGGGCTTCTTGACAGAGAAGTTGGAGGTAATCCGGAATATAGCCGGGTTAGAGCCCTTTACGCGCGAGAACCCGGCCCTTGAGGTAAGATCCGGCTTCCATATTTTTACCTTCACACTTTCCACTTGATACAGCTGTTAACCCTCATTCTTATATCTTCATCTCAGGCCGATGATGTTTTTTGGAAGATTGAAACTCCCCCTAACTCTGAAAGCCCAGAGGAGAAAGAAGACACCGTTAACTCGGATGAAGGTACATTCCGAGTTTCACTTAGTTTCTTTGAGCTCGTTGTTTCTCTTTCTTCATTTTCCGACTGTAAACCTTGATAACTTTCAGAACAAGAGGACAAGGATGAAGAAGAAGAAACTGAAGGCAAGGTAGAATCCGCAAGCGACGAAGATGAAGCTGAGCCGACGATCAAGGTCGGAACAAAGAGAAAACCCCGAGGGGTCGTCTTCAAGGTTCCATACCGTTTCCTCGCCTCTAAACCATATTCATTTGATAACATGCGCGAGCTAAACCTGGAGTTATCCCGCTGGCCGTACCTGAAGGAACCGCCCATGACCAAGCGCAAAATGACTCGGAATTTTCCGGGTGAGGGCGCTCTTAATCCGGGTATTTCGTCGTCTCCGGCTCGACGCGCTGGTACTCACCTAATCCTTTCTTTCAATATCAAATTCTTTCCGAACCATCCCCTTACGGGGTAATTCCGTGTCTTGCTTGATGTTTTTCAGTTTCGTCCGGGTCCAGCAGCGAGTTCCCCTCGGACTACATGGTGAATCCCGGGTAAAGTTCCTTTCCTGATGCTT
The DNA here is from genome assembly GCA_028641055.1 of Alopecurus myosuroides. NCBI lineage: Eukaryota > Viridiplantae > Streptophyta > Magnoliopsida > Poales > Poaceae > Alopecurus > Alopecurus myosuroides. The sequence continues at coordinate 513,487,729 of CM054057.1, forward strand.
TATCACCTTTCCGTCACTTTTTCCCAGTCGTACGCTAACTGCCTACTTATACTGTCCATAGAGCCGCGGTCACTATCAGCGACCAAGAAAAATATGGAAACCGATGACCCGGGTAAGGAGAACCCGATTGATGATATGACTACCGCAGCTGGCGGAGAAGAACAAGTGCCACCAATAAACCCGGCCAATCAAGAAGCCGAGTATCCAATAGCCTCGCACGCACACGAGGAGGAAGAAGCTGCAGCCTTGGGCACGGGAGGAGGAGCACCAGACTCCGATACTCGGACGACCCGGATACCTTCTCCCACCAAGACGAGAGCTCCTTCTCCGAGTCTCCAAGATCCCGAGTCTTCCAACTTGGGCAACAATACTTTCGATCAGATGATGAGCGCTCTCCTTGCTATGAAGGCCTCGGAGAACGATGTGCTAGAGCGTATCGCAGCGGAGCACCAGGTAATGTTACCTGGTATCTCTTCGTATCCATCTAGTCCCCAAGTTCCGAGTATAACTTGTTGAAGTTGTGCTCGGTACTCTGTGCGATACTCGGCTTGCCATGATACCCGACTAATTCTCATACTTTGGTCTCTTACAGGCACAGGCCACCCGGTCTGATGAAATTTTGCTCAAAACCGAACAACTTCTGCTTGCCGAGGTAAAGCGGAGGGAGGCCCTTGAGGCTGAAGTGAAAACCTTGAAGAAAGATGTTTCCAAATACAAGAAAAGGTGCACCACTGCTCAAACCGCACTGAAAAAGTTATCGGACCAAATTACCGATACTTATCGTATCTTGCTTAGTAAGTTTCTTGCTGCTGACTGCTTTCATGCCTCTGCTTTGTTACTTGATTCATGATACTCAGAATTACTGATGTGGCCTTTCTTGTTTCAACTGCAGGTGCTAACCTTGCGGCCCCAGAAGAAGATGATGTTAGAAAAGCTAAAACTTTAAAGACTGTGCTCCGGACCTTCTTCGCCGGCACCAAGTGGATATTGGACGCCGTGCAATGGCCAACTGAGGCATATCCGGGTGAAGAAAATCTTATCCAAGCATGCTCCACCATGCCTGCGTGGATCGAGCTCTGGAAACGCTCGGCATGCCGGGTTGGTATGACCCGGGCCTTTACGCTAGCTAAGGCTTACTTTCCTAAGCTTGAGCCGGCAAAGGTGATATCCGGGTTTCCAGAATTCAAAGCGGATGGCTCCAGTTTTGGGCCCAAGGATTTCAAGGCCGTACAATCCGCAGTGCGTCACTCGGCAACCACTTTGGCCGATAGTATGGACCTGCGCACGTTTATGAGTGCGTACGATACTGAAAACAAGATCGTGCAGGAAGAAGCACCCCTGCCCTTCGATATTTTGGAGAAATGGAATGCTGATTCGGCCAGGAAAAGGGAAGAAACCGCGAAGAGGGAAGCCGAGTTAGGATCAGGGCCAACCACCTCTACGCCGGCTGTCCGCCCGCCTGTCCGTCCTGATGCGAAGAATCCGAGCGACGATGCTGGGAAAGCTGAAGAGCAAGCCCAGGACCAAGACCCGGAGGGCAAGGGCAAAGATGTGGACCCGACTCAGGAAGCCGAGTAAACAGATGCCATTATGATACCTTGGTCTTTCGATGCTTTTATTGGAAACGGATATTCTTTTGACGGTGCGCCTGTGCACCTTTGATACTACTAACGAGATTTGTAATGCGCTTTATTTCCTTGATATACCTCGTGCCTCTCCTGGCCTTTGGATGGATTTGATACTTGTCTGTTTTTGAACTTATTCTTGATATTCGACTTTCTTTATGGTTCCCTTTTGTGAGACTCGATTTCCGAGTATCGTGGGTTTTGACAAGTGGACTTTTCTCTAAGTCCCCAAGTCCCCAAGACTCGGATGTTAGGGTTTTTCGAGCTTAGTAACGAGGCAACTTGTTTCTGTTTCGAAATCCCCAGTCCCCAAGACTCGAAATCCGAGTATGGGATGTGTGGTCTTTCCAGGAGAACAAATTGTTTTCTACTAAGCCCAAAACCTAGAGCCGTTTCACATGGGTATGAAGTTATGCTTAATAAACATTGAGTTTCCGGCTATTAGCCCTGTACTCTGCATAACTTGTGGTTTAGATGAACCTTTTGACTATCTTGTACTATACGCCGGCTTTCGCGTGGATATCATGTTGTTACATCTGTACGAAAACAGGGTCAGGCAAGTCCCTATTGGGCTTCATGGCTGATTGTAATCGTAAGCGAGCAAATCATGCCACTTTAGTGAGAGTCACATCGAGCTTAAGTAAGAAAAGTCAAGAAAATTTGGCTCCTTTGTCCGGTTATAAGATTGCAGCCGTACTCGTTTGCGAGTAATCGGCCCTTATAACTCATAGGCATCAAGGCCGTGTCTTTGAGTTTGTAACTGTGCTATTCAAGCAATCAGCCCCCAAGACCTAGATATATGCAACATACTTAAGGAAACTGATGTACTGATAACGATAAATAATACTTACCTGTAACCGAAGTAAAGATCATAACAAAATAAGACTTGATAACGCATGTGAAGAAGATATATTGCTTAACCATCTCTTTATTGATACGAGAAAGTTTCGGTCAGCAGGCCGCCTCATTAAAAACCTTCCAGTCCCCTTAGGTACCCTGGATAGGAAAAGAGTGCGTCTGAAACCTGCTGCCCGTTACATTGTTTAGTTCTTCTTGGGAGCCTGTCCGGAACTGACGTAATCGATACACATTCTCCACTTGTTGGTCTTTTTTATTATGAGTACCGGATTTGCTAGCCAATCCGGGTGAAGCATTTTCATGACGTGGCTGACTGTAAACGGTCGTGTGATTTCTTCTCCTATGGCAGATTGTTTGGAGGGATCATGCTCGATGAAAGCCACCCTCTTGGTGTCTTGTGCTGCCTTGAACTTTGCCCTTTCATCTTCAGTACTCGGTCTTTTCAATGTTGTTCTGTCATCCGGGTCTACTTGAGACCGGTAATGCTTGAGTTCCTCTTTTCTGCAAGCTTGCTCAGCCATTGCTGCATCTCCTTCATCGCACTCAGCCGCTATGTCCCGGCTTCCATGTATGGTGATGGTCTGCTTAGGACCCGGCATTTTTAGCTGTAGATACACATAACACGGCCTAGCCATGAATTTAGCATAAGCCGGCCTTCCGAACAGCGCGTGATAAGGACTGCGCAACTTGACCACCTCGAAAGTGAGCCACTCAACTCGATAATTATCCTTTGATTCTCCGAAAGCTACCTCCAATGCGATTTTTCCCTCGGGGCACGCTGAGTGACCCGGCACTATCCCATGAAAAATTGTTGAACTTTTCTGTAGCTGAGACTCCTTGAGACCCATGCGTAGAAAGGTCTCCCAATACAGGATATTGATGCTACTTCCACCATCCATCAGGACATTTTTCAGCTCATACCCATTGACCTGCGGTGCAACTACTAATGCTAAGACTCCCGGGTGTTCTATTCTTTCCGGGTGATCTCTTCTGCTCCATGTTACATCCTGCTCTGACCACCTCAGGTATCTCGGAACAGCCGAGGAAACCGAGTTTACCGCCTGCTTCAGTATCTTTTTGTCCTTGTTAGAATTTCCTGTAGTATGCACGTGATATTGACCCAACTGCTTGGGGTTAGCCTGGAAACCTCCGGCTCCCCTTGGTTGTTACCCTGATTTCCTGCTGCCGGGTTACCGGCTGGGGGTGGGCCGTGGCCCGGGTTTCCACCTGGACCCGGTCCTCCTCCCCGGCCTGCACCTCGCATGGCTCTGTTCACTTCCTCGTTCTTCCATCTCTGTAGGTCGGCGCATTGCTCCAAGGAGTGGTTAGTCGGCCTACCGTTCCTGCTGTGTTTCGGGCACGCCATTCTGAAGATGTCCCAATTGTTACTCGGCCTTGGCAGCCCTTCATAGTTTCCTGCATTGTGATTTCCAGTATTGAAATTTCCTTCTGCCCTGGGTCTCGAAGACCCGGCTTCTATGCTGGCGACAAACTCGGAGCCTCCCTCGAACGAGCGCTTGTTCTGGCTGTTTCCATTATTACCCGGCGCTGATCCATTGCCGGCTCTTCCATTATTACTTGTGTTCGCTTTTGCTTTTTTGTCATCAACTTCCTCTTCTGTAGTGTCTGTTGCGGCGTGTTTGTTGCATGCATCCATCAGTTCTCCCATCGTAACCTCCGAAGCATTCCGACTAGATTTCATGCGGGTTAACTTTTGCACTAAAGGTGTGTACTTGCACGTTTTTGCCATAGCTTGTAACGCATCCTTGGGCTGAATATCTGTGGACGAATGAAGTATTTCCATAACCCGGCGCACCCAGCTGCGCGCCGACTCTCCCTTCTTCTGGACGCATCGTTCTAGGTCATCAATAGTGAATAACTTTCTGCACGTCCCATGAAAGTGCTTGATAAACGCAGTTTTCAACTCCTCCCACGACTTGATAGATCCTTCCGGTAGATTGGTGAACCATAACTTTGCTGCTCCTTCTAACATCATCAAGTACATGAACTTGGCTTGAAGATTCTCGGACGCATTGCGAATTGACATAGCCATCTCATAACTGCTCAACCATGTTTCTGGATCCATAGTCGGCTCATAGTTCACTACTTTACCCGGTTCTTTGAATTTTTTCGGGTAAGGTTCAGCCCTGATGCTATCCGAGAGACACTTAGGTCCTGCAAGATTGGTCGGAACTGGCCTTGCTCGGGAAACGTGTGATCCTGCACGGGGGGGGGGGGGGGGGGGGGGACGGCTGGACGCGGTGCTGCTGGTGGTCCATGTACCGTAGACCCGGCCGCGGCTCTTCTGGCTCTGGAACTATCCACAATAGCTTGTGCTGCCGATGCTGCTGGTGCTGCCTGAACATGCGGAGGAGGCGGCATTTGCTGCTGCTCTTCCCTCCGCCGTGCTGAACTTGTCTGGATATTGCCAGTATTGCCTCGTTGCTGACTGACATATGGTGTCCCATGCATTCCACTTCTGTGATCCGGGTAATTAGCTTGCTGCGCCACCGCAGTGTGCAGCATATCTATCGCCCGCCGGGTCTCCTCCGTGTGGGGTGACTCTTTCACGGGGATTTGATTCAACGCGAGTGTTGCTGCATACACGTTGTCCATGGGATTGTTGTAATGGCCTTCCGGTGTGCGAAATCGTGACGGTGGTGGTGGTGGTAATGTATTGCCGGTTGTAACTCCAGTCTGTGGTAAAGGTAACCCGGCTTGCACGTCTGCCGGCTGTGTTCCCACAGTTGCCGGTTGAGGTGCGGTTCCTTGGTTCGCCGCTGGAATCGGCTGATCTTGAGGTGTGATAAACAGTGTAGCCGGATTTATAACTCCATCCAACGCTGGTAATCTGGTTTGGTGCCTTTGATGTATTCTAGTCGTTTCCTCTCGGAGCCGGGTTTCCAGTGCATCCAGCTCGCGTTGGCGTGTGGCCATCCCTTGCCTTTCTGCTTCTACTTGTCTTCTCTGTTGCTCCAATGCACGACGGGCTATATCCAGGTCCCTAACACGCTCCGCCGCGTTTTCTGGAGTGATAACGGTGGCAACAACTGTGGGATCTAGAATCAGATTGTTGTCGAAAAGGGCCGGGTGTTGTGGATTGGAAGGACCCGCTCCCGGTGTCCGGTTTGCTAGGAACCCAAACGTGTTCGCGTGTAACTCGTTTTCCGCCGCTTGACTGGTAACTGATGCCGACTCTCCGTCAACCCGGGCCAAAACCGGGTTCCCGTTATCCGGACCTTGCTGCTGGGCCAATGCTTGTGCTTCTCCGACCGCGGCCGCGGTCACGTTCTCCTGGTTGAGATTGGTCGCGGGAGCCGTGTAAACCGCAACCCGGCGCACAATGCTTGGCGCGAACTCATACTGTTCCTCTTCGCTGCTATTTTCCTCATACCGATTCTCTAGCAGATGCAGGATAGACTCGGTATCATCTTCTTTCACGACCCAGCCACGCGGGGTCCATGCCGACTCCTCCGGCTGTTCCCTCTTCGTGGTGGGTTCTCCTGTTGGATCTGTCGTCCCAACTGATTCGTCTCCGTTTGATTGAATGTAGGTGGCCTCCGCTGACACAGAATCAAATCCAAAGTCGTCAGGGATCGAACCAGAAGTACGTACCATACCGATGAAGACGTTGATCCGGCCGATTGTCACGATAGATCCGGATTCGAGGTGATCCGACTCTGGCCCCCAGCCGGAATCGTCCACCATCTTCTCTCCTTCGCGGTCGGTGTAGATCTCGCCGATGACAAGATTCTCCATGTTCTTCCGAGCTTCTCCCGTGATGTAAACACCTTTGGACGCATGCCCCACGGTGGGCGCCAACTGTCGTGGGATAATCACGGCAGACGTTACCGGGGGTAACTTATCTTGGGGCAAGACGACACTGGTGTTTGGGAGATGGTTTAGCTCAGAGGAAAACATGATGATATGCGATATGGTAGCCGGCAATCAAGTCGCCGAGTCTCCGATCTAGATGAATTATCTCAACTCTCGTATTACACTGGATACTCGATACCTAGCAATCTTGTTCTAACTCTTGGCCCTCTGAACCTAACCTAGGGGCCGGCTTATAAAGCATCCGGATCCCTGGCCTGTTCTCCAAGGCGTACTCTGAGTCCTACCCGGACACTGCTTACAAAACCCTAAACTTCCTTACCGGAACCCACAATCCGGGTTACCAGGCCTACGATCTTGGGCCTTCTAGAAGCTCCTTTATCCTTGGCCGGGTCTTTGCACAGCGTCATTTGGGCCGAGTTACGTCTTGGCGTTGGGCTACCGGGTTATCATCCCTCCATCAATACTCATACAAGAGCATCCGGTACGGAGCGTATCACGTACACCCAAAAACTGTCGTCTGAAAAATCCATGACATGGTCAAAAACTGTCCATGTAGAACAAGTGTCGGATGAGGAAACCTCATGAACATGCAGTGGAGCTTAAACTCTGCAATAGAACCCTCTTGAAAGAGCAAAGACAACTTAATTACACTGAAACACAACAGTACTAAATGTTATAGTATCTAGCAGAAAACACATATCTCCTTGCACCGCAACTGGTCCTCATCACGAATATAAATAACAGAACAAAACCTTCACATGCATAACAACAAATATCTCTGGAGAGCAAAAAATCTATGCTGGCTACCAACAGGCTTAATAATTACCTCCTCCATAACCTTTTTTCTGATAACTAAACTATGTTCTTCAAATAATTGCAGCAATATTGCATCCATTATATCGGACAGATCATAATCTCAAAAACTCCACCTTAAACCAAGAAACTATCCCGTGCATCCTCGTAATCGGCTTGCGCCAACAATCGCTCGCATCTTGACTTGCCATATGGAAATCCTTGTGTCACACTCCAACTATGAAAGCTGGTACTTCTTGATAATCATGAGCAGATAATTTGTGCACAAAGCGGTACAAGCCAAAGAATAGAAAATATCCCCAAAAATTTATGCGGAGCGGTAGACTTAAGGGATAGCACCTGGTATGGATTAGGGTGGCCATAGCAATTTGATTCGTGCCCATAGCATGTCAAAGATCAATGCTTGATCTAATCTTCACGTGATGGCAGCATGTCATCATCACACCTTTTCTTTATTTCTCTGGGGACTTGATCCGTACGTGGCTGGTCTCAAAAAGACAGATACGTCTTCACGTGAGTAGAGCAGCAGCTCAGCAGCACTTGTTGATCCTGAATTCCAGATCGATCTGGTACTCGCATTTACGGATGCTGATCGAGGATTAGAAAATCTGGGCGAATTGGTACTCACGCAGCACCTTGGTCCTCATATGAATTTGTAACGAGGATAGAATACGGCGGCCGGACAGCAACGCAAACCGATCTTCAACGGAAGGACGAATCCAAGGATTGCAGCAGCGGACAAATCGCCAAAGGCGGGCGCGCACGGCACTCCGGCCGAAAAACTGTGAATTCTTTTCGGATTCAATCTCGCACGATGCTTAATCCTGGTGCAAGGTGCATGACGCCGCAAAATTACGACGATTGATCCTGGACGTTGCGCGATGTTGCCCAGGAGCGCAGCGGAAAGTCTCCCGGGCAGCGAATCGATCTTGAATACTGAGGCTCTGATATCACTTGTTTCAAAACGGCGCAGCAAAAAAGCGGATCAACCACGAACAAGAACACGGATTTTTACGTGGAAACTCTTACGGGAGAAAACCACGCAACGCACAAAGACGTATCACTATAATTGGGAGGAGTATTGCAATACACGAGAGGACAAACCCTCTACGTGCTAATCTGGTGGATCTCTCTTGATCTCACATCCTCTCTTAATCTATTCTATGACTATCTGTACTATATATTGGGGAAAAACAACTCTATTTCTTGGCGGACACGAAATAGAGTTGTAGACATGCTATGTTTAGCACGGTTGTCTTACCGTAGTCTGTTAGGACTCCAACTGTAGTACAACACTTGTATGAGATTCGGAACACAATAAAATAACAACTAGAGTATTAACTGACTCTAGTGCAAGTGAGAGACAGTTGGAGGTATTGCCCTATTCAGTTATTATTCTATTTTCAAGTTTATAATTAATTTTTATGTCATCATGTTACAACCTATATAGCACTTGAAAAGTGAGCTTTCAAAGGGAATTTTTTGTGCGCGTGTGAAGACAAAAACAAAAATGAGTTCCTAATCTTCTAACATTAGCATATGGTTTGTGAGATTATCACATTTTCCTGATCATGGACTTGGTTAAAAGTCTAGCAAAACATTATATTTTATTGTTAAAGCAACAATAGTACTGAAACGACCCAATTGTATATTGTTGCTAAAAGATACTAACCAATCATGATGTATTTTAGCAGATACATATGAATTTGTCATTGAATATAATTTCTATACTATGAGAATATCTAGTGAACATACGATCGTAAGTTATACTTTGGTTATCATCAACCGTCTTCCCGTAATTGAGAATCATAACGGTGATATTTGGGTATTACCTAGAAAGTGTAACGAAACTAAGATTGTTCAAGATTAGTACTTCTCTCGACTATAGAGAGATACACACTTTGGAACCTCTCAGTATCAGCGATGACATCTCGCCTGACCAGACACAGTGTGATTTATCACAAGGTCACCGGAGATATAGATGAGAAAAGATGACGATTTATGTAACGAGTTTTATGTGTTATGATCAAAGAGTTTGATCATATTAGATCACATAGTATCACCTCATGATGTCATTGGTATCATAAAGTTAAACGAATAAGTGCAATGAGTACTATATAAGGTTCACTTGTTCTCCGGGAAAACACATGAGCTATCATGGACGTCCACGGTCCCGCTGTTGGTTATTGTATGGTAAGTTGCCGAACATGTATGTGTGTTCCATAAGTTATTGGATTAGAGCCTCTTCAAATTGGATTTTGTGGTTTCCTCTCCCGATTAGACCTAACTCTAATTATATTTTTCTCTAATATGTTGAGAATTTCTAGATTCATAATAGCTCTAATAAAAATTGATTACAGCTACCAATTATAAATGCTAGAAGGTTGTCTCTCTTTCTCGGTGCCGAGTCCTGTACCTCGAGGTAGTCTCAATTATTTGGCACTAAGCTTGCCTAGAATTGCACTTCATTTTCAGCCTCTCATTGACAAGATTGGGGCAAGGCTGGCAGGATGGTGGGGAAAACACTTCACCAGGGCCGGGCGCGTACTCTTTTGTCGTTCTGTCCTCTCAGCCATAGTCCTTTATCATCTCGCAATTTTCATATTACCAAACTAGACCATTCAGCGAATCGAGAAGATCAAGTGTGCCTTCCTTTGGATGAAATTTGGAGATGCACCAGGCACCTGCCCTCACCCTTCGGTGAATTGGGGAACGGTTTTCCGCCCAAAAATTCTTGGAGGCTTGGGGGTGTTTGACATTGAGCGCTTTGCGAGGGCCTTCAGGCCGCAATGGCCTTGGTTCACATGGAAAGACCAATCCATATCGTGGCATGGCATGACGCTACCTTGCGAAAAGAAGAATATGGTGTCGTTCCGCGCCTCTACTAACATCTCGGTGGGCGACAGGGGCAAGTGCCTCGTTTGGAACGAACGTTGGCTGGCCAGGGGTTCTTCGAAACTTCAATTCCCTGATTTTTCAGTATTGTCACGCGGACGAATCATACGTTCACAAGTAGTTGCATGACATGAACTAGATTTAGGCGCTCTCCTGCATCACTACTTCGCAGGGCTCTAGTTCGTCAAGCTATGGACTATCTTGAGGGATGTGACGTTGCTACCCCGACCAGATGACATCACATGGAGATGGTCATCATCGGGCATCTACACAACCGCCTCAGCTTACGGTTGCCAGTTTGAGGGTGCATGCTCACCTTTTAAGGCCAACAAAGTTTGGATAGAATACTCGGAAACAAAATGCCGCTTATTTGCGTGGTTGGTGCTACCTTGAATGATCTTAAGAGCGGATAACTTTGCGCTTCAGTGGGTGGCAGCACGACCCCATTTGCAAGCTATGCATAATTCATCTCGATACGGTGCAACATCTGATGCTCGAGTGCAGTTTCTCGATGGCGGTTAGGAAGAAGATCTTCGAATCGAATGGCACGATTGGCGTTGCCGACCCTCCTATGGTCCGCACAATCAACACTTGGTGGGATGACGTGATTCGTTGGATTCCAAGAGAAAATAGAAGAGAAACCGGTGGAGCTTTTATTTATACTTTGTGGGGTGCTGGAAAGAGAGAAATGGAATAGTTTTTAGGAATGCGGCTTTGCAGCCAATAGTGGTGGCGCATCTAGTTAGGGAGGAGATAGAACAGAGGGTTTTTGCCCACACTAAGGACCCCGGAGACATGGCGTAGAGAGAGCTGTTCGGTCTATGAAATAGAAAATATTCGGAGATGACTATGAAAACACCTCTCTGGATCCTCGAGTTGAAACAGAGATTGAGAGGGATCAAGAATCCTAATTCTCTCTATATGGAATGGATCCAATTCTATTTAGTCCAACTCATAGTGATCGTTTCTCTTTAGCAAAGAATGACCTTGGTCATAAAAGGATTGAGCAACCGGGATCCATTTACTTATGATACCTAGATGGCATTGATAACAAGGACATAATGAATTATGAGTTTAATAAATAGATCCCCTTTCGCAAAAATAACTATATTCCTTGCTCATTATCAGACAATCACTAACTCATGGAATACCCTTTTCGTTCCACTTAACCCTATCGGTATTTTAATGATATGTTCTATAGGAACTGGACGATCTTATCTGGTCAAATATATACCTAATGGAAAATTACGATTTTCCTTTCATTAAGGTATGAGGGCTTCTTATTCGAGAAGAACGAAAGCACCTTTTCATTCTTTTATGTACTAGGGGGTTTTCTTCGAAAAGGCAACGTTCCATGCTAAAGGATTCGGGTCCATACCTACAAGTTCCAGTGCACTAGATCTTGTAGCACTTAGCAATGAGGCCCTCTATCCATTAGTATTCCACATAAGAAATCCATTATAGAAAAGATACAAGTAGATTATCTTTTCATAGTTGTTCTCTGGTTTCCCTCCAAGTTTTTTTTTGTCTTCAGTTCTGATACTATGCACATAAACTTCTTTTCTATCTAATCAGATGGCATGGTCTAATTTCTTAAAACTCAAAAAGAAAAAAAGGGTTTAACCACTGCATCCAGGGCCATGCAATTATAGGCAAGCTTAACTCCATATTTTCTTTTATCTCGAGTAAGCCAATGGACTATTGATACAAGTTTACACATTACGACAATTATACATTATAGGCCACAATTAATAACAAAGTAGGCATTATTGGCGCACACCAAACATGATAACCATATATACACACACCGAGTGCTTTTAATGCTTCTCTAAATAAACGTTTCATGGACCTTTAGTCCAACAATTGAACAATAATAAGGTACATGAACCTTTTAAGTAGAAAAGGAAGCGCCTCCTTTACTTATATCCTTAGAGAAAAGCATCTTATGGGTAGACCTCGATGACGGATCGAGCTCCTAGTTTCTTCACAATTTTGTAGTCCGAGAACCCCGCTTGCATGAATAACTCGCGCCATTGATTTTCATCACGTTGCCCCCCTCTTGTGTTAACCATCATGATCATATCCATCAAGAGTTGGGCTTCAAACATTATTGGCCCCAAGGAAGGTCCAACCACAATTTCTATTATTATTACCTTTCCTCCTTCCTCTCGTGAACGAATTGCTTTCCTGCACTGAGCAAGTATTTTCACACAATCCTCGTCGCTCCAAAAGTGAAGCACAAACTACAAAAAAAAGGTATGGTAAAAAAGATTAAAAATGAATGAATTGTGACTTGGGTTAGTTGTAAAGCTGAATTGTTTTGACTTTGCCATGATATGTCATGTTATACCTTGAGCATCACAACTTGAGATGATGGGACGGTGTGGAACAGGTCACCAGTAACATAGGTAATGACGTCATGAGCCGGGGCTTTTTCGATCACCTTGGGAAGGTCCAGCACAGTGCACTTCAGATGCGGGTAAGCCTTGACGAGAGCCCTCGCCGTCGTGCCATCACCACCGCAACAGTCGGTCAGAGACTCAACCCCCTGAAAGATGTCACCGCACTCCCGCAGTATGGTGGCAATCCCCAAGTTGTCGTGGGCAACCAAGGCCTGGTTGCAAACATCGTGAAGCTCCTCGTCAAGGAGTACCGTTTTCTCATCGAAGAGTGGCACCCCATGCTTATCCTCGAAGGGTGACGGCACTGGTGACTGGATGTCCTTCTTGAACCAGTCGGCCAGCCCCAACGCCGCCTCTGTGTGATGGGGCGAAGTGACCGCAAGCACAAAGTACTTCTGGCTGTGGTGCTCGTCCGCAACGACGCCGTGCACCAGGATACGGGACAGCGGGGTGAGGCGGTACAGCTCCACGCCGGACTCGCAGTCGTTGTCGGCTGCGAAGACGCCTGACGTGACGAGCACGCGCATGAGACGGCCGAGGAACGGCATCTTACTCGAGGGAAGGGCCAGCGCGGACATCAGGTCAGGCAGCGAGGTGACCCCGCCCAGGTGGTGGATGGTAGTCGGGATTTCAAGCTCGACGGCGCACCGAAGCCCCATGGATGTGAGGTAGTAGAGGCTGTGGCGCCACAGGTCAGCCTGTGCCTGCAGCAGTTCAGCGTCCGTGGGAACCTCTATGGTCCGTGTCGCCATTGCCCCCTCTCTTTCGCTCTCTCCCCGATGAGTGTCTAGTGGCTATGTTTTTCTTTATAGATGAAATTGCTCTAATGGTACGTCAATGCAAGTGCTTATATAGCTCGTCGCCTACTACTGTCGGTTGATCGGCTACTGTTGCGAAGCTGTATACGCGTTCATGTTTGATTAGCTTTGGAGCACAAGGTGACATTTCAAATACCTCACACGCGGCTCACGAGACTATAGAGTATTAGTGATAGTCTGCTCATGTCACTCTCACGCCACACACGAGACAATAGAGTATGTATGAGCTTACGTGGGTGGCACCTTTTATTCCGCAGCTGGTGGGGTCCCAGCAGAGCGCTTTCATCTGGGGTCGCTGCCTTCACGACAACTTTATGCTCGTGCAAGGCATGGCTAGGAGCCTGCATAGCTCGACCAATCCAGCCGTACTTCTCAAGCTGGACATTAGGAAGGCCTTTGATACTGTTGACTGGGCCTTCCTCTTCGAGGTCCTCCGTAAGATGGAGTTTGGCGAGCGCTGGCTCGCGTGGATCTGCGCCCTCCTCTCCACTGCCTCTACGAGGGTGCTGACAAACGGAATCCCGGGTTGCCGGGTTAGCAACATGCGCGGACTTCGGCAGGGGGACCCCCTCTCCCCCCTGCTTTTCATCCTAGTTATGGAGGTTCTGTACCTGCTGATTGAGAAGGCCTCTGAGGTGGGGCTTCTCTCTCGACTTTCCATGAGGGACCTACGCCACCGCACCTCCATGTATGCCGATGATGTCGTCACATTTCTCAAGCCGTCGATGGAGGACTTTCGGGTCTTCGCCGCGCTCCTAGAGGATTTCGGCGCCGCCTCCGGACTTCACACCAATTTCAGCAAGAGTGCGGCACATCTTATCCGTGGGACAGAGGAGATGGCGCAACAGGTGGTCCAGGGCCTGGGATGTAGGGTCGAGGTCTTCCCTATGCGCTACCTTGACCTCCCGTTGGCGCTTCGGAAGCCTTCTGCGGCGCAGCTCCAGTACTTGGTGGATCATGTGGCTGAACGACTCCCGAGTTGGGGAGCTCCATTGATCAACCGTGGCGGGCGGCTTTCGTTGACCTGGTCCACTCTTACAGCCGTAACAATCTTCGCCATGATGTCCCTTGACCTCCCGGCGAAGACCTTCACTGCCATTGAGAAAATCCTTCGTGGTTTTCTGTGGAAGGGGCGCGAGGGTGTCCAGGGAGGCCACTGCCTCGCTGCGTGGGACCGAGTTTGTATGCCTCGGGACCTAGGAGGGCTTGGCATTCTCAACCTAAGGACGATGAACCTCGCCTTGCGGGCAAGGTGGTTGTGGCTAGGTAGAGTGGCCCTTCACAAGCCATGGGGGGGACTTCAACATTCAGGTTCCCAAGCTGGTGCGACAGATCTTTGATGCGGCCACTCGGTCCACGCTAGGCGATGGCGCGTCCACCTTGTTTTGGACGGACTGTTGGCTGCCCATTGGTCGCATTAGGGATGTCGCCCCTAATCTCTTCAAAGAGGTTCCTCGTGGCGTGGCCAAGTACCGTACTGTGCGTGATTGCCTGGCCGGGGGTTGGCTCGATGACATCTCTCCTGACTTGCCAGCGTCGGCCCTTGCTGAGCTCCTGGACTTGGTGGACCACCTCGGGGCAGTGGAGCTCAGGCCAGGGGTTGAAGACGGGTTCAGGTGGTGTTGGGACGCCAGCGGCGTCTATACCTCGCGGTCATGCTACTCAGCCTTGTTTGCAGGGTCGGAGCTAATGCCGGGCGCCCAACAGATTTGGGGCTCTAGAGCTCCCCTAAGGTGTAGGATGTTCTTGTGGCTCGCCCTCAGGGATCGGTGTTGGACCGCCGACCGCTTGGCTAGGCGGGGTTTGCCGCGCCCAGACGCATGCCCCTTCTGTGACCAGCAGGACGAGACCATCGACCATCTTCTCGTGGGCTGCGTGTTGGCACAGACGGTGTGGGCCGCCTGCCTCGGCGATTGGGGCAGAGAAGGATTGATTCCCGACCCTGCAACCACTCTGGCTGAGTGGGTGGCTACGAGGCAGGATGATCGGCATGACAGGCGGGATCTTTGGACGGCCGTGACACTGGGTTGCTGGACCCTTTGGTGCCACCGAAACGATGTCGTCTTCAACAATGCCACCCCTTCCCCGGAAGTGGTGCTGCGGGCCATCAGCGTGGAGGCCGAGGCCTGGAGATCGGCCGGGCTGTATCGAGGTTGCCTTTTAGAGGTGGAGGTTTCGCGAGTAGTAGGTGTCGCGTTGTAGCTGCTAGGCAGCGTGGGTGCGCGCTCGGCGTCTGTGCCAGCCCGTAATGTAATTCCGGCCGCTTGGCCTTTCTTCTATGATCATGATATGCCTCCCAGGGCATATCCTTGAAAAAAAGCCCACTCTCCCATTCGAAGTCAGGCGCTCACTTTCTTAATGCAAATTGTCGCATAAAATATTTCATCCGATCTTTATGAATTTTTTTGTGTGGTTGCAGTTGAAAACAATCTTTTGTCGTGATCAGCCGTTGGGCTCTTTAGTTCTATTTATTTATAGATAGAGTCAGCCCGTACACGATCAATCAACAGAATCATATACTACTAAATGATTTATATGATTGTAATCGGTGCAAATCCTACCTGACATGGTAAATATCTAAACCGATTCTTTACACACCTCCTCAATCCGGACATGCACATACAAAGTTCAGATTGCTGCCAAATTGGTCTAGCATCTGTCGGGTGACAGGCTTTGTCGGCAAATTAGTCCTGAAAAGAGATGAATCTGACATCAAGGGAAACCTTTTCTCGTATGAAATGGAATTGGTGGTTAATTCTGAACAGCTCAGGGTTCCTCCTGAATATAGTTTATCCAAACAGTTTTTTTTTTTTGAACAGAGGATGGTCCTGAAGGGACCTAGAAGCTTTGATAGATGAACAACAAATTACAGAAAGGACCCGAAAAGAGGAACAATAGAGACAAGGTCCTGGAATTTAGCACAAAAGACCCTAGACCTAAACCTAAGAATGCCATCAGGTCCAGCTCCTCCACCGTTGCATCTGCGACGACCACCGCAGCCAAGAACTTCACCGCCGGGGACGAGACCACTTGGGGCAAAGCTCCGGGAGCCAACTGCGACCAGCCTTGAGAGCCTACATCATGGCGCCATGGCCTGGAGGTAGCGTCCGCCTCGCATCGATGGTCAGAGCAAGCTCCAACCGACGAAAGGGGATGGAGGGGTCGGCCTTCGACCTGAAGAAGTGGCGTCCAGCACGGAAGCGCCACGGATTTCCTCCTGGGAGAAGCTTCAAAACTCCCCTGCTGTAGAGCCATCTTGACAGCAGCGAGAAGCACAACGTCGTCCCCTTTCTCACCACCACGGCGAGGAAAGGAGAGCAAGATTGGCCTTCCACCGAGCACCATGACCCTGCGAAAAGCGAGCTTATTACGAAGGGGTGCCGCCGCCGCTGCTCCTTCCCCTGGCTCCGACCAACGAAGCGCTTCATCAAGGAGCAACCACAACAGCAGCAACAAGATGCAGCCCGGATGCACCCATCGCCAGCCCCCTTCCGGCATCACGCCAAACTCCACAAAGGAGACAGCGCGGTCCTCCCCCATCCCAACTCCAGGCGGCGGCGCCGCTAGAGCCGTTCGGGGATCGGCCCGGTCGGCGACGACAGAGGTCGACTCTCAAATCTACCTTATCCTCTCGAGAGAGGTGGGAGAAAAGGTCTAGACAAGTGTGCTGTATCCAAACAGCTTCGGCACTGCCATTGGCAAATCTTACTCTACCTCAATCATATACCTCGAAACGGTAGGATGCTTCTTGGAGCTCCACGAAACAAGATTGGGGTCTAAGAAGAATGCAAAAAATCAGTTGACGCTGGTCATCCGCTCTGCCGGCCCAGATATAGCATATCTAAAGATGCTAAGGGTCTGTTTGTTTGGGCTTCTGCTTCTGTTTCTGGGGTGTAAAAGCGGAAGCCCAAACAAACACCCAAAAATTTAAAAGCGCTGGCCCAAAATGCACTGCGTTAGGTGAATCGAGCGAAAGCGAGCGAGGAGCTACTTCCCGAGTTTTTTTTGAGAAACACAGTACAAACGCAAGCGCTCATATACACGCGCATACACTCACCCCTATGAACGCACACACGCACACCCTACCCCTATGAGCACCTCCGAGAGACCGAACCGGCGGGTCTTGAGATTGACGAAGTCACCATAGGCGCCTCGCTGTCGACGGGAACGTCGCCTCCCACTGAAAGAATATTCCGCCTAAATGCAACACATAGGTGTCAAACCTGTTGTTTGAACTCTGATGGGCTGGGGTGTAACATCCCAAGTATGAAAAATAGCCATTAGAATGTTTGCTCTCTGTTATTTTATGTTTTGCATCATGACATCATGTTCATTGCATTTGTTTTGCTTGTTTTCCATTTGTTTTCCTCTGTTTTGCTTTGTTTTCCAACTGTTTTCATTTGTTTTCCTTTGTTTTCTATTTGAATTTCAAACCAAATTTCAAATCTTTTGTTTCATACTTGTGATGTTACAATTTCCAAAATGATATTTCAAATCAAAACAATCATTTGTTTCCATTAAACTTGTAATTCCAAACTGTTGATCTGTTTCTAACAAAAATTCATCTAATACCAAAAACATTTGAAATTCCAAACCAACATCCAAATAATTGTTCATACTTGTTATGTTACAATTTTTTTCAATTAAAAAGTTCAACTCAAAACCCCAATTGTTTCCATTTAATCCATAAGGTTCAACTATTTAAAATTGTGGTTTTTAATAGTTCACTTAATCCAATTTGCATTCAAATTCAAATCACATTCACAAACAGCACCCAAATTTGAAATTATGAAAATTACCAAAACAATTATAATCTTTTGCTTCCAATTAAAATTATATGATCACCCTATTTAAAATCTTGTTGTCAATAATCAATTTAATCTCAAAATTCATCCAAATTCAATCCATTACAAAACAGCAAAACAATTTGAACTTTTTGGAAAACCAAAGTGGGCATTTTGTTGATATTGTAATTACTAGCTCACAAAAAATTTTACTAAATTTTTACTGTCGCACCCGGACTTCTAGGGGATACTCACAGTCCGTTAAACAGTAGATAAATGGCTTACGGGGCATACCGGCACCCGCATCTCAATATGAGCAGGCCAACACGTAAACGTGTGACAACCATTATCTTACTATTCATCGTCTACGCAAACCATCCCATAGAAATCCAGATACTTCCATTGACGTACTTCAAAACATACACACATGGTACGTCAACGGCATTGGAACAAGTGATATCACAACAGATCTCTATGACACAAAAGATTGAAATAAGTGCAAATAGCTCTCATTAGAGCAAAGATAGCAAATACAATCATCCAGAGGACACATGTCCCAACAATGCATCATTACATCACAGCGGAAGCATTCAACATGTCTGAGTACAGACAAGATCCAAATAGGCCTAAGAGGCCGGAAACGAAAGACGGAGCCCATCCACGAAGTCTCGGATCCTGCCCGGGTCCGCTATCTACTCGTCAGCAGTCTCGTCATGCTCCACGTAGTAGCCACCATGTAGATCCTCGGAAACGTAGGTCTGCGGAAACCACAGCCCCAAAGGGGTCAGTACATAAACGTACTGGCAAGCAAGACTCACAGTTCACCAAAGTGTAACCCGTCAACACCAAGCACAGATACTTTGGGTTCAACGGAAGAAAAGGGGATATAAAGGATGCTGCAACTGGCTGCTCTAAACAACTACAGAGTTACTACCACTTCCGGCTAACATAAAGGAGATAAGATCGCGTATCGTAACCAACCTATCAACTAATTCCAAACAAACCCATCCTGGATCTCGCCCCTTATCCAAAGAAGCAATCCGAGGATAACTCACACAGTTGGATTAATGATAGTTCAGATTATTGTGTCAATAAGCCTATTACTAGTCAAGTTGTTAATCATTGGGTGTAAGGTTGTTAATCATTAGGTTTAAGTTGTCCTGAGTACTTGTTAGCCAGTACTTTCACCAAGTAGTCCATAACCGCGGAAAACACGGCTTCTCGAGAATATTTATCCCTGCAGGGTTGCACCAATTTGGCCGTACACGCAAGAATAACCCGCCAGATGGGATGCCTCCCACCAAGCGGGGCACTCTACACAACTCAGCTATTCTCCGCATCAAGCCCAAAGAACCTTGGGCGCACGGCTAATCGAGCCCCGAAGAAAGGGGACCCTCATAGCACTCTAAGAACGTGTCCCCCTATATGCCGACTACAAAAGTTCCACCCTGGCCCGGGCTCGCAAAAACATGCATGCGGCAAATGGAAACACGAACTAAATGAGGCGATTTGGACGACATGCGAATCGAATCAAATTGAGGGGGGCGCCCATACTCGCTTCCCACATGCGGGTAGTGCGCTCATCATGGATCAGTAGACAAGACCCTTTTCCTATTAGGTTCGACACTAGCAGGCCTCAAAACCACACAGGGCCTCCTGCCGGTGCCTTATCATCAAATTATTATTAACAATAACATTAGCACGGTTGATTGATTAAACATCGAGCCCCCAGAACATAATAGAAATAGTAACAGAAAGTAACGGGTAACAGACTCGAGCAAAACAACCCTAAGCATGCTAGTAAGACACGAGCAACAAGCAATGGTTATAGGTATGGATGTGAGGCAATATCAGGGTTAAAGGATACATGTGATAGGTTCGTAACAGAAACAACTAATCATAGGGCTAGCAGAATAGACAAACGGAAAGTATCGGTAACCAATGTTGAAAGGAACACGATGGTTCATGTGAGTGATAACTTGCCTGCAAACCCAGTAGCCTGGTACTGAGCTAACTCCTTAGAAGGGGTGTCGTAAGTATCGTCGGTCTCAACGTCGTCGTATATCCGAGAAGAAGCAAACAAACAATGCAGAAAGATAAACAATCAATAACATGGCGTACTGCACAAACATGGGATGATGCATGACCATTTAATTGATGCATAGAAATAAACTAGTTGACAAGATAACAACATGATTAAATGGACCCACATGCAATTTGGGATTGCATACGGAAAGCCCATGAATTATGGTTGGATTAATTGTTCTACAACTAATCATCATGTGTAAGTGAGTTAGCATGATGCATGGATGAGGAAAACAGCAAAATAACAACAATAGAACCAAATGGAAATAAGGTTTACCAATTTTGGAATTTTATTTATTAAGTTATGAAATTTTGGTTCCTTAAAGGTGTCACTCAAGCATTTGTTGTTTTCAGCAAGTTAAATTGTTCAAAATAGATAACAAAGTTCATATTTTAAAAGAACACCAAATTTTAGGTGGAATACATGTTTCACTTGTTGAAAAGGATTTCAAATAAGTTATTTAGGAATTAAACAAGTTTAAGAAAGAATTAAATGAATTTAATTCTAACATGAACTTATTTGAATTTTTATTTGTTCAAAACATTAAACCAAATTCATATTTGAAAAGTTTATACTTTTATGGTTGGAAAACATATTTTGCATGTTCAAAAATAATTTAATTTGACCAAGTTATGAAATTAGCAATATTAAATGAATTAAACAAGTTTTAAATCATTTAACCAATTTTAATTATTCAAAACATGGAACAAATTTTATATTTGGAAAGGTGGTTTAATTTTGCATGGAAAACATATTTCATTTGTTGAAATTGGATTTAAAATGAGCAAGTTATTATTTTGGCAATTTTTAAATGCAATAATTAAGAAACAGTTGTTTTCAGCAATTTAAAATATTCAAAACAGTAAAAAAAAATTATATTTGGAAAGTACATGAAAAGTTGATTGGAAAACATATTTATTTTGTTGAAATTGGAATTTTTATGCCCAAGTTATGATTTTTGCAAAATTAGTTGAATTAAACAAGATTTCAAATATTGCACCAATTTAAAATATTTAAAACAGTAACAAATTGCATTGAAAAGGTTGAAAACATGTAGCAAATGTTTCACTGATCATTTTGAGCTATCAAACATAATTTTTGGGTGATTATTGAATTTATTATGCCATTTTCCATAATCATTCTTATTCTGCCATTTTTAGTAAACAGAGGAAAACATGTTCAAAATTAATTCAATTGTGACCAAATAAAATACCAATGTGTAGAGTTTGTTAAGACAAATTTTTAGAGACCAAGTTTGCTTAATTTGGATGAGTAGAACTAAAGTTATGAAATTCCAAAGTTTCCAAATTTTATTGCATTTTCAGTAATTAATTATTTAGTGCAAAAAATGTTACACAAACATGTTGCAAACTTGACATTACTAGAAGGAGCACAAAATTATGAAACCACAGGATTTTGAAGAGTTATATTCAATTTTATATGGAATTTAGAAGTAATTGATCAGATCTGACATTCTGAACTGCGGGCAGAAAAAGAAAACAGAGAATAAAAAGGTGGGGTGAGGGGGATCGAACCCTAGACCTCCAGGGTGCGCGCTAGGGACAGGGACCAGTTGGTCTGCGAATCGTTTGGTGACAGAAAGGTGGTGGGGGGTGGATAAGCTGTGGGCACGCGCTGTTTTAACTGCAATTCTGCACGCTAACTGAACATGGCGGACAGAGATCAACGGATGGCCGCCGGCAGCGATAGCTGCTCGCCGGAGGGGCGCCATCCGCGGTGGAGCAGCGGGTGCGGTGGTGACCTAGAGGGGTAGGGAGAGGGAGGAAAGAAGAGGGGAGGCGGGTGGAGGCTCACCTCGAGTGCCCTCGAACAGGAGGTGGTCGATGCAGGCTCGGGGAGGACAGGGAGGTCGCCGGCGGGAAGGAGGCGACGGCGGCGGTGACTCAGGCCATCCCCGTCCAAACCGAGGGGGGGAGAAGGGAGCCCGCGGTGGGGCGGCTCCATTCCCGCCCTCGCCGCGACCGGAGGGGCCCTAGACGGCCGGCGATCGCCGGAGCAATTTGAGGTGGATTTCAGGTTCAGAGATTACAGAGAACAGGGAAGGGCAACAGAGAAGAAAAGGAGGGAGTTAAGAGAGAGTGGAGGCGGGGAGGAGGGAGCTAGGGTAGAGGAACCCTAGGGCACCGAGCTCCTGGAGTTTATAGGGAGGGTGGAGGCTGCTGCACCGTTGCTGCATCTCTCTGTACCACGTGGACACCATGGATGGTGATCGTACAGAGGAAGAAGAAACTGGCGAAGGGGTATGGGATGAGAGGGAAAGTGGGCTTGGGGGAAAAAGATGGGCTGGCTGCTGGTGCTCTCTCTCTCCCTTGGTTTCTTTTTATTAATTGATTATGTTATATATTTTTTTGTGCTGATTGGAAAAAGAAGAAAAAGAGAGGGTTTAGGGTTAGAAATTTAGGTAATGTTTTTGGTATAGTTGGATTTTTGGGTGACAGCAACATTGCCAATTTTATTTTACAAAAACTTTATTTAGGTTGTTGTTTGTAAATTTAAATCAAATTTGGATGAATTTATTATTAAGTGCATCATGGAAAACAAGATTTTAACTAGGGTGCACATTAGTGTTTAAATGGAACAAAAAGATTGGAATTGTTTTGGTAATTTTCATACTCTCAAATTGGGTGTTGTTTGTATAACTTATTTGAATTTGAAAGTAATTTGGAATTAAATGGATTATTAGAGAACAATTAATAGTTGATCTTTTTAATTTTCATGGAAACAACATGTATGTTTTTGATTGAACCTTTTAATTGGAAAGATTGTAACAGAGCAAGCCTGAACAAAACATTTGGAATATTGTTTGAATTTCAATTGTTTTTGGTATTAGATGAATTTTTGATAGAAACAAAACAACAGTTTGGAATCACAACTTTAATGGAAACAATTGATTGTTTTATTTTGAAATGTTCATTTGGAAATTGTAACATCACAAGGATGAAACAAAAGGTTTGAATTATTGGTTTGAAATTCAAATAGAAAACAAAGGAAAACAAATGAAAACAGTTGGAAAACAAATGGAAAACAAACAAAACAATTGCAATCAACATGATGCCATGATGCAAAACATAAAATAACAGAGAGCAAACATTCTTATGGCTATTTTTCATACTTGGGATGTTACATTTACTAACCCAAAACTCACCTAATTCTTCCTATTTCTATTTCTGCAAAAAAAAGTAACAAAACAAAAATAGAAAAAGGGAAAAACGCTCACCAGAGGGGGGGAAGCAGCCGGCCCAGCCCAGCGCCACGGCCCGGTACCCCTTCGCTCACCCCCCTCCTTCTCTTTCCCGTACGGCAAGCCATCCGCCGGTGCCACGTCGCCGCCGTAACGCGCCGACGGCCACTGTGCCTCCCCTAGCCCTATAAGAACCCTACCCGAGCCCCCGCTGCAGCCCTAGACCCCTACCACCCTACCCCCCTCGCTCCGCCGCCGTCTCCTCTCTCTCCCCGGCGAATTTTCCACCTCGCTGCAACCACCGTAGCGCCGCACCTCTGAACCCACCATGATCACCGTCGCTGTCGCGCTCCTCTGTCCTGGCTAACCTCGGGAACGAGCACGCCGTAGACTCACCTTCGTCACCGACACCTCCGTTGAGCTCGAGGGGGTCTGGATCGACGCCGCCGTCCTCGACATCGCCGCCGTCCACCTCTGCACCGTCCCTCTGCTTCCTCTCCAGCCGTGGTGAGCACCGTGCCTCCACCTCCTCTCTATCCTCTCTTCAATCGCATGAACGCACGCGAGATCGCACCGCAGCAGCACCCGCAACGCGCACGGCAACAAGCACAGCAGCCACGAGCAGCTCACCGCCGGCGTCGTTTTTCCGTCAGGTTCAGAACACAGCACTGCGCGCCAGGTCCAGGGTTCGAGCCCTGCGCGCCCCAACTTTTTTTTGGAATTATTTCCCAGCGCCAGTGGCCCACCTGTAAGCCACCGTTGCGGCCACGCGTGCATCCACGCGGGCACAGTGCCTTGGGCCCCTCTGTCAGTGGCTGTAGCTAGCCACTGCAGAGTAAGAATTGGTTTTCAGCCTTTTCTTTTCCAATCAAGTCCAATTCTTTTACAGTTTAGTCCCTAGTTTTAAAGGGCTAATAACTTTTATTTTATAAACCCAAATAATAAAAATAAAATATGTACACTGCACCAAATTTAATTATCTATCTATTTAAACAAATTGTTTTCTGTTTTGAGTAATTCAAATGCATCCAAATTTCAAATTCAAACAATTCATTTGAAATTTGTATAATTGCATAACTAATTCATACTTAATCCAAATAATGCAAATAAAATATGTTTTCCAATCAATTTTTCATGTACTTTCCAAATATCAACTTTGTTTGCTGTTTGAATAATTTAAATTGTTGAAAACAACTGTTTCTTAATTAATGCATTTAAAATTGCCAAAATAATAACTTGCTCATTTTAAATCCAATTTCAACAAATGAAATATGTTTTCCATGCAAAATTAAACCACCTTTTCAAATATAAAATTTGTTTCATGTTTTGAATAATTAAAATTGGTTAGATGATTTAAACCTTGTTTAAATCATTTAATATTGCTAAACTCATAAGTTACTCAAAATAAATTATTTTTGAACTTTTAAAATATGTTTTCAAACCAGAAAAGTATAAACTTTTCAAATATGAATTTGAATTAATGTTCTGAACAAATAAAAATTCAAATAAATTCATACTTGAATTAAATTCAATTAAAACTTGTTTAACTTGTTTAATTCATAATTAAATCATTGTAATTCCTTTTTCAATAATTGAAACATGTAATCCACCTAAAATTTTGTGTACTTTCCAAATATGAATTTTGTTATTTGTTTTGAACAATTTAAATTAGTGAAAACAACAACTAATTGTGTAACCCCTTTAAGGAACCAAAAAATTCCCTAGCTAAATAAATAAATTTCTAAATTGGTAAACCTTATTTCCAATTGGTTCTATTGTTGTTATTTTGTTGTTTTCCTCATCCATGCATCATGCTAATCCACTTTCACCTATTGGTTAGTTGTAAAACAAATATTCCAACCTTAATTGATGGGCTTTTCATATGCAACTCAAATTGCATGTGGGCCCATTTAATCATGTTGTTACCATGTCAACTAGTTTATTTTGATGCATCAATTAAATGGACATGCATCATCCCATGTTTGTGCATTATGCCATGATATTGATTGTTTGTCTCTCTGCATTGTTTGTTTGCTTCTTCTCGGATATACGACGACGTTGAGACCGACGATACTTACGACACCCCTTCTAAGGAGTTAGCTCAGTACCAGGCTGCTGAGTTTGCAGGCAAGTATTCACTCACATGAACCATTGTGTTCCTTTCAACATTGGAATACCGATACTTTCCGTTGTCTATTCTGCTAGCCCTATGAATAGTTGCTTCAGTTACGAACCCATCACATGATATCCTGAACCCTGATATTGCCCCACCTCCACTCCTATAACCCCTTTGCTTGTGCCCGTGTCTTACTAGCATGCTTAGGGTTGTTTTGCTCGAGTCTGTTGTCCGTTACTTTCTGTTATCATATTCTATTATGTTCTGGGGCTCGATGTTAAATAATCAACCTGTTAATGTTTGAGGTAATAATAATCTGATGTTAAGGCACCGGCAGGAGGCCCGGCGTGGTTTTGAGGCCTGCTAGTGTCGACCCTAATTAGGAAAAGGGTCTTGTCTACTGATCCATGATGAGCGCACTAACCGCATGTGGGAAGCGAGTATGGGCGCCCCCTCAATTTGATTCGATTCGCATCTCGTCCAAATCGCCACACTTAGTTCGGGCTTTCCATTTGATGCATGCATGTGCAGGTGCGAACCCTTTGCGCCAGGGTGGAACTTTTGTAGTCGGCATTTAGGGCGGCGTGGTCTTAGAGTGCTATGAGGGTCCCCTTTTCTTCGTGGGGCTCGATTAGCCGCGCACGCACAGCATGTGGTTCTTTGGGCTTGATGCGAAGAAGAGTTGAGTTGTGTTGAGTGCCTCGCTTGGTGGGTTAGCTCCCCGCCTGGCGGGTCATTCTTACGTGTACGGCCAAATTGGTGCATCCCTGCAGGGTTAAATCTTCTCGAGAAGCCGTGTTTTCCGCGGTTATGGATTACTTGGTGAAAGTACTGGCTAACAAGTACTCAGAACAACATACACCTAACTAATGATAAATTGACTAGTAATAGTCTGATTGACACAATAACGTGAACCATCATTAATCCAACTGCGTGAGTTATCCTCGGATTGCTTCTTTGGATAAGGGGCGAGATCCAGGATGGGTTTGTTTGGAGTTAGTTATTAGTTGGTTCCGATACGCTATCTTATCTTCTTTCTGTTAGCCGGAAGTGGTAGTAACTCTGTAGTTGGTTAGAGCAGCCAGTTGCAGCATCTTTTATATACCCTTTCTTCCGTTGAACCCAAAGGATCTGTGCTTGGTGTTGACGGGCTACACTTTGGTGAATTGTGAGTCTTGCTTGCCAGTACGTTTATGTACTGACCCCTTTGGGGCTGTGGTTTCCGCAGACTACGTTTCCGAGGATCCCCATGGTGGCTACGACGTGGAGTATGACGAGGCTGCTGACGAGTAGATAGCGGACCCGGGCTGGATCCGAGACTTCGTGGATGGGCTCCGTCTTTTCGTTTCCGGCCTCTTAGGCCTATTTGGATCTTGTCTGTACTCAGACATTTTTGGATGCTTCCGCTGTGATGTAATGATGATATGTTGGGACATGTGTCCTCTGGATGATTGTATTTGCTATCTCTGCTCTAATGAGAGCTATTTGCAACTTATTTCCATCTTTTGTGTCGTAGAGATCTGTTGTGATATCACTTGTTCCAATGCCGTTGACGTACCATGTGTGCATGTTTTGAAGTACGTCAATGGAAGTATCTGGATTTCTATGGGATGGTTTGCGCAGACGATGAATAGTAAGAGAATGGTTGTCACACGTCTACGTGTTGGCCTGCTCATATTGAGATGCGGGTGCCGGTATGCCCCGTAAGCCATTTATCTACTGTTTAACGGACTGTGAGTATCCCCTAGGAGTCCTGGTGCGACAAATGGTATCAGAGCCTGTCTGCCTGTAGGATCCCTTTTTACTGGTCGCAGTTGAGTCTAGAAACTATTTTGTAGCTATATAGGAAAAATGAAACGTGAGAGTAGGAATTCTGTTCTTTTTCTTCTTTCCCCACCCACCCTCCTTTTCTGGTAAGGAAGTGCAACGCTGTTTTCCCTTCTCATCTAAACTTTCAAGTTAGGATTTCACGAATCCTGGTTTCTCTAGGATAGTTATATCTACTAAACCATAGGAATGGAGGTGGTTGTGACATGATTTATCATGTTGCCTACTCACGATTGAGAACGGAGGCGTGTAAGCCCCGGAAGCAGATCCTCTATTCCTTAAGCAGTAGATATTGATCCTTTAGAAGCCCGGATGGGTTTTTTCCGTAGTACCTCAGGAGTGTTTTGTTCTCGTGTTTCCCGATGTTGCTTCGTTATCCTATTTTTCTCAACATCCGTTTCGTCCGTTCAAACCTTGTTGTTGCTTCCCATTTCAGTTCTTCTACCGGCGTCTAATCAATAACTCTGTTCCACCCTACTTGCTCGATAGTCTATTCTCCAAATGAATCAAATTCTATTCAGCTATACACCCTCAATACAAAACCTCTCCCTTTACTTGAAAATGTTCCGGTGGTTTCCAAATCCCCTGACGTCTTTCCAGAAGAGTTCCCAGGGATGCCTATCGTTTTGAACTTCCAGAAAAACTATCTAAGGTGCACGATGTGTTTCACATGTCACACCTCAAGAGGATCTTCGCAAGAAGTATCCGGACCTTTTCTTTTCTCAGTAGGAATCTCGGGGCGCGATTCCTTCAAGGGGGGGGCGTTTTGTAACATCCCAAGTATGAAAAATAGCCATTAGAATGTTTGCTCTCTGTTATTTTTTGTTTTGCATCATGACATCATGTTCGTTGCATTTGTTTTGCTTGTTTTCCATTTGTTTTCCTCTGTTTTGCTTTGTTTTCCAACTGTTTTCATTTGTTTTCCTTTGTTTTCTATTTGAATTTCAAACCAAATTTCAAACCTTTTGTTTCATACTTGTGATGTTACAATTTCCAAAATGATATTTCAAATCAAAACAATCATTTGTTTCCATTAAAGTTGTAATTCCAAACTATTGATCTGTTTCTAACAAAAATTCATCTAATACCAAAAACATTTGAAATTCCAAACCAACATCCAAATAATTGTTCATACTTGTTATGTTACAATTTTTTTCAATTAAAAAGTTCAACTCAAAACCCCAATTGTTTCCATTTAATCCATAAGGTTCAACTATTTAAAATTGTGGTTTTTAATAGTTCACTTAATCCAATTTGCATTCAAATTCAAATCACATTCACAAACAGCACCCAAATTTGAAATTATGAAAATTACCAAAACAATTATAATCTTTTGCTTCCAATTAAAATTACATGATCACCCTATTTAAAATCTTGTTGTCAATAATCAATTTAATCTCAAAATTCATCCAAATTCAATCCATTACAAAACAGCAAAACAATTTGAACTTTTTGGAAAACCAAAGTGGGCATTTTGTTGATATTGTAATTACTAGCTCACACAAATTTTTACTAAATTTTTACTAACCCAAAACTCACCTAATTCTTCCTATTTCTATTTCTGCAAAAAAAAAGTAACAAAACAAAAATAGAAAAAGGAAAAAACGCTCACCAGAGGGGGGGAAGCAGCCGGCCCAGCCCAGCGCCACGGCTCGGTACCCCTTCGCTCACCCCCTCCTTCTCTTTCCCGTACGGCAAGCCATCCGCCGGTGCCACGTCACCGCCGTAACGCGCCGACGGCCACTGTGCCTCCCCTAGCCCTATAAGAACCCTACACGAGCCCCCGCTGCACCCCTAGACCCCTACCACCCTACCCACCTCGCTCCGCCGCCGTCTCCTCTCTCTCCCCGGCGAATTTTCCACCTCGCTGCAACCACCGTAGCGCCGCACCTCTGAACCCACCATGATCACCGTCGCTGCTGCGCTCCTCTGTCCTGGCTAACCTCGGGAACGAGCACGCCGTAGACCCACCTTCGTCCCCGACACCTCCGCTGAGCTCGAGGGGGTCTGGATCGACGCCGCCGTCCTCGACATCGCCTCCGTCCACCTCTGCACCGTCCCTCTGCTTCCTCTCCAGCCGCGGTGAGCACCGTGCCTCCACCTCCTCTCTATCCTCTCTTCAATCGAATGAACGCACGTGAGATCGCACCGCAGCAGCACCCGCAACGCGCACGGCAACGAGCATAGCAGCCACGAGCAGCTCACCGCCGGCGTCGTTTTTCCGTCAGGTTCAGAACGGCGCGTTTCGTCAGTTTCAGATAAATTGCACGAAACTGAACCCTAAAAGGAAACGAACACCTTACCTGTCAACACACGCATCGCTTACCGCAGTGGCAGCACTGCTCCCTCGCTCGCGCCAGGTCCAGGGTTCGAGCCCTGCGCGCCCCAACTTTTTTTGGGAATTATTTCCCCGCGCCAGTGGCCCACCTGTAAGCCACCGTTGCGGCCACGCGTGCGTCCACGCGGGCACAGTGCCCTGGGCCCCTCTGTCAGTGGCTGTAGGTAGCCACTGCAGAGTAAGAATTGGTTTTCAGCCTTTTCTTTTCCAATCAAGTCCAATTCTTTTACAGTTTAGTCCCTAGTTTTAAAGGGCTAATAACTTTTATTTTATAAACCCAAATAATAAAAATAAAATATGTACACTGCACCAAATTTAATTATCTATCTATTTAAACCAATTGTTTTCTGTTTTGAGTAATTCAAATGCATCCAAATTTCAAATTCAAACAATTCATTTGAAATTTGTATAATTGCATAACTAATTCATACTTAATCCAAATAATGCAAATAAAATATGTTTTCCAATCAATTTTTCATGTACTTTCCAAATATCAACTTTGTTTGCTGTTTTGAATAATTTAAATTGCTGAAAACAACTGTTTCTTAATTAATGCATTTAAAATTGCCAAAATAATAACTTGCTCATTTTAAATCCAATTTCAACAAATGAAATATGTTTTCCATGCAAAATTAAACCACCTTTTCAAATATAAAATTTGTTTCATGTTTTGAATAATTAAAATTGGTTAGATGATTTAAACCTTGTTTAAATCATTTAATATTGCTAAACTCATAACTTACTCAAAATAAATTATTTTTGAACTTGTAAAATATGTTTTCAAACCAGAAAAGTATAAACTTTTCAAATATGAATTTGAATTAATGTTCTGAACAAATAAAAATTCAAATAAATTCATACTTGAATTAAATTCAATTAAAACTTGTTTAACTTGTTTAATTCATAATTAAATCATTGTAATTCCTTTTTCAATAATTGAAACATGTAATCCACCTAAAATTTTGTGTACTTTCCAAATATGAATTTTGTTATTTGTTTTGAACAATTTAAATTAGTGAAAACAACAACTAATTGTGTAACCCCTTTAAGGAACCAAAAAATTCCCTAGCTAAATAAATAAATTTCTAAATTGGTAAACCTTATTTCCAATTGGTTCTATTGTTGTTATTTTGTTGTTTTCCTCATCCATGCATCATGCTAATCCACTTTCACCTATTGGTTAGTTGTAAAACAAATATTCCAACCTTAATTGATGGGCTTTTCATATGCAACTCAAATTGCATGTGGGCCCATTTAATCATGTTGTTACCATGTCAACTAGTTTATTTTGATGCATCAATTAAATGGACATGCATCATCCCATGTTTGTGCATTATGCCATGATATTGATTGTTTGTCTCTCTGCGTTGTTTGTTTGCTTCTTCTCGGATACACGACGACGTTGAGAGCGACGATACTTACGACACCCCTTCTAAGGAGTTAGCTCAGTACCAGGCTGCTGAGTTTGCAGGCAAGTATTCACTCACATGAACCATTGTGTTCCTTTCAACATTGGAATACCGATACTTTCCGTTGTCTATTCTGCTAGCCCTATGAATAGTTGCTTCTGTTACGAACCCATCACATGATATCCTGAACCCTGATATTGCCCCACCTCCACTCCTATAACCCCTTTGCTTGTGCCCGTGTCTTACTAGCATGGTTAGGGTTGTTTTGCTCGAGTCTGTTGTCCGTTACTTTCTGTTATCATATTTTATTATGTTCTGGGGCTCGATGTTAAATAATAAACCTGTTAATGTTTGAGGTAATAATAATCTGATGTTAAGGCACCGGTAGGAGGCCCGGCGTGGTTTTGAGGCCTGCTAGTGTCGACCCTAATTAGGAAAAGGGTCTTGTCTACTGATCCATGATGAGCGCACTAACGGCATGTGGGAAGCGAGTATGGGCGCCCCCTCAATTTGATTCGATTCGCATCTCGTCCAAATCGCCACACTTAGTTCGGGCTTTCCATTTGATGCATGCCTGTGCAGGTGCGAATCCTTGGCGCCAGGGTGGAACTTTTGTAGTCGGCATTTAGGGTGGCGTGGTCTTAGAGTGCTATGAGGGTCCCCTTTTCTTCGTGGGGCTCGATTAGCCGTGCACGCACAACATGTGGTTCTTTGGGCTTGATGCGAAGAAGAGTTGAGTTGTGTTGAGTGCCTCGCTTGGTGGGTTAGCTCCCCGCCTGGCGGGTCATTCTTACGTGTACGGCCAAATTGGTGCATCCCTGCAGGGTTAAATCTTCTCGAGAAGCCATGTTTTCCGCGATTATGGATTACGTGGTGAAAGTACTCATAACAACTTACACCTAACTAATGATAAATTGACTAGTAATAGTCTGATTGACACAATAACTTGAACCATCATTAATCCAACTGCGTGAGTTATCCTCGGATTGCTTCTTTGGATAAGGGGCAAGATCCAGGATGGGTTTGTTTGGAGTTAGTTTTTAGTTGGTTCCGATACGCTATCTTATCTTTTTTCTGTTAGCCGGAAGTGGTAGTAACTCTGTAGTTGGTTAGAGCAGCCAGTTGCAGCATCTTTTATATCCCCTTTCTTCCGTTGAACCCAAAGCATCTGTGCTTGGTGTTGACGGGCTACACTTTGGTGAATTGTGAGTCTTGCTTGCCAGTACATTTATGTACTGACCCCTTTGGGGCTGTGGTTTCCGCAGACTACGTTTCCGAGGATCCCCATGGTGGCTACGACGTGGAGTATGACGAGGCTGCTGACGAGTAGATAGCGGACCCGGGCTGGATCCGAGACTTCGTGGATGGGCTCCGTCTTTTCGTTTCCGGCCTCTTAGGCCTATTTGGATCTTGTCTGTACTCAGACATTTTTGGATGCTTCCGCTGTGATGTAATGATGATATGTTGGGACATGTGTCCTCTGGATGATTGTATTTGCTATCTCTGCTCTAATGAGAGCTATTTGCAACTTATTTCCATCTTTTGTGTCGTAGAGATCTGTTGTGATATCACTTGTTCCAATGCCGTTGACGTACCATGTGTGTATGTTTTGAAGTACGTCAATGGAAGTATCTGAATTTCTATGGGATGGTTTGCGCAGACGATGAATAGTAAGAGAATGGTTGTCACACGTCTACGTGTTGGCCTGCTCATATTGAGATGCGGGTGCCGGTATGCCCCGTAAGCCATTTATCTACTGTTTAACGGACTGTGAGTATCCCCTAGAAGTCCGGGTGCGACATGGGGGTACAACCACCCTCCTAACCATCCAACCACAGGTACCACTTCATGTTAATTACGAGAATTTGCCACTGCATATAATGACTAGTCCTGTGGAAGAAATCTGCCCGAGCCGGACATTCGTCCACCCGTTCCCTCTCCTCTGCCCCTGGAAGCCATGGCGGCTGAGGATTAAGATTCCACCGCCCCCCGCCATTCCCTGCCTGCCGCTCTCGTTCACCGGCGTTCCGGTCCCCGTTCCCCACCTCGATCCTCCAAATCGACCGGCGCCGCCGCCCCTCCCGCGTCCGGCCGTCGTCCGCAAGGCCGTTTGAGGGAGGAGGCGCCGTCCTCTCTCGTCCGCAGGAGCTCGTCGGCCACCCTGCCTCGTCTGCCGCTGTCCCCATGACTGCTCCTTCCCTATCCCATGAACCAGCGGTTTTGCTCCTCATCTCCTCAGCCTCGAGCTGCTCCGCCCCATCTGAGCGCGCCGCGCTGCTCCACGTCTCGTCTACCTCAAGCTGCTGCTCCATCCGATCTGGAGCTTGTTCCTCACGATCTTAATTTCTCTCCAAATGAATGCTTGTACTGTAGATCTGTATTGTACTGATGATTTTCTTCCTTTCAAATGATTGCTAGTGCTGTAGATCTGTATGACGTATCACGCAAAAAAAAAGATCCGTATGATGTACTGATATT
This sequence comes from Alopecurus myosuroides, assembly GCA_028641055.1. Taxonomy (NCBI): domain Eukaryota; kingdom Viridiplantae; phylum Streptophyta; class Magnoliopsida; order Poales; family Poaceae; genus Alopecurus; species Alopecurus myosuroides. The sequence continues at coordinate 513,521,217 of CM054057.1, forward strand.
TTTTCCCTTTCAAATGAATGATTGTACTGCAGACTTGTATGCTGTATCGATGAAATTTCTATTTTTTATTTACTTTCAAATGAATGATTGTACTGTTAATTTCTCTGTAATTTTTTTTTCATCCAACCTTTTTTTGTAAAAAAGAATGTGTCATATTATACATGTGAAATTGTGAGTTGTACAAACATGCGTGCTAGTAGTTTTTTTTGGATTAATTCTCAAAGAAATTCTGGTAAATATGTATGTTTGGTTAGCTGACACGAAACAGAGCCATGTATATATTTATCAAAATGCATATGGGTCTCTCCACAGGGGCGATGGGAGGGAACCCTAGCCGCCCTCTCCTAAGACCCATCCTCGCCACAGTCGGACGACGTCAATGGCTGAAGACCGAGCGCTTGCGGTGGCGAGGTCTTTTCTTCTCCTTCGTGTGGGATCTTGCGTGGGCCAAGGTTACGGCTTGGGTGTCATGTTGTTCGAAAGGCGCGACAACACGGCCAACTCTAGCGGTGGTGTGGACACTTCGGACAATGTGGTTGTGACTTGTGACTTGAGGGAGGGCATGGTCGTTATACCCCGTGGTCCAAGAGTTGATTTGCTGACCTCGACCTCTCACATCCGATCTAGTAGTCTTGCCGGCATACATATATACAATAGCTCAAAAGATAATGAATATATGTGATGATTTATGTTTCATATAATCTCTACTTAAAAGCCAAAACCCCAAACCCAAAAGCCTAACAAATAACTCATAAATATTTTGGTAATAAATGATGTTTACAATTTATATAGTAAAGAAAAAGATAAATTGAGATAATTTAGTTAAGGATGGCAACTATGTTTAAAAAAGTGTCACAATCAGCTAATTCGTTTCGAATCAGGATTTGTATAACTACTTCAGCAATCAGGGGTATTTCAGACATTCCATCTTTTAAACCAGCAACAGCAACCCTCAACAGTTGTCGTGCCAAATATCAAATCTCTGCTTCCAGCAGCTGCTCCCCACGGCTGATTTCTAACAGCTCACCAGCTACATCTGATTCTCAACAGCAGCAGTCCAAACAAACAGAGCCTAAGTATATCTAAAGATGCTAAGTTGGGTTTAAGAAGACCTTCTCAACCTAAGTCCAGTATCAACGGTACCTTTGACATAATATAGAATCCTCTTAACAGCCACCCAATGTGTATTGAGTTGTTGAGGTAGATACTGACACATCTTATTACAACAAACGAGATATGTGGAGCAATCGTCCATGATCAAAGTTTAAAACAACAGCCTCGGCGATTCCAGTGGCTACGAAAGCTTATAGCTGGGCTATAACCATATATCGGTTTTTTTAAAATATAAAAAATATTGGCAGCATATAATCGTATGTATCATTATTTATAGATGGACAACGTAAAAACATAGTCACATAAGAGGTACTCTCTCCTTTTCTTTTTACTCCACGTATTAGGATTCTCTTAAGTCAAACACCGTAAAGTTTGAAAAACTATTTTGAACAAAATATGAACATTTGAAATATCAAATGGATATAATATAAAAATATATTCCATGATATTGATTTGATATTTTTCTATAAAATTAGTCAAACTTTAGCAAGTTTGAATTTGGACAAACATAATATGCATAGTAAAAATAAATGGAGGGACTTCGAATAATCAGGAGTTTAAATAGCAAATATTCATGACATAGTTTAGTAGTTCTCGGCATGGGTCGCACTCGCAGCTTGCAGCAGCAGTTCAACAACTAGCAACGGTTGATTTAGACTCCAAAATTAGGCCAAGCTGACAAATTTGGGCCATATTCTTTTGGCCTCCTAGCCGTCTATTTATCCGGGCTATTAGAGGCTATTATGCTTGTAGTCTATGAAAGGTATAGCCGTAGAGAGGAGCCTCTTAGAAGGTTATAGCCGGCCATTTAAAATTGTGTCCCTGATACGTGTAGAATGTGTTTAGTCCTTCTAAAGCTCAATACACCATCAGATTTTGAGTACACTGCCACTATTAAAAAACATCGTCTATACAAGAGCACTTTCTTTTTCGGAAGAATTGATCAGATTTTTTCCCTATGATATTGCTTATTAGTACAAACACTGCATGTAGTCGTAGAGAAAGAGCCACCACATGCACATATTTAATTAATATGAAACACGAGTGATTATTCACACCGTTGATCATGCTATTTATTAGTTGGCTTTGTGTTTTTGGTATCTAAGAAATGATATAGTGACCTCGTATACAGAGTGCAAAATGTTTCTAGTGATCCTACTGCTTTTAACTAGGTATTTGCACTAAATTCTATTTAATTTTTTATTTAATTCTATAAGGCACAATCCTTTTTTGCATTTTACGTTTCAGACTCATTTTGGAATCCAAATAATTCTAGGAAAAATCTTACATTCTTATCTTTCGAATACAAAGAAAACTAGCACAAGACGGACCCCCAATTAGCGAACTTAAAGGCCATGGGCGTGGCCACCCCCGACCACACCATATGGTCTCCCAATTTTGCTCGTCCGTCAGGTCGCATGAACTTTTTTGCCATCGGCTTCATTTTACCCTAAAATCTCCTACATAAATCCTTGGAAGTTCTTCTCATGACAAAAGAAGTCGCGTAATGATAGCGAAGAAATTTTGTGCTGAGCAGGGCGCTGCCAAAGGAGGTGGATGGGGAATCGACTCAGAAATTTCCTTCGGCCACATCTCCCCCTCTGTTGTCATCTTGCATCCATCGTCGTTGACAACAAGTTCTCCATGATCTCCCCTCTATGAACTCTTATAAAACATGATGGATAATAATTATGCTCCCGTTCATTTTCTTGTTTTGGATGTTGAATGCAATGCTTCTAGTCCTATTATTTTGGGAATACCTTTTCTCCGCACCGTTGGTGCTGTGATTCATATGAACGAGAGAATTATAAGATTTCAGTTTCCCCTTATAAAGGGTATGAAACATTTTCCTAGAAATAGAATGAAATTACATTTTTAGTCTATTGTGAGGGCTAGCTATGATTCTATTGATGATACTTGATTCTTTCTTTATGCCTAGCTAAAGTTATTAAAGAAAAACGCTTGTGAGAGGAAACCCACCTTGTTTTATTTATTTTTTCTGTTGCTTTCTTTTGTTTTGTTTGAGTCTTGGAAGTTTTTACCTCTGTAACAATCGCTCCTTATCCTCTTTATTTTGTTTTTTGTGCCAAGAGTAACATCTATTTGAAAGAAATGCAATTTTCTGTTTTCTATCCAAATTCTAAAAAAATGGGCACCTTCCCTAGGTTGTTATCTAACTTCAATTAGTTGACCCTTTTTTTATTTGATCTATGTAAGTGCCTCGGAAAAATCCATCTTTACAGTCAGTTCTATTTCTACAGATATCTGCATTTGTTTGCATTTGCCTTTTAATCTTTTTCTTTTTTTGTTCTCTTCATGGAAGAGTTTTAAAAGGTATTGTGACAATAGTTAATGTTTAAATTGAGTGTTTCTCTTGTCTTAAAACTGAATCAAGTGGATTTATTTATTTGATGCACTAACCCCGCTAATAAAGATTGTGCAAAGTTTTGTGTGGAGGAACTTTTCAAGTGTAAGGAAAGGAGGATGATATGAGTGCTGGGTGTATGCCCAAGTGACAATAAAATACATCAGTTTCATGATTAATGTATTATATTTTTATGCTATAACCTATATGGTCACTAAATATGAGATTCAGAGGAAAACCCATACGCAAGTGTAGAAACATAAATACACCATTATAACCCTTTGTCATGTCTCATAGACAAACTCATTAATATTAGATGACCATGTTTTCCTGGTCATGGACATTTTTTTTGTCAATATTAGTGGTATGTTGTTTCAAAATCATGGCTGGGTAGACCCAAGTAGTTGAGACACTACGAGATTAGTTTTGCTAAATATTATCATCATAGAATGGTTGTTTTGTTTGCTTCCTTAGACCATGAGAATATTCAATGATGTTTACTGTAAGGATCATTTTGTTATACTCAACTATCACAACGTAAACTAGGTGATCAAAAAGACTAACACTGGGTGGTGGTCACAAAAGTATTCATTCATTGTGATAGTTCAAGATTGGGAATTACTCCTCTAGTTAGTAAAGAGATACATCTAGGATCTAGTCAGTGAAATAAGGTAAATAAGTATGCACAAACAAAGACATGACACGAGTCATGGGGATACTATGACACAGTAATGAGTAAAATAAAACAAACTCACGTCAAGAATAATGTCATACGATGATTACAGAGTTTAATCATGGGCTTATCATTCATCTCGTCTCGAGCTATTGATTGGTATTACGAACTAATATGAACTTACTTAACGAGCAACGGGTTCAGCAGTTTTCTTCGTATAAATTTTAGGAATCAATATGGAAATCCACAGTCCCAATGTTTATTATTGATTAGGAAAATATGTTTTCAAATCCTTTCTACTAGTTATCGAACCTGTAGGGATCACACACTTAAGCCGTCAAAGTCTCTTGTCTGCATTGGATGGTCCGGAGGAGAGTAGAGTATCATTCAGCTAATTCCGACGTGATAGAATTAATATTCAAGAGAAATTACGAAGGATATGGGATGTCCCAAGATGTTGGAAATATTTTATAATATCAATAATTAATTGTCGATGTTGTTATGATACAGAAACAACTCCGTTCTCAATCAGAGTCGTTTTAGGAAAATCATTATAAGAGAGAAGTAATGCCGGTGTAAGGAAGAATGTTATATGAGTTATAACGGAGGATATAAGATGCCCCGGGATGTCATAAATATGTTTCTAGACTCGGTAGAAAATTTTCATGAGTTTATCTATAGAGGTCATGTAGTTCCAGAAGAGTTTCGATGGACTTTCCATATAGGGGGGATGCCAAAGGGGGAAAGATTTCCTCCTATGGCAAAACCCTAATTTTAAGAGCTCTCGGGTTGGTCCCATGGCCTCACAATATGCATCACCATCTCCTGGGATTTTTCCTTTATTTACTTGATAAATAAATGAGGAGGAAAAAGTGGAAAAGAAAAAGGAAAAGAAAAAAAAGGAGGTGGGGTTAGACTCCATCTAGGAATACCTCCCCTTTTTCCCACTATATATTCCACCCCTCCTCTCTTTGGAGAACATAAAATTTTCTTTCGGTCTTTTCTCTCTATATATATCTCTCACTGAATTATAGATCTAATTAGAGATCCTCTAATTGAATTATAGCCTCTAATTAGAACCTCTATAATAGGATTAAAGCCTCCAATTGATCGCTTCTAATTGGACTAGAACTTCTTATTTGAGACCCTCTAATTGGTTTCCGACTTATTCTAATTGGGAGATGATAATCATCTCTCGATTAGACCTAGCTCTAATCTCTACCTCCAATGTGTTGGGATCTCTCAACCTTAATGTGTACCTGCAGCGCCTAGTCATGGACGGCGAAGCGCTGAAGGACTTTGACGAGCATATCAGTGCGAGCTCTCACAGTGGTAACACGTGATACCTTCACTTTCGTTGATTCAGAAGGTGGGATACGGGGAATCGGTAACAGTCCCACAGCTAGGCTTAGCCGTGGGACTCTTCATCGTGCATTAGCGGCAGCGTCATCGACAATATTTCCGCGCTTCGTGTCGGTAATGATCCGATTTATCGACGACTTTACCTGCATAGTAGATCTTGTGTGTTACATAGGACAATTTTTTAAATTCTTCTACGTACACCAATAGTGGTATCAGCGTGGTCTGTGACTAGTTAAAGGTATGATCTAGATAACCGGTGTGGGTTGGTATTGAATAATTTTGTGCAAGTATATTAGAAAGTTCTTTGATATTTAGATTTTCTATGATTGCTTCCTCATAAGTTGTGTCATTTTGTTCTCAACGGCCTAGTGAAATTTTTACAAACTTGTGGCAATCATAGGACGTTCGAGTTGCCCGTGGCATACCTCATCTAGTCCAACCAAGTGCTTCAGTAGCTTTGGGTCTTGTTATACTTGGATTCATGGACTACATAATGGACGGGGCATGTGGATTGGATCCACACGGAGGCATGGTTATGAAGAAGTTTATATTAAGTTTCTAGACATTTTTTAATGTCTATGTTTGAATAACCCCGCAATGTCGATCTAGAAATGTGAACAATCATGCCTGATTTTGTTCGTAGGTAGCAACGGTTCATTCCGTAGAACCTACATCAACGTAAAAGTTGCAAAGACAAGTGTTAGATCCGTCTAACTTGTTTTTGCCGAGCATGTGATGTGATGTGGTATAGTCCATTATCATTCAAGAGTTGTATGAAATGCTACCCTTTGTATTTATTTTGACCTGTGAGTCAATCTAAAGCATGATGGTTAAGAACCATATGATAACTATCTTTGGCCCGCGTGCCCCATTCTTTCATTAAGTATATTATATAAAGGAGAAGGCAACGGATATGGTGATCAAATGTCGTGGATCTCGACAATGATCCATGGAGCAAAGAAGGAGTTATGAGCACAGAAAACGAAGAGGACTATACTACATCACTATTAAACTACATGTGATGGTTAATCCTTTTTATGCACCCTTTCGATTGCGCATTAGTTGTGATTATTAGGGTGATTCGTCACTTGAGAAATATCAAGGTGGTCGTGCTCTTCCAAACTGTGGACCATCAAACTGGTTCGGTTTTACGCCATCACCTGGATACATGAATCAACGTGTTCTTAGAACCTTATGGGCAGGTATGGATTGCCACTTGGATATGAGGGTCAATACCATGCAAGAAGAAATAGTAGTTGGTTGTCTTGACCTTCAGGCATGAAAGTCATGAGCTCAGAGCGCATACATCAAAAGATGAATGCGGGTCTCATGAGATGTGATTGTCCTATTGACCTACCCTTTGGGATTATGGTTAGCTTCTTAGATGGATACGTCCTTCTGATCATAACCCTTATGTCCATCTCGAGTAACTGAATATTTATTATGAGGAATATCAATTTCAGTGGAAGTGCCCAATTGGTTAAGTACTTTGTTTTAACCAAGTTCAATTAATCATGATAACAACTAGGTTAATTGTCGTAGATTGTTATAGAGTTAGAATCTATATCCGACCTACAAATTTAGTTAGTTTGATTGATTTAGATAATTGGTTAACAAACTTTACGAACTTGATTCGTAATTTGAGGATTGACCTCAAAATGTCAAGGAAAGGTCATACTGCAATATTTCGGTAGAACTTCTCAACGTATGTCTATGGATGAGATTCGTGACATGCATGGATATAATCCGAAGAGAATTGATTCCAATTAAAATTTTCTCCGTAAGGATATCCCAGTTGAAGCACCGTAAAGTTGTAAATGTTTCAAAGTGTGACATGCACTTGTTGACATAAGAATGGGTGTGTATAATATTATACACACATGCATGCAATTGAAATATATATGTCTATTAATAGACAAGGAGCTAAAAAGGCTATTTCAGATACAAACAAGATATGAGATATCTTAAGAGCTAGTTTGTATATAAGAGAAACAAGGATTAAATTTTGTGAAGAAAACATATATGTACTAAGCTTGGTACATACGAGGATTGATGACATTGGATGTCCCAGTCTCTCAAGATATTGGGCACGAGTCTTAATCTTGTTTTCTTCTCCAGTAATAGCTCTGTGAGTTTTTTCATTCTTAATGACTAAGGAAGAAGAAGGATTGCGAATGAATTTATTCATTATACTTTGGAATCTTGGAGAAAACTTATCATAAGTTAATGAGAAGTACATATTTGAACTTAGGAATATATACAAGAGTGTCATGATTGACACACTGATAAAGTATCCCAATACAGTAGGTGTCATTCGTAATGTTGAATGTTTTTCCCTTAGAGAGAAAACACAGAAATAGGGACTATTGAAAGTTTATGGCATAGAGACTAGTGAGACTAGCTTGGGTATATATTATTCATGTTCAATATTTCTAGTAAGTATAGTTCTTGGGTATAGTGATTTAATCACAGGAATATCGGCTCAGTTGCTCTTATGTGCAACATTATACAAGAATTACTATGGCTTAAAAAGGACTCGGAAAGGAAAACGAATAATGGGTGATGGAGTAAAAGTACTAAATTCAACATATCTTCCTTAGGGATTTGTTGTGAGCATTGGAACTTATTTCCTCGCTGGGGACATAACTCTGACTTATGACCTTGTGGACAAGATACAATGAATCCTTCATATAGACATCAATAACATTAAAGCTCTAAAGGATAAATGATTAGTAACAATCATTTATGTAACAAGATATATTCTTGGCCTTGTCATGGAATTGTGTTACAAGTTTTAGCGAGCATCCACAAATTTTTGGAATTACTCTACAACTTTGATCACTAGAAACACCATGAGTTTATGGAGTGTCTAAGTGAAATAATCCAACCTTGTTCGATGGGATCGATTAAGCATGTTAAAATGTCATTACATCTTTCATGAGTCATTCTTTAGAGACTAATGCTTTACACTAAAAATTAAGCCATCTAAAGTTTATTTGTGATGTAAAGTATTTACAAGAAATCACAAAAATGAATGTTTTCTTATATAATTGTTACCCAAGTATAGGGAATTCTTCCCATCACCAAGGACAAAGCTTTTGTCAGGGGTGTTTTGGTGAATTAAATCTTGAGAAACTCTATGGGATGATATTACAGTTCGACGATAATAGATCTTCATAATCATGTCAAAGTGGTGCAACACCAAAAGTAATTTTGGTCATTGCCATTATTTATGATACGGAAGTTCTTACATGTGATGTCAAACTTCGATTGAACTTAGACTAAACAAAGTAGATCACAATATCATTGTTTCACAATAATGGGAATGTGATATAAGGAAAGCATTGATGGACCCTAACTCCAAATATATGACTAAACACCATAAAATCTGGATACACTACAGAAACGGAAGTCGGTTTTGAAACTTGGTGTCATGTTTAATGCTCTTTAACAGGGGCATAGAGCATACATTTCATTAATGGATATGTAAACAAAATGGATGGAGATATCCATGAAGGCTTGACTTGTTTACAAGTTCAAGGGAATGACTACAATGAGATTTAATCTCCCGTAGCATGACTTTTATGTTTACACTGGATAACTTGCCTACAAGATGTTGCAAGTGAGATTATTCGATCATGAATATGCTAGAAGGGAATGCAAGTTTTAGTTATCCATTCATGGAACGAAAAGAAGGCATTGGAGGAGTTTGGATCTTCACCTAGATGAACTGATCAAAGTGTTTGACATCATCAAGGACGGTGAGGAGGCATGAGGACTCAAGAAAGTCAGTGGGAGCGCTAAAGAATATTTCTAATACTATATGTGAACATTGTACTGTTAATTGGAAATATTATTGACGTAGTAAAATATTTCATTTAAATCGTATTTCGATGAAATTACTAACGACAATGTAGTATAAGTATTTCCACTTTGGAAGTGGGTAGGGATAAACGTTTGAGTTAAAGTCCATGATAGAACTTGCGTTCATGGGACAGAGTGTGGTTCTCATTTTCAATCACTTGCCTATGTTGGATCAAACATGTTAAAATCATAGTGCTAAATTGTTGGAAACAACAATTATCATCTTGGTGCAAACCTAGGGATGTATTTCCTTTGAAATATAATACTTATACAAAGCATGTCTATTCATTAGTGAATAGAAAATGGAGGCATGTGACAGGCGACATGTATGAATGATCGGATCAATCATGTTACGCCATAATATGTACATAAACTAGATATGAATTATGTTTTAAGTTTTATGAACATAAACCAAAGATGATGATCAAGGAGAAGATAACCTTATGAGAATATAAGATACACTTCATAGTTGTGACAAATGCAAAAACAAATTATTGTAAATTATTACACTAATAAAGGTTTTATAGAACAATCACAAAACCAATCAACATAGTGTTAATAAGGTGGTATAGTGAGATGGAAGAAATTCCATGATTAAACTTAGAGGAAAAATGTCGAAGTTTAATACTATGATAGAATCTATAACAATAGTTGTAAGATGGGATACACTTTGGAAGTGTAAATATGATATTTTTTTTATCTAAATTCTTCAGAGAATTACATAGGGTACTTTAGAAAATATGCAGCAATGTTGTGAACAATAGACTGTCATCTTAGTTAAAACACCAAACATTTAAATCTCAAGGATCATTTGTTATGAAGGGTATAAGTGATTCTCCAAGATATGAAAATACATGTACCTGAAATTTCAGATCCAAGGACAGAGTCTACACCAAGATCAACACCACAATTCCAATGGGTGTTGAGCTAAGAAACCATATTATTTTTTCTTGTGCAAGTTGGTGACTGTTGGATGTATGCCCAAGAGACATTAAAATCCATCAGTTTCATGATTAATGTATTATGTTTTATGCTATAAATGTGATGGTTACTAAATATGAGATTCATAGGAAAACCCATACGCATGTGTAGAAACATAAACACACATTTATAACCCTTTGTCATGTCTCAGAGACAAACTCGTTAATATTAGATAACCACGGTTTCCTGGTTATGGACATTTGTTATGTCAGTATTAATGGGAGCACAATGTTGTTTCAACATTGTGGCTGGTTAGACATAAGTAGTTGAGATACTACGAGATTAGTTTTACTAAATTGTATCATTACCGAATGTTTTTTTTTTGCTTCCATAGACTACGAGAATATTCAATGATGTTTACTGTAAGGATCATTTTGGTATATTAAAGTATCAGACTATAAAATGGGTGATCAAAAGGCCTAAAACTAGGTGGTCATGAAAGAATTCATTCATTGTGATAATTAAATATTGCGAATTACTGCTCTAGTTAATAAAGAGATACATCTAGGATCCACTCACTGAATAGTATCGGTAAATACGTATACGCAGAAAAAGATATGACACTAGTCATGGGATACCATGACATGGTGGCGAGTAAAAGGAATCATACCAGGGTCGAAAATAATGCAATATGGTGATTAAATAGTTTAATGATGGGCTTGTCATTTATCTCGTCTCTAGGCATTGATTGGTATCGCGAAGTAATAGGAACTTACTTATTAGTAAAATGGTTTTCTTCGTAGAACTTTTAGGAACCAATATGGATGTCCATGGTCCCGATCTTTATTTATTAGTAAAATGGTTTTCCAATCATGTCTACTAGTAATGGAACCTATAGGGGTCACATACTTCAGGTTGTCAAAGTTTGTCTTTGCATTGGATGGTCCGGAGGAGAGTAGGATATCATTCGAGTATTTCTAATAGGTTAGAATTAATATGCAAGAGATATTATGGTGGACATGGGATGTCCCAGGATGTTGGAAATATTTTCTAACATCCATAAATAATGGGCGATGACATTACGATATAACGGAAAGAAATTCGGTGTCAATCGGAGTCTTTTCGGGAAAAGTACTATAGGAGAGAAGTAATGCCGGTGTAAGGCAGAATAATATATAAGATGTAATGGAGGATATAAGATGTCTCGGGATGTTAGAAGTATCATTCTAACATTTGTAGATAAGGTCAATGATTTTATCTATAGGGGTCACGGGGTTCCGGAAGATTTTCAGAGCTGTTTCCACATGGGGGATGCTGGAGGGGGACATATTTACTCCTATGGGAAAATTCTAATTTGAGGTGCTGTCAGGTGGGGCCCATGGTATCACAATGTGCATCATCCTCATCTGATATTTTTCCCTGTTGAGGCGTGGGGTTGGACTCCATCTAGGAGTCCTCCGATTCCCCCTAGAGATCATGGTGCAGCCAAGAGAGGGAGAGGGGACACCGACATGTCCCCCTTTGGAAGGCCTCCCATTTGTCCCACTATATAATCCCACCCCTTCCTCTCTTTGGAGAACACACAATTGCTCTTCGAGCTTCTCTCTCTCACAGAATTACAAATCTAATTAGAGACCCTCTAATCGAATTAGAGCCTCAAATTAGAACCTCTCTAATTGGACTAGAGCCTCTAATTAGAACGCTTCTAATTGGATTAGACCTTCTTATTAGAGACCCTTTAATTGGATTAGAGATTCTTCTAATTGGGAGATGACGATCATCTCTCGATTAGACCTAGATTTAATCTCTCTCCCTCTCTCTTCAATGTGTTGGGATCTCTCCACCTTAATATGAACATGTGGTGCCTAGTACTGGATGCCGAAGTGATGCGGGACTTTGACGGACATATGTGTGCGAGCTCTTAGAGGGGTAACACCTGATACCCTCACTCTGTTGGACAGAGAAGGTGGGATACGGGGAATCGGTAATAGTCCCACCGCTAGGTTTAGCCGTGGGGCTGTTCATCAGGCATCACCGACATCGTCATCGAAACTACGTCTGTGCTTCGTGTCGGTAACGATCAGATCTATCGACGCCTTAACCTGCATAGTAGATCATGTGTGTTATGTAGGACGGAAATTTTAAATTCTGCTACGTACACCAATAATGAGAAGATGTAGGATGGAAAAAAGCTCAAGATTGGCGATGCCCACTTCATCACAAGAAATATCCAAGAAGTACAAGCATCAAAGCATGGCGATGCGAAGGTATCCCCTTCTTCATCAACAAAATTATCAGGTCATCTTTCAAGATACTATATTTTTGTTGCTTCACATACTATGTGTTATTCATAGAGCAAACAAATAAGTTCATTCTGTATTAATATATGATTAACTCTCTAAACAACTATCTTGACAAATTAGTTGATTGGTGTTGGATGGGAGAAAATATTTCAAGCTTATAGTGGTGCAAAGGCGGCTTGTTTAGACCTAGGCTTTGAGGTTTCATATTAAATTTTATTTCAATCGTATGCTTAGAAATTATGATACATCATGACTAGTCTTAAATAACCGAGAGTGCTTAATGCACTATTGAAATTAAACCACGCGTTGTTCTTGATCATAATGAAGCATGTTATTGTGGTATTCTCCTTTGATGATTTATTTGGATTGACTATAAACAGAGTCATCTTTATCCTTGATGATCTTTAATTTTTTAGACTCGCAATATCATTTTTATGCTTGACCAATGATGTTTTTTCGGTATGCATGATTATGGCCATTATTGCTCTCTTTGTTGATCGCTCCAAGCCTCTTGCTAGCCTTCACCTGTACTGAGTATGAGCTCTACTCCTGCCTCCAACTCCCTTAAACTAATGTTATTCCAATGTGTATACCATACCTATCCATGCATGGTATTTTATATCCATTCCAATTATATTGCTCGTGTGCTACCTTTAAAACTTTCAAAATTATTAAACCTTGTTTTGTCTTCCTGTTTTAGCTCATGAAGAAGTATTAAATGATTTATTATTTCTTCATGTTGGATCGCTTTACCTCTTTTCTTGCATGAATACTGCGCTTGTCCCTAATACTGCAAAAATAGCTGGCAAAGAGGTGTCCAACCCACAAAAGATAAATAACAACAATACCAATTAATCTCCTCACACTTTGTTCCTGAGAAATTAGTTCAAACATAGCTTGTGTAAACAAAGAAGAAGAGGGATGATATCGTGTCTTAATGGGATCCTCTCTTAGAAGCCATTTGACATAAAAAATAATAAAACATTTATCAGCACTCATTGACATTGACATATATCCCTCTGAATATTATTTTCAATACGCTATGTTATATAAAAGAAAACGCTCTAGCACATGAGTGGTAACTGCTTCCCTCTGCGAAAGGACTTTCTTTTAGACATAGGATGAGTCTTCACCTTCTTACTTTATGAACCAATTAAAAGTGCATAGTTATCATTCTCAATATAATGTGAATACTCCCAAAATTTATTATTGATTGGAATATGATTATGGTATTGCTTGTCTAAAATTATTTGTATATAGTCACCACTTGAACATTGAAGGTGTGCTAGCATTTATATTTTTCTATTCCATGAAGGACAAGAGGGGTACAATTTTATCATGTTTTTTATTATGATCAAACAAACGTTTCACTTTGAATGCATTATTGCTCATTGTCATTTATTTGTGCTACTTTTCATGTGCAACATAGTTGCGAAGTTTTCATTGTTGAAATAACATTAATCGTGCCTTTGTTAAAGTGCTTTGATCTCAGCTTACGATGCTTTTACATGATGATTGATCAAGTTTGTGTTCGCTGCATGTCTCCCCAAAAATTATCTTTGTTATCACTTACCTACTCGAGGACGAGCATGAGTTAAGCATGGGGATGATGATACGTCCTAAAAGTATCTATAATTATTTATGCTCCATGCTTGGTTTTTTATGTTCTTCTATGTTTTCTATATGTTTTCCTTCGTTTTCTGGATGATTTCATGGACTACCTATTAACAAGATCCCTAGAGCCAATTCATATTTTATGTTGTTTTTATGTTTCAGAAAAGCTCTTTCGGATATATGCCAATTGGGGGTATATCCGACATCGGACAAAGGCTGGATTACCGGGGTGGCCCGCAGGTAATGGAACAAAGTCCATTGGGCAGCCCATTAAGCCGACTCACAGGAAGCCGGATTCTAGAAGAACCCAGATCACGACCCAATACGTGGTCCGGCTTGGAGAAGAAGTCCGATACCTTACTTTCCAAGAATAGGAATACTTTTCGTAGTCTTGTAGGTTTCCTTCCTATAAGCCCTAGTCTGGCTATCTATATAAAGCCGGATGGGAGATGAATCGCCGAGAAGTTTATCATCGCCGAGTTAGAGAAACCATACTCACATTATACTTTGTATACTTCAAGCTTTAGCCCTGATTTAGTGAGATTGAAGCAGTAGGAACGCTGCCATAGTTGTGATGTACCGAACCTGGGTAAATCGTGGCCTCGTTTTCAGTCTCCCACATTTCCACTCATGACTCTATTAGCAGGCATAGGGAACCCCCTGCCATGAACCTAACTAAAAACACTCGACAGATGGTGCCCACCGTGGGGCTAGTGGCATCAGGAGTCATGTTTCCAGCGGGGATACTCAGCGGAATCGACAACACAATTAATGTTGGAAGCCTGGAATTCAACGGAAACGTCGGATGCTTCATCGACAATGGATCCTATATGCCGACAGGGAATCACCTGGTAAGTGCATGTGTCCTTCCTATTGGATCTTCTAACGTTTTCATAGGTTTGACGACAGAAGCAATGAGATTCCGTTTTCATAGGCTTTGACGCTCGATTCGGATAAGATCTGTCATGTTCATACATTGGGGCACATCAAGACTCGGTAGCTGCATTCTCAAAGCATGACTGGATTTGCTGGCTCTCAGGATACGCCTGCACCCACATCGCACTTTATTTGCATGGTGCAATCAGAGATCGCCGACAACGTGAAAGTTGAAAATCTCGTGGAAAAGGCAGAAAACACTGATCCCACGGAAAAGGTGGATGACCCAAAATCCGCCAATCAGTCGACAAGCTCGGAAGACGAATCTATCTTAGCAGCTATTGATGCAAAGTTAGATTCGAAAATTGGATCTGCAGGTTGCAACTCAGATTCGACGATGATGAAGATGCTTTCGAAAGAAAGATCAAATTCATGTAGGGAAGCTTTCATGAATCACTCATGGCTAAATCGACAACAAAGTCGAATGCCGAGGAAGAAGAGGAAGCACATCCCAAAACACCTCCGCCAGCTTATGAGGAAGAAGGAGAAAAAGAAGATGGTGAGAAAATCCCGTCTTATTTTGATGTTAATGAATTGATGGAAGACAAACCTCAGAAAAAAACCTCGATCCTCCAAAAAGAAGAACAAAACCGCCAAAAAGCTATTCACCAAGGACCAGAAGAAAAGGATGGACAAATTGGCTGACATAGCCAACCAAAACCTAGAAGTCGATGGAGGCAGTGGCGTAAAGACGACAGAAAAGAAAAAGAAGCAGATTGAAGTTGTACCCGTTCCCCAAATGTCGGAACAGGACGGAATCGATCAAATTAAAAACACAGTTGGAAGAGACGAACCACCATAAGTGCTTGAAGCCAGGAGGCAAGCCATAATGTGGCAACAACAACACCTTTTCCGGACTCGGGAAAACCTCCTCAAAACCCAGGCAATCGTCAAAGCGCGCCAGGAAGAAATCGAGGAATATGAACGCCGGAATATGCATGGAATCAAACCTACAAGGTTACCCGGAATTGGAAAGCCGGAAGAACTGCCAGCCAAAAAGAGGTTGGAAAACCCGTCTTGGCAAAGGCATGTTAACAACGCAAATGCTAAGGGCGAACACATCTATAAGACTACAGCTGAGAATCCAGAAGCCGCATTTTCCATCCTCAATGAAGACCTTTACTCCAATGACAAAAAGCTTCTAGGAGTGTATGCTTTCTTAGAGAAAGCATTACAACAGCGGTAGCGAGGCCAGGCATGTTCGGGTAAGTTACACGATGATTCCTCTTTATGCAAAACAACCACGTGTGCCGCTACAGCGCCCGATCCAAGCAAACACGGAGATTCAGGAAGTTCAAAGGGAAAGAATGAAGATCCAAAGAAGGACAAGAAAATCCAGGATAACAAGGATGCAACGTCTAGGACTGAGTCTCACCCGTCGAAAGGCAAGAACAATGCAAAACCCTATTTCGATAAGGATCGGGAAGACAAAAACGGGAAAGATGAAAAAGCAATGCCGCCTCCGACAAACCCAACCGATAAAGCCGGAAGATACGAGCACCCTCACAGGCGTGAAAGATCCCGAACCCCAGCAAGGAAGAAGGAATGTGTGAGGAGTAGAACTACGCCTTATTCCAAAGGACGGGATGCAGAAAGACATAGGGATGAACCAAGATGAGCGTACTCACGTAACAATGGAACAGAGAGAAATAGACCCCCCCCCTCTGTTCATTCAGTCGTAAGGTTCCGCACACGCCGATAAGGAGGAAAGAGATGATCTGTATTTCGTCCCAAAGTGTTTCACTGACAGGATCCGGAGCATCAATCTAAATGCTGGCTTTGCCAAAGTCAGGCCAACTTACCAAAATTATACCGGAAGTACAAACCGGATACGTGGCTCTCAGATTACTATATCGTCATCCAGATTAACAAAGGGACAGATCTGGAAGCTATCAAATTCCTTCCCCTTATATTGTTGGATGGAGCACGCGACTGGATTAATGAACTTGCATCAAGAATGGTGGATAGCTGGGAGGATATGGCAAGAGTTTTTGCTCAGCATTTCCATTGTACATACAAGCTCCCCAAAAGCATTAACCTGTTGAACCGTTCCGTCCAATATGAAGATGAGTCGTATGTCAACTTTATCTCAAGATTAACCGCAATTAAGAATAGCTACTTTGGAGTAAGTAACGTCCAAGCAATGCATGCTTTCATCAATAGTATAAAACCCGACCTTGTACCATTCATGGTTGGTTCGAAAATGCACAACGACTTAGTTTCTATGCTAACAACTGCCAATGAGCACACAGTGGCCGAAAATGACATTAGAGCAAGAGGCGGAAATATTGATGCACACCCAAGCCAAAAAGGCATCTTGCTCCGAAAATAAAACCACTCTAGAAGCACAACAAAAGCCCAAAGAAGTAAACGCCGCCTTTGCAAAAGAAAACTCCAGTAGATGGAAAGGAAAAAAGCGCGGAAATCAGGGAACCTATCTCCTACTCAAAGGAAGAGTGGGAAAAGATCAAAGGGGAACCTTGTGTCCAAGATGCACAGTTTGGAAAGTCAAACCATACAAACCAGCAATGCCGCCTTAACAAGCACATGAAGAGCAATGCTGGAACCGGGAGTAAATGGAACAATTTTAAAAGTAAATTCAATGAGCAAAAGCCGGAAGCTGAAAAACATGAAAGTGAGTCTGACCTTGACCATAAAATCCAGGAGTAGCAGCAGAAAGGCAAACCCAAATTCCCAAGAGTTGAAGGGGAATGCAATTTAACTTTCCTTACGACCCCATCGGCTAAGAAAGTGAAGCGATCATGGGGATAAATTAATGTCACTATTCCACCAACTCCAAAGTACCCCAAGTATTCACATACGCCTTTTTTCTTGGTTTATGGTGTAGAAGCGGTGCTTCCCACAGACATGATTCATGATATCCCTAGAGTGCGGGAATACGATGAGGCGGATGCCGAAAGTGCACGAAATGATGTCATCGATCTTTTAGAAGAAGAATGAGAACTTGTGTTGCAGAGATCCGCCATTTATCAGCAAAGTTCAAGGCGATATCAAAGCCGTAAAATCAAGCATCGTTGTTTCAAAGAAGGTGAATTAGTGCTAAGAGGGGTGCAGGAAAGGAAACACGAGTTAGCCCCAATCTGGGAGGGAACTTTTGTCATGAGCAAAGCTATGAAAACGGGCCATATTACCTTGTAGATATTAGGGATACTGAAGATGACTCAAAAAATTTGAATCACAAGAAGAAAAGAAGGATATATGTAGATCTAGGAGAGACAAACATGCTCTCGAGCATCCAGCAGTTAGGTCCTTTCTTTACCTAGCCCAATTCCATCCAAACATAATTGATATCATGAAAAAAGTTTGTTGAAATAACATGCACATTATTTTTCTGTCTTTTACCATTAAAGCATGTTCCACCTTTTATATTTCCCAATGATATTTCAATTTTCTTCAATGTTAACCCGAATTTGGCCTACATGCTCGGAGTTAAGAAAATGAATGCTTTCAGCCTAATAAGGCTACAGAATGCCAGATTGTGCCTGTGTTCCTGGAGTTCATACTTTTAGCTCCATATTTTCTTAAGTATTATCTAATTGTTTGTTTGTTGGGTCACTGGATTTGTAACTTAAAGTGACAAAGTATGCCTCATGATTCCGAGTTTAGACTGATTGGTTATTTAACCCCGTTGTTCAGCGTGAAGATTTCATGCTTTTGAATCACTCAAACACTAAGAATACTTAAAGCATACAAACCAAATAACTTATAAGAAAAGGAGAAAAATTACACTTGAAAAGATAATTTACTGCAAAAGCATAACTTTGTTCATACAAAATAGGCATTCAGAATGATTTACAAATGAATATTACATTGAAAAGAAAGTAATGCATTCTTCCGCCTTTCAGCATCCGCAGGACATGGATCTAGGCGACATCGACGAAGTCTACGTTGTCGCCGTAATCGTTGTTGTCGCTCGGAGACCATCCGAGCGATCTTCGAGGCGTATCTTTGATGTAATCAAAAGTTTTAATCCTTTGGGCTTCCGAGTATCCTTGGGGAAGTCCGGTCGCCACTCTCGCCAGGTTTTGGCGGTGGGATAGTGCATCTTCAAGAGGCCCACAGCCATGCGTACTCCACCATGAGCAGCATACTACATCCATGTTTCCCCCCGGGTGATGACACAGCGAATGCGTCTAGAAGTTGCGCAATGTCAGCATAATCGTCTTTTTAATCCGGAAGGCACTTGCTAACAAGTTACCTTCCTTCTTTCTTCATATTGTTGACGAAGATGCCAAAGGGACGGATTCAATCCGAGTAGACGAGTCGCGTTCTGCTAAGAAAAGTACGCATTTTGACACTGAATGAATAAAATGGTAAAAGATAAAAACTTACCAATGATGTGTTTATCAATCTCGGCAAAGTCCTCAAGGCGAAGATGCAGAGCAACCTCCAGATCTCGAATGGTAGCGTTATCCTTCTATCTTTGGTTCTTAAGCCGAGTCTTTTGGATTTTCACATTAATTTTCTGAAGCTCCAAATTCTCGGAGTGGAGCTGATGTACATTCCCGGCATCCACGACAGCCTTCTTAGCTTCAGCAAGTAAGGCCGAAAAGAAGAAAGGTTAAGTTAAACGTGAAAGCATTCAAAAAAAAACTCGCAAGTCACAAAATCAAAAAAGAAAAGGAAAAGCATACTTACAAGCATTCTCCTTAAATTGCTTGTGAAGCTTAGCAATTTTGGCTTCCTTCTTTTCTGTGATTAGAAGGACGGATTTCACGTCCTTGTTCTTCACATAGAGTTTGCCAAGAATGTCCAAGTTATTACTTTCGGCAGTTTGCTACAAGCATAACGACAGAAACGTTAGTTAAAACCAAAAGATAAATAGTAAATCCTAAAAGTATTAATACAAAAATAAAGTTTTTGTGTTAAGACTTGGGGGATAGAAGTATACCTGGCTCATCTTTTGAAGCCCCGAAAGCATCTCGGTGAACTCCTTCCTGTACTTAGAAAAGGAGATCCCCATGTGATGATTTCCGTCTTCGATAACCCTGCCGAGGCGAGAAAGTGTAATTATTCCGGATTATTAAGCCGTCTTGTGGCCAAGGACGGATTAAAGGGGCTTTGATGAACTGGTTTTTCACCCAGGCATGCATATATCGACATTCGTCAAAGCAGGCTTCTTTCTTTACCATAAACATATGGCCATAAGTCGGAATTTCCTCGTCAATTCTGACAAGAGACGACCCTCCCTCTTCGTGTTGCGCCGCCCTTTCCCACACATCCGGTGTGGATGTATCGGTCTGGCTAGTTTGGCTAGGGAGGGGAAAGTCGGATTCCTTTAAGGGAGCAGAATGCCCCCTTGCATCATCCGACATTGGTGTATTCGGGGCGGTGGCAGAGGGAGGCGTTGGGTCCCTACGACAAGTGACTTTGTGCTTCTTCCGGCGTTTCCCATTTAGTGGAGCATGAGAGACTAAAAAGGAAGAAAGACGGAATGAAAAAACCAGAGATGAAAGAGTTTGTGCAAAATGGAGGGAAGTATGAAAAACTAGGTTACTTGGAAGTGGCAACGGGAATTCCATCAAGATCAATAATTTCGGTGGAAGTGGCAGTTTTCGTTCGATTCCTTCCGTAGGCCGCTGCAAAGCGTGCTTTCAGTTCTTCCTCTCTGCTGCAGAAACAAGTTGATCCTCTGTGAGAGTTTTACAAAAAAACACGAATAAGTTATTAGTATACATTCGTAAAGGCAAGAGTATTCAATCCTTTCCATGGTCAGAAAATAATGCATTACTTTGGGAGGAGGGTTCTCCGAGTGAAACATTTGTAGGCTTTCCATGTACTAGTCACGGGTAGCCACCAAATGATTTATGCGCTTCCGGGAGATTTTTTTCGACATTGCTATCGAAGTCAGCGCATGGCGTCTTCTGGGCCGGTGTACTCACAGAGGAGACGGCTGACGCATAAGGAAAGGGGTTGGATCCGCCTTCTTAGCCAGTAAAGGACAGTGTCCATACCTATGAGTGGGGGAGAAGAGGCGACCAACTTGGCGATCCGCCTTTTGATTCGTACGAGATCTGGGGAAAGAACCTGAATAGTGTCCAGAGCTCAGTTGTCCTTGGGAGCGGCCGCAGAATTGTCGAAACCTGGAATGTATGTATCCTTTCTAGGATATGGAACATCAGGATAATAGAAGAAGGAACCCGTCCAAAATTTGACGGATTCCGAGGTTTTGATTTTGGGAAACCATACTTCCCTTTCACGATGCAGGTTGAAAGATATGGTCCCACGGATAGGAGGGAGGCCATAGAAATTATTATGCTTCATGTAGAAGCAATACTAGAAAAATATAGCCTAGGTTCTCTATTCCTAGGTAGAATTTGAATAAAGCCTGAAGCCGGCTATATACGAAATGGAGTTTGGGGGGAGATTCTTGCGTTGAACCGCTGTAGTGTTGGGAACCTGAATGAAAAAGGTGGATGGAGGGAATCCCATACCTCGAAGAACGTGGGAAGCTAGGATTACTCTTCCCCTATCTTTTGGCTGGGGCTCTTCTTCCTCGCTCTCCAGCCGCCATTTTTCTTTGAGGATGCACCCATCCTTCTGCATGCTTTTTAGAAGAGTCAGTGCGGTGTTGTAGTGGATTCAATTGCCGGTTTCTCCCCCTTCGTCTTCCTCGCCTTCGTCTGTGGCGCGCCCTCTGCATCCTTGCCGCTGCGAAGAACAGTTTCCTTGTTTCCCGATTTGGGGACGGGAGGAGGAAATGTGGTTGATGGCGAAGGGAGTGCAGATCCGATAGCGGAACTAGGGTTTCCGCCCACCGAAGCACCCATGGGGATCTCCTGCGTCGTTGTAGGGGCGCTCGGGGGAACAACCTGGACCAGAAGAAGAGGAGGCATCCGCCGTTGATGCTTTGGTGGAGACGTGCGCGAGAAGAGTGATCACCCACAAGTATAGGGGGTGTGTCATAGTACTTTCGATAAATAAGAATGTCGATCCCAATGAGGAGCAGAAGGTGTTGACAAGCAGTTTGGATAAAGGATTCACTATAAACACTAGCAGACAGGTTTTTGGTGGTTTTTTATATTGGAGATAAATAAAGTATGAGTAATAGAAGTCAGTAATAGTAATTGCAGCAAGTGACCCAATCTATTTTAAAGCAAAGGACAAGCCGAATTGTTTACTTATGATGACCAAACGTTCTTGAGGACACATGGGAATTTCGTCAAGTGCTTTCGCTTCATACGGTTGATTAATCTCTATTGTTTTGATACGTGTTGTGTGGGTGAGCCTATGCTAATGCAGTGCCCTAACTTGGACTTATACATACTTATGATTATACCCCTTGCAACCATCGGCAACTACAAGAAAGTAATTAAGATAAATCTAACCACAGCCTTAAACTCAGGGATCCTACACTCCCTCATGCATCGGTTTCCTAACGGGTTTAGGTTTCTGTCACTCCGGAAACCCCACAATTTGTAGCCGAATACATAATCCATCCCCCTAGTCCCATAAAGGTGAAGTGCCATGTAGTCGACGTTCACATGACACTACTAGAAGAATAGCACCACAACTTAAATATCAAACCATTAAATATTACTCAACATAATTCCACTACTAACATCTTGAATTATCCCATGTCCTAGAGAACTAATAAAACTACTCACGAGACATCATATGGATCGTGATCAGAGGTGATATAATGATGAATAACAATCTAGTCATAAAGTGCAGACACCGATAAATATTGTAAGCATAAACTACAGACAAGTAATTCACACCGGAAGAGAGAGAGATAGTGGAAAACAACGATATAGAACCCTAATTGTTACAGCGGGACGGAGGTGGATGGTGAGGATGATGGTGCTGGTGCTGCTCACAATGACGATGATGATCTTGATGATGCCCGCTGCGATGACGGTGATGGAGGTGACGATTTCCCTCTCCGGGAAGGAATTTCCCCGGCAGATTTCTCCCTACCGGAGAGCTTTTCTCTCTCTATTGTTTTCCGCCTCCTCGAAGCGGCGAAATATTTCCTTGAGTCCTCTGCCAGTCTTAGGGTTTCGGGGGGGGTGAAGTACACGAAAGGGGACTATGAGTTCTGGGCTAGGGCCACCACACCACATGGCGGCACGGCCAGGGGGGCCACACATGGTGTGGGCCTCCCTATGGCCCCTCTTGCCTAGTTCCGTCATCTGACAAAATAGGAACTCCCCGATGTTTACCCTCAACTTCTGATCTTCATAAATATGGTATCTGGACAGTCCTTTTTCCAGCAGAATTCTGATCCCGGCAGTTAATTCTCCAATAATCATCAAACATGCAAAATAGATGAAATAACATAAGTAGCATATCTAAATATAAAATATATCAATGAATAGCAGTAAATTATGATATAAAATGGACATATCAACTCCCCCAAGCATAGACATTGTTTGTCCCCAAGCGATACTGAACTTAGTAAACAAGACCATAGGTTTATGGAGTGATGTGTCGATAAATAAAATACAAACAAGAAGCATACCATTTTTCAATAGACAAGTCATTCTAGATAACAACTTTCTCTCATATAATTTAACTTGAAACTAGTAGAGTGAGTCACAATAAAGGTGCAAAGAGAAAATCATAATTGGTGATGGCAAACTTTGCTCTTGGTCAGAGAACAATTAACAGATTGTACTTATCTTTCGATCAGAGACTTTATACTAGAGCTTATTTTGCACAAATTACATGCTCAATAATAATAGTATCCTTACAGTCATTGGTAACTTTCAAAGTTA
Source organism: Alopecurus myosuroides (assembly GCA_028641055.1). Taxonomy (NCBI): domain Eukaryota; kingdom Viridiplantae; phylum Streptophyta; class Magnoliopsida; order Poales; family Poaceae; genus Alopecurus; species Alopecurus myosuroides. Next base: position 513,545,109 of record CM054057.1, read on the forward strand.
TATTCATTCACATAAAAGAGTTGTGCTAAACAAGGAAGGATAATAGACATGATTGCATAAATCAACATATAGATGGTTGGATCACAACAGCTCAAATGCTCTCTTGAGATAGAAGGGAATAGGTTTACTGACTCAACATAAAAGTAATTAAAGATAGGCGTTCGCAGAGGCAAGCAGGGATCACTCATGTTCTAGAGCTTTTTATTCTAAATAAATAAGAGGTATTGAAAATATCATTTTGAGAATGGTGTATGCCTATGTCAACGAATGGTAAATAAACAATACATTAAGTCACAAGTTATCTGGACTTTACAAGAGCGACTCCCGTTCAAGGACGTCCTTTCTACTTGGGTCAGTAGATCATCCATCCTCTCTTTTGTTTACACACTTATGAAATTTGCTTAACTGATAAATCAGGGGCAAAAAGAGTGAAGAGAAAATTGAAGTAACCAATTTTGGGGCTGGGCACCCTATTGCCAGCTCTTCTAGCGAATTAGATAAGAGGATGTATATGCCACTAGTTTAAAATCTTTATTAAGTTCTTTCACTGGCCAATAAGCCTTGTGTTCTAATTCTAAAGGCAAATGACAAGCTTTTCCATAAACCATTTTGTAAGGAGACATACCCATAGGATTTTTATAAGAAGTTCTATAAGCCCATAAGGCATCATTTAGCTTACTAGCCAAAAAAAATTCTAGATTTCTTAACAGTATTTTGCAAGATAGATTTAATTTCTCTATTTAACAATTCTACTTTCCCCCTTTTTTGGGGATGATAAATTGAGGCAATTCTATGATTAACCTCATATTTATCAAGGGTTTTTCTAAAACCACCATGAAGAAAGTCAGAACCTCCATTAGTCATAAGATATCTAGGAGCACCAAACTTAGGGAAAAAAATAACATCTTTAAGCATTTTTAATGAGGTTTCACCATCAGCACTCTTTGTAGGTATAGCCTCTACCCACGTTGTAACATAATCAACAACAACAATTATATGAGTATAACCATTCGAAGGAGGAAACAGACCTATAAAGTCAAATCCCCAACAGTCAAATGATTCAATAACAAGAGAATAATTCATAGGCATTTGATTGCGTCTGGAAATATTACCAACTCATTGACATTCATCACAAGATAAAATAAACTTTCGTGCATCTTTAAAAAGATCAGGAAAATAAAAAATTGATTGTAGAACCTTTTGTGCATTTCTATCTCCAGCGTGATGTCCTCCATAAGCACTACTATGAAATTTTATCAATATATCTTGTTGTTCATGTTCTGGAACACATCTTAGCATAATAACATCTAATCTTTCTTTATATAAGTGTGGGTCATTCCAAAAATAATGCCTCAAGTCATAAAAGAATTTTCTTCTTTGCTGAGCTATAAAGTTTGGAGGCAAGTACTTGGAAACAATAAAGTTAGCATAACCTGCATACCAAGAACTATCTCGCGAGCTTACTTTTATTGTAGCACAATGTTCATTTGGAAAACTATCATTAACATGAACAGGGTCATAAGAAATGTTTTCCAATCTAGACAAATTATCAGCAATGGGATTTTTGGCACCCTTCCTATCTACAATATGAAAATCAAACTCTTGTAAAAACCAGCACCCATCTAATAAGCCTAGGCTTAGCATCCTTATTTTCCATAAGGTACTTAATAGCAGCATGATTAGTATGAATAGTAACTTTCAAATCAACTATATAAGATCTAAACTTATCACAAGCAAAAACTAGAGCTGGGAATTCTTTTTTAGTGGTAGAAATAATTATTTTGAGCAGAATCAGGAGTCTTACTAGCATAGTGAATAAAATTCAACTTCTTATGTATTCGCTATCCAAGAACAGAACCTACAGCAAAATCACTAGAATCACACATAATTTTAAAGGGTAATTCCAATCAGGCGGTTGAACAATAGGAGAAAAAATTAATGCCTTTTTTAGGATTTTGAAAGCTTCTTTGAAATCGTCATAAAAAACAAAAGGTACATCTTTTTGGAGAAGATTAGTAAGAGGGTTTGATATTTTAGAGAAATATTTCATAAACCTCCTATAGAAACCAGCATGACCAAGAATATTACGAAGACCTTTGACATCTCTGGGAAACGGCATTTTCTTAGTTGCTTTAACCTTATCTCTGTCAACTTCAATACCTCTTTCAGAATTTTTATGTCCAAGAACAATTCCTTCATTAACCATAAAGTGGCATTTCTCGCAATTAAGAAAAAGATTAGTTTCCTCACATCTCTGAAAAATTTATCAAGATTGTGCAAGAAGTTTTCAAAAGAAGTTCCATAGACGGAGAAATCGTCCACGAGTACTTCCACAGTTTCGTCAAACGTAGCAGGAGCATTACATAGCAGGAGCATTACATAAACCAAAATGCATACGTCTATAAGAATAAGTTCCATAAGGACAAGTAAAAGTTGTTTTCTCTTGATCTTGGTTTTTAACAACAATTTGAGAAAACCTAGAATAACCATCAAGAAAGAAAAAATGAGTTCTCTTAGACAACCTTTCTAACATTTGATCGATAAAAGGTAAAGGATAATTGTCTTTCTTAGTAACTTTGTTAACTTTTCTAAAATCAATGCACATTCTATAACCAACTACTACTATTTGAGGAATAGGATCATCATTTTCATTAGGCATAACAATAATTTCTCCTTTCTTACAAACACAATGCCAATGATTTACCCATCTACTATCAGCAATAGGTTAAATAATACTAGCATCAAGAAGTTTCAATACCTCATTTCTTACCACTTCCTTCATCTTAGGAATTAAACAGCATTGATGTTCAATAAATGGCTTTGCATCATGTTTCATATTAATAGCATGCTGACATATAGGAGGGGAAATCCCTGTCCAGTCATCAAAAGAATATCCAGTATCTCCTTGGTATTTCTTCAATACTTCCAATAACCTTTCCTCTTCCTCGGTATTTCATTATACACTTTGTGAACTTTCATGAAGCAACTTTGCTTGCATATTTGATATTTCTTACAACATGAATTGTATATTGCTACTCATTTCTAGTATTAATCATTTGATTATATGTAGCATGAATAATCCTCCTTGATATCCCATGATTGTTTAAATATGCAAAACCCATCTTAGTTTTATCACCTTCATACTCGAGGACGAGCATGGGTTAAGCTTGGGGATGTTGATGCATGTAAAATGCATAGATGAATTTTGCATATTTTCACATGGTTTTCTATTACATATTGCATCATATAAGGGTATAATTCAATGTTTTATAGTATTTTGGGGTTAAATTACAAAGTCCCCCAACTTTTATGGAATTAACCCTGCCTGTCAGAAACCCCGTTTTCTATATTTTTGACGTTTCAGGCGGCAAACTTCCGCGAAATCAGCTGAAAATCTGCGGGGGTCATTTTCTTGGAAGGAGAAGACTTGCGGGCGAATGATCCACGAGAATTGGGCAAAGAGGCCCAAAAGAGGACCCTCCACGCGGCCAGATTCCTTGGCCGCGTGAGAGGCACCCTTTTGGCCCCCGTGGCCCCAATTCCTTCCATCTTCGACTTACCGACTCCGTCTTGACCTAAAACCGACTATAAAAAGGGTCCCCCGTACCCTTACGGAGAGGAGCACCGCCGAAACACCGGAAGACCGAAACAGAGACCTTAAGTTCCAGATTGGAGGGGGAACACTACGGCGGGGCGTCGCCGGTGTGATCTCCTACCCCTCCAACGTCATCTCCATCGACATCTCCATGAAGAGGGAGTAATCCACCCTAGGGCTATGGGTTTGTGGAAGTAGCACTTGTATCTCTCTCTCTATGTGCTTCACTAATTAGATTCGTATGAGCTGCCTCACATGATTACGGGCACCGTTGTAATTCCTATGTGGTGGATCTTTTCTATGAGTTATTGAATCTGAGATTGCAATTATTTCTCTTGAGTTATTTGAGTAGATGTATCTTATGTACCCCGTTCTTATTTGCTAGCTTTGATCAATCTAGTTCTTGAGAGTGTGTGTGGGGTGATGGGTGCATTAGTTGGAGTAACGGGGGTGGCTAGTGATGTGAAAGTGACAGAAGTTCAGCGATCCACTTAGGTTTTGTTAAACCTTTCTTAGTTACCTCACTAGGGATAAAAAGGAGTACCTTGTTACCGGGGATTTGAAGTGACACTAATCAATCTCCATGACTAGATCTAGCAAGTTCTTACTTCAACTTCATGTCACATTGCTTAAAGCTATACTCTGGGTTTTCCTTAATTATCGAGGTGTTATGATTTATTTCGCATCTTGGTGGAGTATAAGAGGGATCAATATGACCGTAGAGATCTCTATGCTAGGACGTGATGCCCATATGAAAGTACTCAATGTTAAACATGTTATTGTAATCTCACATGTAATTCTTTATGTCCACCGTCTACCACTTTATTTGAGAGAATGCAAGTGTGAAACCATGAACCCCGGTCCTATTTTAATTATAAGAAAACACTCTAGTTGCTTTGCTGCAATTTACTTTACTTGCATCTCCAATTCGAATTTACATTATCTCCATCACCACTTGCATCACAAAAATACAAAAACAATCAATTGAATATTTATTTTCTCATTTGCATTTAGTAGTAGATTTAATTATTACACATTTACTTTCAGTTTTGCATTGCATTTAGAAGTCTCACACCTTGTGCTTGACAACCACTTGGTGAGGTTGAGGGCACAAAATTCTCTACTTGTTTGCAGGATCCTGGAGGAAGCTTGGAAGACAAATGCTGAAATACTGGCTCCCCAAGAGTTCGATATAAGCCCTCGAGTCACCCTCGTGGGGAAGAAGGCTTGCCACTAGCTACACACTCTGCACTTGGAGTCTCAACCTAGCCATCAAGCGTTTTTCTGGCGCCGTTGCCGGGGAGCCATAGGTGAAGGAGTTGTCCAAGGGAGCTCACAAGTAGTCTTCATCACCAACAAGGTGTGCAAACACCTAAGCTTGGGGAGGTTGCACCTACGACAAGTAAAAGATGTTATGATTGAATTGCACATGACTTTCGTACCCGTTGATTTCATTATTATGGATATGGGGGATAAATCCCCTAGTCCTATTATTTTGGGTAGACCTTTTCTTCGTACTACAGGTGCAATCATAGACTCCAAGGAAGGGAATGTAAAGTTTCAGTTCCCTCACAATAAAAGCATGGAGCACTTCCCACGGAAGAGGGGCACGCTGAAGAACAAGCTCCATCATGAGCTTTATCCCTCTTGATTATCAAGTAAGTAAAGCCTATCTATATGGCTATAAAGAAAGCGCTTTACGGGAGGCAACCCGGTTGTTTTTGTTTGGATTTCCTAGTGTCCTCTTGCTTTCTCAAGAGATTAGTTTTTTTGTTTTAATTCTGGAGTTTTCAATAAAGAGTCAAGTCAAACCCATTTGGACTTATAAGTTGCTATCCTAGTGCATGAAATTTCTGTTTCAGCACGAGTCTTCTCACCGTATGATTTTACGTTTTTTATTGGTATGTCGGATTGAGCTCATTTTTTTAGTATGTTCTGCAACTTTTCGTCCTCTGTAAGCACAAAAATTTTATTAATTATTTGACGAGTCTAGCTTAGGGAAAACGTTCGTTTTGCTGCTGCTGCTTTTCTGGACAGATTCTGCCTTCTTTTGTTTTATGCACTCTTTGGGCTTGGGAATCGAATTTCCATGATTCTTTCAAGAAAGAGAGTGAACATACAACATAATGAACCTTATTGTCTATCTACTGGAGAATTTGATTTGGAATTTTGCACAGCAAGCATGTGATTTGTTTGTCCTTGCTAATCTCACCACACAGAAAAAGAATGGGAGAAACATGTTTTGTGAAGTTTTTTTTCACAGGGAATAGAGGAGCTGCGCCTCAAGACATCCAAGAATGGTGAAATCCATAAGATTGGAGATGTGATGAACATACCACTAGAGCTACACTCTTTTGGTTAGCAGACGTCTACTTTCTGTTTTCCTAAGCAAAGCATTTATCGTAGAGACTTCAAGTGTCTAGTTTTTGTTTTTATTTTTTGTTTTGATAAGACCACCACCATCATTTTATATGAGATTGAGCTACTGGAGTTTGGGGTTGGAATGTATTGGATGCTAGTATTATGACTTGGAATAGGGATGCCATGGTTGATTTGAAGAGCTACATATGTTTGCATGATTTATAGACTTTTTATGTGTAGAAATTTGCAATAATGCTGTCTTGAGCTATCTCTTATTCATGTCCTTGATGTTAATTGCTGGTTTGTTTAGTTTGTCATGAAATGAGTAGTTCTATGGACATATGCATGCATAGTAGCTTGTCAACTATCTCCCTCTTGCTAGCCCAAAAATTTAAAAATTCCAACAAGTAAAAACTTGTTTCTAACACTCCTTAGCCAAGTATTTCCAGTGAGTCCACCATATCTTCCCATTAGCTTCATTGCTATTCCGAGTATGTTCACCATGTTATTGTGTTATTTATGTTCTAAATTAAGATATTCACTTTATTAATTGTCATGGGTTGAACTTGGGATAGGACTCTCACGAACTTTTGAAGGCACACTTTACTTTTTATGCATCTAATAAACATGACCCAATAATGGGAGCCACAAGTTTTGCGTTTGACAAGTGTGTGGTTGGGAGCTAGCTATAAACGTGTATCACCGGAAAGCTTTCAACATTGCACAAAAAAATTTACATTTGGTTGATATCATGTACTTTTGTTTTTGGACTCCTGCCATGCCGAAATGAAATAGAGGAATAGTAAGTTTTGATGAGTAAGTATCTATATGACTAGAGAAACACATTGGGCCGCTAACCCAAGCCATGCTTTATCATGGTGGAAATTTACTTACAGCTTGAGTGACTCTACAACACATCCTATAATAAAATAAGAAGCTATGCATAATAGTGAATGAAAATAAAAAGGATGATGAGTCTACTCCGTTTGTTCATCTTGTCATTGTAACATGGGCTTGTTTCCATGTCATGGGGAAAGAGGTACCTCTTTGCGGTTCTCTATGATGTCATTAATACTTATTGTGATTGTACAAAGCTTATTAGGAATCTTAAGTTGAGTAATCATGGAGTAGGTTTTCACACTCACGGGGCATGAGGCCTTCAACCACCTTGTCATTCTCATTACTTCAATACTCACAATTTTAAGATGCTAACGATAAAGGGGCAATGAGAGTCCTAGATCAATGGATACCACATTTCAATTAGTAATTTTAGTTGAATAATTTAGAGGATAAATAAGACTTGATCATGTTTTACCTCTACTCAATTTTCTCCAAAGTGTCCACCATATTTTCTATTCTCCATTATGCTATTCTTTGACCAATATAGGATTTTATTTTTCATTTTTTGTATGCATTTGGTCCATAGTGATTTTATTTCATTATACACTTTGTGAACTTTCATGAAGCATCTTTGCTTGCATATTTGATATTTCTTACAACATGAATTGTATATTGCTACTCATTTCTAGTATTAATCATTTGATTATATGTAGCATGAATAATCCTCCTTGATATCCCATGATTGTTTCAATATGCAAAACCCATCTTAGTTTTATCACCTTCATACTCGAGGACGAGCATGGGTTAAGCCTGGGGATGTTGATGCATGTAAAATGCATAGATGAATTTTGCATATTTTCACATGGTTTTCTATTACATATTGCATCATATAAGGGTATAATTCAATGTTTTATAGTATTTTGGAGTTAAATTACAAAGTCCCCCAACTTTTATGGAATTAACCCTGCCTGTCAGAAACCCTGTTTTCTATATTTTTGACGTTTCAGGGGGCAAACTTCCGCGAAATCACCTGAAAATCTGCGGGGGTCATTTTCTTGGAAGGAGAAGACTTGCGGGCGAAGGATCGACGAGAATTGGGTAAGGAGGCCCAAAAGAGGACCCTCCACGCGGCCAGATTCCTTCGCCGCGTGAGAGGCCCCCTTTTGGCCCCTGTGGCCCCAATTCCTTCCATCTTCGACTTACCGACTCTGTCTTGACCTAAAACCGACTATAAAAAGGGTCCCCCGTACCCTTACGGATAGGAGCGCCGCCGAAACACCAAAACACCAAAACAGAGACCAGAAGTTCCAGATTGGAGGGGGAAAACTCCGGCGGGGCGCCGCCGGTGTGATCTCCTACCCCTCAAACGTCATCTCCATCGACATCTCCATGAAGAGGGAGTAGTCCACCCCAGGGCTATGGGTTTGTGGAAGTAGCACTTGTATCTCTCTCTCTATGTGCTTCACTAATTAGATCCGTATGAGCTTCCTCACATGATTACGGGCACCGTTGTAATTCCTATGTGGTGGATCCTTTCTATGAGTTATTGAATCTGAGATTGCAATTATTTCTCTTGAGTTATTTGAGTAGATGTATCTTATGTACCCCGTTCTTATTTGCTAGCTTTGATCAATCTAGTTCTTGAGAGCGTGTGTGGGGTGATGGGTGCATTAGTTGGAGTAACGGGCGGTGGCTAGTGCTGTGAAAGTGACAGAAGTTCAGCGATCCACTTAGATTTTGTTAAACCTTTCTTAGTTACCTCACTAGGGATAAAAAGGAGTACCTTGTTACCTGGGGATTTGGAGTGACACTAATCAATCTCCATGACTAGATCTAGCAAGTTCTTACTTCAACTTCATGTCACATTGCTTAAAGCTATACTCTGGTTTTTCCTTAATTATCGAGGTATTGTGATTTATTTCGCATCTTGGTGGAGTATAAGACGGATCAATATGACCGTAGAGATCTCTATGCTAGGACGTGATGCCCATATGAAAGTACTCAATGTTAAACATGTTATTGTAATCACACATGTAATTCTTTATGTCCACCGTCTACCACTTTATTTGAGAGAATGCAAGTGTGAAACCATGAACCCCGGTCCTATTTTAATTATAAGAAAACACTCTTGTTACTTTGCTGCAATTTACTTTACTTGCACTTTACTTTACTTGCATCTCCAATTCGAATTTACATTATCTCCATCACCACTTGCATCACAAAAATACAAAAACAATCCATTGCATATTTATTTTCTCATTTGCATTCATTAGTAGATTTAATTATTGCACATTTACTTTCAGTTTTGCATTGCAATTTAGAAGTCTCACACCTTGTGCTTGACAACCACTTGGTGTTGTTGAGGGCACAAAATTCTCTACTTGTTTGCAGGATCCTGGAGGAAGCTTGGAAGACAACTGCTGAAATACTGGCTCCCCAAGAGTTCGATATAAACCCTCGAGTCACCCTCGTGGGGAAAAAGGCTTGCCACTAGCTACACACTCTGCACTTGGAGTCTCAACCTAGCCATCAACAAGGTCCTTTACTATTTCTACTATAGGTTCAAAAGTTATTTGTTCATCGGGTTCTATAGATTTCCTTGTACTTTTGTTAACTAAACTAGATATAATAGAATGTTCCTTTACCTTAATAGGGAAAGGCATTTTCTCAATATAAGGTTAAGGCACAGCAGGATTAATAGTATGCACTTCTATATTTCTAACAGGAACACAATTAACAATATCTTTATAAGGTTCATGGTACTTGTTCCACTCCTTTTTGGGAATATCAAGATAAGAGGAAAAGTCCTTAAAACAGTTTGCAAGAATTTGAGAGTCAAGACCATGAACAACACTAACGTTATAAAAATCATTGGTTCCCATAAAAGATTTAATGCATTCATCATCATAATTTATACCTTACTTTCTACCTTGTCATTCTCCCATCCTTCAGCATTTTAATGAATATTGTCAAGAAGATCCCATTTCGCTTCTCCTTCCATACGTGTAAATGATCCAGAACAAGAAGAATGCAATAAATCCTTATGATGAAGAGAAAGTCTTAAATAGATATTATTATTAACAATATTACTGGGGAGTTCATGAATGGGACATTTGAGCATTATTATCTTCAATCCCTCCCTCCACGCTTGGGCAATACTCTCTCCATCATGAGGCCAGGAATTATATGTTTGATTCCCATTCTTATGAATCTCACTGGGAGGATAGAATTTAGAATAAAAGAGAGGTACAATTTCCTACCATCCAATAGATCAGTCATTCTTCAGCATCTTATACCATTCCACAGCTCTGCCCTTCAATGATTAAGATAATAGTTTCCTCTTAACTTGGTCCATTGAAATACCTGCACACTTGAACAATGAGCATAATTCATATATAAAGAGTAAAAGATCACCAGGATGGACAGTTCCATCTCCAAAATAGCAGTTATCCATAACGCGTTCAACAATTTTCATAGGTATTTTAAAACGATCCAATTGAGTAGATAGCGGGTCATCTACTACCTTAGCAGTGGCAGCCATACTCCCAAATAGGGAATCGAATGGAGATATCTCCGTAATAAAATAAAGCATCAGTCAAAAATAAAAACATCACTCACAATAAAAGTTTCCCTTACCAATTCCACTTACCAATAGCTCCTCACTCCAGGCAACGGCGGCAGAAAATAGTCTTGATGACCCACAAGTATAGGGGGTGTATCGTAGTACTTTTGTTAAATAAGAATGTCGATCCCATCGAGGAGCGGAAGGTGTTGACAAGTAGTTTGGATAAAGGATTCACTGTAAACACCAGCAGACAGGTTTTCGGTGGTTTTTGATATAGCAGAGGAATAAAGTACGATTAAATAAAAGACAATAATAATAGCAAGTGGCCTAATCCTTTTTAGAGCAAAGGACAAGATGATTGGTTTACTTATGATTACCAAACGTTCTTGAAGACACACGGGAATTTCATCAAGTTCTTTCGCTTCATGTGGTTGATTAATCTATATTGTTTTGATAGGTGTTGTGTGGGTGAACCTATGATAATGCACTGCTCTAACTTGGACTAATAAATACTTGTGATTATAATCCTTGCAAGCATCAGCAACTACAAGAAAGTAATTAAGATAAATCTAACCAGAGAATTAAACTCTGGGATCCTATACTCCCTCATGCATCACTTTCCTAACAGGGGTTTAGGTTTATGTCACCCCGGCAACCCCATAGTTAGTAGCCGAATACACAATGCATACCTCTAGGCCCATAAAGGTGAAGTGTCATGCGTTCAGATGACACCACTGGAAGAATAGCACCACAACTTAAATATCAAACCATTAAATACCACTCAACATAATTCCACTACTTACATCTTGACTTCTCCCATGTCCTCAAGAACTAAACAAACTACTCACGATACATCATATGGATCATAATTAGAGGTTATATAATGATGAATAACAATCTGGTCATAAAGTGCAGACGCCGATAAATCTCGTAAGTATCAACTACAGACAAGAAATTCACACCGGGAGAGAGATCTAGTGGAAAACTACGATATAGAACCCTAATTGTTACAGCGGAACAGAGGTGGATGGTGAGGATGATGGTGCTGGTGGTGATCAAGATGACGATGAGGATCTTGATGACGCCCGGTGCGATGATGGTGATGGCGGTGATGATTTCCCTCTCCGGGAAGGAATTTTTCCGGCAGATTTCCCCCTACCGGAGAGGTTTTCTCTCTTCGTTGTTTTCCGCCTCGTGGAGGAGGAAGAATAATTCCTCGACTCCTCTTCTAGTCTTATGGTTTCGGGGGGGGATGAAGTACGCAAAAGGGGACTGCAAGTGGTGGGCCAGGGCCACCACACCACATGGCGCCACGGCTAGGGGGCGCGCCACCACATGGTGGGCCCCTAGTGGCCCCCTCTGGCTCCCCTCTTCGCTAGCTTCGTCATCTGACCAAATAGGAACTCCCCGATGTTTTCCTTGAACTTATGATCTTCAGAAATAAGGTATCTTGATGGTCCTTTTTCCAGCAGAATTCTGGTCCCGACAGTTAATTCTCCAATAATCATCAAACATGCAAAATAGATGAAATAACATAAGTATCATCTCTAAATGTTAAATATATCAATGAATAGCATTAAATTATGATATAAAATGGTGATGCAAAATGGGTGTATCAAAGAGTTGCGGGGTCCGTGGTAGGCTCCATGAGCGGCGGGTCCATGCTGACCATAGGAGCGCGAGCACTGTCTCCGGCATCCATTTGGTGGAAGCTCAACCGCAGTTTGGAGCACGAACCGCCGATGGTGAGAACGCCGGCAAGAAAATTTCTTATTCTCTCTCAGAAGTCGAGGTCCATAGGAGCTTTGAGCGATGGTATCAAGTGAATCGTCCGGAGGGAGGAAGAATGGAACAGAGGTGCCGAGGAGCTATTTATAGCCATTTTTCGTTGAGATTAGCCCAACAGCTAATTTAGCCGTTGGATGCCCTATGCGTGTCTCGTAGTTAAATCCGGGATCGGATGGGCCAGCCTATGCTGTTTTTCTCCCCGTTCCTCGCGCAAAATATGGCAGAGATATGTTTGTAGCCTTTGACTGAGACCGAATGTTCGTGATGTAAGCATGATTTTCTCGCTTACGTCATAGGTTTCTTCTAAGCCAAGATTTGTGGAAGAAATGCCGGATTCCAAAAAGCCGGGTTTGGCATAAAAACTGTGTCAAGAAGAAGATTCAAGACTGAATGCCGACCTTTCTGAAAATATGAAATCTAGTGAAGGGCGGCGAATGGAAGTCTTAACTCTTCTTGGGGGCTAATGTCGGATATATCCCAATTGGGGGTATATCCGGCATCGGCCAAAGGCCGGATTACCAGTGTGGCCCGCAGGTATTGCAACAAACTCCATTAGGAGGCCTAGTAAGCTGACGCACAGGAAGCTGTATTCTAGAAGAACCCAGATCACGGACCAATACGTGGTCCGGCTTGGAGAAGAAGCCGGATGCCTTACTTTCCAAGAATAGGAATACTTTGCGCAATCTTCTAGTTTTCCTTCCTGTAAGCCCTAGTATGGCTATATATATAAAGCCGGACGGGAGCTATCGACAGACAAAAGAGAGATTGAATTTCTAGAAGCTACCTCGTCGAGAAGTTCATCCTCGCCGAATTAGAGAAACCATACTCACATTGTACTTTTTATACTTCATGCGTCAACCCTGATTTACTGAGACTGCAGGAGTAGGAACGCCGCCATAGTTGTAACGTACCGAACCTGGGTAATTGTGTCCTCATTTCCACTCTCCCACGTTTACACACACGGCTCTATTAGTAGGATTATGGCACCCCTTGCCATGAACCTAACTAAGAACACTCGACAAGCTCTGAAGAAATTATTCGCCAAATGTTCTGAAAAATTACGGAGATTATTTTTACCCCGAAAAAAGACAGAGTCGGAAGGAGATCCGGAGGGGAGGCCTTGGTCCACCAGAGGGGTTCCAGGAACGAGACCCCTAGGCTACACTATGGCGTCACCTCGTGGCCTTGGCCACTGATGTGTACGCACGCTTCTATTCTTGTAGATAGTGTTGAGCCTTCAAGGGCAGAGGTTTGTAGAACATCAGCAAGTTTCCCTTAACTGAATCACCCAAGTTTTATCGAATTCAGGGAGGAAGAGGTCAAAGGTATCCCTCTCAAGCAACCCTGCAATTAAGATACAAGAAGTCTCTTGTGTCTCCAACACACCTAATACAATTGTTAGTTGTATAGGTTCACTAGTTCGACGAAGAGATAGTGAAATACATGTAGTATGGATGGTTATAAGTGATAATAGCAATGTGAAACAAAAATGGAAGCAAGCAAACATGTAGCAAAACATGTTTTAAACGGAGTTTCAATGCTTAGAAAAAAGGCCTAGGGATCGTACTTTCACTAGTGAACACTCTCAACAATAATAACATAATTGAATGCATAAATATTTCTCTTCACTACGCTACTCCAAACAAATCTCTAGTCAAATAACAAACACCAATCCATGCTTAGGGCTGTAACAACACTCCTCAAGTCTATATTCCCTCTCTAGGGCACTTCACGCTGTCATTATGAGCGCCCCAAATTAGTACTAAACAAACGCACAATTTCATAGAGTCATCCAAAACAAAATATAAATATCATGCTAAACCACACGCTGCCACCTTTACACCATGATAAAAGTGTCTACATAGATCTCATAACAAAACCACTTGAGTAGCATAACAGATGAAGAGTAACATCTACTTATTCAACTAGATTACAAAGCTCATGATCACATAAGATCACACCATGGGAGAGAGAGATGAAACACATAGCTACCGGCAGAGCCCTCAGCCCCGGGGGAGAACTACTCCCTCCTCATCATGGGAGACAACAACGGCGATGAAGATAGCGGTGGAGTCCATAGAGATGGCTCCGGGTGCACTTCCCCATCCCAGTAGGGTGCCGGAACAGAGATTTCTGTCCGCTGAAACTTGTAGGCGGCGGCGGCGGAGCTACAAACTTTTCGTCGAAGGAGGCCGATCTCTTTAGGGTTTATGCACTGGGGGACTATATAGGCAAAAGGGCGATGGCGGTGGGCGCCCAAGGGGCCCAAACCACCCCCAGGCGTGGCAAGGGGGACACCCGCGCGCAGGCATGGTGTGGGGGATTCGGGGCCCCCCTTCCAGGTCTCCTTTGCACTTCCTGGACGTGTCGGCAATTCTAAGACTTTTGGCTTTTGTTTCGTCCAATTCCAAGAATATTTCTAGAACAACTTTTCTGGAAAAAAAACAGCAGAAAACGGGAACTGGCTCTGTGGCATCTTGTCAATAGGTTGGTCCCAGAAAATCGATAAAAATGACTTAAAGTGTAAAGCAAACATGTGAAAATAACATGAAAACAACATGGAATATCAGAAATGATGGATACGTTTACGAGGTATCAGCCACCACCTCCCGCCGCCTCTTCGCCTATAAATTACCTTTAACCCCAAAAACGTCAGGGATGGAGAAAGTTTCAACGAAACAGATGCAGAGTCGTCGACACCTTGAAAGTCCATTATATGGCTTCTAGAGCCCTGCTCATGCACCCTGCTGGAGAGGAGGGTCATCATCGGAGGCCTTTACATCGCCATGATTGCCTCCCGAAAGATGTGAGGGACTACGGGTCCATAGAAATATCTAGATGGTGTTCTCTCCACTTTGAGACACCATGTTTAGATCTTGTAAGCTTCCCTACATGATAAATATCACCGTTATGTAATTGCTACATGTTGTGTTTGCTGGGATCCGATGAACCATGAGATTATGGTTTTTTTATGTCATATTAGATGCTTCACTTATATCTTTAGAGATTTTTAATATTGTCTTGCAATGATCTTTGGTGTGTATGATTTCCTTGGCCAAGTTATTGTATGCACCTCCAAGAGAGGGTTTATATGCTATATAGTTGGTCCATGCCTCCTTTAACCAGCGCCCGAGTGACATAAACATGTGGGAGGAGGGGTGTTGTTTCCACTAGGGAGAAACGAACTATGTTCTTGTCTACGGATGGGAATTATTGCTTATATTATGTATTGTTCTTAATGAATTTGTTTCTTGGAAACAAGCAATCATTTTATTGTTACGACTTAATACCATCGAGATTTACTGGATTGTTGTCTCAAGGTGGACTTTTAGTAATAGATGATGTTGGATGGAGGTATATTTATCTGAACGTAATTCCTACATTGTTAGAACACATCAACTTTTTCTCATCATAATAGTATTGTTGTACATCCATGATTTATCAAACACTTAGTTGTAATTTTTTCACTGATGCTGATGTGATCACACGCTCGTTGGGAGACCCCAAGTGGAAGGTATGATGTACTCTAGCGGAAATTTCCCCCCAATTAAGGAACAAGGGTTATCGAACCAGTAGGACTTCGTAGTCTTGGATAAGGTTCATTATTTTCTGGCGCATCAACAAGCGTGGAACCTGCACACAAGCACAAACCGTCTCTTGCCCCCAACTTTTCGGAAGCTTGTCAATCTTCTAGTCTTGCTGAAAACTAAAGAATTAAACGTATAGAGTCTTGAAAACTAATGAACGTAAGAACGAAACAGCAAGGAAACAATTATGAAAGTGTCTAAAATAAGGTTGCAAATATGAGGAAAATAGGATCGGGGCCATAGATTAACTAGTGGTTTCTCTCCAAAGAAAACAAACATGCTGGGTGAACAAATTACAGCTTGGAAATTGACAAATCATGAACATATAACAATATTATTATGAGAAGTTGTAGTTTACGGGTTCTAACGCTGTATGCATTACATCAAGCCATATGGACCGCTATCTATCATGCATCCATATCTAAAAGTCCATCTCAAGAAAGCTATCTAGCAAATCTCTCTGGTATTAAGTTGCATCGACGAAGTGATTGATTTGTTTACGACAAACAAATGCATTAAGAACAATACGTAATGTAAGCAGTGGTCCTCGTCTGTATACAAGAGTACCACCGTTTTCTCCCTTGCATCAACAACACATCCCCCATCCGCCACGTTTCTGTCACTCGAGCACAGATGTAAGGGAGGCATGAACTTACTATCTAGCATATAAAACATCTCTTGGAGGTGAAAACAACTACGTGGCCGAGGTAATCATAAACACCGGAGAGCATTGCAAGACATGATTAAAACTCACTACAAATATAAGTGAAGCATCTTTGATTGACATGACCAAAATAATCATAATCTCATGATTCATTGGATCGCAGCAAACACAACATGCACAGTTACATAATGGTGGTCTCGATCATGTGAGGAACCTCATGAGACTCTAGACATGGAGGCATAGGGGACAGAACAACTATCTAGCTACTGCTATGGAACCGTAGTCCTAAGATGAACTACTGACATATTTGTCCGGGGGCGATCAGGGCGATGTAGAGGCCTCCAATGACGATTCCCCTCTCTGTCAGGGTGCCGGCACAGGGCCGCGGAAGCCTTAGATTGGATTTACGAGGTGACGACGCCTCTATGTATATTTCAGGGAAAATAACTTCGTCCCCGAAGTTTTTGGGGTTAAAGGCAATTTATAGTCAAACAAGCATCGAGAGGCGGAGGCCAGGGTGCCGAGGGGCCCACCAAGCGCGACCTTAGGGTGGGGCCATGCCTCGCACCCCCTGGGGGCCCTATGGCTCCCCTTCGGCTCTTCTTTGGGCTTTGTCTCCGTTTCGGGTAAAACAATCTCTGTGGATTTTCAGCCCTTTTCGAGTATTTGTCTTTAAGTAATTTTCTGAAATAGAAAAAAATAGCAACAAGAACTAGCCTGGGGCATCTCGTTAATAGGTTAGTCAATGAAAACATCCAGAAAACGAAACAAAATGATAGAAACGTGTGGAAAACAAAAGGTATTGGCTAGAAAAAAGCATGGATCATCAAAAATTATAGATACGTTTGCAATGTATCAGCATCCCTAAGCTTAACTCCTGCTCGTCCTCGAGTAGGTAAGTGATAAAAAAATAATTTTTGAGGTGACATGAAGCCAACACAATCTTGATCAACGTTATGTAAAGCATTCTCAACTGAGATTAAAGTACTTTAACAAAGGCATGATAAATATTACTTGAAACTAATGTAAGCTTAGCAACTATGTTGCACATGAAAAGCAACACAAATAAGGACAATGAATAATAATGTATTGAACGTGATATGGTTGCTTCAATAATAAAGAAAAACATAATAATGGGATATCCAGTTTGGCCTTCGTGTGGTAGCAAAACATAAATGCCATGACACCTTCAAAGTCTAAATGGTGACTAGATAAAAATAATTTGAGAACAAGCAATGCCATAATCATGAATCTATCAATAATAAATTTTGCGACTATGCACGTTTTAATCAGAATGACAACTATGCTCTCTTAACTGGTGCACAAAGTAGGAAGATGAAGACTCATCATAAATGTAAAAGAAAGGCCCTTCACAGAGGGAAGCAGTGATTACTCATGTGCTAGAGCTTCTTAATTAATAAAACTGAGGTATTAAAAACAATTTTTTAGAGAGGTGTATGTTTATGTCAACGAATGTTATCAAATGTCCTATAACATTTTCATGTTTAATGGCTTCAAAAGTAGCTCCCATAGGAGAATCATAACATTCCCATGTATCCTTTGTTTGCACAACCTAAGTTGATGATTTCTAAAGTCCATAGTGTGAGGATATTTTAGCGTTATTGCTATAGCTTACTTTGGGCTGGGCACCTAGATGCCTGCTCTTTTTGCATCATGCTAATTAGATGTGAATTCATCAAACATGAAAACATAATAAAGCATTCAATACTTCCTCATGAGCTAAAACAGGAACACAAAACATGTTGAGAATTTTGAAGGTTTAAAGGTAGCACACGAAACATTTACTTGGCTGTGGCGGTGAAATATCACATATAGGTACGTATGGTGGACACATTTGGCAAACTTTAGTTTTTGGGAGTTGGATGCACGAGCAGAGCTCATACTCATTATAGATGAAGGCTAACAAAAGACTCAGAGCGACCAACTAAGAGAGCAATAACGGCCATAATCATGCATAGCGACAAAACATCATTAATCAAAGCATGAAGTGATATTATAAATCAAAAACTAAATTACCATCAAGGCTACGGGTGACTTTGTTCATAGGCATAACATGGTGTGATCATTCGCCAAGTCAATCCAGATAAATCATTTAAAGCAGAATACCACAATACCATGCTTCAATATGAGGGAAGAACACATGATTTAATTTCAATGGCACATTAAGCACTCTCAGCTATTTTAGACTAGTCATGATACATCATATAATACTAAGCACACAATAAAAATAACATCTAACATGACATGCCAAAGCCTAAGCCACAGTCAAAGCATGCTTCGTATGCACCACTATAAACATGAAATATTTTACTCTTCTCCAACACCAATCAAATTATTTGAAACAATTCTCAAATAAAATAATCATCAAAGACCATAGAGCTAATAATATATAACTGAAGCAAGCCAACAAGATATGAACAAAATTCGAGTGAAAAACTAGAGCTAAACGCAGTACTAGCAAAAACTGAACACTCACAGAAAAAATTGAAAACTAGAATGTAGTAGGAAATGAAAAAGGAGCGTGTCTCTCTCCAAAATAAAATATGCTAGGTTCCAACCATAAACTACATCAAAGAAAACAAAAACAAAACCGAAATCAAAATAAAATGACGCTCCAAGAATAACCCATATATGTGAATTAGTAAAAATATAGTGTTTTGAAAGAAACCTCATATTTTTGTTGATGAAGAAGAGGATTCCTTGAGCATCGCCAATCTTTGAATCATGTAGTCCTTGGATATGTCTTGGGGTGACATGGGCATCCCCAAGATTGAGCTTTTGTCCATCCTTCATCTCCTCATATGATGCTTCTCTCCCTAGACTTGAAAACTTCATCCACCTAAAACTTCTCACAATATTTATTTGCAACGTTAGTGCATCAAATAGTAAATCCACTTGGTTCACTTTCAGCACAAGTCTAACACACAATTTACAGAACAACTGGTAATGATGATTTTTTTTGAAACTCTTGTGTTGCCGAAATAAAAAAGAAAAGTGATAAACTAATGAAAGTTAGATAACAACCTAGGGAATGTGTATATTTTGTTTCAACGCAATCCGACGTTCTGGCTGAGAGATATAATGTTTTTGGTAGCAGCACAAAAATCTGTTTTAGGACAGGAACTTCCACAAATCGCACTTCCTTTCTATTAGAGATTACTCATGGCACAAAAACAAAATAAAAAAAGGATAAGGAGCGGTTATTACAGAGGTAAAAACTTCTTAAATAAATGGGAAAACTGGATGTAAAAAATAACAAGTGTTGTCTCCCAAGAGCTCTTACTTTATAAACATTAATATAGGCTTAGTATTTCCAAAAGGTGCTCACATAAGAAATAAGAATTGAAGAAAAATTGAGCATCAATAAGAAAATATGAAACACATTTAAGTCCAACCCACTTCCTATGCATAGGAATCTTGTATAAAATAAATTAAAGAATCTCAAAGTAGCAAGTGTAGGAAGGTATAACAAGAATAACCTCAAATACTTTCAACATAAAGGGGGGTGTTTTAGTAACATGAAAAATCCTACAAACATATTTTCCTCTCTTATAATAATTTTCAGTAGCATCATGAACAAAATCAACAATATAACTATCACACAAAGCATGCTTTTCATGATCGCTAAGCATATAATTCATATCAAGCTCCATAATAGTGGATTCAAAATTAACTAAAATCATGACATCTCCAAACCCATTTTTGAAAATACTGTAACAAGATGATTGATCACTCTCCAAAGGGATGGGACCCCTTCTAGATAAAGTCAAGACCTCTCCAATCCCATTTTCAGCTGCAGTATAATTTATATCATCTAGTAACATAGGACCATCATCTAAAGCATTATCATACAAAGTTTCTAAGAAACAATCTTCATTATCATGAATATCAATAGTATGAACAAATTAGAGGATTATCATAAATAATATCAGACAAAGTATCAAGTTGTTTCTCTTTGTTTTCTATTGTGTCTTGGAGGTCATTACCTCTGTAACATGTATGAAGTTCATCAAACATGGGTATTTCATAAGAATCCATGGGACCATCACATTCATCAATATGGCGCTCATTCTCCTTTGGTAGGCATGGAGGGAAATAAAGTAATGTATGATTTAAAGAGCTACTCTCATTAGAAGGTAGGCATGGGTAGCTACTCCATTCATCCTCCTTTCGATCATCATTCTCCTCCTCTTTTTTATCCAATGAGCTTCCAGTTTCAGCAATTTCGTCTTCGATAGGATCCTACAAAATGTGAGTGTCCTCTTGTGAGGAAAGGAGACTATCTATATAATCAATGATATACTCATTATTGATGAAATTTTCTAGACAATAATTAAGAATGAAAGAGCTTCTAAATTTAGCCATTTTGAAGCAATGTAAGTTTCATAATTCTCAGCATGAAGGAATCAATCTTCGAACCTGCCATAAATATAAAAATATCCTTGCACTTGTTCAGATCCAAGATGAATATAATTAACCCAATGATAGGTTGTAATTAAAGGTTATTTATTAAAGCGACCCTCGAATTTTAAATGTCGATCATGTTGTTCAGAGTAACAATTCATATCACGAAGAGCAAGAAAAAGTTCAGTAATATCATTCAACTTCTTTAACATACCTCTCAAGATTTTACCTCTTTTTATTCTCTATACTTTATATCTAATTCTCTAGCCTCCATTAACATAAAGGTTCTACTAGGTTCATCCATAGCAAAAACATTAAAGAAAGTAAAAGACTAGAAACTACCGAGCTAATTTTTCTAGATTTTTTATGAGAGAAAACAAGACTAAATAAAAGTAAACTAAGAAAGAACAAAACAAAAGAAAGAGAGTGGACACGTGAGACTCCTCTTTCAGCAAGCTAGAAATCCCCGGCAACGGTGCCAGAAAAAGAACTTGATGCTGACGTGATCACACACTCGTTGGGAGACCCCACGCGGAAGGTATGACGTAGTCCAGTGGAAAATTTCCCCCAATTAAGGAACCAGCGTTTATCGAACCAGTAGGAATTCATAGTCTTGGAGAAGGTTGCTTGTTGTTTGGCGCATCAACAAGCGTGGAACCTGCACACAAACACAAACTCTCTCTTGCCCCAACTTTCCGGAAGGTTGTCAATATTTATGAAAGTGCTTAAAAGAATTATGAACAAAACTACAATGAAACAATTATGAAAGTGCTTAAAAGAAGGTTGCAAGTATGGAAAAAACAGGACCGGGGGCCATAGGTTCACTAGTGGTGTCTCTAAAAAAAATGACGATTGAACAAATTACAGCTGATCGATTAATAAATCATGAACGTATAACAATACTATTATAACGAGATATAGTTCACGGGTTCTAACATTGTAGGCATTACGTCAAGACATATGGACCGCTATGTATCATGCATCCATATCTAAAAGTCCACCTCAAGAAAGCTATCCAGCAAATCTCTCTGGTATTAAGTTTGCAGCAACAAAGTGATTGCTTTCTGTGCAATAGACAAATGCATTAAGAATAATGCGTAATGTAAGGAGGGGTCCTCATCCGTAGACAAGAGTATTGTTGTTTTCTCCCTAGTAGCAATATCACATCCCAAATCTGTTACGTTTTTGTCACTCGATCACATATGTATAGAGGCATAAACACCGGAGAGCATTGCAAGACAAGATTAAAAATCTCTACAAATATAAGTGAAGCATCTCATACTGACATGAACAAAATAATCTTAATCTCATGGTTTATCGGATCCCAGCAAGAAGAACATGCACAATTAAATAACGATGGTCTCGATCATGTGAGGCAGCTCACGAGGTTCTAAACATGGCGGCATAGGGGAGAGAACAACCATATAGATACTTCTATAGACCCGTAGTCCTGAGATGAACTACTCATGCATGTGTCCGGAGGCGATCATGGTGATGTAGAGGCCTCCGATGATGATTCCCCTCTCCAGCAGGGTGTCGGAACAGGGCTGCAAAAGCCCTAGATTGAACTTTCGAGGTAATGGCGCCTCTCTGTATCTTTCGTGGAAAATAACTCAGGCCCCTACATTTTTAGGGTTAAAGGCAATTTATAGGCAAAGAGGCGTCGAGATGCGTTGGCCAGGGCACGCAGGGGCCTCCCACCAGACGCGGCCTAGGGTGGGGCCACACCTGACACCCATGGTTCCCCTCTAGATCTTTTTGGACTCCGTCTTCGTTTCGTCTCCGTGGATTTTCAGCCCTTTCTCGAGAATATTTATTTAAGGTCTTTTCTGAAATAGAAAAACATCGGAAAACAACAACTAGCCCGGGGCACCTCATTAATAGGTTAGTCAATGAAAATATCCGGAAAATGAAGGAAAACGATAGAAACATGTGGAAAACAAAAGGTATTAATTGGGTAAAAGCACGCATGGGGCATGAAAAATTATAGATACATTTGTAACGTATCATTCAGATAGCATGTTTATTGTTCTTGTGAGAGACATCATTAGTAAAAAATATGGTTCCCGGTCCTATTTTTCTCATTGATTACAACCTCTATTACTTGTTTTTCAACATAACTTGATCGATATTCCGTTTTCATTTAAACATCTCCAAACATTCGATACAATTAATTCCATAATTTTCAGCAAGACGGGAAGATTGACAACCTTCTCGAAAAGTTGGGAGCAAGAAAGAGTTTGTGTTTGTGTGTAGGTCCACGCTTGTTGAAGCACTAGACAACAAGCAACCTACCGAGAGACTTCAAAGTCCTAGTGGAATTATCACTCTGGTTCCTTAACTGGGAGAAATTTTCTATTGCACTACATCATACTTTCCTCTTGGGGTCTCCCAATGGGCAGTACGTATTTTCTCAAAGTTATTTTTATTTTCTCTATAAGTTGTTCTTACGTTATTTCATCCACATACCATTACAGAAACCTACGAAGGATGTAGGGGACACCGCTGGTATTCCTACTTCAGGCGATGCTGGGCTTTGCCTTGGAGTGGAGGAATCGTCACCACGGTTCCTTACACAACGGACCATGAGGGGCGCATGACCTTCAACACGCATGCGTGTCGGGACTTTCTAATGCGCTAAAATCTAAAAAAAAAAAAAATCTTATTAAATTTTAGAAACCCATCGCTGACCCCTAAAGGTGATGATTGTGATGGAGGTGGTCTAGCTATAGCTAGCTACATGAAGTAATGTACGTGCATTCAATAAGCTAAGACATATTTCATTGTTTCTGTTTGGGGGAACATTAATTATGTAATAAAAGATATTATTTTTGATTCTGTTACTTTTTTTTTGATAAAGGGAAGTATATTAATATCGCGGAGATACAAATTACACCCGGCCTCTGCAACAACGCAATAACCATAGTCATTACGGATGCACACAGCCGAAAGACAATAAAAAGAAGAACTAAAAAGAAAAAGTTCCGCTACAGATTTACAGTCCTTGCAGCAGCCGCACAACCACCACCTAAACAACAGCTGATGTCCGGCTCTTCGAAAACAACGTCTCCAAGAAGAACGGTGCCAGGCACAACCAATTAAGGCCAGACCTTGGGTTTCACCCTGAAGATAATACTCGCTCTCAAAACAATGTCTCCAACAAGACCACTGCCAGGCACAACCAATTAAGGCCAGACCTTGGGTTTTCACCCTGAAAGGTAGGACTTTGGACTTCACGCCTGCTGTCACCCCCTCTTACATACCGCTGCCACGCATCTTGTAACTCCAAGCCAGTTCCCCATCGATGCAAAGACTCTGAACACCACTGCTAGTCCTCCAATCTCACCTTCGATGACCATGCATTGCGACCGAATACCACCGATCCAGCCATCTCCAGGCATTGCCCATGGGAGTTCGCCGGCGGAGCCTTCCGAGGCGACACCCCGGTTTGATCAAAGAGGACATACAATAGGCAGATCATCATCCTCGCGCGATTTGGAACCCTAGGACCTCCGCCATTATTGAGCATACCGGGAGGCCCCCACGCCGCCGGTAGGAGCAGCAAAGGAGACGGTCGAAGAAGCCACTCCGTGAACAGCCTCCCTTCCACCTCCAACTCGCCGCCCCGGCTGTCCTCCGGCGGGATGGCATCAGAGGAGATAGCTGCCCGGTTGGGTCAGTCCAGATCTAGGTCCACTAGGACCAGATGGAAGCCTCAACTTCCACCACCATGTCTCCTCACGCTCGTCCGCCGAAAGATCTCGGGCTGAGCGCCGCCGCCCATCTGGAACCGCCGCCACAGCCAGGCTGACGCCGCCAGTCATCAAGGTGCCGCCGCTCGCCGTCTCACTGACAGGAAACCGCCCTGGCCGCCGTGCGCAGCGCCCTGCCCGAGGCGCCCCAGCCGCGTCCAGGGGCCGCCGCCACATCCTCCTGCCCTGAGCACGCATGGTGCCGGGTGCCGCCGCCACCGCGGCCCTGGCCGGCGGCAACGGCGGCAGTCTTGACCGGTTGAGGAAGGGGCTAGTCGGCGGTGGGGTTGGTTCCCCCCGGCGGCGCCCTGGGGTGGAGGCACGGGAGGGTCTAGGGTTGGGTGCGGGAGGGTCACTCCTTTTTCACCTGGTTATGGCTTCACTACCGAATTACCTGTTGATTCTGTTACTACCGTATTCACGCAATGAAAATATTTTTTCTGGTTATTACATTAGTAGCGTCCATTTGGTTTTCAATTCTGTAAAAGTAGTTAGTGTTGTGGCCGAGAACAGCACGCCACAAATCCATTTGATAGTACTAGCGTGGGAGACACCACGCCGAAGACGCGGACTTAGTACTGACATGGACATACTCATGTCACTACGCCACAAAAGTGTAAAATGCCACGCCAGTAACAGGCTGTTTCCTACTAGTTGCTATGCATGCGAGCCGGAAACGGCATGGCACATTCTCTTCGAGGGTCACTATTCCAAGCGGGCCTGGCAGGGTTCGGCCTCTTAACTCTCGTTCCCATCTCTTCCTCAATGCTTGGGCTCCGGCCAACCTATGGTGTTCCCATACTAGTTTTCCGTCTCGCGGATATCGGTCTTGTCCTACAAAAGGGCTCCTCACATCCATTTCCCTTAGACTAGTCATAGTGGGGAGTATCATATACTAGTATCATGCACATGATACTAGTGTATGATACTACCCCCATAGTGGATAGTAACATATTTGTGGTATGATGATATATTGCATCTAATAAGTTGTAGACTCATTTTATCTTGAAATGTGTTATGTTATAGTATTTACCTATGATACCACTATATTATCTCTATTCATTAATTGTTATGCCACATCAGATTTTTGCCAACATGGCATGCATGATACTAGCTATGATACTCCCACTACGGCTAGTCTTGTCAGGCGAAATTTGGACAGAAATAAATTATGGTGTTCAATAACAAAGCTTTCATGTCGATTGGGCATTTACAAAGGATTAGAAACGAAGGCAAGGATTGGATCTTAGCTGGTGCAAAGCATTAAGTGGAAATAACCGGTTAAATCTTGTGGTCCCCCCTCCGCTTTTTTGTTTGCTTGGATGGCTTAGTTTGCTCTATGTTTAATCCTCCTATATCAATATAATAGACAAAACTTTTACCTCATTTAAAAATACTAAATTTATTGAGATGATTTATTTTTCCACAAAAGTATCTTTAATATTACTTGACAAATCTAAAAATATATACTTAGATCTCTCCTAGCTAGCAAGCATGCGGGGTAATTTTTACTCTCACTTTTGCATGTAGTACAGAATAAATAACGGCATTATTAATAAGAAAACCAATATAATATACAACGATAATAGGCATGACAAATTTTGCAAATCCGAAGCTTTTTTTAAAGGTAAATGTACACGGCACTTTATTGATCACATAATATCAAAGTACAGAGTCTTCGGGATACAATCCGGTACAGAATCAGAAATAAAACCTGCACAAGTTACATCACAAATTTTGCATAGCCGAAGCTTGAGCACACACCAAAATATGGTAAACACATACACACGCGAAGTGCTTTACTACTTCTCTAAATGAACGTTCCATGGTCCTTAAACTTGGGCTACTTTAGGACCCGTAAAGCTTTCCTTGAGAATGATAAGCACCTGCTTTATTTATATCCTTAGTGCTCAACATCTTATGGGTACACCTCGATGACGCTTCGAGCTCCCAGTTTCTTGACAATTTTGTAGTCTGTGAACCCTGCTTTCAGGAACAGGTTGCGCCAGTCATTTTCATCCCGTTGACCCCCTCTCGTGTTCACCATCATGAGCATATCCATCAGGAGTTGGGCTTCAAACATAATTGGCCCTAAGGAAGGACCAATCACAATTTCTATGATAATTAACTTTCCGCCCTCCTCACGGGGAGGAATGGCCTTCCTACACTGAGCTAGGATTTTAACACAATCCTCGTCGCTCCAAAAGTGTAGCACAAGCTGCAAGAATTAGTAGGTAATGGCAAATATTCAGGAAATGAAGAATTGTGGCTTTTATGAGTCGTAAAAAAAAAACTAAAGTAAAATATGCTCATGATTGGTCATTTCATACCTTGAGCATCACAGCTTGAGACGATGGAACGGTGTGGAAGAGGTCACCGGCAACGTAGTTTATGACACCATCTACCGGGGCCTTGTCGATCACCTTCGGGAGGTCTAGCACAGTGCATTTCAGATGCGGGTAAGCCTTGACGAGGGCCCTCGCCGTGGTACCATCGCCGCCGCAACAGTCGGTCAGAGACTCAACCCCCTTGAATATGTCACCGCACTCCCGCATTATGGTGGCAATCCCCAAGTTGTCATGGGCAGCCAAGCTCCGATTGGTAACGGTGTCAAACTCTTTGTCAAGAAGAGCTGTTTTTTCATCAAAGATTGGCACGCCATGCATGTCCTCGAAGGGCGATGGAACCGGTGGCTCCATGTCCTTCTTGAACCAATCGGCCAGCCCGAACGCCGCCTCCGCGCAATGCGGTGCGGTCACCCCGAGCACAAAATACTTTTGGCTGTGGTGCTCCTCCGCTTCTACACCATCCACAAGGATGCGAGACAGCGGGGTTAGGCGGTACAGCTCCACGCCGGACTCGGAGTCGTTGCCGGCCGCAAAAACGCCCGACGTGACGAGCACGCGCATGAGGCGGACGAGAAACGGCATCTTGGCCGCGGGAAGGGACAGCGCGGACATCAGGTCGGGCAGCGTGGTGACCCCGCCGAGGTGGTGGATGGCAGTCGGAATCTCAAGCTGGACGGCGCACCGAAGCCCCAGGGACGAAAGGTAGTACAGGCTGTGGCGCCACAGATCAGCCTGTGCCTGCAGCAGCTCAGCGTCCGTGGGAACCTCCAATGGCCGTGCCTGAGCTGCCATTTCTCTCTTCGATCTCCCTTCCCTCCGTTCGGTACTCGGATAAATATGTGTGTGTAGCTGCTATGTTTTGCTTTGGGAACTTATTGCTTCATAATGCGTTGCGTGCAAGTGTTTATATAGCAACTAGGCTATCATTGTCGGCAGCTTAATTAGCTACGGTGTTGAGCAGCAGTACGTGCATTCATGTTTGGTTAGCTAGCCGTCGAGCCAAAGGTGGCAATGGCATCTCAAAGTCAATTTATGCAGAACACCATACTGTTACGTGTGGCAACCGACAGGCGGTACAGTTCACGCTAGCTGTGTCAACTATTGATGCTCAGTTACAGTCACGAGCCCCCTCCCCCACCCCCCCTAACCTCTATAATGAGTATGTCGATAGTGGAATTACAAATGAATAACTGAATGATGTTTCGGGTACAGAGAATACAGGATATAAGAGTGCATGCGATCCTAGTATCTTGGCACTAACACCTAACTAGGTGGGGCAGTTACAGGAACGTGTTACAAGTGTGTTCAACAGCCCCCCGCAGTCGGAACGACGCTTGCGGCGACATTAAGACTGGAACGAAAATCTTGGAACACACTAGTGGGTAGGCCTTTGGTAAAAACATCAGCAAATTGAGAGCTCGTAGGGACATGAAGCACTCTAGCTTCTCCGAGCGCCACCCTGTCACGAACAAAGTGAAGATCAATCTCGATGTGCTTCGTTCGTTGATGTTGGACGGGGTTGGACGTCATGTACATGGCGCTGATGTTGTCGCAGTAAACAATAGTGGCTCGAGTAGGAGGATGATGTAGCTCGTGGAGGAGTTGACGGAGCCAACAAGACTCAGCAATGCAGTTGGCCACTGCCCTGTACTCCGCCTCTGCACTGGAGCGAGACACTGTTTGCTGGCGACGAGAAGACCAAGAGATCAAGTTGTGCCCAAGAAATACACAAAAGCCCGAGGTAGATTTGCGGGTGTCAGGACAACCAGCCCAGTCGGCATCTGAATATGCAACAAGATCATGAGGGGTGGACCAAAAAATCTGCAAACCGAAATGTGATGTCCCTTTCAAATAGCGGAGGATGCGCTTCACAAGCTGAAAGTGGGACTCGCGAGGGTCATGCATGAACAAACAAACTTGTTGCACGGCATAAGAAATATCTGGACGCGTGAGGGTGAGGTATTGGAGAGCACCTGCAAGGCTCCTATAGAGATGTGGATCACTCACACGGGCTCCATCTAGGGCAGATGTTTTCGGTTTGGTGTCAATGGGTGTGGGAATGGGATTACAATTTAGCATGTTGGCTCTCTCTAAAATCTCTAAGGCATATTGTTGTTGGGAAAGAAATAGACCATCTTGTGTACGGTGAACATTGATGCCAAGAAAATGATGAATATCCCCAAGATCACTCATGGAAAACTCTTTCTTCAATGAATCAATAACAGAGTGAAGAAGAGTGGTGGTGTTGGCGGTGAGAATAATGTCATCAACATATAGGAGCAAAAAGGCAAGAGAAGAACCATGCTTGAGGATGAACAAAGAAGAGTCACTTTTTGAGGCAGAAAAACCAATGGAAGTAATGAAAGTGGTAAAGCGATGAAACCAAGTGCGTGGTGCTTGTTTGAGACCATACAAGGATTTGCGCAAATGGCATACATGGGTGGGGTGTGTGGAGTCAAGAAAACCAGAGGGTTGCTCACAGTATACCGTTTCTTGGAGATCACCATGGAGGAAAGCATTTTTCACATCCATCTGATGAATTGGCCACGAGTGAGAGGTGGCAATACTGAGAACAAGGCGAATGGTGGCTGGCTTGACAACCGGGCTGAAAGTCTCATCATAGTCCACACCATGCTGCTGAGTAAATCCACGCACCACCCACCGTGCTTTGTAACGAGCAAGAGAGCCATCAGTGTTGAATTTGTGTCGAAATATCCATTTGCCAGTCACCACATTAACACCTGCAGGACGAGAAACTAAAGACCACGTGTCATTCCGCATTAGTGCAGTAAATTCATCAAGCATAGCACTGTGCCAATTCGGATCTTTGAGGGCGGAACGGTAAGTGGCTGGTATGGGTGAGATATGTTGCGCATGAGAAATGAGGGAGAAATTTTGTTTTGGTATAAAAAATCCGGATTTACCGCGTGTAACCATAGTGTGTGGATTGTGGGGTGGATGTACCGGGACAGCTTTGGGCGGGAGCGGCTGTGATTGGCCAGTGCTAGTGTGTGTGGACGGTGCAGTGGCCGGTGTGTGGGTGTGCGTGCTGTCGGGTAGTGGGTGATGATGGCCGGGTGTGGGCGCGCTGTCAGTGGATGGAGTGTGGGCAGTGGGCGGGGTTGTCGAGTTGGATGCTGTCGGGTGGTGGGTGGGAATCTGCGGCGTGATGATTGAGTGGTGGGGGGCGGAGCCCGAGGTGGGGTGCGGAGGTGTGGGCTGTGCTGGTGCAGGGGAGGCAGGTGGACTGCTGGGCGACGCGACAGGGACACGCGGCGGGTTGGAGTTGGTGGGTGCAGCACCTGGCCAGTACGAGGTGGCAGAGCGGATACGGATGGCAGGGGAGGTGGGACCGGTGGGATTTTCTGCTGCTGGGGTGCTGGAATCTGCAGAAAAATATGGGAAAGTACTCTCATAAAAAATAACATGCCTAGAGACAATAATTTTACGGGTTGTCAGATCTAAGCATCTATAGCCTTTATGTTCACGAGGATAGCCGAGAAAAACGCACCGAGTGGAGCGGGGTGAGAGTTTGTGATCGGTGGTAGCGTAGAGGTTGGGATAGCATAGACATCCAAACACGCGGAGATGACTATAGTCAGGGTGAATGCCGTAGAGGAGGTAGTAGGGTGTGTTGTGAGAGATAGCGCGTGAGGGGCGTAGGTTGAGAAGATAGGTTGCGGTGTGTAGACATTCGGCCCAGAAAGGTGGGGGAGTTTGGCGTGTAGGAGTAGGGTGCGGATGATGTCGTTGGTGGTTCGTAAGAGCCGCTCGGCTTTGCCATTTTGGGGGGAGGTGTGGGGGCAAGAAAGGCGAAATGAAACACCATTGTTGGCAAAGAAAGCACGTAGGTCATTTGTGAGAAATTCACCACCATTATCACTTTGCATGCATTTGATTGTAACATGGAATTGCGTGAGAACAAATTGAAAGAACCGTTGGAGTGTGGCGCATGTGTCTGATTTGTTACGCAAAGGAAAAGTCCATGAAAAATGAGAAAAATCATCTAAAACAACCAAATAATATTTATACCCCGAGAAACTGAGTACAGGAGATGTCCATAAGTCACAATGAATTATTTGGAAAACAGCGGTGGTAGAGGATGTAGAGGTAGGAAAAGGGAGACGTGGTTGGCGGCCTAGTTGACAAGATTCACATAATGGTGATGGACGAGCAGCTACATTATTACATGGTGGGATGGAGTCTAAAGGTAAATGAGACATGGATGTTTTGCCGGGGTGGCCGAGGCGTTGATGCCAAAGTTCTCCGGTGGTGGTGATGAAGGCCGCGTGTGGAGGTGTCCGAGTACCGAAGAAGGGGTAGAGATCACCATCACTATTGGAGCGATGAATAGTTGTCTTGGTGGCTAGGTCCTTCACGGAAAAACCAAACGGATCAAATTCAATGGAGACAAAATTATCACGAGTAAATTTGCGGACAGAGATAAGGTTTTTGACTATGTTTGGAGATACTAGAACATTTTGGAGAACTAGAGGTAGTGATGAAATTTGGACGGACCCTACGGCGAGAATGGGGAGTCGAGAACCATTGCCAACAGTGATATACTGAGAATGACTGCCTAAAGTGGAATGAGATGAGCTTAAGTTACCCGTCTTACCAGTGACGTGGGAGGAGGCACCGGAATCGACGATCCACTCAGGCTGCGGCATCTGTTGCTGTCTGTGGCTGGTGGCGGCGTGGAGAAGGGCAGCATGGTCGTAGGAGTACGGTGGTGCGGATGGGGCGGTGTTAGGGCTGCTGTAGAGTGGCGGGGACGGTGTTACCGAGCTCGAGAACGCCGCGTTGTACACCTGCGCGTGCGAGCCGGGGCGCGGGCCGAGAACGCTCGAGGCGTTCGGGGGCACCCAGGGCGCACGGATCGCCGGGAAGGGGGCGCCCACGGGGGCGAAGTAACCCATCCAAGGCTGCTGCGATGTGCCGCCTGCGCCGCGGCCGCCGTGGTCACCGCGGTCACCGCCGCGGGGTGGCGTGGGCTGGCCGCGCCCACGACCCGCCTGGCCACTGTGAGCGCCACCTGATGTGCTCCCATGCTGCTGCGCGCCCCCGTTGTCGCACCCTGGCTTCTAAGGGATACTCATCGTACGAACTGGATAGTAGGTGCTTGGATTATGGGGCATAACTGCTCCCGTGTCCCAGCTTCCTGGTAGGACTGCGCTTATGCGCGACAACACAAGCCCTACTATTCCACCGTCGATGTAAACTATCCATTAGGAGTCACAGGCACTACTGTCGACGTACTTCATAACAAGCACGCACTGTACGTCAACAGTTTTGAACGAATGATTATCACAACTTATCTCTACGACACAAAAGATAGAAATAAAGTTGCAACTGGCCTTCACTAAGGCAGAAATAGCGAATACAATCATCCAGAGGACACATGTCCCAACATATCATCCATTACAACAGCGGAAGCAATCAAAGGTGTCTGGGTACAGACAAATCCAACAGGCTTAAGAAGCCGGAGAAAATAAATAAAACGAAGCCCATCCACATAGGTTCTGGATCCTGCCCTGGTCCAGCTAACTACTCGTCTGCAGTCTCGTCGAACTCCACAAAGTAGCCATCCTGGGAAGCATCGTAGTCGTAGTCGTACTCTGCGTAAACCACAGCCCCAACGGGGTCAGTACATCCAAGTACTGGCAAGCAAGACTCACAGTTCATCAAAGAGTTACCCGTCAACACAAGCATTGATGCTTGGGATCAACGGAAGAAAGGGGTGATATAAAAGTTGCTGCTGGCTGCACTAAATAACTTCAGAAGATAACTACAAGTTCCGGCTAACAGAAAAGATAAGATCGAGGATTGTAACCAACTGAAAGATAACTTCAATCAAACCCATCCTGGATCTCGCCCCTTATCCAAAGAAGCAATCCGAGGACAACTCACACAGTTGTGATAAGGTGAATCAAGTTATTGTGTGAATAACCTATTACTAGTCAAGTTATTAATCATTGGGTGAAACATGATTGATCATTATGTTGAAGTTGTCCTGAGTACTTGTTAGCCAGTACTTTCACCAAGTAATCCATAACCGCGGAAAACACGGCTTCTCGAGAAGATTATCCCTGCAGGGTTGCACCAATTTGGCCGTACACTCATGAATATCCCGCCAGATGGGATGCCTCCCACCAAGCGGGGCACTCAACACAACCAACCATTCTTCGCATCAAGCCCAAAGCACCTTGGGCGCACGGCTAATCAAGCCCAGAAGAAAATGGACCATCATAGCACTCTAAGACCGTGTCCCCCTATATGCCGACTACGAAAGTTCCACCCTGCGCTGGGCTCGCAAAAACATGCATGCGGCAAATAGAAAGCACGAACTAAATGAGATGATTTGGACGAGATGCGAATCAGGTCAAGTTGAGGGGGGCGCCCATACTCGCTTCCCAAATGCGGGTAGTGCGCTCTTCATGGATCAGTAGACAAGACCCTTTTCCTATTAGGGTCGACACTAGCAGGCTCCAAAACCTCTCATGGGCCTCCTGCCGGTGCCTTATCATCAAGTTATTATTATTACCATTAGCAATTAACAGGATTGATTGATTAACATCGAGCCCCGGTACAAGATAATAAGATAGTAAAAGTAGTAACCGACAACAGACTCGAGTAACAGCAACCCTAAGCATGCTAGGTAAGACTAAGGCAACAAGCAATGGCTGTAGGGATGGAGGTGATGGCAATATCATGGCTCAAGGTATCATGTGATGGGTTCGGAGAACAAGCAACGATACATAGGGCTAGCAATAGTAGACAAAAGATAGTGTCGACAACAAGTGTGGAAGGGAAAATCGATGATTCATGTGAGTGATAACTTGCCTGGCAGCTCAGTATCGTACTGGGCTAGATCCTGAGTAGTGGTGTTGTAAGGATCGTCGGTCTCAACGTAGTCGTCGTCTAACCGAGAAGAAGCAAACAAACAAAACAGGAATGTAAACAATCATGTTCATGGCATTGTGCACAATCAAAATGATGCATGTCAAATTAATAGTAGCATCAAAGTAAACTAGCTAACATGATAGCACAAGTTAAATGGAACCATATGCAAGGGTTGCATATGGAAAGATCCATTGAAAATAGATGGAAACAATGATTATTTATTAGGTGATAGTTGTTATCATGATGCATGCATGATGAATAACAATAACATAACAATTTAAATGCAATTGGAATGATAGTTAACAATTTAGAAAGGCATTTATTAAATTTGGAATTTTGTTACTTAAGCATGTCACACAAACAACTATTGTTTCCATCAAGTTAAATTGTGCAAAACAAATTACAAAGTTGATATTTGAAAAGGTTAGCAAATTTTAGTTGGATTACATGTTTCACAATTTGAAATTGGACTTTGGATTATTTAATTATGGATTAAACAATATTAAACAAGTTTTAATTGAATTAAACAAGATTTAAATTGTTTAGGCAATTTAAATTATTCAAACCAGAAAACAAAATTTATATTTGAATAGAGTATTCAAAATGGTGTGAAAAACATATTTTATTTGTATTATTTGGAAATAGTATGAATTATTTATGAATTATTACAAATGGCATTTGAATTATTTGGATTTGAATTTAAATTGTATTTTGAAAATTCAAAACAGAACACAAATTGAATATTTGGAAAGAGTAGGAAAATTGGATCAGAATTGATATAAAGTTTGTGTTTGTTGGATTTATAAAATAAAAGATATGGACTTTCAAAGTTTCTATTCAAATATGTTATTTAAAAAGGAATTTGTAATTTTAGAATTGCACAGAAAACTTTTGTTACACAGCTCCACGGTACACGCAGTCACTGCGCAGCGGGCCAGTGGACAGCGTGGCCCTGCGCGAGCACACGTGGCAACCCAGGTCGATGACAGTGGGCCAGCCACGCTGCGGAAGAAATTCCACAAAAAAGGTTTGTGCTCGAGGGGTTTCGAACCCGCAACCACGAGCTGCGCGCACAAATTCAGAACCACTGCGGTACGCTGCGTTGTGTTGACAGTAGAGGGGGAGGTTTCAGGTTATGGTTCAGTTCCAAAACTCTGAACTTTTCTGACGAAACGTTTGCGCGGCGGTCAGACGAGGTGCTCGCCGGCGGATGCAACGTTGCTGTGCTCGTTGCGGTGGTGATTGGATGCAGATGGACGCGCACAGGTGTACTGAATGGATGCAAGGAGGGAGGAGGAGCAGGCGATGCTCACCACCGGAGTAATCGTAGCTGCGGCTCGGTGATAACGTCCGTTGACGACAGCTGCAGCGGCGAGGAAGTGGACGGCGCCGTCGACGTGGTGCTCCTCCGTGCGCGCCCGCGTGTCCGTGACGTAGAGGAAGGAGAGCCCGAGCGAATCCAGCAAGCAATTGTTGACGAGGAGGCCTGTAACGGCGGCGGGAAGCAAGGATTCAGAAACGTGGCGCGGTGGCCGGAGAGGGAGAAGAAACGCGACGGCGATTTAGGGCTTACCAGTGATCCTTCTGGTGTCCAAGAGGGAGAAGGGAGAACGGGGAAGCGGCTGCGGGTGATGGGTGGCTAGGTGGGAGCTAAACACGGCGGCGCCATGGAATTATTCAGAGCAGCTGCCGCCGGTGGAGTTGTAGCAGAGGAGGGAACCGTCGATGGTGGAGGCGATTGGCGGCGGAGAGGAACCCTAGGGCGATAGGGTGGTACGGGGGTGCCCTAGGCATGCTTATATAGGGTGGAGGCGCAGTGGTGGCCGCCGTGGTCGCGTCGGGGTCGCCGTGGAGGCCTCCGATGCCTGCCGTACTGCGCGACGAAGAGGGAAAAGAAGCTGGCACGGATCTCCAAGCGGTACGCCGCGGGTTAGCTGGGTTGGGTTTGGCGCGCGCGTAGGCTAGCGGGCTGGGCTGCGTTAGGTTAGCTAGCTGTCGCTCGTTTCTCCTTTTATTCTTTTCTGTTTTATATTTTTTTGCTGAAACAGTTTTTGGAATAATCTGTTAAGGTTTTGGTTAAGGAAAAATTCAGAAAAATTTAGTTAAGCTTTTTGAGTAATTAGAAACCATATTGTAAGATTGGATTTTAAAAATTTAGTTTTAAAATGATAGTTTGTTTCGAACCCAACTTAGAGGAATTTTCATATCAATAAACCATTTATAAAACATGCATTTAAATAGGGTCACCCCTAGGGTTTTTGGAATGAATTAGAGGGTACCAAAGTGTGGTGAAATTGATGGGTTCAAATAGATACTGATTTGAAACTTGGTTTGAATTCAAAGGGTGATTTGGTTGATTGATTAATGATTTGATTAAATTAAGCAACAATTTAAGAGTTGATCCAATATGAAAATAATTGGGAGCAATTGATGTTTTTGGAATTGCAAATCTTTATTTGAGAGATTGTAACAGACAAGTGTGAAAACAATGTTTGATTAAGTTTGAATTTTATTATGAAAACAATGCAAACAGAAATAAAAATGAGAATGATGCCATGATGCATTGCATAAATTAAACAAATAAGTAAAACAACTAAGGGTTTTCATACTTGGATGTTACACCCGTGCTGGAAGCCGGGAATAGGGTTCTTGCCGCGATAGTTAGGGCTGACCCCGGGAATGCGTGATCCGCCGCCGCGCCCACCCGCCGAGCTGGGTTGGGGACGATCTGCGCCGTGAACGGCGTAGGCGTGGGCGGTGCCGGGATCGGAGATCTCCGATAGCTGCAGACGGGAGCAGGCATCCGCGAAGGACGGGAGCGCACTCTTGAGGATCTCCGCCTGGAGTTTGTAGCGATCACCGAGGCCATCAATGAATTGCAGGGTTAGATCACGGTCGTCGACGGGCCGCCCGATGGCATCTAGGTCATCGGCGATGGCTTGGAGTTTGCTGGCATAGGTGGCGATAGACATGTCGCCACGCGGGGTGTTGCGGAAGGTTTTGCTCAAGAAGAGGTAGCGGGAGGACTGATGGTCGAGGAAGAAGCGATGGAGGCGTGTCCAGGTGGTGTAGGCCGAGCCGTCGGGGCCCTGGACGAGACGATAGAGATCGTCGGTTAGCGTCGCCATAAACCAGAGGCTCAGATGGATGTCGACGGCGAGCCAGGTATCATCCGGCGCGGCAGGAGCGGCTCCTTCAGTGACGTGGTCGAGGACCTTGTACATGGTGAGGAGAAACTTGAAGATCTGGCGCCACTTCGAGAAATTCGCCCCGGATGCGTTGACCTGGAACTTGATGTAGTCGGCGATGTGGACTTGCAGG
This sequence comes from Alopecurus myosuroides, assembly GCA_028641055.1. Lineage (NCBI taxonomy): Eukaryota > Viridiplantae > Streptophyta > Magnoliopsida > Poales > Poaceae > Alopecurus > Alopecurus myosuroides. Next base: position 513,582,258 of record CM054057.1, read on the forward strand.
ATGGGATGAGTGGGGGTGGGAGGTGGCAGCTGGGAGGGAAAGATGAGAGGGGGCGGCGCGCTTGCAGCGGGGATCACCGGAAGGTGTTGAGCGGCGCCGTCGAATCTGAGGTGATCGGGTGGAGGGGTTGGGTTTGGGGTTGGGTTTGGGGTTGGTTGAGTGCGTGGTAGGGTTGAGGTAGAGGGAAGTGGAGTATGTGGATCGGAGTCCAGAGGGGAGACGGGGGAGTCGGGAGAGTCGGGTTCCGCCATGGCGGTTCGTCGCCGGAGAGGAGGGAGAGGGTTCGGCGACGGGGGAGAGGTAGAGGATGAGCACAAGGCTCTGATACCAAGTGGAATTACAAATGAATAACTGAATGATGTTTCGGGTACAGAGAATACAGGATATAAGAGTGCATGCGATCCTAGTATCTAGGCACTAACACCTAACTAGGTGGGGCAGTTACAGGAACGTGTTACAAGTGTGTTCAACGTCGATTACATGTTGTCTGATTCCGCATGAAATTTCTACCGTAGGGATGAGGATCAGGCGGCCCACGAGTTGCACGAGGTGAAAAAATGTTGGGGAAATCGGCACTCTGATTCCCTCTATAATTGGAATCAAGTACATCTCAAATTGGGTGCTCAAACAAACACAAATATTTTTCTATTTTGACCGTTTGAACAACCTCGTGGAGAGTCGGACACGGCCTATTGCATAGTGTGCATCAAATGGCGGCGCATATTTATCACGCAGCTGGGGAGATCTCACGGTAACATAGTATAGGTCAAGACTTTGTGTGAAACTAGTTTCGCAAAAAACTTGTACTTCATGACATAGTCCCATGTACAAGTTGCAAACTAGTGTAACGTAAAGTCTAAAGTCTAGGGGGAAGTTCAGCTTAACAGTATCCACCACAATACCGGTATATAAGAAGTGTTTTGGAACCTAGCCAAATTCTATGTGCCTCCGGGATTTTGTAGGGGAATGTTGGAATTTTAGCCTAAATGGTTTATCCTATTTTACCCTTCTAATAATTCCTCAAAATCCTAAAGACCCATGTGACTCATTCGTGTATAGCAATAGTTGGGACAAATGTTTAGTCCCATATTGATAGTTGAGCGAAAGTTTCACATGCTTATAAGGAAAGATCTTCCATTTTGTTATGAGCGACCATAAACCGAGAGAAAACCCCGAGCCTCACATCCTCACTGGAGAAATCATCGGTGGTTCTTGCTCCCGGCCGCGCCGCAAATGGACACCGGAGACTCTCCTCGCGCCGTCGAGACCGCAAACGTCGACGTCCTACTCGAGGACCCCATCGAAGACCTCAAACCCATCATCGAAACTCCTCCGCGTGCTTTTGCGAGCGCACCGGATGGACCTGCGAACGAGCCAGCGTGCGGGGATCTCAATCCCGCCAACGGAACTATGCCGCACCCCTCGGCCACACCTCCTCCTCCTCCTCCCCCCTTCCCCGATACTGAGGAGGGGGAAACTTCCACTCGCGACGGCGAGAACGCAGCTGCTGCCGCCACCGTCGGAGGCGAGGAAGACGAGGAAGGAGACGCCGGAAACTGGACCCACTGCAATGTGGCTCCGACTCTTCTTTCATCCATGGAGAAAGAAGGGTTTGTCGTGAAGGATAAATGGCGGGTGGATGAGGACGACTCCGAGCCATCTCCAAAAGCCGGAGAACGGGTGGTTCTGGCTTCCCAAATCAATTGAGGTATGGGTTTTCCACCATCCGCGTTTTTCATCCAGGTTCTTAACCATTACAACATTCTAGCCCACAACATTCCACCCAACTCCATTTTGTATTTAGCCAGGTTCCAGGCCCTTTTCGAGGGTTACTTAGGGATAGAACCCCGCCTAGATTTTTTCCAGTATTGTTTCAAAGTGAAACGCAACACCACCAGGGCGTTCTACCGATTTGCGGGACCATTTCCTTTAATCTCCAAAGAAATAGAGAGGAATGGTTTCCCAAAATCAAGACTTCCGAGTCCGTCAAATTCTGGATGTTCCGTATCATTCGGATGTTCCGTATCCTGGAATGGATACAGGCATTCCGGCTTTCATCAATTCTGCGGCCACACCCCAAGACAATTGGGCGTTGGATGCGGTACAAGTTCTGCCTCCAGAACCGATGAGAATCAAAAGACGGATTGCAAAACTCGTCTCTTCAAATCCTCCTCTGACTGGCATGGATACAGTTCTATGCTGGCTCAGGAGGAGGATTCAAGCTTTCTCCTTCCGCAGTAGTCGTCTTATGTGTGAATAGACGGGCCCACATGATATAATGAGGGCGACAAAAACCGCCTCATCGAAGAAGGAATTCAAAAAACACGTGAATCACCTCGTCTCCACTCGTGACCAGTACGAGGAGAGCCGACAAATGTATCACGCCAAAAACCCCGCTCCCTAGGTATGGTTTTGCCTTTTGGGGAATTTTCCGAGTTTTGTCGTTTCTCGGATGTTTCGATACTAATCCGGGTTCTTTATTTCTTTCTTAGCTTCTTGATCTACCTGAGACAGAACTTTTCACTGACGACGAACTAGCTGCGCTAAAAGCCAGCTTTCAGCCAGCTGGAGGGCGGAAACGCAAGAAGATCTCCTCTAGCCAAGAGGTGATTGATCTTGACGGAGTACCCGTCGCTACTTCCAGGTAAAAAAATACCCAGATTTTTGCATTTATATGGCTTTTCTTGCATAGCATCTTTCTCGGATTTTTAATCTCGGATTTTCATCGTTTTCTTTTTTCTATCCTTGCCCCTGTCTCCCTGAAGGGAAAAGGCAGGAAGAAGCTGAAAGCTGCTGCCCTTAGGGGGCCAAAAACCATCCCCTGCAAACTGCCCCACACACTCCAGTGGCACCTGGAGGGGAAAACACAGCTGCTGGGGAAGAATACTGTCGTGGGATGATCACGGCAGATGTTACCTAGGGGTAACTGATCTTGGGGCAAGTCGACACAGGCGTTTGGGAGAGGGTTTAGCTCAGAGGAAAACATGATGGAATTCGATCTGGTAGCCGGCTATGAAGTCGCCGAATCTCCGATCTCGCTTTATTAACTCGATCTCTTTTAGTACAAGGGATACTCGATATTCGGCGATATGATAACTACTTGGATCTCTGCAAAGCTAAGGATAGGGCCGGTTTATAAAGCACCCGTCCCCCTACCTGGCTTGCCCTCCAAGGCGCAGCTTGAGTCCTACCCGAACACTGCTTACAAACCCTAGCTTTCCTTACTGCAACCCACAATCCGGGTTACGAGGCCTGCAAACCTTGGGCCTTCTAGAAGTTTCTTTATCCTTAGCAGGATCCTGCGCAGCGTCCTTTGGGTCGGGTTATACCTTGGAGTTGGCATACCGGGTTATTATCCCCCCATCAGTAGTCCCCAGAATAGCTTGGGCTTCAAAGATCCTTCCTTGAAGCGCTGGCTATTCCCTGCAAAAAATATCAATCACACGAACGTGTGGAGACCGAGTTGAAGTACTTCATGAAATGACTAGCCCAACTCCCTGGTGGCCACATAGTAACCCGGCTTTTCTTCCAGATGCCTTGTTCAACTTCCCGGTCTAAGCCTTAATAAGAATAGCAAAACTTTATACTTCTCTCGATAATTTGTCTTGATACCGCGGAGAGGATCCCCTTCTCTTTTCGTTCGGAGACCTCGCTCTACACTTAAGGCGTATCTCGCAGATTTCACACAAATAGCCGTTACCCCGTAATTTCCGGGTCCCGCCCGTTGGGATGAGTTTTTCCACCCCGGCCGTTATAAATAAGTCCTTAGAGGTAACCCTAACTCCAACGGCTCACTTTCCCCCATTTCTCTTCCTTCCTTCTTTCAAGCTCGAGCTCACAGAGCATCACCACGGAAGCCTCGCACGCATCACCGGAGCCCATCCGTTGCCGGTTGCGCTCCGCCACAGCGCGCTCCGCCCCGCCGCCCAGATCCGCCGCCAGACCCCCAACCTGTCCGCCAGGAGTCGCGAAGGGGCACCAAGCTTGCGCCATTTGCCTCCGCAAAGCTTCACTTCAATCTCCTCCGGTAAGTCTTTCACATCCTCTAATTCACCCTCGCAACTTCTTAACTCCCCCTCAGATTGGATCTGAATCGGGCCGCCCACGATTTCTCGGGTCACGCCGAATTAGGTCACTAGTACTCACTCTAGCCCACCCAATAGGTAAGATATACCCTTCAACTCATTCTCCTATCACTTGTAATCACTAATTTCACCAATAACCTAGAAATGGAATTCCCAATCTGGGCTCGAGCCGCCCAAATCTTCCGCCTTTGTCCCTATCACCCGGCAAATCCTCCTTCTCCGGCTCATTTGCTAACAATAGATGTACGGACAACCACTTACCATCCCCAAACGCTCATCCATGCATAAAATTCTATAACTTTTGTAATAATGCACGATACCCGGACAATTCGTACCTTGCTTCGCAAAGTAATACCCGGATCATATTTAACTTCCAGGCTAACTTGACACCACTCGTCAATACTCGGTCAACTGATAATTTCCGAGTTTCGTTTCTCACACCCTTTCTTCTGACGCTTTTTCAGGTTAACCCCATGGCACCCAAGAAGCAGGGAAAGCTGCCGGTTAAAGCCAAAACCACAAACTCCATATCCGCCAACTGGGCGCGGTCCTCCGTCACCAAGGCCAAACTGGAGGAACTGGTCGAGCTAGGGGTTCTTCCCTCTCAAGAAATTATCCACTGGAGGGTACCGGGTAACGAAACACGGCCCACTCCAGCAGAAAATGAGGTAATTTGTTTTGTAGAACACGTGACCCCGGGGCTTCCGGCCTCCGGGTCACCCTTTCTTCCGCGACGTTTTAAGCCATTATGGCCTTCGCATTTTCGACATAGGACCCAACTCTGTCCTAAACATCTCCCATTTTATCGTTCTCTCCGAGTCTTACTTGTGCACTCCGCCAAGTTTGGCTCTCTTTGTTGAACTTTTCCAGTGCAAACCGTGCCGCGAAAGCGGCGACGGTGCACTTCTTGCTTGCGGCGGGGTTTCTATCCAACGCCGCAAGAACTCTTTAATGCCTCCTCTCACCCTCAACTCCCACGTTAAGCACTGGCAGCTCTCATACTTTTACTGCCGGGACACCTCCCCACCCGGCGAAAAGAAATTGCCGGGTTACTCGGAGGGTCAGCTTGACATTTCTGAAACCTTCAATGGGTTTGCCCCTGACTCGGAAAGGGAAGAAATTCTGCCTCTATTAGCTAAAATCTCCATCCTTTCTGCCCAAGGCCTCATCGGGCTTAACCTGGTGAAGACTTGGGTCGATTTCCGCATCCAACCCCAACTCCATTCGCACAAAATTGATGTGCGAATACTCGGGGCAAGCCACGGACCCAATTCGATACTCCACCAGCAGCTTCGCTCCTAGTGACACCAACAAGACAATCAAGGGCTTTCTGACAGAGAAGCTCGAGGTAATCCGGAATATAGCCGGATTAGAGCCCTTCACTCTCGAGAACCCGGCCCCCGCGGTAAGGACCTGGTTTTCACGATTTCACCCTTATCTTCCTTACTTGATACAACCATTAACCCTTGCTCTTATGCTTTTACTTCAGGCCGATGATGATTTCTGGAAGATGGACGCTCCTCCTAATTCTGGAAACCCGGAGGAAAAGGAGGATGCCGTTAACTCGGATGAAGGTACATGCCCAGTTCCTTTGAGTTCGTCGCATCCCACTTTTCATTTTCCTATTGTAACCATGGTAACTTTCAGAACAAGAAGACCAAGACGAGGAAGAAGAAGCTGACGGCAAAGTGGAGTCCGCCAGCGATGAAGATGAACCAGAGCCGGCAATTAAGGCCGGATCTAAAAGAAAACCCCAAGGGTCGTCTTCAAGGTTTTGCATTAATTTCTCACATCTAATTCGCGTTCCTGTGATAATATTCCTGAGCTGACCAAGGCATTACCCCCTTTTGCCATACCTGAAGGAGTCGCCTATGACCAAGCGCAGGGTAACTCGGAACCACCCCGGGCGATGATGCCCTTAACCCGGGTATTTCATCACCTCCAACTCGGCACACTGGTACTGACCATACCCTTCTTTAAACACAAAGATCCTTCTAAAATACTCCCTCGCAAGGTAACCTCACGCCTCGTTTGGTGTTTTTCAGTTTCATCCGGTTCTAGCAGCGAATTCCCTGCAGACCTTATGGTGAATCCCGGGTAAAGTTCTTTTCCTAATGTTATACCATACTCTCGCCGTCTTTTTCACGGCTATGTGCTAACTGTGCCTTCACATTTTTCACAGGGCCACGGTCGTTATTAGTGACCAAGAAGACATGGAAACCGAGGACCCGGGCAAAGAGAAGCCAACTAATGACGTGTTTGCCGCAGCTGGTGATGGACAAGCGTCACCGACAGACCCGGCTGGGCGAGAAGCCGGGTATCCAATAGCCTCGCACGCAAGCGAGAAAGAAGATACTGCCACTTTGGGCGCGAGAGGAGGAGCAGACCCCGACATTCGAATGACCCGGGTGCCGTCTCCTGCTAAGAGGAAAACTTTTTCTCCAAGTTTCCGCGACCCCGAGACTTCTAACTCGGGTAACGATAATTTTGACCAGCTGATGAGCGCTCTCCTCACCATGAAAGCTTCAGAGAACAACCTCCTAGAGCGTATGTCTGCAGCACATCAGGTAATCGACACCGGATATCTCTTGGTACATACCTAGTCCCCAAGTTCCGGGCATAACTTACCGAAGTTGTGCTCGGTACTTCACGCAATACCCCGGTTTTCCATGATATCCGACTGACACTTTCGTTCCTTACAGGCGGAAGTGACCCGGTCCGATGAGGTGTTACTCAAGACCGAACAGCTCCTACTTGCTGAGGTAAAACAAAGAGAAGCCCTTGAGGCTAACATGGAAACTTTGAAAAAAGACGTTTCCAAATACAAGAAGTACAACACTGCTCAATCCGCGCTGAAGAACTTATCGAACCAGATTGCGGATACTTATCGCATCTTGCTAAGTGAGCTTTTTGCCTTCGACTAACTTAATTGCCTCTACTTTATCGTTATGATAATCGGGATGACTGATATACTTTCCTTTTGTTTCAACTGCAGGTGCGAACCTCGCTGCTCCAGAGGACGATGCCATTGCCAAGGTAAAAACATTGAAGACTGTGCTCCGGACCTTTTTTGCCGGCACAAAGCTTATATTGGACGCCGTGAAGTGGCCTTCCGAGGTATACCCGGGTAAAGAGAATCTTATGCAAGCCTGCTCGACGGTGCCTGGATGGATTGAGATATGGAAGCGCTCGTCCTTCCGGATCGGTATGACCCGTGCCTTGACGCTGGCGAAGGCTTACTTTCCTAAGCTTGACCCGGCAAAGGTAGTATCCGGGTTTCCAGAATTAAAGGCTGATGGCTCCAAGTTTACACCCAAGGACTTCAAGGCCATACAATCCGCAGTACGCCCCTCGGCCACCGCTTTGGCCGATAAAATGGACCTGGACACAATCATGAGCTCATACGACGCTGAAGGAAAAATCATATTGGCAGAGGCACCCCCTCCCTTTGATATGTTGGAAAAATGGGCGACTGATCTGGCCAGGAGAAAAGAAGAAGCTGCTAAGAGAGAGGCCGAGTTAGGATTACGGCCGTCTACCTCTACACCAGCTGTCCCTCCACCTATCCGTCCTGACGCGGAAAGTCCGGGTAATGCTGCTGGAAAGGCTAAGGAGCAGATCCAGGACCAAGACCCGGAAGACCGCTCTCAGGATGCCGAGTAGAGCGTTACCTGGTACTTTTGTGTTTTAAAACTAATATGATTTTGATGGTGCGTCTGTGCACCCTTGATATTGGTACCATCACTTGTAACGTACTTTTGGTTCGGAATATATTTGTGCCTCTCCCGGCTTTTGATAGTCTTGACACTTGTCTTATTCTTTAAACTTATTCTCGATACTCAACTATTTTTGATTCCCTTTGCGAGACTCGGTTTTCCGAGCATCACGGGTTTTGATAAGTGGACTTTTCTTTAAGTCCCCAAGACTCGGAAGCTAGGGTCTCTCGAGCTTCAATAGCTAAACAGTTTGTTCCTGTTCCGAAGTCCCCAGTCCCCATGACCCAAAGTACGAGCCAGGGGGGTGCGGCCTTTCTCAGAGGACAAATTGCTCTTTACCAAGCCGAAAACCAATAGCCGTTTGCGTAAATACTGAAGTCATGCTTAATACTCGTTGAGTTTCCGGCTATTAGCCTTGTACTCTGCATAGACTTGTGGTTTAGATGACCCTTTTGATTATCTTGTACTGTAAGCCGTCTTTCGCGTGGATACCATGTTGTTACATCTATACGAAAAACAGGGTCAAGCAAATCCCGTTGGGCTGCGTGGTTGATTGTAATCGTAAGCGAACAGATCATGCCACTTTAGTGCGAGTCACATCGAGCTTAAGTAAGAATAACCAAGAAATTTGGCTCCTTCGTCCGGTTATAAGATTGCAACCGTACTCGTCTTGCGAGTAATCGGACCTCATAACTCATAGGCATCAAGGCCGGGTATTTGGGTTCGTGACTGCTATTTAAGCAGCTCAGCCCCCAAAGACCTATGTATGTGCAATGTATTTTGATGATACTGATGTATTGATAATAACAAGTACCACTTACCTGTAATCGAAGCAAAGACCATGACAATACTTGAAAACCATCTCTTTTTATTGATACGATAAAGTTTGGGTCAGCAAGCCCCCTCATTAAAAACCTTCCAGTCCCCTTAGGTACCCTGGGTAGGAAAAGAGCGCGTCTGAAACCTGCTGCCCGTTACACTGTCTAGTTCTTTTCGATAATCGGTCCCGGGCTGGCGCGACCGATGCACATTCTCCACTTGTTAGACCCTTTCATGACGAGTACCGAGTTTGCTAGCCAATCCGGGTGTGTCGTTATCGCAGTGCTGCTAGCCGTAGGCGACGGTGTGATTTCCTCTTCTATGTCAGACAATTTGGAGGGATCGTTCCTGATGAAGGCCACCATCTTAGCATCTTGCCCTGCCCTGGGTTTTGCTTTTTCTTCCTCAGAGCTCGGCCTTTTTGAAGTTGCCCTTTCCTCCAGGTCCGCTTGAGATCGGTAATGCCTGAGTTCCTCTTTCCTACAGGCTTGCTCAGCCATTGCTGCATCTCTTTCATCGCACTCAGCCGCTATATCTCGATTTCCATGTATGGTAATGGTCTTCTTAGGACCCGGAATTTTCAGCTGTAGATACACATAGCACGGCCTTGCCATGAATTTGGCATAAGCCGGTCTTCCAAACAATGCGTGATAAGGACTGCGCAACTTAACCACCTCAAAAGTAAGCCACTCAACTCGATAATTGTCCTTTGATTCCCCAAAAGCTACCTCCAACACAATTTTTCCTTCAGGGCACGCTGAATGACCCGACACTATCCCGTGAAAAACTGTTGTACTTTTTTGTAGCTGAGATTCCTTTAGACCCATGCGCAGAAAAGTTTCCCAGTACAGGATATTGATGCTGCTCCCTCCGTCCATCAAGACTTTTTTCAGCTCATACCCATTGACCTGTGGTGCCACTACCAATGCTAAGACTCCCGGGTGATCCACTCTATCCGGGTGATCCCTCCTGCTCCATGTTACCTCCTGTTCTGACCATCTCAAATACCTCGGAACAGCAGAAGAAACTGAGTTAACCGCCTGCTTTAGCATCTTTTGTCCTTGTTAGAGCCTCCCGTAGTATGCACATGATATTGACCCAACTGTTTGGGGTTAGCCTGGAAACCTCCCCGCTCCCCCCTGATTGTTGCCCCGGATTTCCTGCTGCCGGGTTACCGGCTGGGGGTGGACCGTTGCCCAAATTTCCACCTGGACCCGGCCTCCCTCCCCGACCCGCACCTCGCATGGCTCTGTTTACTTCCTCGTTCTTCCATCTCTGTAAGTCGGCGCATTGCTCCAAGGAGTGATTAGCCGGCTTGCCGTTCCTGCTGTGCTTCGGGCACGCCATTCTGAATATATCCCAACTGTTGCTTGGCCTCGGAGGTCCCTGATAATGTCCTCCATTATGATTTCCGGTATTAAAATTTCCTTCAGATCTGGGTCTCGAAGACCTGGCCTCAGTATTAGCTACAAATTCGGAGCCTCCTTCAAATGGGCGCTTGTTCTGGTTATTTCCGTTATTACTCGGTGTCGATCCATTGCCGGTTCTTCCACTATTACTGATGTTTGCTTTCGCTTTCTTGTCATCAATTTCCTCCTCTGTAGTATATGTTGCGGCGTGTTTGTTGCACGCGTCCATTAATTCTCCCATCGTAACCTCCGATGCATTCCTACTGGACTTCGTGCGATTTAACTTTTGTACAAAAGGAATATACTTGCATGTTTTTGCCATAGCTTGTAGAGCCTCTTTGGGCTGAATATCTGTGGATGAGTGAAGTATCTCCATAACCCAGCGTACCCAACTGCGTGCTGATTCTCCCTTCTTCTGAACGCATCGTTCTAAATCATCAATAGTGAATAGCTTTCTGCACGTTCCATGAAAGTGCTTGATGAACGCGGTCTTCAGTTCTTCCCAGGACTTGATCGATCTTTCTGGCAGGTTGGTGAACCATAACTTTGCCGCTCCTTCTGACATCATCAAGTACATGAACTTGGCTTGAAGATTCTCGGACGCATTGCAGATTGACATTGCCATCTCATAACTGCTCAACCATGTTTCCGGATCCATGGTCGGTTCATAATTTACTACTTTTCCCGGCTCTTTGAATTTTTCCGGGTAAGGTTCAGCTCTGATGTCATCCGAGAGACACTTGGGCCCTGCGAGGACGGTTGAGGCTGGCCTTACTCGGGAAGCGTGCGATCCAGCCGGGGGCGCAGCGGGGCGCGGTGCTGCAGGCAACCCATGTGCAGCAGACCCGGCCCCGGCTCTCCGAGCCCTGGAGCTATCCACAACGGCCTGTGCCACTGATGCTGCCGGAACACGGGGAGGAGGCGGCATTTGCTGCTGCTCTTCCCTCCGCCGTGCCGAGTTTGCTTGAATATTCCCTTGTTGTTGACTGGCGTATGGCGTCCCATGCATCCCGCTTCTGTGGTCCGGGTAATTGGCCTGCTGCGCTACTGCAGTGTGCAGTAGATCGATCGCTTGCCGGGTCTTTTCTGCATGGGGCGATTCTCCTACCGGGATCTGGTTCAATGCAAGCGTTGCTGCGTACACGTTGTCCATGGGATTGTTGTAGTGGCCCGCTGGTGTGCGAAACCGTGACGGTGGCGGTGGCGGTATCGTTGCCGGTTGTGACTCTGGTTTCGTGGTGGGGGTAACCTGGCCTGCACGTTTGCCGCGTGGGCTTCCGCTGTGCCGGCTGAGGCGCAGTTCCCTGGTTTACCGCTGGGATCGGTTGGTCCTGAGGCATAATAAACAAAGCTGCCGGGTTAATGACCCCACCCGTGGCTGGGTAGTCTAGTTTGATGTCTCTGGTGTACTCTAGATGTTTCCTCTCGGAGCCGGGTTTCCAATGCATCCAGCTCGCGTTGACGCGTAGCCATCCCTTGTTTCTCCGCTTCCACTTGCCTTCTTTGCTGTTCCAACGCGCGGCGGGCCACATCCAGGTCCTGACACGTTCAGCTGCGTTTTCTGGAGTGATAACCGTAGCAAGGACCGTGGGGTCTAGGATCAGATTATTGTCGAACAAGGCCCGAGTGCGCGGGTTTGAAGGACCCGCCCCGGTGTCCGGTTTCCCAGGAATCCGAACGTATTTGCGTGCAACTCCTCGTCCGCCGCCTGATGCCGACTCTCCATCGACCCGGACCAGGATCGGGTCTCCGTTAGCTGCATCCTGGCCGGCTGCGCCAATGCCTGAGCCGCCCCAACCGGAGCCGTGGTCACATTCCCTTGATTGAGGTTAGGCCGCGGGAGCCGTGTAGACCGCCACTCGGCGCATTATGCTTGTTGTGGGTTCATGCTGTTCTTATCCGCCGTTATCTTCTTCGTACCGGTCTTCCAACAGGTCCGGATAGATCAGTATCACCCTTTCCACTGTCCTGGTCGCGTGGGGCCCATGCCGGGCTCCCTCGGGCTGTTCCCAATGCGCGATGGATTCTTCTATCTGGTCTGTTGCTCCAACTGATTCTTCTCTATCTGATTGGGCGTAGGTAGCCTCCCCTGACACAGAATCAGATCCAAAATCGTCAGGAGCCGAGCCAGAAGTACATACCATACCGATGAAGACGCTGATCCGGCCGATTGTCACGACAGATCCGGATTCGAGGTGATCCGATTCTCCACCACCTTCTCTCCTTTGTGGTCGTCGTGATCTCTCCGACGACGAGGTTCTTCATGCCTTTTCCGAGCTTCTCCCGTGATGTAAACACCTTTGGACGCAGGCCCCACGGTGGGCGCCAACTGTCGTGGGATGATCACGGCAGATGTTACCAGGGGTAAACTGATCTTGGGGCAAGTCGACACAGGCGTTTGGGAGAGGGTTTAGCTCAGAGGAAAAACATGATGAATTCGATCTCGTAGCCCGGCTATGAAGTCGCCGAATCTCCGATCTCGCTTTATTAACTCGATCTCTTTTTGTACAAGGGATACTCGATATTCGGCGATATGATAACTACTTGGATCTCTGCAAAGCTAAGCATAGGGCCGGTTTATAAAGCACACCCGTCCCCCTACCTGGCTTGCCCTCCAAGGCCGCAGCTTGAGTCCTACCCCGAACACTGCTTACAAACCCTAGCTTTCCTTACTGCAACCCACAATCCGGGTTACGAGGCCTGCAAACCTTGGGCCTTCTAGAAGTTTCTTTATCCTTAGCCGGATCCTGCGCATCGTCCTTTGGGCCGGGTTATACCTTGGAGTTGGCCTACCGGGTTATTATCCCCCATCAAATACCCCTTGCAGTCCAGCCAGCCTGATGAATCCGACACGGATATGCGGGAAAGGGCGGACTAACCAAGGTGGAACTTCAAACGTTCCAAAGGAGGAGCCAATGCCTACCTTTGACCAGAAGTTCAAGGTAAACAAGAAGACTGTTTTGACGAACTTGGATATATTCATCTGTGGGAAAAAAATATTTTGCCTGATCCCCCTTGATTTTCCCTTGGCCAAAGGCGGACTAATAGTACAGAATAATTACATGTTCTCACCTCCCTAGGTTATGCAAGACGACATCCATCACATAGGGATTACCTTTGCGGAATACGCCAAGGAATTCTCCGAGAACTTAAGCGGTTTCCAAAGGGATGAGCAAGGTAATATCTCTAGCCCCAAGTATTAATACAAAATCATTCTTTTTGTTTTTTGTCTTAATGCTTTTTCCCTTTATGCCTGTTGTTTGCGTAAGAAAACTCTTCCTTTGTATACTTTTCAGTAAACCACCGAAAATAAACGTGGAAGTTTTTGTGAAACTTACCATTAAGAACCAGAAGTAAAATATCTTCTTGGTATCCTTAATGAGAAGGAATCACAATTGAGAGATCCGAAGCAAACTGAAGGAGACATCAGGTAAGCATGCTTTTCAATCCTTGATTATGTTTTTGAATTTCTTTAATTCTTTTTACGGGTTTTTAACCCTTCATCTCTTTTTCTTCTCAGCTTCTTTGGCTAAGGCCAAACAGATTGCTGAGGACGCTGGCAATACCGAAACCCTCCGCAAAGAAAATTCGGAGCTTTACAAATGACTTTAAAGCTCCAGAAAGATCTGGAGGCGAGCTAGATGGCTCTTGGATTGGCCGAGTCCCGAGCTTCCTCTCAAGCTGAGAAGGATAAAGGGACTATCCGGGTTGAGAATGCCCTCAACCAACGCCTTGAATGAGGCGTTGAGATGGATAAAAGTCTTGGAAGTCTTTTGTACTTTTTACCAAGTTTTTTCTTATACTTTACAAAAATGCCTTCTTTTTATCCTTCTGTGTTTCCTAACCTTTTTTGGTTTTCTGGACATAAGAGAATCCTCTGCTAACTCGGATTGACAGAATCCAGGCTTTTGGACTTTCTTCACCGAGATGAAGAATGTCGGGACGCTACTTATCAACAAGTGCATTCCGGACAAAGCTGGCGAATATTCGGAAGTAGGCAAACTCCCGAAGCAATTGCAGAGGTGGCGAACGAGCGAGAGCCTTGGATCCAATTCTGCCGCCCGTGGTGGTGTGCGGATGGCCCTTGGCTGATGCGTATGCATTACACCACCTCCAAATCCTGGCGCATTGCCACCGGTATTCCGCAACGATACACGGAAGCTCGGCGGGAAGAGATCTTCGAATCTATCAAGGGGCATGCCTCCAAGGATGGTGGTCTACCTCAACGGTCTACCTGGAGGAGGAAATTCCAACAACTCTGGAGAACCCGAGCGACAGCGATGAGGACGATGACGACGAAACGAAGATGCCGTTTAGTTCCTACATAGCCAGTCAACCAAATAGAAAGCATTACTGTTCTTACAATGTAATATCAATTGTAATGCCATTCTATCTATTGTATTACCAAGTATTTATTCCTTTGCAGTAAAGTTTAAGTCTTTGCAAGTTTTTCAGAGTTTAATTCTTTCCAAGTTCTCTGGTTTGGATGCTTTAACTTTCCATAGTGTTGAAGTGCGATCGAAAGTATGCAATATTCATTCCAAGTGACTGGGTTAAAACCTATCATTCAAAACTCAGAATCATAATTTATATCTTGGCACTTTTACTTACTAATTCCAATGACCCAACACACAAACAATCATATAATACTTAGAAAAAATAAGGAATTTGAATAGTATAAACCTCAGGCACACATGCACAATCTAGGCCTCCTTATGCTAAAAAAACATTCAATTTTATAACTCCGAGCTCGCAGGCAAAATTCGGTATAACATTGAAACAAATTGGAAGATCATTGAAAAATAGATAAGATGGAAGTATGCTTTGAACAATAAAAACATGACATACAAAAATGCAGGAATTCCGACAAAATTTATTCATGATCTCAATGATGTTTACATAGAATTTGAACTAAGTGTTAGAAGGGACTAACTGCTGGATGCTCAGGGCCTATTTGTCTCTCCTAGTTCTACACCTATGTTTCTTTTTCTCTCGTGGTTCGTATTTTTTGGGTCATCTTCAGTGTCTCGAATATCTACGAGGTAGTATGACACATTTTTTCATAGCCCTTGCTAATGACAAAAGGTCCTTCCCAGATTGGGGCTAACTTGTGTTTTTTGTCCTATACAATCTTAGCACAAAATCACCCTCTTTGAAAGATTGGTGTTTGATTATCCGACTATATATGATATCGTCGTAGCCCTTAGTGATAAATGGCGGATCTTTGTAACACTAGTTCTTGTTCTTCTTCTAAGAGATCGACGACATCCTGACGTGCACTTTCGGCATCCGAGTCATCGTATGCTTGCACTCTTGGGCTATCATGGATCATGTCTGTAGGAAGCACTACTTCGGCGCCATAAACCAAGAAAAAAGGCCTTTGCACAGTTGAATCTATTTGGCGTCGTTCAAATCTCCAAAGCACGGAAGTTAACTCTTCTACCCAAGCTCCACATGCTCTATGAAGAGTATATTCGATTCTTCAGCGTATTCTCTGCAGGATTGAACTATTCATTCGCTCAACCTGTCCATTGGATTGGGGGTGTGCCACAGATGCAAGATCTAGGCGGATTCCTGTTTGTCGGCAATATTTTGCCAACTCTCCAATTGATAAATTTGTCCCGTTATCCGTGATTATGCTATGTGGAACGCCGTATCGCATGACTATGTCAATGACAAATTTCTGGCAGTCACACCGTCAAGTTTTTTTATGGATTTTTTCTTCCACCCACTTGGTATACTTATCTACTGCAACGAGTAGATGTGTAAATCCTCCTCTTGAAGTTTTGAATGGACCCACCCTAGCCCCAGACAGCGAACAGCGAACGGCCATGTTTGGGCATATGTCTTGAGTGCTTGAGCCGTCATATTGGTCTGTCTTGGCATAATACAGACATTCGGCGCAGGTATACACTATGTGCTCTGCATCTTTCTTTGCTGTGAGTCAGATAAAACCCCCCGCATGGATGCTTTTTTAACTATGCTTTTTGATGGAGCATGATGTCCGCAATCTCCGGCATGGATTTCTTGCAGCATTTCTCCTCGTCTTCTTCTGGCGAAATACATCGCTGAAAATTTTCAATAGTACAGAGTTTATACAGGCACCATTAATTATCGTGTATCCATTGCATCAGTGTTTGATCTGCCTTTGCAGGACCTCGTCTGCTCTATCGGGAACTTCTGATCAACTAAGAAATTTAAGTATGGAATTGTCCAAATCCGGTTTAACGAGCAAAAACATCTATCGACTCGGAAACTAGGGGATAGTCCACATCTCCGCATTTTATTGATGGTTCGTGTAAATGCTAGACGAATACACCAGGCGGCAGGGTTTTTACCCTTTCCGAGCCATGCGGGCTAAAGCATCCGTGTTCCAATTTTCTTCCCTTTTGATGTGAAGTACGATGTCTACGCACGCTTCTATTCTTGTAGACAATGTTGGGCCTCCAAGTAAGAGGTTTGTAGAACATCAGCAAGTTTCCCTTAAGTGGATCACCAGGTTTATTGAACATTCAAGGTGACGGCGCTCTCTGTACTAACATGGAAAATAACTTCGGCCCCGACATTTTTAGGGTTAAGGACAATTTATAGGCGAAGAGAATTCGAGATGCGGTGGCCAGGCGCCCAGGGGCCCACCAGGCTCGACCTAAGGGTGGGACCGCACATGACTCCCCTGGATCCCCTCTAGCTCTTTTTGGACTCCGTCTTCGTTCCGGTTAAAAAACAATCTCCGTGGATTTTCAGCCTTTCTCTAGAATATTTCTTTTAAATCCTTCTGAAATAAAAAACTTCAGAAAACAGCAACTGCCTGGGCCACCTCGTTAATAGGTTAGTCAATGAAAATATCAGAAAACGATAGAAAACATGTGGAAAACAAAAGTATTAATTGGGTAGGAAAAACGCATGGAGTATGAATAATTATAGATATAATTGCAATGTTTCATTCACCTAGCATGTTTATTGTTCTTATGAGAGACACCACTAGTGAAAACTATGGCCCGCGGTCCTATTTTTCTCATTGATTACACCTCGGTTACTTGTTTTTCATCATCACTTGATCTCTGTTCCGTTTTTATTTAATCTTCTCCAACCATTCGATACAATAATTCTATAATTTCAGCAAGACGGGAAGATTGACAAACCTTCTTGGAAAGTTGGTAGCAAGAAAGTTAGTGTTTGCGTGTAGGTCCACGCTTGTTGAAGCACCAGACAACAAGCAACCTACAAAGAGACTTGAAGTCCTAGTGGAATTATCACTCTGGTTCCTTAACTGGGAGAAATTTGTTGTTGCACTATATCGTACTTTCCTCTTGGGGTTTCCCACGGCAGTACGTACGTAAGTTGTTCTTATGTTATTTCATCCACGGACCATTACAGAAACCTACGAAGGACGTAGGGGACAACGCTGGTATTCCTGCTTCAGGCGATGCTGGGCTATGCCTTGGAGTGGGAGGAATCGTCACCACAGTTCCTTACACAACGGACCATGAGGGACTCATGACCTTCAACATGCAGGCGTGTCGGTACTTTCTAATGGGTAAAATCTACAAGAAAAAAAATCAGTTCTTATTACATTAGAGAAACCCATCGCCCCTAAAGGTGATGATTGTTGATTGTATGGAGGTGGTCTAGCTATAGCTAGCTACGTGAAGTAATGTACGTACATTCAGTAAGCCGAGACATATTTCATTATGTACGTTGGGACGAACATTAATTACGTAATAAAAGATATTATTGTTGCTTCTGTTACTACCCTATTCACTCAATATAATTGTTTTTTCTGGTGATTACATCAATAGCGTTCATTTGATTTTAATTCTCGAAAAGTAATTAGTGTTGTGGCCGAGAACACCCCACCACAAATTCATTTGATAGTACTGGTGTGGGAGACACCAGGCCGCAGACACGGACTTAGTACTGACATGGACAAATTCATGTGATTACGCCACAAAAGTGGAAAATGACACGCCACTAAAAGGCTGTTTCCTACTAATAGCTATGCATGCGAGCCGGAGATGTCTAGGCACATTCTCTTTGAGGGTCGCTATTACAAGCTGGTCTGGCAGGGTGCGGCCTCTTAACTCTCATTCCCATCCCTTCCTCAATGCTTGCGCTCCGGCCAACCTATGGTGTTCCAATACTGGCTTTCCATCTCGTTGATATCGGTCTTCTCCTACAAAAGGGCTCCTGACATCCATTTCCCTTAACACGTGGGGAATTTGGACAAATATAAATTACGGTGTTCAATAACAAAGCATTCATGTCGTTTAGGCATTTACAAGGATTGGAAACAATGCAAGGACTGAATCTTAGCAGGTGGAAAGCATTTAGTGGAAATAACCGGTTAAATACTATGGTTCCCCTCTCCCCCCCCCCTCCTTTTTTTTCCTTGGATGGCTTAGTTTGCTCTATGTTTAATCCTCCTATATCAACATAAAAGTCAAAACTTTTACCTCATTTGAAAATACTAAATTTATTGAGATGATTTATTTTTCCATAAAAGTATCTTTAACATTACTTAACAAATCTAGATATATATACTTGGATCTCTCCCAGCAAGCAAGCATGCGGGGTATTTTTTTACTCTCACTTTTGCATGTAGTTAAGGAATAAACAATGGCATTATTAATAAGAAAACCAATATAATATACAACGATAATATGCATGACAAATTTTGCATAGCCGAAACTTTTTTTTAAGGTAAACACGACACTTTATTGATCACATAATATCAAAGTACAGAGTCTTCCGGATACAATCCGGTGCAGAATCAGAAATAAAACCTGCACAAATTACATCACAAATTTTGCATAGCCGAAGCTTGAGCACGCACCAAAATATGATAAACACCTACACAGGCAAAGTGCTTTACTACTTCTCTAAATGAACGTTCCATGGACCTTGAACTTGGGCTACTTTAGGACCCGTAAAGCTTTCTTTGAGAATGATAAGCACCTGCTTTATTAATATCCTTAGTGCTCAACATCTTATGGGTACACCTCGATGACGCTTCGAGCTCCCAGTTTCTTGACAATTTTGTAGTCTGTGAACCCTCCTTTCAGGAACAGCTTGTGCCAGTGATTTTCATCCCGTTGACCCCCTCTCGTACACCATCTAAACCAAGTAATCGCGAACCCCCTGCCGGCCTACTGCGCCTATCCACGTGGCGGAGGCCGGTTCGGCTCTGGTTCGCTAGCCGTGCGGCCAAGGAAGAAAAGACAACGATGGCGTGTCCTCGCATTACCCCATCGGTAGGAGAGGAAAAGGCCATCCCCATCCGTTCAACTGGCAACGAGCGCCGCCTCCATCTCTACAGACATCCCGACGGAAACCCTAGCTGCCTGCTCTGCCTCGCTCGCGACCCGCCTCCTTCGCCTCCTCCTCTCTACGCCGCCCCTTGTCTCCTCCTCTCAGTCGCCTCCTCGTTGGGCCACCGTGTCCTCCCCCAGCGCCGCCGGGTGAAGGGGGGTGGGGCCTGGAGGCGAGGAGGAGGAGATGCCGTGTCTTGGAGGTTGCCTTGGACGTTGGTGGCGGTGGCGGCATCGACCTCCGCGACGGCCGCGGCTAGGGACGACGACGGCGGACTTTAACCGCCCAGATGGACTGGGAGACGGGAAGGCGGATCTCATTGAGATGGGAAGTTTGAGGATGGAGAGGCGTCGGGGGAAAGTAGTGGCCGAGTGGGGAAAGGGTCGCCATGAGAGAAGCATGGGTGGATGGTGGTACAGACAGGAGGTGGCGGATGCGTGCAGATGGTAGGTTGCAGCGGGAGGCGGGGCGGATAGAATCGGCGATGGCGGTACCAAGGGGCTGGGATGGTTCAGGTTAGCCTCTCCCTCTCCCCCCCCCCCCTCCGCCCCCTCTCTCTCTCCCTGACCACACTCTCTCTGTATGGGTGTGAAATAGATGGAGCGGATGAGGATGGGCTGCCGCTACTCTGGAGCTTGAAGTCCATATCCATGCTCATCTCGCAGCTGTTGATGGAGAAGCTGCACCTACACAGTGTGCTCGGCGTGAAGAAGACGGAGAGTGTTGCCGGCAAGAAGAGGACGCAATCTGTCGTTGTGATTTTTCCTTAATTTTTTTCACGATCTGATTCTACATCGTTTCAGGAGGTTCAGGAGCTTGCTCGACTTGATGGAGGTGCACACCATTCACAGACAGCAAATGACTGGTACTAAGTTGGTTTAATTTCCCCCATGTGAGTGCTCCAATAAGCATGAATAAATTGTATTTAGTTACTGTTTACTGTGAAGAACGTGTATAGGAAAAAATTCATCTATAGTCTAATGTCACACAAAATTTTTGTATCCTACTTATATTTTTTTTCAAAGCGATGATTAGGGGAATACCAAAGTAAGGAGTAACCCAGGGAAGAACATGCTACAAATTAGGAGCATGGAAGTAAGGAGGACATCCCTCGGCGGCGGCGAGCAGCAGGCATCGCATGGTCGAGTTTTAGGAGAGCAGCAAAAGGCACGCAGGAGGGCGAGCAGCAGGCATCGCATGGTCGAGTTTTAGGAGAGCAGCAAAAGGCACACAAGAGGGAGAGGCCTCACGTCTCGCTCAAGGAAGAAGGAGCGGGGGATGCAAACATAGGCACATTGTTGCTGTTCTGGACCTCTGATGCGCGGTCCTCGACCTCAGCTTCTCAGGGAGGACGCCGGTGACCACACTACAGCTGCCTGCTCTCCTTCACCGGTAGCGAGTCCACACATCTAGAAGGTAGTCTCTCTCATGCTTGTCCATTTATTCGTGTTTCTCAGCTTTTCCCCTTTTGGATTTGGCTTTCCTGATTGTTGTGTGGTTGCGGTGGCGGGAAGAGACAACCTTAAAAGGATAATAGTTAATTGCTCACTATTCTGGTCCCAATTGAATGGTGTGTTCAAATATATTGTATGCCAAGTTCATAGCCATTATAAAGAGACACCTATTAATCAAAAACAAAGAGCCACAAATACTTACCCTGCATGGTTTATACATTGGAAGTCTGCTGGACTATCAACACTAAATGGTGTTATGAACATTTTGCAGGTGTCGTCCTATTTCCTGGAGTTACCTTGCTTCTCGACTAATTGAGTCTAGACTTGTCGCAGTTGTTGAGAAGGCTATGAGGCACGTCGATGCTCCAAACACAATTACTGTTGTGTTTTCTCATCATGTCAAACAAAAAGAAGTATAATGTTTGACAGTGTAGTTTGCTATTAGGCTAATATATTAAGAAAACTGTATTTATATGCCACTGAACAAGCTTAAATTCTTATCTTGATCCATTCCAAATGATCTGGTAGGTTACTTGCGTGCATATGAATATAAATTGTAGCGTCAACCGTATGTGCTTCATGAGACATGATTATTACTGTATTTAGATCAGTATGATTATCTCGCATGCTTGAGCATGATGTTTCACTGATAGATAGATGTGTGGTATTGCAACACTGATTGAAGTTTATTCTTATAATTTCTGTTGTTTGTGATGAAATAATTATTCTATCTTTATCTGTTAATTAGGCTCCATTCGATAGTAATTCATCATTTTAATATGTATGCCTGTATGCGTGCACATCCATGTGGTTGAGATTAATAAAGTGGGACTTATATCATCTTTATCTCCCGAATCAGACTTTGTGATCAATGGGGATATATCTCTGAATTGCTGTAGTTCTTAGAGGGGTATCTAACCTTTCTCAAATCCTTGATTTGGTGAGTTACTTATACTTGACCGTAGTTTTGATGGCCTTGTTGATCACTTGTTATGTTGGATATTGAGACCATGCAATAATTGTCAACATCAATTATTTTGAGATTTTAGATTGCTTGGCTAGCTTCTCGATTTTTACATGGAACCTCCTGGATGTAGTTACATGATCTGTTGTCATTGTTGTTTGGATATTTTAAATGTAGAGGAATTCACTCAACTGCATTCTGGTTTGGTTTTCTTTGTAGGATGATGTAAATTTTGGTACAGCGGTTGTCGGGGCCTCCATTGCATGTTCTTCGACAAGGTGGCTCCAAGTGTGGTGGCTGCCGGCTGCCAAGTAGGTGATTGTGTGTTGTGATTTTTTATGTGGTTTTGTTCCATTACGTCTGCATGAGCGTCTCCAAGATTTGTTCCTTTCGGGTCTGTAGGTCCATCTTTAGTTGGTTTGGGGATGCACGGAGCAGGAATGAGATGATGTTGCTGCCAGAGATAAGAAACAAGGTATTAACAGAACACATTTAGTTTCCTGGAATTCCAGTGATACTGCTAGCTTTCTGGAATTTCCCATAATATTCTGAAGATATCTCCTATCGTATCGACCTAATTACAAATTGTGTCATTATGCAAGTGCACCTTGTCGTTGCCCTCATCAGTGGAGTAGCCTTCTAGGAAGTAACTGAGGTCTCCTATGCTTTCTGGACTGAGAATTATCGAGCTATAACCATTTAAAGGTATGTTGCAGTAATATTATATGCTCATATCTTTTTTTTCTATTTAGGTCATGTTGAACCTGTAATGATATTTGTTGCATAGCTTATTTTTTTCTATGGTGATTTAAACAATTTGCACCGAGTCATGATCGATCCACTAAATCCTATCAAATTTGAGATGCCAACCACTAATAATTATAAAGTTGAGTCTTTAGATAAGAAGCACAAGTTCACTATAGCAAGACCACACTCCGTAGTCAGTACAGCCCGGACAATTTATTATAAGAAGCACAAGTTTAGTATTTCTGAAACCGCTTCTGTTTTCAATGATGCGACATGATTCATGTAAATCTGATTGGGTTTTAGTAAAATGATAATAAGTTAGATTTGAATTTAAAAAAATTCAACCATGAACTATTCCATTTTGTTGAAATTCCCGTTGATGAACAATAGGACCACATACATGTATAGAAATAACATGTGAATCCAGTGATTTTGGCACATCGTTACTATTGCCCATTGAGCATTGTTGACGAGGCATAAATTCTAGGTAACTTCATTAGATAGGTTCCATTAAACAGTTTCAAGATTAATGACTAAACAGTGGACTATAATTTGATGGTCACGTCAAACATTAGAGGAACATGGCGCCAGATATCCCTCTATCTCGGTTGTACTAATCCAGTAGGGAATCATATTTAAAATAGCAGGTGAATGAGTGATCTGCAGTAAAGAGGCTGTGAGGTTTAGTCCCCCTTCACATGCCTTATAATTGCTTCTCCATTATTTTCAGGATTTTTTCTATAAACTCTCACTCGCAATGTTTTGGGTTGGCTCGATCCTATCGTAATTTTATTTTGGACCATACTAGGTGTAATCTTTGGATATCAAAGGAGAAGCTTAATACTATTAAATATCCTGGTGTTAGAGGAACCTGATCTCACATCAGTTCTTAATAACTTTTTACTGGTCACAATTTTGTACGCAAAGTAAAAAAGTCGAAGTGGTGGAAGCAATTGCAATATTTTCATGATATGTCTCCTTCTGATATAAGCTATATTGTTGACTATCCAAATATGACTGATTCAGATACTATTTGTCTTGACAAGTAAATCTTTTGTTAAAAAATTATTTGTTAAACCACTTGATGTTGTTCACAAATTTCAAAAGGATGACAATAGAATGAAACGATTGTCCAATGGTTATAACGTTATAACTGATGATACTTATTTTTCTGAATGTCAGGCAGGTGGATGATATTATTTTAACCAAGTTTATATTGTAACAGTTATATTTTGGAGAATTATGCTACGGCGGCGAATCTGATGTCCCTTTTACCAAATTCAAACTAGGGACATTAAAATACCCCACCTTGTTCTAGAAGGATGAGATCTTTACCTCCTGAATCACTTCTAAACGGTGGGCTGGATAATGTTTCATGGATAGATCACCCGCTAGAATTGAGCTAAGAGTCTGATTCTGGAAATGAGAGATATGAAAGAATTGGAAGTTCTAGTGAAAACCAGATCCTAGAGTCACATAGGTCCGTGGATTACCATAATGGAAATAATGAAATATCAACGTCGGACTGCTTAGGATATCTTTATTATTTAACTGAAATTTCTATATTTGCTTAGGATATCTTTATTATTTAACTGAAATGTATAGATTTTATGTCCAATAGTGTTTGGGTTCTTTTTTATTCATTCCGTGGGACTCTAGAAGGATGCCTTTGGGGTATGGCTCTATCGGTAAACTCCTTAATCAGCATGTTATGCTTACAGGCTTCTTGTCTCTGAACGTTAATGTATAATTTTTGCCTTTAATTTCCTGGTTTCTTGTTTTTGCCAAATGAAGTGCAACACTTGGAAGCATGGAATATCTCTAAGAACACTTCTTCGTATAAGTGAGCATTCTACGTGTCTCCATTATTCATCAGAAAAGTTAATCGAAGTCAACCCTTTTTCCTGTCTAGACACGCTTTACCTTTTAGAGCATTACGTTATGGACGCTTCACATGCACGTCTATTGGGTGCCATGCATGTTTTATAGCTTAATATAAATGTATTCTTTTCTAGGCACATGACAACCAGGCGTATTTCCTGCCCTTGTGTTTTTTTACATGACCGGGTGTATTTGATATTTAAATGTGTCGCATTCATATATCTTGTATTATGTCACCATAGACATATACAAGTTACATCAGTTGCCACCGTACAGTGTTGGATAGTTCTGTTTTCATATTTGCGTGTGTCAAAATAACTCGCAGATAAATGCTTCTTGTCTGATCCAATTAAGAAGAGTTATGTGAACGAAGACAGTTTTGGTAGCAATCCAAACCTTGGATATTCTGAAAATACGAGCAATGATATATTGGCAGCAGCTAGGCATAAAGCACAAAAAAGGAGGCAGTAAGATATACAACCAATTATGTAGATTTTTTTGTAGAGAAATATTGAAGAAATTGCCATTTTTATTTAATACCAAGTACTCAGTAATATGTAGTTGACCCATGAATTTGTGGATACCAAGTAATTTCCGAGGTGACTTTGTTTTCCAATATTCTTTCTGCACGGATTAATTTTCTGGATGGATGAATTTTGATATCATTTATTTACATTATGTCATTCAGGTTGCAGTACACACTCCCTGGGATGAAATCCTAGAGGCGACGGCGATCTGATGCGGGAGGTGAGACGCCGGCCATTGTCCTTGCCGGAAGGAACTCTGGATGCAGTTGTAGCTAGACATCGACAGTAGCGGTGGCCGGACAGGTAGCCCTTCTCTCCTCTCCCTCTCTCCAACTCCTCAAACCACCTCTATGTGAGCTTTCTTCTCACATTTGAGAGCCCATATTGGAAACATTAGATCATGTCTTTCTGCAAGTGTCATAATTATGAATTATCCGTATCTTGGCATAATTATGTTCTTCGTAGTAGTAAAGGCAAAAGAGAAATCTTTATGTCTTTCTGCATTTTAATTTGAGGTACCATTACAACTTTAAAGATGATATATTAAATTCTTATAAGTATGGTTTCCTAAGTTTTTGGGCTTTAATAATGGATGCTGCCATCAATTTGGTTCAATGGGGCATGTCATGGATGGATATTTGAACAAAAGAATATCATGAATCTTCTTGACTGGATCTGACATATGTTTACTAGGTATTCTATCTTTTCCTGACATATCTGATTGCATTTGCTTCATCTTATTGCATGTATTCTTTTGAGTTTGTCTATTTTCTGACCATCGTGAGCAGTTGCCGCATACCGCTGCTTCTGCATGATTGCTGATACAAGTTGGCATCATCGTCTGCAATCTGAACATCTTCTCTCTGGATAGCACTTTTGTGTTAATATTTTCTGCTGCATTGCAAACTACAAGCGAAATGAACTATGAGTCTTAAAAAAGTTCTCGTAAAATTGTAGATGACACTTGAAGCCAAACTATCAAATGAAATGTTTATATAATGTATACGCCTTTTATCTCTGTAATCATAGAGCAAACCATATTTACATGGGTGGTCAAGGGTATATTTATTTGGTGTACTAATACATAGAATGATGGTGGTGGTCTGTTTTGACTTTCATGAGAGTTCTATATGCTAGAAACTTAGTCTGGATTTTTTTTACCTATTACTAGCTAAGCATATTTCTTGGATACATATTTTCCAATCGAGGATAATATTTATTGAATGATTTGCTTAGGTACATCCTCTTTTACTTGCTGCCTCGACTACGTGTGAAAGTCCGGGTTCAAGTTGATCATGTCAATGTCACGGATTAATTCCTGAGAGAGACGACCATCTTTACGGATTGCTAAAATGGATAAGCTCAATGGTCTTGAGTGTCTTATGATTGTTTCAGATCTTCGATCATACAATGGTGTTTGTACAAACTCATAGCTTGTCTTTGTCAAGAGTAATTATAAGTTTTTGTATGTCCCAACTAATCCGCGGTTTGTTGGGTTTCAAACTTTTAGGTTGGTCATCATGATCAAGAGGACCTGTCTTTTCTTAGGTTTGGGGCCCTTTTGGAGTCTGCGTATTGTGAGGACTGTCTTGTCCTTTTAACCGGAAGTTCGCCCGCTGTGTTATAAGGAATTGAGGAAAGTGAAGCTTGTGCTAACTCCATACATCACTATTATGTCTGTGGGCACTAAGATAACTTATGACGAAGGTTCATGATGATGGATGGGAGCAATATTTGAACAATAAATTGGTCAGTAGTATTGTTCTTGAGGTGATGGCTCAGTTTCTTGAGCTGAAACTTCAGACATATTTGATGTCTAAACATCTTATATCAATTCATATTTATATTGATTGCTAGAAAATAGCACTTTATTGTCATACACTTTCATGAATGCAGCCTGAGACAGAACAACGTCAGTGTAGCCATGTTTTGCAGCTGAATTTATAGTTGGAGATCTTGCAACTCAAAAAATGCATTCATTCAGGAGAAAACGCTGCCATATGACAGCAACCAAATTTACTGATTTTGGCCAATGCAATCTACTATGTTATTAATTCTGCTTCTATGACTGCCATGTTCATATTGTTTAACACACATTTTAATTGATCGATTGACATGGGCTTTGAACGCCAGGCAACCGCCCCATCTATCAATCACGCGTGCTAGAAATGACTGTCATGTTTGCTTCTGAGCCTGTTCTTACACTTCCATAAAAATGTGTGACGATTTGCACATATGAAAATGTATAAATGTGCCACTTCATAAGTCATAACAAGATAATCAACTTGACAGTAAAAGAAAGCCACTACATGACCGGTCTAAATGTGCCATGATGGTGCTAAGATTGGCAGGCAGATGACCGGCCAGGAGGCGCCCCAAGGGGCGCCCCAGCCTCTAGTCATGATCATATCCATCAGGACTTGGGCTTCAAACATAATTGGTCCTAAGGAAGTACCAATCACAATTTCTATGATTATTAACTTTCCTCCCTCCGCACGGGGAGGAATGGCCTTCCTACACTGAGCTAGGATTTTAACACAATCCTCGTCGCTCCAAAAGTGTAGCACAAGCTGCAACAATAAATTGGTAAATGCAAATATTCAAAAGATGTAGAAATCTGACTTTTTTGAGTGGTAAAACCAAAAGGCAGGTTTTAAGGTACCTTTTACTACACACGGGAGGTGAGTTGTATGAATTCAAATCTAGCCATTGATTTATAGGGGTAATAAGGACTTAGTACAAAACCATTTATTGAAACATGAATCCCATTAATTCGGCCTAAAATCATAAGCAAGCAGATCCCGATTTTTCTTTTTTATTCTTACACGTTCTTATCTACGGAATAGCTTCTGAATTTGCTTAGCTCCATGTCAATTATGAAACAACGGCAGAAACCCCCTCCCTTTCTTCCCGGTTTTTTTAGAGCCATTTGTCTCGGTTGCCAACTAGGATGGGGCAGCCGGGACAAATGCACCCCCACATTCGTCCCGGTTGTGTTACGAACCGGGATAAATGGGTCGTCCACGTGGCCACTGCGGGCTGGTCCCCATTCGTCCCGGTTCGTAACAAGAACCGGGATGAATACCTGCCAGCACTAGGTCCTACCTGCCAGCCCAAATTAGGGCCAGTATTGGCTAGTCAACCCACCAGCCACGATCAGGTGGTCAATGCAGGCCCACCTGTCAGCGACCCACTGCCCCACCGCGTGGCCGCCTTGCAGTGAGCAACCGCCCCTGTCAATTCTGCGTGTCCTCCTTGCAGCGAGCAACCGCCCTGGTCAAAACGGCCTGGCCCACCTGCCAGCGACCCACCGCCCCCCATCGTCTTCCTCACACGGCCACGTGGCTTCCTCGGTTTCACGTTCGCTTGGCCTCCTTGTTTTCATCGCCCCCTGCGGTGGCTGGGTTCTTTAAAAAAGGACCACGACCATACGACCCCAGTTCACACTCTCCTAGCCCTAGCATCTCCACACTCGCCGAACTAGCACTCGTCGAACCAGCCCTCTCCGGAGCCATGTCTCGATGGTTCAAGACCCCAAAGAACCAGTCGGAGTCCGGCAGCTCCTCCAGCCGGCGCACCGCTCCATCGCGCGCCAGCTCCCGTCCTCCTCCTCCGCCACCGCAGGGGGCGTTCGGCAACGCGCCGCGGGGTGTCGGGGAAGCGGCTCGCCGTTCCGTTGCACCGGAGGCGGCTCTGAAGAAGAAACAGATGCGCCGCTACGTCCATGTCGTCGAGTGCTGGTGGCATTGGAACGATGCCACCCGCATCTACTGGCCCGACGTCCACCTGCCAGATGACTGTCACCTAAATCTGCAGCGGATCCCGGTGCCGCGATTCTGGCAAGGCGGACAAGATCGAGCACGGCCGCCGCCTCCTCCCCGCGGACCTCCTCGATGACTCCACCTACGCGCCAAACTCCCCCCACTGACCGGTGGTTCGCGGAGGAGCACGAAGACCGCCTCCATGCCTTCTTCGCGCCTGCCCCAGAACCGCCGCGGCAGCCCGCGACGTACACCGCGTCGCCACCCGGCTAGGAGTCGAAATTGTGGTTCGAGGAGGAGGACCACGACGACGACGACCCGGAGATGCAGGAGGCCTACGCGTTGTCCCGGCGCTCCCTCGCCGAGGACGAGACCAGGCGTTGGGAGGACATGCTGGCCGCGATGGCGGAGGATCTGCCGCCACCGCATCCACTGCTTTGGTGGCAGCAGATGAACCACGAGCTGGAGGCCGTGGAGGATCTGCCGCCACCACCGTGTCGACTGCCGCGTGGGTCCGTTGGCCAGTCATGATGCTGGACTGGCGGCATTTGGGCGCAGGAGGAGCAGGAGCAGCAGCCGGAGGAGCAGCACCTTCCGGTGCAGGAGCAACGCAGAGCCAGCTGCCGCCGGCCTATCTCTGGAAGGCGCCGGAGTACCAGGTCCTCTCCGACGACGAATAGGCCTCCGGCGCTGCCGCAGCGTCCCCCCCCCATGTAATGGCCCTAGCCACCCCTCCTATGTAATTGCCCTAGCCCCCCCCCCCTATGTAATGGCCCTTTAGGCCCCCAATCAATACATGTATTGGCTACCATTTGTCCTAGCGGTTCCACTGCAGGCGCCCATCGGGACTAATGCCCTTTCTGGCTCTGGATGAAAGGTGTGGCTTCTACTAGTGTGAGTTTGTGTGCGCATGGTAGAGATAGAAAAACGCATTACGACGCTACTAGCCAGGGCTTGGCCATTCTTCTCAAACAATGGAGACGATAAAATTGTATCTAATGATTAATGAGTTCTAAATTTTCCCTAGCTGAAGCCATCATCTTTCCAATCTAGAATACCACCTTGTCTTGAAGAAACTACGCATATAGATGCATGCAGTTGTTCCAATTAATCTAGACTAACACCTTGTCGTCAATGATGCTTGATGCCTGTGTAACAACCGTGGTTGTACATGAGTAGGTGACGTCGTCGTGGGGGGCCTGGAGTTGGTGGCTGCTGCGCAGTTGTGCGTGTGTGTGCGTGACCTGTGGGTGTGTGAGTTGTTGGGCAATATATAAGCCCCAAAGGAGAAGGAGACAGACAGAAAAGAAATAGAAGAAACTTATCCCCTGTCTTTCTCTCTCTCTCGTCTGCCCCCTTGCTGCCGTCTGCATCCGTCTCTTCTTCCTCTAGTTCATTCTCTGGCAGCAGGGAACTCCATCTCACGCCTCGATTCATCGCAGGCCAAGGGGTAGTTACAGTGGTATCAGAGGTTGGGTCGATCTGCTATTCGCGTTTCCGTTCGGCTTGCAGCTGTGAAATTCCTGGTGGAGGTTATCGGATCGGAGCAAGCTCGATTTCGATCGGAATTGCTCTGAACCGTGTCAATCCCGAGACTAGTTGGCTGGGCTTGACGAGCGAGTCGCGACGACACCTCCCAAGCCATCACCGCAGACGCAGTTCGTTTTGGAGGCGATGAGCGAGACGGCGGCACGAACGGACGAGGCGCTCATGGCGATTCGTGCCAGCCTCGAGCTCGTTCAAACACATACGGGTTCGCTCGATGCGCGCATAGGGTTGCTCGACACTTCATATCAACAGGTAGCGAGCCAACTCGATTTCAATTCACGAGCAGTGGGTTATCACACAAGGATCATGGACGGCATTGAGCGGCGTCAGGAGTCCCTATCTCAGCAGATGGCAGTCACTGCAGAGGCGGTGGCGAAGTTGGCAAGCGCAAAACCGTCGATCACAGTGAATATCGAGGACAAGGACGGGGACATAGGGACCGGTCGGAGCAAGTCAATACTGGGTTCTCCGACGGCTGGCAGTAGCGGAGGAGACCCGAATCTGGGGGCGACTCGTCCAGGTTTGGCAAGTACACACAGGCAGCCGGATCCGGGCATTGGCGCTGGGTTGTGTGGAGGAGATGGAGGCCGTGGACGGGGGCGACCACCGGACGAGCACCTTGGAGGCAACCGACCGGCAACACCAAAGCTGTCCTTCCCCAAATTTGATGGAAGTTTTCCGCGTATCTGGAGGGACAATTGCATGGATTATTTTACAGTGATGAACACAACACCCTTGATGTGGCTTACCACTGCTCGGCTACACCTGGAAGGTAATGCCAAACACTGGTTCCAAGCTTACAAAATGCGCAATGAGGTGCTTTCCTGGGAGGTGTTCATAGTGGCAGTGGAGGCGAAATTCGGAGTGGACGACCACAGACAGTTCATGACGGCACTCATTCAACTAAAGCAAAAAGGGTCGATATCTGAATATTGTGTCGAGTTTAAGGAGTTGATGTTCAAACTGTGTGGCCACAACCCGCATTACGATGAAACAATGTTTGTGGGGCATTTTTTTTAAAGGATTGAAGCCTGAGCTTAGAATGGCAGTAGCAGCTCAACTACCAGACACTATGGATCGAGCAATTATTTTGGCACACGTTCAAGAGGACCTGAGCACTCAATACAAGCCTTGGGCTGGCAAGGGACAGACACATCACAAAACTGATGCGATTCGACCAGTGGGAAAATCTGGGCAAGGGGAATTGTGGAAGGAACGTCAGCTTAAAGAATATCGTCGGGAAAATGGGTTGTGTTATCGTTGTGGTGAGAAATATGAGCCAACTCATGTCTGCACACAAAAGGCAATGGCGGGGCAATGGCGGTAGTACAACCATTGACAGTGGAAGATCATGCGGTGCATCTATCACCTGATGTGCTTGACATGATAGAACTGCAGGAAATCATTGAAGCAAGGGAATTGTCACTCTCAGTTAATGCATTGTCGGGGGCGGAGGAGGGAGACACAGTACGCATCCGTGCTCTTGTAAAGAACCAAGTCATGTTATTGTTAGTGGATTCAGGCAGCAGTCATAGCTTCTTGAGTTCTCAGTTTGTGGAGCGAATCAACTGCCAAACAACACCAATTGCTCCAGTTTCTATCAGAGTGGCAAATAATGAATTGATGCACTGCATCCAAATGATCAAGGACTTTGAGTGGTGGACACATGGAGAAACATTTACTCATGATATGCGCATATTACCTCTAGGGCATATGACGCCATTCTTGGCATGGATTGGCTAAAGCTCCAAGGCGACATGTGTTGCAACTGGGAAAAGAAAACAATGAAGTTTGTGCATAAAGGAATGGAGGTGACACTGACTGGCCTACAGCCAACACCACTACTGCCAATACAGGAAGTACCCATTGAGCAGGTCATCAAGTGGAGTAAAGGAAATGATGTTTGGGCGATTGCGGTGCTGGATAGCGTAGCTGATCAAGTACAGAGTACGTTGCCAGCAGAAATACAAACTGTGCTCTCAGATTTCGAGCAGGTGTTCACTGAGCCCAAGGAACTACCGCTGTCAAGGGTATATGACCACACTATTCCCCTGAAACCTGGTGCAGCACCGGTAAATGCATGCCCCTACAGATACTCACTGTAACATCCCAAGTATGAAAAACCACCCCTAGAATGTTTGATTCTTGTTTAATTAAAGTTTTGCATCATGTCATCATACTCATTGAATTGTTTACATTTGTTTTGCATTTGTTTTCCTTTTGTTTGCATCTGTTTTTCTTTGTTTTCACAATTGAAATTCAAACAATATTCAAACCTTTGTTTCATACTTGCTCTGTTACAATCTTTCCAAATAAAAAGGTTCAAATTAAACTTCCAATTGTTTCCATTTTAATCCATAAGGTTCAACTATTAAAAATGGTGGCTTTTAATCAATCACTTAATTCAAATGATTATTCAAATTCAAATACTTTCTTCCAAACAGCAACCTTTTGGAATTAATGTTAATTACACAACAATAATAATCATTTGCTTCCAATTAAAACTATATGATCACCCCATTTAATTTTGGTTTGCAATAATCACTTAATCTCAAAATCATTTAAATTGGAATCAAATTTCAAACAGCACCCAACTTCAAATTATGAAAATTACCAAAACAACTCTAATCATTTGTTCTAATTAAACAATAGGGTTCACCTTATTAAAAATCTTGTTTTCAATAATAATCATTTAATAAGCAAATTCTTTCAAATTTGAGTTAAATCACAAACAGCAATTTAAAATTGAAACTTTTGGAAAACAAAGTTGGCATTTAGTTGCTATTGTAATAACTAACTCACCCAAATTTTTCTAGATTTTTCCTAACTCAAAAACTCATCTATTTCTTCCATTTTCATTTTCTGCAAAAAAAAAAACAGAGGAAAAAATCAAAAAAAAAAAAAAAAAAAAACGCTCACACGGGCCAGGGGAGCAGCCCAACCCAACTCCCTGGCCCGATACCCCTTCGCGCGCCCCCTCCTTCTCTTTCCCGTACGGCAGCACATCGGGCGGTGCCACGGCGGCAGCAGTACCGCGCCGACGGCCACTGTGCCTCCCCTACCCCTATATCTACCCCCTAGCACCCCCCGAGCTTGCCCTAGACACCTACTCCCTCCTCCCTCGAGCTCCGCCGCCGTTCCACTCTCTCTGCCACCCTCCACCTCACCTCTGAAACTCACCCCGGCGAGCCCTCCTCTGAATCCATGGACGCCGCCGCCGCTGCAGTGCGCCACCTCCCAACTTAGCTGCGGGGATCGAACCGCCACCGCTCCCTCTCCATCACCGACACCTACGTGGAGCACGAGGGGACCTGCAGCACCGCCGCCGTCCGTGCCATCGTCGTCGAGCTGCTCCCTCTGCAACCCTCCCGGTGATCACCTCCTCCTCCTCACCGTGCTCTCCTTCCTCCTCTCTGCCTTGCGCAAGCACGCACACCAGCACGCACTCCTCAGCACCAGCACACACATTTCCACGAGCCAGCAGCAGCATCGCCGCGTAGCTCACCGCCGGCGACCGCACCGTTTCTGTCCAAGTTTCAGAAACGTTCGTTCGTCAGTTAAATTCAGACTCGCTATCTGAACCTTATCTTGTTCGCGTAGCGTATATTGTCAAACGTTCGAGAGCAGCGCAGTGGTTGCACGCAGCGTACGCGCACGGGAGCCCAGGGTTCGAGCCCTGGCGCCCACGGGATTTATCCCAACTTTTTGCGCAGCGCACTGACAGGGTGGCCCCCCCTGTCAGCTGCTGTGAGCGCGTTGCTGCCACGCGTGCATCCACGCTGGCCCTGGGCCCCTCTGTCAGTGGCCGCGGCTGGCCACTGCAGAGTAGAAAATGGTTTTCAACCTTTTTCTTTTTCAATTAAATCCTTTTTATTCACAGTTTGGTCCTCAAATTTAAAAAGCTAATAACTTTTATTTTATAATTCCAAATAACAAAAATAAAATATGTACACTGTACCAAATTTAATTCTCTACCTGTTTATAACTTTTGTTTCTGTTTTGAATATTTTAAGTGCATTCCAAATTTGAATTCAAACAATTCATTTGTAATTTGAATAATTGCATAATTAATTCATACTTAATCCAAATAATGCAAATAAAATATGTTTTCCATGCCATTTTGAACCATCTTTCCAAATATAAATTTTGTTTCATGTTTTGAATAATTAAAATTGCTTAAATAATTTAAACCTTGTTTAAATCATTTAAATTTGCTAAATTCATAACTTGCTCAAGTTAAATTATTTTTGAACTTATGAAATATATTTTCAAACTAGAAAAGTATAAACTTTTCAAATATGAATTTGAATTTATGTTTTGAACAAATAAAATTCAAATAAATTTCAAACTTGTTTTAAATTCATTTAAAACTTGTTCAAACTTGTTTAATTAATAATTAAATCATTGCAATTCCTTTTTCAATAATTGAAACATGTAATCCACCTAAACTTGTGTGTTCTTTTCAAATATGAATTTTGTTATTCATTTTGAACAATTTAAAGTGGTGAAAACAACAAATAATTGTGCAACACCTTTAAGTAACCAAAAATTCCCTAACTTAATAAATAAATTTCTAAATTGGTAAACCTTATTTCCAATTGATTCTATCGTTGTTATTTTGTTGTTTTCCTCATCCATGCATCATACTAAACCACTTTCACCTGTTGATTAGTTGAAAAACAAATATTCCAACCTTATTTGATGGGCTTTTCATATGCAACCCCAATTTGCATGTGGGTCCATTTAATCATGTTGTTACCATGTCAACTAGTTTATCTTGATGCATCAATTAAATTGTCATGCATCATCCCATGATTGTGCATTATGACATGTTATTGATTGTTTGTTCTCTGCGTTGTTTGTTTGCTTCTTCTCGGATAGACGACGACGTTGAGACAGACGATACTTACGACACCCCTTCTGAGGATCTAGCTCAGTACCAGGCTGCTGAGTTTGCAGGCAAGTTATCACTCACATGAACCACTGTGTTCCTTTCAACATTGGTTACCGATACTTTCCGTTGTCTATTTCTGCTAGCCCTATGAGTAGTTGTTTCTGTTACGAACCTATCACATGTTATCCTTTAACCCTGATATTGCCTCACCTCCACACCTATAACCCCTTTGTTTGTTGCACGTGTCCTACTAGCATGCTTAGGGTTGTTTCTGCTCGAGTCTGTTACCCGTTACTTTCTGTTACTATATTTCTATTATGTTCTGGGGTTCGATGTTAAACAACAACCTGTTAATCTTGAGGTAATAATAATTTGCTGATAAGGCACCGGCAGGAGGCCCGGCGTGGTTTTGAGACCTGCTAGTGTCGACCCTAATAGGAAAAGGGTCTTGTCTACCGATCCATGATGAGCGCACTATCCGCATGTGGGAAGCGTGTATGGGCGCCCCCCTCAATTTGATTCGATTCACATCTCGTCCAAATCGCCACACTTAGTTCGGGCTTTCCATTTGCTGCACGCATATGCAGGTACGAACCCGAGGCCAGGGTGGAACTTTTGTAGTCGGCATTTAGGGCGGCGTGGTCTTCCAGTGCTATGAGGGTCCCCTTTTCTTCGTTGGGCTCGATTAGCCGCACACGCACAGCACGTGGTTCTTTGGGCTTGATGCGAAGAAGAGTTGAGTTGTGTTGAGTGCCCCGCTTGGTGGAAGGGCCCTTCCATCTGGCGGGTTATTCTTACGTGTACGGCTAAATTGGTGCACCCCTGCAGGGATAAATCTTCTCGAGAAGCCGTGTTTTCCGCGGTTATGGTTAACTTGGTGAAAGTACTGGCTAACAAGTACTCAGAACAACTTACACCTAACTAATGATAACTTGACTAGTAATAGTCTTATTGACACAATAACTTGAACCATCATTAATCCAACTGTGTGAGTTATCCTCGGATTGCTTCTTTGGATAAGGGGCGAAATCCAGGATGGGTTTGTTTGGTGGTTAGTTGGTTAAGATACGCTATCTTATCCCCTTTCTGATAGCCGGAAGTTGTAGTATGTTCTGTAGTTGGTTAGGGCAGCCAGTTGCAGCATCTTTTATATCCCCTTTCTTCCGTTGAACCCAAGGCATCTGTGCTTGGTGTTGACGGGTTACACTTTGGTGAACTGTGAGTCTTGCTTGCCAGTACGTTTATGTACTGACCCCTTTGGGGCTGTGGTTTCCGCAGACTACGCTTACGAGGATCCCCGTGATGGCTACTACGTGGAGTTTGACGAGGCTGCTGACGAGTAGATAGCGGACCCGTGCATGATCCGAGACATCGTGGATGGGCTCCGTCTTTTCGTTTTCGGCTTCTTAAGCCTATTTGGATTTGTCTGTACTCAGACCCTTTGAATGCTTCCGCTGAGATGTAAGGATGTGATGTTGGGACATGTGTCCTCTGGATGATTGTATTTGCTATCTCTGCTCTAGTCAGAGCTATTTGCAACTTATTTCCATCTTTTGTGTCTTAGAGATATGTTGTGTTATCATTCTGTTAAACGCCGTTGACGTACCATGTGTGTATGGTATGAAGTACGTCAATGGTAGTATCCTGATTTCTATGGGATGGTTTACGTAGACGATGAACAGTAGGGGTTGGTTGTCACACATACGTGTGTTGGCCTACTCGTAAGAGATGCGGGTGCCGGTAAGCCCCGTAATCCAATCAACTACTGTTCAACGGAACTGCGAGTATCCTCTAGAAGTCCGGGTGCGACAAATGGTATCAGAGCCTGTCTGCCTGTAGGATCCCTTTTACTGGTCGCAGTTGAGTCTAGAAACTATTTTTGTAGCTATATAGGAAAAATGAAACGTGAGAGTAGGAATTCTGCCATTTTATTTCTTTCCCCACCCACCCTCCCTTTTCTGGTAAGGAAGTGCAACGTTGTTTTCTCTTCTCACCTAAACTTTCAAGTTAGGATTTCACGAATCCTGGTTTCTCTGGGATAGTTATATCTACTAGTCCATAGGAATGGAGGTGGTTGTGACATGATTTATCATGTTGCCTACTCATGATTGAGAACGAAGGCGTGTAAGCCCCGGAAGCAGATCCTCTATTCCTTAAGCAGTAGATATTGATCCTTTAGAAGCCCGGATGGGGTTTTCCGTAGTACCTCAGGAGTTTTTGGTCTCGTGTTTCCCGATGTTGCTTCGATATCCTGTTCTTCTCAACATCCTTTTCGTCCGTTGAAACCTTGTTGTTGCTTTCCACTTCAGTTCTCTACCGGCGTCTAATCAAAACTTCCCCGATCATCTGCAGATGGATCTCAGGTTCTACCCGCAGGTGGTTCGGATGACTCGTTGCGAGAGCACTGCCGGTTATCCGGAGATGCTGAGAGACATGGTCACTTATCTGGGGTTCCGTTGGGCACCAGAGTACCAGGTCTACGAGCAGCAGCGAGAGTTTGACCAGACCTACTACCAGGCTATCGTCTACATTCTGTCAGATGATGGCATGAGCGTTCTCCACCGCTACGAGGCAGTAGGTTCCACCGTGGATATGGCCGTGCAGCAGGCAGCTTACGTGAGTCTCACCGTCCTTCGTGCTGACTACTGGGGATTTGACGATTCTATCTATCGCCACATCCCCCGTGGTTACATCACTTCGGAGGGAGCTCACTTCACTCTCTACGACAACTTGGATGTCTACGAGCATGATAACACCAGGCTGCACACCACCGCTCAGTTTGTGAGGCACAGTGACGCAGTTGCCAGCACACTATCTCAGGAGTTGGCTTCAGTCAGGGAGCAGCTCTACCTTGCTTTGACTCGTCTGGCGACGTACACCACAGACTTTGTTGGAGATGAGCGCTTTGCACGTTTCGATCAGCCAGTTGGTCGTCGTCTGCCAGATGCTGGAGGTTACGAGCCGATCAGAGGTCCACTCCTCAACCTTGGTGCTGGTTACACTAGGATTCCGCGCTTTGGAGCACAGGGAGTCGACGCTATGTACTTCACCACACCTAGAGTCGCTCTCAGACCACGTCAGATCTATGTGGATCGTCGTTCTACCTACTTTCGTGGGCGTGCTCCTCACCGTACCTCTCGTCGTACTACTCACCGCCGTCCTGCGTGATGAGCATGGGAGTACCGATGTATCCATTCTTAGCTATGTTTAGTTATCCTTTGGCATTCGAACCATTTATGGTGTTGGATATTCTGATGTATTTGAACATGTGATGATGTACCTGTTGGTTATCTATTCATGCGTCGGAATAATCTCTCTTTTCGGTTACCAAGTCTATCCTTTTGCTGTTGTTGTGCTAAAATGCATTTCCATTCAGGATGCCGCCAACAAGGAACAACCCGCCTGAGCCACCGCCAATCACGGAGCTGTTGACTCAGACGACTCAGGTCGTAACGCAGATGGCCCAGTTCCAGGCTAATCAGCACAACAACCAGAATGCTCCACGAGTCAGTATCAAGGAGTTTCTGAGTCTGGGCCCGAGAGCTTTCGTGGCAACACGCGAGCCTCTGGATGCTGATGACTGGATCCGTGAGATGGCCAAGGCTCTGGACATTGCTCACGTTGCTGAGGAAGACAAAGTCAAGTATGCCTCCTACCTACTGAAGGGTCAGGCAGCTACTTGGTGGGAGAACTACCAGACCATGAGAGCTGGCTACCCAATCACCTGGGGTTGTTTCAAGGAAGCTTTCCTGAAGCACCACATTCCAGATGGTCTCATGGAAAGGATGCGTGAAGAGTTTTGCTCTCTCAAGCAGGGAAAGCTGGACGTCATTGGCTATCAGAGTGAGTTCTATCGCCTCGCTCGTTACGCTGGTGATGAGGTGTCCACTGAGGCTAAGAAGATGGCAAGGTTCCGCAGAGGGTTTAACCCGGAACTCAAGTACGCCCTCACCAACATCAAGGCCAAAGACTTCGAGGAGCTCGTTAACACCGCGCTCAATGAAGAAAATGGGCGCAGGGCGTTCGAAGAGTCTCGAAAGCACTCGCGTGAGGGTGGTTCCTCCTCCAACATGAC
This sequence comes from Alopecurus myosuroides, assembly GCA_028641055.1. Taxonomy (NCBI): domain Eukaryota; kingdom Viridiplantae; phylum Streptophyta; class Magnoliopsida; order Poales; family Poaceae; genus Alopecurus; species Alopecurus myosuroides. The sequence continues at coordinate 513,621,447 of CM054057.1, forward strand.
CACCCCTCCGCAGAAGCGCCGCATCTGGGTGCCAAATGCTGCTGTCACTCGGGCTCCATATGCCCAAGCTTCTCCAGGCTTTGCTCCCCGCCCACCCAACCCATCTCAGATGCATGGTCAGAGGTTTTCAATGGGGCAGCCAAGGCCAGATACTCCTCGTGTCGTCACTTGCTACAAATGCAAGCAGACGGGGCACTACGCTGACAAGTGCACTCAGAGGCAGCTACCTCCACCACCACCTCGTCCCAACACAAACCAGGCAATGGTGCGTGCTCCCCCGGCTAAAGCCTTCAACTCCAACAACAGGCCTGTCGGGAGGACCGCGAGGGTGAATCATGTCAAGGTCGACAAAGCTGAGGAAGCTGCTGACGTCGTTCTCGGTACATTCCCCGTAAACTCTATTCCAACTAAAGTGTTGTTTGATACCGGAGCATCGCATTCTTTCATGTCAAAGATCTTTGCGACAGCAGTTAAAATCCCCTTTGTTGGTTTGGGTTCCCCGCTAGTAGTAAACTCCCCTGGAGCAACTATGCAAACTTCCAAGATCAGTCATAAAAATCAGATCCTAATTGGAGGTCACATATTCATTGCTTCTCTAATTCTGCTTGGCAATTCTGACATTGATGTCATTCTTGGCATGGATTGGTTGAAGGCCAATAAAGCTACGATTGATTGTGCTCAGAAGTCAATAACTCTGTTCCACCCTTCTGGCCAGATAGTCTATTCTCCAAATGAATCAAGTTCTGTTCAGCTATACACCCTCGATGCTAAACCTCTACCTCTACTCGAAAATGTTCCGGTGGTTTGTGAATTCCCTGACGTCTTTCCAGAAGAGTTGCCAGGGATGCCTCCGGACAGATCAGTTGAGTTCGTGATCGAGCTTGAACCAGGTACTGCTCCAATCTCTATGCACCCATACAAGATAGCTCCTCCTGGACTGAAATTGTTGAAGGAGCAAATCGATATGTACATGGAAAAAGGTTACATTCAACCTAGTTCTTCGGCTTGGGGTTGCCCAACTCTGTTCGTTGCAAAGAAGGATCAAACAAAGAGACTCGTTGTTGACTATCGTCCTCTTAACAAGAAAACCATCAAAAACAAATATCCAATTCCTCGTATCGATGATCTTTTTGATCAACTTGCTGGAGCCTCAATATTCTCCAAGTTGGACTTGAGAATGGGTTACCATCAGATAAAGATCAGAAAGGAAGATATTCCAAAAACAGCTTTCACCACTCGGTACGGTCTATATGAATACACCGTCATGTCCTTTGGTCTCACCAATGCACCGACGACATTCTCTAGACTCATGAATTCTGTCTTCCATGAATACCTTGACAAGTTCGTTGTGGTATATCTTGATGACATTCTGGTCTACTCCAAATCTGAGGAAGAGCATGGAGAACATCTTCGTCTCACTCTCATGAAACTTCGCGAGCATCGTCTATATGCCAAATTCTCCAAATGTGAGTTCTGGATTCCAGAAGTTGCTTACCTTGGTCATGTCATCTCTGCCAAGGGCATAGCCATAGATCCAGAAAAGGTTAAAGCAGTTGTTGATTGGAAGCCTCCTAAGACGGTGAAGCAAGTCAGAAGTTTTCTTGGCTTGGCTAGCTATTGCCGTCGTTTCGTCCAAAACTTCTCCAAGATTGCCAAACCTCTCATTGATCTCACCAAGAAGGACAAGAAGTTCGTTTGGTCTCAACAGTGTGATGAAAGTTTCAATCTCCTGAAGACTAAACTCACTTCTACACCAGTTCTGGTTGGCCCAGATACTACCAAACCTTTCCAGATATTCTGTGATGCATCTCTCCAAGGTCTAGGTGCAGTTCTTATGCAAGAACGTCAAGTTGTGGCTTATGCTTCACGTCAGTTGAATGCACATGAGCAAAACTATCCCACACATGACCTAGAACTTGCAGCAGTTGTGTTTGCCCTCAAGAAATGGAGGCAATACTTGTTGGGTAACCGCACTGAAATCTTTTCCGATCATAAGAGTCTGAAATACATCTTCACTCAACCAGATCTAAACCTCAGGCAAAGGAGATGGATTGAAAAGATTAAAGACTTTGATCTTACCATTTCTTACACTCCAGGCAAGGCTAATGTTATGGCCGATGCTCTCAGTCGCAAGTCGTATTGCAATAATCTCATGATCATGGAAAGCCAACCTCCACTTCATGAAGAATTCCAGAAGCTGAACCTTGGTCTTGTTCCTCAAGGCTATCTTGCAAGCTTGACAGCCAGTCCAACTCTCGAGGATAAGATTCGTTCTGAACAACTTCGTGATGCTGAAATCAAGAAGATGGTAGAACACATCAAAGAAGGCAAGGATAAATTTAAGTCATTCTCAATTGATGACAAGGGAACTGTGTTCTTCGAAGGACGCATTGCAGTTCCTCAGATCCAAAGTCTCAAAGATGTTATTCTCAAGGAGGCTCATGAAACTCCTCTCTCCATCCACCCTGGAAGTACAAAGATGTACCAGGATCTTAAGACACTGTATTGGTGGCCTGGCATGAAACGTGAAATTGCTCAATACGTTTCTGAATGCGACGTTTGTCAACGTGTTAAGGCAGTCCATCAGAAAACAGCCGGTCTTGTACAACCTCTGAAAATCCCTGAGTGGAAGTGGGACATGATTGAAATGGACTTCGTCACTGGTTTTCCAAAGTCCAAGAAGGGCAACGATGCAATCTTCGTTGTCATTGATCGTCTCACTAAAGTAGCTCACTTCTTTGCTGTCAAAGAAACAATCTCAGCTAGCCAGTTAGCAGAGCTCTACACAGCAAAGATTGTTCCTCTTCATGGTGTTCCTTTGGAAATAAGCTCAGACCGTGGAAGCATATTCACTTCTCATTTCTGGAAAAGCTTTCAAGAAGCATTGGGCACCAAACTTCTGTTCAGCACAGCCTACCATCCTCAGTCTCAAGGGCAAGTCGAGAGAGTCAATCAGATTCTCGAGGATATGCTCAGAGCATGTGGTCTCTCCTTTGGCATGAAATGGGAGGATTGCCTTCCATATGCTGAATTCTCCTACAACAACAGCTTCCAGGCAAGCCTGGGCATGGCACCGTTTGAAGCTCTGTATGGCCGCAGATGCAGGAGTCCAATCAATTGGTCTGGAGCTGGTGAACGTTCACTCTTAGGCCCTGACATTGTTAAGGAAGCCGAGGAGAAAGTTCGTATCATTCGTGACAATCTCAAGATTGCTCAGTCTCGTCAGAAAAGCTACTATGACAGCAAGCACAGGGATATGATCTATGCACCTGGTGACAAGGCATATCTCCGTGTAACTCCCCTCAGAGGCACTCATCGTTTTGGTGTGAAAGGAAAGCTTGAACCAAGATACATTGGTCCTTTCAACATTCTCTCAAGGCGTGTGGAAAATGCCTATCGTCTCGAACTTCCAGAAAAACTATCCAAGGTGCACGATGTGTTTCACGTGTCACAACTCAAGAGGTGTTTCAAAGATCCAGATCGTGCAGTTGATCATGATTCCATTGAACTGCAAGATGATCTCTCTTATGAGGAGCACCCTGTTCGTATTCTCGATGAGACCGAGCATAAGACTCGCAACAAGAGCACCAAGTTCTTGAAAGTGCAGTGGTCGCATCATTCCGATAAAGAGGCAACGTGGGAGACCGAAGAGGATCTTCGCAAGAAGTATCCGGACCTTTTCTCTTCTCAGTAGGAATCTCGGGGCGCGATTCCTTCAAGGGGGGGCGTTTTGTAACATCCCAAGTATGAAAAACCACCCCTAGAATGTTTGATTCTTGTTTAATTAAAGTTTTGCATCATGTCATCATACTCATTGAATTGTTTGCATTTGTTTTGCATTTGTTTTCCTTTTGTTTGCATCTGTTTTTCTTTGTTTTCACAATTGAAATTCAAACAATATTCAAACCTTTGTTTCATACTTGCTCTGTTACAATCTTTCCAAATAAAAAGGTTCAAATTAAACTTCCAATTGTTTCCATTTTAATCCATAAGGTTCAACTATTAAAAATGGTGGCTTTTAATCAATCACTTAATTCAAATGATTATTCAAATTCAAATACTTTCTTCCAAACAGCAACCTTTTGGAATTAATGTTAATTACACAACAATAATAATCATTTGCTTCCAATTAAAACTATATGATCACCCCATTTAATTTTGGTTTGCAATAATCACTTAATCTCAAAATCATTTAAATTGGAATCAAATTTCAAACAGCACCCAATTTCAAATTATGAAAATTACCAAAACAACTCTAATCATTTGTTCTAATTAAACAATAGGGTTCACCCTATTAAAAATCTTGTTTTCAATAATAATCATTTAATAAGCAAATTCTTTCAAATTTGAGTTAAATCACAAACAGCAATTTAAAATTGAAACTTTTGGAAAACAAAGTTGGCATTTAGTTGCTATTGTAATAACTAACTCACCCAAATTTTTCTAGATTTTTCCTAACTCAAAAACTCATCTATTTCTTCCATTTTCATTTTCTGCAAAAAAAAAAACAGAGGAGAAAATCAAAAAAATAAATAAAAAGAAAACGCTCACACGGGCCAGGGGAGCAGCCCAGCCCAACTCCCTGGCCCGATACCCCTTCGCGCGCCCCCCTCCTTCTCTTTCCCGTACGGCAGCACATCGGGCGGTGCCACGGCGGCAGCAGTACCGCGCCGACGGCCACTGTGCCTCCCCTACCCCTATATCTACCCCCTAGGACCCCCCGAGCTTGCCCTAGACACCTACTCCCTCCTCCCTCGAGCTCCGCCGCCGTTCCACTCTCTCTGCCACCCTCCACCTCACCTCTGAAACTCACCCCGGCGAGCCCTCCTCTGAATCCATGGACGCCGCCGCCGCTGCAGTGCGCCACCTCCCAACTTAGCTGCGGGGATCGAACCGCCACCGCTCCCTCTCCATCACCGACACCTACGTGGAGCACGAGGGGACCTGCAGCACCGCCGCCGTCCGTGCCATCGCCGTCGAGCTCCTCCCTCTGCAACCCTCCCGGTGATCACCTCCTCCTCCTCACCGTGCTCTCCTTCCTCCTCTCTGCCTTGCGCAAGCACGCACACCAGCACGCACTCCTCAGCACCAGCACGCACGTTTCCACGAGCCAGCAGCAGCATCGCCGCGTAGCTCACCGCCGGCGACCGCACCGTTTCTGTCCAAGTTTCAGAAACGTTCGTTCGTCAGTTAAATTCAGACTCGCTATCTGAACCCTATCCTGTTCGCGTAGCGTATACTGTCAAACGTTCGAGAGCAGCGCAGTGGTTGCACGCAGTGTACGCGCACGGGAGCCCAGGGTTCGAGCCCTGGCGCCCGCGGGATTTATCCCAACTTTTTGCGCAGCGCACTGACAGGGTGGCCCCCCCTGTCAGCTGCTGTGAGCGCGTTGCTGCCACGCGTGCATCCACGCTGGCCCTGGGCCCCTCTGTCAGTGGCCGCGGCTGGCCACTGCAGAGTAGAAAATGGTTTTCAACCTTTTTCTTTTTCAATTAAATCCTTTTTATTCACAGTTTGGTCCTCAAATTTAAAAAGCTAATAACTTTTATTTTATAATTCCAAATAACAAAAATAAAATATGTACACTGCACCAAATTTAATTCTCTACCTGTTTATAACTTTTGTTTTCTGTTTTGAATATTTTAAGTGCATTCCAAATTTGAATTCAAACAATTCATTTGTAATTTGAATAATTGCATAATTAATTCATACTTAATCCAAATAATGCAAATAAAATATGTTTTCCATGCCATTTTGAACCATCTTTCCAAATATAAATTTTGTTTCATGTTTTTAATAATTAAAATTGCTTAAATAATTTAAACCTTGTTTAAATCATTTAAATTTGCTAAATTCATAACTTGCTCAAGTTAAATTATTTTTGAACTTATGAAATATGTTTTCAAACTAGAAAAGTATAAACTTTTCAAATATGAATTTGAATTTATGTTTTGAACAAATAAAATTCAAATAAATTTCAAACTTGTTTTAAATTCATTTAAAACTTGTTCAAACCTGTTTAATTAATAATTAAATCATTGCAATTCCTTTTTCAATAATTGAAACATGTAATCCACCTAAAATTGTGTGTTCTTTTCAAATATGAATTCTGTTATTCATTTTGAACAATTTAAAGTGGTGAAAACAACAAATAATTGTGCAACACCTTTAAGTAACCAAAAATTCCCTAACTTAATAAATAAATTTCTAAATTGGTAAACCTTATTTCCAATTGATTCTATTGTTGTTATTTTGTTGTTTTCCTCATCCATGCATCATACTAAACCACTTTCACCTGTTGATTAGTTGAAAAACAAATATTCCAACCTTATTTGATGGGCTTTTCATATGCAACCCCAATTTGCATATGGGTCCATTTAATCATGTTGTTACCATGTCAACTAGTTTATCTTGATGCATCAATTAAATTGTCATGCATCATCCCATGATTGTGCATTATGCCATGTTATTGATTGTTTGTTCTCTGCGTTGTTTGTTTGCTTCTTCTCGGATAGACGACGACGTTGAGACAGACGATACTTACGACACCCCTTCTGAGGATCTAGCTCAGTACCAGGCTGCTGAGTTTGCAGGCAAGTTATCACTCACATGAACCACTGTGTTCCTTTCAACATTGGTTACCGATACTTTCCGTTGTCTATTTCTGCTAGCCCTATGAGTAGTTGTTTCTGTTACGAACCTATCACATGTTATCCTTTAACCCTGATATTGCCTCACCTCCACACCTATAACCCCTTTGTTTGTTGCCCATGTCCTACTAGCATGCTTAGGGTTGTTTCTGCTCGAGTCTGTTACCCGTTACTTTCTGTTACTATATTTCTATTATGTTCTGGGGCTCGATATTAAACAACAACCTGTTAATCTTGAGGTAATAATAATTTGCTGATAAGGCACCGGCACGAGGCCCGGCGTGGTTTTGAGGACTGCTAGTGTCGACCCTAATAGGAAAAGGGTCTTGTCTACCGATCCATGATGAGCGCACTATCCGCATGTGGGAAGCGTGTATGGGCGCCCCCCTCAATTTGATTCGATTCGCATCTCGTCCAAATCGCCACACTTAGTTCGGGCTTTCCATTTGCTGCACGCATATGCAGGTACGAACCCGAGGCCAGGGTGGAACTTTTGTAGTCGGCATTTAGGGCGGCGTGGTCTTCCAGTGCTATGAGGGTCCCCTTTTCCTCGTGGGGCTCGATTAGCCGCGCACGCACATCACGTGGTTCTTTGGGCTTGATGCGAAGAAGAGTTGAGTTGTGTTGAGTGCCCCGCTTGGTGGAAGGGCCCTTCCATCTGGCGGGTTATTCTTACATGTACGGCTAAATTGGTGCACCCCTGCAGGGATAAATCTTCTCGAGAAGCCGTGTTTTCCGCGGTTATGGTTAACTTGGTGAAAGTACTGGCTAACAAGTACTCAGAACAACTTACACCTAACTAATGATAACTTGACTAGTAATAGTCTTATTGACACAATAACTTGAACCATCATTAATCCAACTGTGTGAGTTATCCTCGGATTGCTTCTTTGGATAAGGGGCGAAATCCAGGATGGGTTTGTTTGGTGGTTAGTTGGTTACGATACGCTATCTTATCCCCTTTCTGATAGCCGGAAGTTGTAGTATGTTCTGTAGTTGGTTAGAGCGGCCAGTTGCAGCATCTTTTATATCCCCTTTCTTCCGTTGAACCCAAGGCATCTGTGCTTGGTGTTGACGGGTTACACTTTGGTGAACTGTGAGTCTTGCTTGCCAGTACGTTTATGTACTGACCCCTTTGGGGCTGTGGTTTCCGCAAACTACGCTTACGAGGATCCCCGTGATGGCTACTACGTGGAGTTTGACGAGGCTGCTGACGAGTAGATAGCGGACCCGGGAAGGATCCGAGACATCGTGGATGGGCTCCGTCTTTTCGTTTCCGGCTTCTTAAGCCTATTTGGATTTGTCTGTACTCAGACCCTTTGAATGCTTCCGCTGAGATGTAAGGATGTGATGTTGGGACATGTGTCCTCTGGATGATTGTATTTGCTATCTCTGCTCTAGTGAGAGCTATTTGCAACTTATTTCCATCTTTTGTGTCTTAGAGATATGTTGTGTTATCATTCTGTTAAACGCCGTTGACGTACCATGTGTGTATGGTATGAAGTACGTCAATGGTAGTATCCTGATTTCTATGGGATGGTTTACGTAGACGATGAACAGTAGGGGTTGGTTGTCACACATACGTGTGTTGGCCTACTCGTAAGAGATGCGGGTGCCGGTAAGCCCCGTAATCCAATCAACTACTGTTCAACGGAACTGCGAGTATCCTCTAGAAGTCCGGGTGCGACACTCACCTCTCCACAAGGACGAGATCGAACGTCAAGTCGCAGAGATGTTGGCAGCAGGCATAATTGTTCACTCCGTGAGCCCGTTCGCTTCTCCAGTTCTGCTTGTCCAGAAAAAGGATGGATCATGGAGGTTTTGCGTAGATTACCGGCGCCTCAACGAGCTTACCATCAGGAACACATTTCCCATGCCAGTAATCGATGAACTCCTGGATGAATTGGCAGGTTCTCAGTATTTCTCCAAACTGGACTTACGCGCTGGATACCATCAAATTCGCATGCATCCTAATGATGAGCCTAAAACAGCATTCAAGACACATCATGGCCACTATCAATTTCAAGTGATGTCTTTTGGGTTATCAAATGCTCCAGCTACGTTTCAATGTGTCATGAATCAAGTGTTGCAGTCGTGTCTTCGCAAATTCGCACTGGTATTTATGGTTGTTATTCTGATATACAATGCCTCTCTCAAAGATCATGCTCAACACCTAGCAAAAGTCCTCAAATTGCTACAAGACAGTCATTTGTTTGTCAAACGCTCGAAATGCTCATTTGCGCAGCCAGAACTCGAGTACTTGGGACACATTGTGTCACACAATGGAGTGGCGACAGATCCACAGAAAACTGAAGCAATGTTGGCCTGGCCTCGCCCGTTGAATGTGACAGAATTGAGAGGATTCTTGGGGCTTACGGGATATTATCGCAAGTTTGTACGCTCTTATGGGATTATCGCCAAACCACTGACAAATCTGCTCCAGAAGAAAAAGCAATTCGTGTGGTCGTTAGAGGCAGAACATGCTTTTGTGCAGCTGAAGCAAGCAATGTCCTCCACACCTGTGCTCCAGCTTCCAGATTTCACTAAACAATTTGTCGTCGAGACGGACGCATGCGATACTGGCATAGGAGCAGTGCTGATGCAAGAGGGAAGGCCCATAGCATTTCTCAGCAAAGCGCTGAGTGTTCAGCATAGCGCAACATCCATCTATGAAAAGGAGTTTCTTGCACTTATACTGGAAGTGGAAAGATGGCGTCAGTACCTGTTGCGAGGCGAATTCATCATACGCACGGATCACCAAAGTCTCACGTTTCTCGACGATCAAGTGCTTCACTCCACAATGCAGCGAAAAGAAATGACCCGGCTGATGGGATTGCAGTTTTGAATCCAATACAAGAAAGGGAGAGATAATGGGGCCGCTGACTCTCTCTCACGTGTGGCTCACACTCTGGATCTGCAAGCAATTTCCTCTGTTCAACCCGCTTGGTTACAGGAAGTGATCAACACCTACACTACAGATACCGACGCGCAAAGTAAAATGCAAGCATTGGCAGTCGTCAGTCCAGATGAGAATGGGTTTGAGTTATGTCAGGGCATCATCAGATACAAAGGAAGAGTATGGGTGGGTAACAATTCAGCAATGCAGACCAAACTTATCAATGCTTTCCACTCCAGTGCCGTGGGGGGGCACTCTAGCATCTTACCAACTTACATACGGTTAAAGAAACTATTTGCTTGGTCAGGTATGAAAACAGCGGTGGAGAATTTCGTGAAACAATGTGTCACCTGTCAGCAAGCAAAACATGATCACACAAATCCAGCTGGTCTGCTGCAACTGCTCCCCATCCCCAAAGGTAACTGGCAAGAAATCTCCATGGATTTCATTGAAGGGCTTCCTATGTCACACGATGCAAATGTCATTATGGTCGTGGTGGATAGGCTTTCAAAGTATTCTCACTTCATTCCTCTCAAGCACCCGTTCTCGGCAGCCACAGTAGCTGATGCCTTGCTGGATTCGGTGGTCAAACTGCACTCTGTTCCTTTGGCGATTGTCTCAGACAGGCATAAAATCTTTACAAGTCAACTATGGCGAGCACTATTCAAAGCCTTGGGAATAAAACTCCAGTTTTCCACGGCATACCATCCCCAAACGGACGGCCAGACGTAGCGTGTGAACCAATGTTTGGATATGTTCCTTCGATGTGCTATACATGAAGATCCCAAACAGTGGCGCAAATGGCTACCACAAGCTGAAATGTGGTACAATTCCACCTATCACTCTGCTATAGGCTGTTCCCCATTTAAAGCAGTCTATGGAGCTGACCCAAATCTGGCATCGATACCTGATACATCAACAAGGAAGGAGGATGATCAGGCGACAATCCTTCAACAGCGGCAGGAACAATTAGCTCGTCTGAAGGTTCACTTGGCAGCAGCTCAAAATCGCATGAAGATGCAGGCTGGTCGGAAGAGAACAGAAAAATCCTTCCAAGTGGGAGAACAGGTACTCCTCAAGTTACAACCTTATGCTCAGTCCACGTAGTCAATCGTCCTTGTCCTACGCTGGCACTCAAGTTCTATGGCCCATATCGAGTTCCGGAGAACATAGGAGGGGTGGCGTACAAATTGGAACTCCCAGAAGATTGTGCGGTCCATCATGTTTTTTTTTGTACAAGCATCTTGTGTTCCACGTCTCACAACTCAAGAACTATACACCGGATTTCACGCCAGTCTACTCTGACCTACCCAATCCACCAGCACTGGATGAACTAGATACACAACCAGAAGAGTTACTGGATCGAAGGCTCGTCAACAAAAGGAAACTCCGCTATGCCTCAAGTGCTGATCAAGTGGCAAGGCATCCCAGCACCATCCGCGACATGGGAGGATCTGTACGTGTCGAAGAATAGGTTCCCAGATGCGCTTGCTTGGGGACAAGCAAGTTCTTCACCGGGGGGTGATGTAACAACCGTGGTTGTACATGAGTATGTGACGTCGTCGTGGGGGGCCTGGAGTTGGTGGCTGCTGCGCAGTTGTGCGTGTGTGTGTGCGTGACCTGTGGGTGTGTGAGTTGTTGGGCAATATATAAGCCCGGAAGGAGAAGGAGACAGACATAAAAGAAATAGAAGAAAGTTATCCCCTGTCTTTCTCTCTCTCTCGTCTGCCCCTTGCTGCCGTTTGCATCTGTCTCTTCTTCCTCTAGTTCATTCTCTGGCCGCAGGGAACTCCATCTCACGCCTCGGTTCATCGCAGGCCAAGGGGTAGTTACAGTCTGCTGTTTTTTTTAAGATAGATGCATGTAGTTGTTATGGTTCCCTTTTCAGTGGGATTTGTTTCTTGTCATTGCCGATTTGCCGTGGTTTCCTATTTTGACCCGGTCTACATGACTACTACTCCGGATCTAGACACTAGTATGATTTGTACTACTCAGGTTTTAAGGACTAAGTACTCTCTCCGTCCCAAATTAATTGTCTTAAAGTTGCACAAAAGTAGATAAATCCAAAACTAAAACATGTTTAGATACACTCACTTTTGTTCAACTTTGCGACAATTAATTTTGGACAGGGAAAGTATAAGTTAATAAAAACCATTAGATCCGCAAAAATAAACGGTCTATATCTAATTGGAGTACCGTAGAAGTCCTCAACCAAAAGTAAATTGACCTTATGATTGGTCATTTCATACCTTGAGCATCACAGCTTGAGAAGATGGAACGGTGTGGAAGAGGTCACCCGCAACGTAGTTTATGACACCATCAATCGTAGGGTATATAAACACATGCACGCGACGCATTATGAAGTAGTTCCATCAAACGACCTCTTCCACACCGTTCCGAGTGACCTCTTCCACACAGTTCCATCAACCGAGTGTATCCATATTCCAAACGATTGCGCTGATCCTCTGGCAGAAGGTACGACCAAATAATTTTCATCTTTCTCATTTCTATTCCTGCAATTCCAGATTGCCTAGAGCACATACACCTATGCGTATAAAAACTTTAATATTTTTATCTACCCTATATAACCAATTGCCAAACATATTCGGTATACTAGATGGAGGTGAAATACTGAAAGTAAAATGGACTAGCCTCCAAATCTTCTTAACAAAGTCACAAGAAATAAAAAGGTGTTGAACTGTCTCTATGTCACCACAAAACACACACTTTGTACATCCATTGCATCTACATAAAAATCTTAATCTTAAGAGGCACTTTTAATTTTCACAAATCGAAGGAATCTAAAATCTCTATTCATGAGATCTCCATAAAAAGATTTAAATGAGAAAGGACCTAAAGAGATGAGTGTTCACTTGATGCCATCCTGGTCATCTGATAAATTAGCTCCCATAAGTCTTTCTAACAGATGCAACGAGACTTCCCACTTGTCCCTTAGAAGAGACTGTCTAAACTGAATATTGGGGGGGGGGGGGGGTGACCAAGCACATGGGACACTAAGACATTTTTTGGTCGCACAATTGACTCTCACGTCGCCCACTTTTGCATCGCGCGCAGTTTCCGGGAGATGAATCTCTACTCGTCGGGTGCACGGCACCCGGTCTCGATCAGAGATAGGAACGACTCTTTGGATTAGATTTTAGCCAAATTTCAAAATTCCATAGATTAAATTCAATTAGCCAAATAAATCCCTAAAATCTCCATGACTCTCAAATTCTCGGTGTAAATCGGTGCAAGACGTGGATCCATCAACAACTCGAACAAGCGAAGCCGAACGTCGGATCGCGGGAGAGCACTCCCGCACACGAACACCCCGATCCAATCTGGTTTCCATATTTCTGAGGGATATCACTATGCATGAGCGAGCAAGCCCCCATGCTCGGTAAATTCCGTAGCTAGGTTCCACTCCGGCCTCTCCCAGAAGTCGGTCACTCCAGCCGTGGTGTCCACGAAAAAAAACCGGCGGTCGCCACTCTGGCACCGGCATCGACCTCCCTCCCTAGCCGCGGCCCCTGCGGTGACCCAACACACCACTACATGTGTAGTGCACAAGTCGCTGACATAATACTCACAGAAGGACTTATCCTTGAATATTACATCCCTCAGAGTGGTACAATAGAAACATAGCAGGTCCAAGCAAAGCTATAGGATACAAACTTTCATTATAAAATCTCTAGAATCTCTTTGATGAATCAAAGAAGGTCTCATGCAAATGAAACATCAGAAGAAGCAATTCGAAGCTCCAAGGTAGAGAATAACTCTAACTCAGAACCTAATCCCCTACGGCTAATGTCAACCCTAATCTATGTCTTGTGAGATATCTAAGTCCAGGAATGGAGTCCTCCTTCAACTAGGTAGCTTGTCCTCCACCAGCATTGTTGATGACGTCGCTTTATCAATTAAGTAGTATAAGACTCCTCTTAGCTTCATGAGAGAGTGATGGCTTCCCGATGAAGACTTTGTCGCACCCTGATTTCTAGGGGATACTCACCGTACGAACTGGATAGCAGGTGCTTGGATTATGGGGCATAACTGCTCCCACGTCCCAGCTTCCTGGTAGTCCTGCGCTTATGCGCGACAACACAAGCCCTGCTATTCCATCGTCGATGTAAACTATCCACTAGAGATCAAAGGCACTTCCGTCGACGTACTTCAAACCATACACACATGGTACGCCAACGGCGTTGAACAACTGATATCACAACAGATCTCTACGACACAAAAGATTGAAATAAGTTGCAAATAGCTCTCATTAGTGCAGAGATAGCAAATACAATCATTCAGAGGGCACATGCCCCAACAATTCATCATTACATCACAGCGGAAGCATTCAACATGTCTGAGTACAGACAAGAACCAAATAGGCCTAAGAGGCCGGAAACGAAAAGACGGAGCCCATCCACGAAGTCTCGGATCCTGCCCGGGTCCGCTATCTACTCGTCAGCAGTCTCGTCATACTCCACGTAGTTGCCACCATGTAGATCCTCGGAAACGTAGGTCTGCGGAAACCACAGCCCCAAAGGGGTCAGTACATAAACGTACTGGCAAGCAAGACTCACAGTTCACCAAAGTGTATCCCGTCAACACCAAGCACAGATGCCTTGGGTTCAACGGAAGAGAGGGGATATAAAAGATGCTGCAACTGGCTGCGCTAACCAACTACAGAGACTCTACCACTTCCGGCTAACAGAAAGGAGATAAGATCGAGGATTGTAACCAACTGAAAGATAAATTCAAACAAACCCATCCTGGATCTCGCCCCTTATCCAAAGAAGCAATCCGAGGATAACTCACACAGGTGTAATAAGGGTGAATCAAGTTATTGTGCCATCAACCTATTACTAGTCAAGTTATTAATCATTGGGTGTAACATGTTTGATCATTATGTTTAAGTTGTCCTGAGTACTTGTTAGCCAGTACTTTCACCAAGTAATCCATAACCGAGGAAAACACGGCTTCTCGAGAAGATTATCCCTGCAGGGTTGCACCAATTTGCCGTACACGCAAGAATAACCCGCCAGATGGGATGCCTCCCACCAAGCGGGGTACTCTACACAACCAACCATTCTTCGCATCAAGCCCAAAGCACCTTGGGCGCACGGCTAATCGAGCCCAGAAGAAAATGGACCCTCATAGCACTCTAAGAACGTGTCCCCCTATATGCCGACTACAAAAGTTCCACCCTGGCCTGGGCTCGCAAAAACATGCATGCGGCAAATGGAAAACACGAACTAAATGAGGCGATTTGGACGAGATGCGAATCAGGTCAAGTTGAGGGGGGCGCCCATACTCGCTTCCCACATGCGGGTAGTGCACTCATCATGGATCAGTAGACAAGACCCTTTTCCTATTAGGGTCGACACTAGCAGGCTTCAAAACCTCTCATGGGCCTCCTGCCGGTGCCTTATCATCAAATTATTATTAACAGTAATGTTAGCATGATTGATTGATTGATTAAACATCGAGCCCCCAGAACATAATGAAATATAGTAACTGAAAGTAACGGGTAACAGACTCGAGCAAAACAACCTAAGCATGCTAGTAAGACACTGGCTCAGACAATGGGTTGTGGGAAGGGAGATGAGGCAATATCAGGTTTTAAGGGATTCATGTGATAGGTTCGTAACAAAACAACTACTACTAAGGCTAGCAGAAAAGAACAACGGAAAGTATCGGTAACCAATGTTGAAAGGAACACAGTGGTTCATGTGAGTGATAACTTGCCTGCAAAACCCAGTAGCATGGTACTGAGCTAACTCCTTAGAAGGGGTGTCGTAAGTATCGTCGGTCTCAACGTCGTCGTATATCCGGGAAGAAGCAAACAACCATTGCAGAAAGATAAACAATCAATATAATGGCATAGGTGCACAAACATGGGATGATGCATGTCATGTTAATAGATGCATCAAAATAAACTACTTGACAATATAACACAATTTAATTGGACCCATATGCAATTGGATTGCATATGGAAAAGATCCATGAATTATGGTTGAATTAATTGTTTTACAACTAATCAAATTGTGTAAGTGAATTAGCATGATGCATGGATGAGGAAAACAGCAAAATAACAACAATAGAAGCAAATGGAAATAAGGTTTAGCAAGTTTGGAAATTCATTCATTAAGTGAGGAAATTTTGGTTACTTAAAGGTGTCACACAAGCATTTGTTGTTTTCATCAAGTTTAATTTTTCAAAATAGATAACAAAGTTTATATTTGAAAGGAACACCAAATTTTAGGTGGATTACATGTTTCACTTGTTGAAAAAGGATTTCAAATAAATTATTTATGAATTAAACAAGGTTAAACAAGAATTAAATGAATTTAATTCAAACATGAACTTATTTGAATTTTTATTTGTTCAAAGCATTAAACCAAATTCATATTTGAAAGGGTTATGCTTTGATGGTTTGAAAACATATTTTATATGTCCCAAAAGAATTTGTTTTGATCAAGTTATGAAATTACCAATTTTAAATGAATTAAACAAGGTTTAAATCATTTAACCAATTTTAATTATTCAAAACAGTAAACAAAGTTTATATTTGGAAAGAGGGTTTAATTTTGCATGGAAAACATATTTCATTTCTGGAAATTGGATTTAAAATGAGCAAGTTATTATTTTGGCAATTTTAAATGCAATAAACAAGAAACAGTTGTTTTCAGCAATTTAAATTATTCAAAACAGCAAACAAAATTTATATTTGGAAAGTACATGAAAAGTTGATTGGAAAACATATTTAGTTTGTGGAATTTGGAATTTTTATGCCCAAGTTATGAGTTTTGCAAGTTTAAGTGAATTTGACAAGTTTTCAAATTTTGCACCAATTTAAAATGTTCAAAACAGTAAACAAATTTTATATTTGGATAGAACATTTAATTTGGGACAGAAAACATATTTAAAAAGTTAAAATTAGAGTTGGGATGAATTTCTTATGCAATTTACAAAATCTAGTGTAAATCTACCATTTTTAATCCATTAGGGACTTAGGAAAAATTATTTCAGGGGTCTAGATTTAATACCAGGGGCCTATGTGTGATTTGCTGGAAGTTCCTGCACCAAAACCTTGCAAAATAAAATGTGGTTTTATTCTGCAGGGGGGTGGGATTCGATCCCTGCACCTCCTCCTTGCGCTGGGGGGACAGAAACCAATGGGCTAGGCTGCTGTTTGCGACAGAGAAGGGGGCTCGGGGGGCTTATCCTTCTGCAGGCGGGTGTAACTGAACTAAAACGGAACAAAATAGCAGAAAAGAGTGGGGGGGGTGCGGGACTTGAACCCGAGAGCTGTGGGTTCGCAGCGCGCTGGTGGCTACCACTACGGTAGCTGCTCTGTGTGTTGACAGAGAAACAGCAGGGGGGAGGTTAAGGTGTAGATTGGCGCGAGATTTCTGAACTTAACTGAAACTCGATCGAGTCTCTGTACTCGACAGCGAACGGGGCAGCAGCGCTCGCCGGCCGCTGCGGGAGGCGCCGTGGGGGTGCGGCTCGCGGTGGTGCGGGAGAAGGGGAGATGAGGGAGGAGAGGGAGGAGGTCGCAGGTGGCCTCACCTTGGTGCGGTTGGAGTCGAGGCGGTCGAGGCAGAGGGGGTCGTGCAGGTCGCAGGGAGCAGAGGCGACGGGCGGCGATGGGGAGGGCGGCGCCGGAGCATCTGGCTCTCCCGGCTCGAGCCGAGGGCGTGGAGAGGAAGCCCGCGGTGGGGCGGTTCCATTCCCGCCCCCACCGCGGCTGGAGAGGCCCTAGCCGGCCGGCGATCACCGGAGCTAAAAAGTAGGATTTTCGGTTCAGGTTGGTTCAGAAGGATGGTACAGAGGTGATCAGAGGGAAGAGGGATGGAGGAGAAAGAGAGGGAAACGGCGGCGATGGCGAAGTAGGAGGGAGCTAGGGGCTAGGGTTAGCAGTGGGGTACTTAAAGGGGGAGAGGCATGGTACGGAGGTCATCCAGGAGGGGAGGAGGGATCGCACGGTGCAGAGCCATGTCGTACAGAGATGACGTTCGCTGGGAGGAAGACGACAAGTGGTGGAGGGGGTATCGGGCCAAAGAATAAGGAGTGGGCTGGCTGGTTATGGGCTGCTCCCTCTCCTGCGTTTATTTTCTTTTTATTTGCTTTTTCCTTTTTTTTGTAGCAAGTTAGAAAAGGAAGAAAAACATGAGGTTTATGTTAGTAAAAATTCCAGGAAAAATTAGGTTAGTTATTTAGGTTAAAAGAAAACAAATTCCAAGATTGGTTTGCAGAAAGGTGACATTTTAAAATAGTGTTTGCATTTGAAACCCAATTTGAAAGAATTTTTCAATATTAAATAAACCTTATTTAAAACAACATTTTTAATAGGGTTTCCCCTAAGATTAATTTGATTGAAAATAGTTGATTGGCTTGTTAAAATTTATAAGTTCAAGAGTGTTCTGTTTGATGCATTTGATTTGAATTTGAGATGATTTGGAATTATTGATTGAATTAATTGATTGATTATTGGTTTGATTAAAACCACCAAAATAATGAGTGACCAACATGGAATAAAAATGGAACAATTTGGTTGTTTTCACTTGTTATTTTTATTCCAAAAGTTGTAACAGAGCAGGTATGAAAACAAGGCATTTGAAATTATTTGAGTTTCATTGTGAAAACAAGAATAACAGATGCAAACAAATAGTAAACAAGGCAAACAAGGAAAATAAATATGATGCCATGATGCAATACTTTAATAAACATGAAACAAACATTCTAATGGTAGGTTTTCATACTTGGGCTGTTACAAAACGCCCCCCCTTGAAGGAATCGCGCCCCGAGATTCCTACTGAGAAAAGAAAAGGTCCGGAAACTTCTTGGGAAGATCCTCTTGAGCTGTGACACGTGAAACACATCGTGCACATTGGATAGACGTCAGGGAATTTGCAAACCACCGGAATATTTTCAAGTAAAGGGGAGAGATTTTGCACCAAGGGTGTATAGCTGAATGGAACTTGATTCATTTGGATAATAGATTATCTGGCTAGAATGGTGGAACAGAGTTATTGACATCAATGCAACACCAAGAATAACATCAATGTCAGAATCATCAACATGAGAGTAACGAGGAATATGTGGCCTCCCATTAGAATTGGATTGTTCTTACTTATCTTGGAAGTCAACATTTGAGATCCCGGGGAGTGAACAGAGTTTTGATTGCTTAGTGGAACCAGAATTGGGTTGTATGTTGTGGAAAGATTGTTGACACAAAGGAATGTGATGCTCCGGTATCAAATAACACCTTAGCTGGAATAGAGTTTAGCAGATGAACGGGGAAACTTTGATTAGACACCGGTAGAAGAATTGAAGTGGAAACAACAACAAGATTTCAACGGACGAAATGTTCTTTAGAAGAACAGGTTAACGAAGCAACACCGGTGAAAACGAGAACAAAACTCCTGAGGTACTACGGAGAACCCAAAACACGTGAAATCCTAACTTGAAAGTTTAGATGAGAAGGGAAAATCAACGTTGCACTTCCTTACCAGAAAAGGGAGGGAGGGTGGGGAAAAGAAGAAAAAGAACAGAGTTCCTACTCTCACGTTTCGTTTTTCCTATATAGCTACAAAATAGTTTCTAGACTCAACTGCGACCAGTAAAAAGGGATCCTACAGGCAGACAGGCTCTGATACCATTTGGCGCACCCTGATTTCTAGGGGATACTCACCGTACGAACTGGATAGCAGGTGCTTGGATTATGGGGCATAACTGCTCCCACGTCCCAGCTTCCTGGTAGGCCTGCGCTTATGCGCGACAACACAAGCCCTGCTATTCCATCGTCGATGTAAACTATCCACTAGAGATCAAAGGCACTTCCGTCGACGTACTTCAAACCATACACACATGGTACGTCAACGGCGTTGAACAACTGATATCACAACAGATCTCTACGACACAAAAGATTGAAATAAGTTGCAAATAGCTCTCATTAGAGCAGAGATAGCAAATACAATCATTCAGAGGGCACATGCCCCAACAATTCATCATTACATCACAGCGGAAGCATTCAACATGTCTGAGTACAGACAAGAACCAAATAGGCCTAAGAGGCCGGAAACGAAAAGACGGAGCCCATCCACGAAGTCTCGGATCCTGCCCGGGTCCGCTATCTACTCGTCAGCAGTCTCGTCATACTCCACGTAGTTGCCACCATGTAGATCCTCGGAAACGTAGGTCTGCGGAAACCACAGCCCCAAAGGGGTCAGTACATAAATGTACTGGCAAGCAAGACTCACAGTTCACCAAAGTGTAACCCGTCAACACCAAGCACAGATGCGTTGGGTTCAACGGAAGAGAGGGGATATAAAAGATGCTGCAACTGGCTGCGCTAACCAACTACAGAGACTCTACCACTTCCGGCTAACAGAAAGGAGATAAGATCGAGGATTGTAACCAACTGAAAGATAACTTCAAACAAACCCATCCTGGATCTCGCCCCTTATCCAAAGAAGCAATCCGAGGATAACTCACACAGGTGTAATAAGGGTGAATCAAGTTATTGTGCCATCAACCTATTACTAGTCAAGTTATTAATCATTGGGTGTAACATGTTTGATCATTATGTTTAAGTTGTCCTGAGTACTTGTTAGCCAGTACTTTCACCAAGTAATCCATAACCGCGGAAAACACGGCTTCTCGAGAAGATTATCCCTGCAGGGTTGCACCAATTTGGCCGTACACGCAAGAATAACCCGCCAGATGGGATGCCTCCTACCAAGCGGGGTACTCTACACAACCAACCATTCTTCGCATCAAGCCCAAAGCACCTTGGGCGCACGGCTAATCGAGCCCAGAAGAAAATGGACCCTCATAGCACTCTAAGAACGTGTCCCCCTATATGCCGACTACAAAAGTTCCACCCTGGCCTGGGCTCGCAAAAACATGCATGCGGCAAATGGAAAACACGAACTAAATGAGGCGATTTGGACGAGATGCGAATCAGGTCAAGTTGAGGGGGGCGCCCATACTCGCTTCCCACATGCGGGTAGTGCGCTCATCATGGATCAGTAGACAAGACCCTTTTCCTATTAGGGTCGACACTAGCAGGCTTCAAAACCTCTCATGGGCCTCCTGCCGGTGCCTTATCATCAAATTATTATTAACAGTAATGTTAGCATGATTGATTGATTGATTAAACATCGAGCCCCCAGAACATAATGAAATATAGTAACTGAAAGTAACGGGTAACAGACTCGAGCAAAACAACCTAAGCATGCTAGTAAGACACTGGCTCAGACAATGGGTTGTGGGAAGGGAGATGAGGCAATATCAGGTTTTAAGGGATTCATGTGATAGGTTCGTAACAGAACAACTACTACTAAGGCTAGCAGAAAAGAACAACGGAAAGTATCGGTAACCAATGTTGAAAGGAACACAGTGGTTCATGTGAGTGATAACTTGCCTGCAAAACCCAGTAGCCTGGTACTGAGCTAACTCCTTAGAAGGGGTGTCGTAAGTATCGTCAGTCTCAACGTCGTCGTATATCCGGGAAGAAGCAAACAACCATTGCAGAAAGATAAACAATCAATATAATGGCATAGGTGCACAAACATGGGATGATGCATGTCATGTTAATAGATGCATCAAAATAAACTACTTGACAATATAACACAATTTAATTGGACCCATATGCAATTGGATTGCATATGGAAAAGATCCATGAATTATGGTTGAATTAATTGTTTTACAACTAATCAAATTGTGTAAGTGAATTAGCATGATGCATGGATGAGGAAAATAGCAAAATAACAACAATAGAAGCAAATGGAAATAAGGTTTAGCAAGTTTGGAAATTCATTCATTAAGTTAGGAAATTTTGGTTACTTAAAGGTGTCACACAAGCATTTGTTGTTTTCATCAAGTTTAATTGTTCAAAATAGATAACAAAGTTTATATTTGAAAGGAACACCAAATTTTAGGTGGATTACATGTTTCACTTGTTGAAAAAGAATTTCAAATAAATTATTTATGAATTAAACAAGGTTAAACAAGAATTAAATGAATTTAATTCAAACATGAACTTATTTGAATTTTTATTTGTTCAAAGCATTAAACCAAATTCATATTTGAAAGGGTTATGCTTTGATGGTTTGAAAACATATTTTAT
Organism: Alopecurus myosuroides; assembly: GCA_028641055.1. Taxonomy (NCBI): domain Eukaryota; kingdom Viridiplantae; phylum Streptophyta; class Magnoliopsida; order Poales; family Poaceae; genus Alopecurus; species Alopecurus myosuroides. The sequence continues at coordinate 513,643,126 of CM054057.1, forward strand.
ATGTCCCAAAAGAATTTGTTTTGATCAAGTTATGAAATTACCAATTTTAAATGAATTAAACAAGGTTTAAATCATTTAACCAATTTTAATTATTCAAAACAGTAAACAAAGTTTATATTTGGAAAGAGGGTTTAATTTTGCATGGAAAACATATTTCATTTGTGGAAATTGGATTTAAAATGAGCAAGTTATTATTTTGGCAATTTTAAATGCAATAAACAAGAAACAGTTGTTTTCAGCAATTTAAATTATTCAAAACAGCAAACAAAATTTATATTTGGAAAGTACATGAAAAGTTGATTGGAAAACATATTTAGTTTGTGGAATTTGGAATTTTTATGCCCAAGTTATGAATTTTGCAAGTTTAAGTGAATTTGACAAGTTTTCAAATTTTGCACCAATTTAAAATGTTCAAAACAGTAAACAAATTTTATATTTGGATAGAACATTTAATTTGGGACAGAAAACATATTTAAAAAGTTAAAATTAGAGTTGGTATGAATTTCTTATGCAATTTACAAAATCTAGTGTAAATCTGCCATTTTTAATCCATTAGGGACTTAGGAAAAATTATTTCAGGGGTCTAGATTTAATACCAGGGGCCTATGTGTGATTTACTGGAAGTTCCTGTACCAAAACCTTGCAAAATAAAATGTGGTTTTATTCTGCAGGGGGGTGGGATTCGATCCCTGCACCTCCTGCTTGCGTTGGGGGGACAGAAACCAATGGGCTAGGCTGCTGTTTGCGACAGAGAAGGGGGCTCGGGGGGCTTATCCTTCTGCAGGCGGGTGTAACTGAACTAAAACGGAACAAAATAGCAAAAAAGAGTGGGGGGTGCGGGACTTGAACCCGAGAGCTGTGGGTTCGCAGCGCGCTGGTGGCTACCACTACGGTAGCTGCTCTATGTGTTGACAGAGAAACATCAGGGGAGAGGTTAAGGTGTAGATTGGCGCGAGATTTCTGAACTTAACTGAAACTCGATCGAGTCTCTATACTCGACAGCGAACGGGGCAGCAGCGCTCGCCGGCCGCTGCGGGAGGCGCCGTGGGGGTGCGGCTCGCGGTGGTGCGGGAGAAGGGGAGATGAGGGAGGAGAGGGAGGAGGTCGCAGGTGGCCTCACCTTGGTGCAGTTGGAGTCGAGGCGGTCGAGGCAGAGGGGGTCGTGCAGGTCGCAGGGAGCAGAGGCGACGGGCGGCGATGGGGAGGGCGGCGCCGGAGCATCTGGCTCTCCCGGCTCGAGCCGAGGGCGTGGAGAGGAAGCCCGCGGTGGGGCGGTTCCATTCCCGCCCCCACCGCGGCCGGAGAGGCCCTAGCCGGCCGGCGATCACCGGAGCTAAAAAGTAGGATTTTCGGTTCAGGTTGGTTCAGAAGGATGGTACAGAGGTGATCAGAGGGAAGAGGGATGGAGGAGAAAGAGAGGGAAACGGCGGCGATGGCGAAGTAGGAGGGAGCTAGGGGCTAGGGTTAGCAGTGGGGTACTTAAAGGGGGGAGAGGCATGGTACGGAGGTCATCCAGGAGGGGAGGAGGGATCGCACGGTGCAGAGCCATGTCGTACAGAGATGACGTTCGCTGGGAGGAAGACGACAAGTGGTGGAGGGGGTATCGGGCCAAAGAATAAGGAGTGGGCTGGCTGGTTATGGGCTGCTCCCTCTCCTGCGTTTCTTTTCTTTTTATTTGCTTTTTCCTCTTTTTTGTAGCAAGTTAGAAAAGGAAGAAAAACATGAGGTTTATGTTAGTAAAAATTCTAGGAAAAATTAGGTTAGTTATTTAGGTTAAAAGAAAACAAATTCCAAGATTGGTTTGCAGAAAGGTGACATTTTAAAATAGTGTTTGCATTTGAAACCCAATTTGAAAGAATTTTTCAATATTAAATAAACCTTATTTAAAACAACATTTTTAATAGGGTTTCCCCTAAGATTAATTTGATTGAAAATAGTTGATTGGCTTGTTAAAATTTATAAGTTCAAGAGTGTTCTGTTTGATGCATTTGATTTGAATTTGAGATGATTTGGAATTATTGATTGAATTAATTGATTGATTATTGGTTTGATTAAAACCACCAAAATAATGAGTGACCAACATGGAATAAAAATGGAACAATTTGGTTGTTTTCACTTGTTATTTTTATTCCAAAAGTTGTAACAGAGAAAGTATGAAAACAAGGCATTTGAAATTGTTTGAGTTTCATTGTGAAAACAAGAATAACAGATGCAAACAAATAGTAAACAAGGCAAACAAGGAAAATAAATATGATGCCATGATGCAATACTTTAATAAACATGAAACAAACATTCTAATGGTAGGTTTTCATACTTGGGCTGTTACAGACTTCCATTTAATATTCAACTCTAAGCAGGGGGTCTAACGGGAACGAATGAGTAACGAGCGTTACTCAACAAGTTCATGATATACAGTGGGTAGTTTGATGCAATAACCATAGATTTAGACTCGAAAGAGTCATAAGCTAATGCAAGGTTTTTTAAAATCTTTCTTCAAGAGGTTGCTTTTAATTTGGAAGACTATGCCCGCCAGATCTTCATAGATCTAGAATTTCATGGAGTTGCCTTTCCCGCGGCGCTCGCAGCTCCTTCCCGGAATAGGGGGTAACATGCCACATCCTTTTACACTCTGCAGAGGTGCATTACTTTACTCATAGGAGATCAAGACCATGTTGCACAACCAGGTGTATATTCATGTCCACTCCCACTCGGGTGTGGGCCCCGGGTTGATCCAAGCCAAACCATGTTTCTCCGCACAGCACATGCCCACCCATTTCTGCCACACAGGTTTAACCCCTGATTCCACCCCTCACGATGGATATCTAGGCGCCCCGGTCAGACCATCATAGAACTCAGAGTCCGTGGGAATTAAGGGATCCCACCCATGTGCATGTAGTATCGCAAGACCTACAGCGTACGGCTCTGACAGCTCGTTGACATGTGAACGGGAAAGATCACAGCTGAATTACTCGTCCCATACAAGACCCATGGTTAACACGGTATTTACGGCGCAAGAATCCTGATGACATTTGTTGTTAATTCCTAGGTAATACTTTTCCATGCAGATGGAACCTTCCTTTGACCTATTCATCTTACCATGGTTGCATCCACCCACCAAATAGAACACTAACACTCGGGTAGTCATTCAAGTAGTCATATTATTAATAGGATCATGTATTCTTTTGAGAATATGTGGTAAGAAGATAGGGTTTTTGCAAATTGTTCGTTAGGAAATACTTCAAAGGATATGAGCAAGTGATGAACTTGCCTGAGATAGAAATAATGGAAATCATAATCCATGTCTTCGAGTTAGAGGGCCGCGTAGAAAATTCTGAGATCTGAAATATAGCAAAGTAGTCCCGGTAAGTACTACTGAAAAAATATAATGTAATTCATAGTAATGAGATGCATCGCGAAATACCCTAGAAAATACCCCAGCTTACAAGTGTAAGCTACGTTTGATACGATAACTTGAACATATTTGTTTTAGGTGACTTATGATTGTTTTATTACTTGTGGTGATGATTTTGTTACTTCTTTTAGAGTTACATGTGTTTCACTTTTAGTTAACAAACAATGGTTATCATGTTTAATGTATAAGGATTTATCACATGGTTAGGAAAGAAAACAATATCACATTGTAAACAACTTTTAAAAAGACAACAACACATTTATTTTATGTTAAAAAGGGTAGAGCTAATGACAAAGAGTTTGAATTAAAATGAGGAACTAATATAATTAACTCTATCATCACATAATTTGCTAATGACTTGTGATGATAGGTTTAGTATGCGTGAAAATATTAGGGTTTTATTAATAAGAAAACTAATGTTGTGGTAATTATTTATGGTTATAATGGAACATTATAGAATTCCATTATACTTATAAAATAAGTTCCTAAGTTAAACAAAATGTTTTATTTTTTACATCTTTGAGTTGGAAATGTTTTTCTCTTTAATTTTGTATATCATTTGAAGCTTTCTAAAAAGATTTGAATAAGTTAGTCATTTTCCAATTTCTAATGAACTAAACGATTAGGCAAAATATTGCACACATGAAAACTTGTCCAAATGACTTTGAAAATACCATATATGAGTTGCATTTTTCATTTTGAGCAATTTGGTATATAACTTGTATTTTTCTCATTTTTAAAATTATTTATTATTTTTCTCAATTTTTAAATGAATTAATTTAAATTCAAATAACATTCAAATTTAAACTTTATCAAACATGTTTAAAAATTTGATAAACATATAGAGTTCATTTTTCTAAACATTTTGACATATTTTCATATTTTTATGATTAACAGAATAAAAGATGTTGATTTTTTAATTATTAGGTATTTTCTGTAATTTAAATTGACATGTGGGCCAGCCGTGTTAGCATTTCCATTTACTTTTTAATTTTTAATTAACCCAAATTGACAGATGGGTCCGATATGACACAGGAATGAAGTCATGGTGACTTCAGCCCGTGGCCGGAACGGCCCTGTCGTGGTCGCCGGCTACATAGTAGTGATGGCGCCACCCCATAGTGGTCACCGCAAAAGCGCCGGCGAGCGGCATCTGAGGCGGAGGCCACGGGCGGCGATGAATGTGACCCCGATTGAAACGACGGAGCACACCCAGATGATCAGTGGCTCACCCTGGTTGTAATGGAGTGGATAGAGACGATCGAGGAAGTCCGTAGTGGCGGCGGCGTGCGGAATTTGCCGGCGGCTGGAGAAGAGATTGACGGCTAAATTCTTTTGCTCTCGGGCTTCCCAGCACGCGAGGTCCAACATGGAGAGAGAATAGGGGATGGCCGGAAACGACTGCGTGCGGCGGAGGCCCGACGAACTACGGTTTGCCTTTTCGGCGCACAGAGGAGCACAGAGAAATGGGAAAGTGGTCTAGAAGATAGAGGAGAGGAAGGGCAACGTCGTGATGGTCTTCTCTTGTCAAGGGCGGCTTGCAGGAGGTGGCACCTCAACTATTTCGGTGAGCACACGCACTCGGCCTACTGTCAAAGGTTGAAGACGACGGTTTTCCACATAACCCCCTAGAGGTTTGGATTTTTACAGAGTCGTCCTTCTGGTATTAAAAAGCGAAAGAAAGTGTTGTTTTCTAGGTCTTTCTGTAAGCAAAAAACTTAATAAAAATCAATTTTGAAATCCTTATTAAATTCTCAACCTCACCATGTTTTGTTTTGGTGAAATTCGACAAGATTTGAATTTTATACTTAGGGTGCTAAATTAAGTGGTTTTTGTTATTTCTCTCCATTTAATTGATTAAACGACTTTATAATTATTTGAGGCATAATCAATATGAACACACACATCAATCATGTGGATACCAAAATGGTGTATCTTAATTGGGCAATTTTTGCTATATGTTTCTTTTAAGAATTTTTTTTGTAAACTTCTTAGTAGTATTGTTTATGCATTGTAAATAAATTAACCCAATAGGGAATTTTATTCCATGACATACCAAATGCTTTTGATTAGGTAATGGACTTGTTTTCTTTTATGATACCATGTCATCTTTCATAATTGGAACTCTTAGCACTTTTCTGTTGACATATTACTTAGGTGTGTGTAAGCTCTATTTGATATATTAGGTTCTTTATCAAGTGGAAAACTTGTGTGGCTTTGGAATCGATTTGTTTGTTTTCCACCAGGTTCTAAGTATGGATATTATCCCATCCTTGTTTAACAAACATGTGTTCATTTGCATGGTATCATGTTTTAAAGAACATAGAGTATTTGTTGATGTGATTATTCCATCATGCATCACTATCTTGTGGAAGCAAGATCATCAAGTTATGTGATTTGGATACTCACCCCTCTTTGAGTTCTAGATACCTAGTGAATTATCCCAAGTCACTTACAGACTTGTGGTTAAGTTGTTTGAAAGTTAGTGTTGGGCACAAACAGTTCTGGTTTGTCTTATCATATGATTTATTTTATAAGCTACTTGTTATAAAGATCACTACAAATGTACTCTTGACCAGATGATCTAGACCTAATTTATCATGTCAAGTGAAACATTGGTCACTTTGCTTCGTTTAAACTTTCGCGCCAAAATTTCCTGTATTTTTAGATGCATGTTATGCAGTTGCACATATAATATTTAGATCCTTATAACTTCCCAAACACTGGGATGTTACACCCCCTCTCACCACTTCCCATGACTTCCCCAATTGGCGCCAGCGACTCGGGGACGAGAAGGTGGGCAGACTTGGTGGAGGAGGATGAGGGGTCCTCTTTCAAGGACAGTTCCTCGTGCTGATCCTACTCCGACGTCGTGAGAGATGGTAGCCCAAGCCCGGTGAGTGCCGGTGGGGATATGGTATCGTCGAGGGTGGTTTCGCATGTGGCACGCCCGGAACATGTTCGATGTTTGCCTTGTGTGGTCTCTCGACCAGAGCAGTCAAGGGGAGGGCGGTCGGGTGGTTAGAAGGCGTCCGGGAGGACGAGCAGGCACCAAAAGAACAAGGGCACCCTGCCTACGTCGTGGTTGCCGACCGGAATTCCGTCGGACTTGGCAGGGTGCTGCTACAATTGGACGGAACCCGGCAATGTTGTGGCATGTGCACAAGCAAGATGTGTTATATGTACTGCAAAGAAGGCAGGCCACCGTGCGAAGTAGTGTGAGAAGGGGCGCGACCCTCAGTCACCGGTGGTGGAGCCGCATAGGGTTGGCACTTCGGGGTGACGACCAAATAATTTTTGAACAAATTAAATTTGAATTTAGATTTAAGTTGGCCATTTGACCATTTTTGACATAGATTTAATTCCATAAATAATTAGAATATGTTTAATTGTACAAAATTGTTCCAATAAATACCTTGGACTAGGGTAACCCTTACCCAAGCTATTTGTGGTCCATAAAATCTTCCATGTATTTTAGCCAAATTCCCTCCATAGTGTTAGTCACTTAGAAATTTGTGTAGTAATAGTGAAACCCTATTAAAAGGAGTTGTGGTGTGATTATTTTGACCAAGACCAACACTCAACACATGTTAGCCAAATAAATTAGTAGTATATGGGCGGAAGACTAAGCTAAGAATCAAGAAGACATCAAGATAAAGTGACTCCTTAGAGAAGAACCTCTACATCATCAATCGAGAGTTATGTACTACATCATCAAGAACTGAAGAAGTACTTGGAAGAATGATAAGAATATGGAAGACCTTGACTCAAACCTTGTCACAATAATTCCTTGGAATTGTGTGATGAGTCTAGACCAACCCTAACCAAAATGGAAGTCTAACCCAAGCACTCTAAGTTCTTGTGGTATATGGAATTGAGTGATCAACCCCAATCCTTCCTTTAGAATGTTTAATGAGGTGAAAACACATGTTCATCCTTGGCGAACTCTTAGAACATTCTCGACAAGTATGACCAATTTAGTTTGAATCTTTCAAACCCAAGTCTTTAACAACCAATGTACCTTCTGGTAGACCTTTAAACCAATCACAATAATTTGCTTAGTAAATAAATTACCGTGGTAGACCTTAGCCTTACCTTGACCCAATTAACAAAAAACCCTTTTTACTATGTGTGTTGTTTGTTATAATTTGGTTTCATGTTTTTTGTGAAAGTTGTTAATTGTTATTTGTTTGACTTATCTAGATTGTATGAAGAGAAACGATCTACTTGAGAAGAGAGTGTGCCTCTACAACAATTTCGACAAGGCAAGTGACACACATAAACTACCAATTGTTTTCCTATGCATTAGAGTTTTTGTGTAGCATGCATGACAGGTTGTTTATCGAATTTGTTTTATTCTATGATATTATCACAAGTATGGAGTAGCCACCCATGGCCTTTGCTCATGTAACGTAGAAGACATTAATCATTTTAGAGATGCTTAGCCATGCATGTAGACAAAATTGGATGTCATTTCAAGAAGATTACTATACCTTAAAGTATGTTTGGTATTGTCGAAGCCAAGTTTGATTGGTGAAACATATGATTTTATTGGAGATATATATTATGTAAGTTATGAGTAGGTGGAAAATGGCTAGACCTATCTATAAAAGTTATAAGTAGGCGTCCAATGGCCAGACCTATCGATCACAGTTATGAGTAGGTGGCCAATGGCCATACCTATTGATCAAAGTTATAAGAAGGTGGCCAATGGCAAGACCTATCGATTAAAGATTTTGAGTAGGAGGCCAAGAGCCATACCTATCGATCAAAGTTTTAAGTAGGTGGCCAATGGCCAGACCCATCTATTAAAGATTTTGAGTATGAGGCCAAGAGCCAGACCTATCGATCACCATTATAAGCAGGTGGCCAATGGCCAAACCTATCGATTGAGTTACATAAGTAGACGGTCTATGGCTAGATGTATAAATTGATTAGATGGTGGAGAAGTACTTAGTCATCACACTAGACATGCACAACTTGGAGCATCTAGTCCTTAAGAAATTTGGAGTTTCTCACTCATCCCAGATTCCCAAAGAATACTTGGTGGCTGGACAAGAGAAGAGGGTCACTAGATTTTATTAGTGGTACACCTTAATTTAGTTCTGGATCACTGGTTTCAATCAGTGGTACCTATTAGAGATGAAAATGATTTATGAAATGTTGTACGAGAAAACTGGCTTTATGCAAACTTAGCCAAAACTCCACCCAGCCAAATAAACATACAAAAGATAGAATTTTTCCACACATCCACCATAGTTCCATTTGCCACTATATTTAATTATACTGACCCATTGCAGATGGATCAGATGACGAGTGAGGATTTCGTTTAGGATCTTGAGTCTATCGTCGGCATGTTTTTGCATGTGGCACATGAAGAAGATGAGGCTCAACGATATACTATATTTTCTGATGTAAATCTATGTTTCCTGCTAGTCTTCTAAGACTATGCAAGTTGTAATTAGTTCAACCTAGTCTTTGGCGATTGTCTCAGACAGGGATAAAATCTTTACAAGTCAACTATGGCGAGCACTATTCAAAGCCTTGGGAACAAAACTCCAGTTTTCCACGGCATACCATCCCCAAACGGACGGCCAGACGTAGCGTGTGAACCAATGTTTGGAGATGTTCCTTCGATGTGCTATACATGAAGATCCCAAACAGTGGCGCAAATGGCTACCACTAGCTGAAATGTGGTACAATTCCACCTATCACTCTGCTATAGGTTGTTCCCCATTTAAAGCAGTCTATGGAGCTGACCCAAATCTGGCATCGATACCTGATACATCAACAAGGAAGGAGGATGATCAGGCGACAATCCTTCAACAGCGGCAGGAACAATTAGCTCGTCTGAAGGTTCACTTGGCAGCAGCTCAAAATCGCATGAAGATGCAGGCTGGTCGGAAGAGAACAGAAAAATCCTTCCAAGTGGGAGAACAGGTACTCCTCAAGTTACAACCTTATGCTCAGTCCACGGTAGTCAATCGTCCTTGTCCTACGCTGGCACTCAAGTTCTATGGCCCATATCGAGTTCTGGAGAACATAGGAGGGGTGGCGTACAAATTGGAACTTCTAGAAGATTGTGCGGTCCATCATGTGTTTTTTTTTGTACAAGCATCCTGTGTTCCACGTCTCACAACTCAAGAACTATACACCGGATTTCACGCCAGTCTACTCTGACCTACCCAATCCACCAGCACTGGATGCACTGGATACACAACCAGAAGAGATACTGGATCGAAGGCTCGTCAAGAAAAGGAAACTCCGCTATGCCTCAAGTGCTGATCAAGTGGCAAGGCATCCCAGCACCATCCGCGACATGGGAGGATCTGTACGTGCCGAAGAACAGGTTCCCAGATGCGCTTGCTTGGGGACAAGCAAGTTCTTCACCGGGGGGTGCTGTAACAACCGTGGTTGTACATGAGTATGTGACGTCGTCGTGGGGGGCCTGGAGTTGGTGGCTGCTGCGCAGTTGTGCGTGTGTGTGTGCGTGACCTGTGGGTGTGTGAGTTGTTGGGCAATATATAAGCCCGGAAGGAGAAGGAGACAGACAGAAAAGAAATAGAAGAAACTTATCCCCTGTCTTTCTCTCTCTCTCGTCTGCCCCTTGGTGTCGTTTACATCTGTCTCTTCTTCCTCCAGTTCATTCTCTGGCCGCAGGGAACTCCATCTCACGCCTCGGTTCATCGCAGGCCAAGGGGTAGTTACAGTCTGCTGTTTTTTTTAAGATAGATGCATGTAGTTGTTATGGTTCCCTTTTCAGTGGGATTTGTTTCTTGTCATTGCCAATTTGCCGTGGTTTCCTATCTTGACCAGGTCTACATGACTACTACTCCGGATCTAGACACTAGTATGATTTGTACTACTAAGGTTTTAAGGACTAAGTACTCTCTCCGTCCCAAATTAAATGTCTTAAAGTTGGACAAAAGTAGATAAATCTAAAACTAAAACATGTTTAGATACACTCACTTTTGTTCATCTTTGCGACAATTAATTTTGGACAGGGAAAGTATAAGTTAATACAAACCATTAGATCCGCAAAAATAAACGGTCTATATCTAATTGGAGTACCGTAGAAGTCCTCAACCAAAAGTAAATTGACCTTATGATTGGTCATTTCATACCTTGAGCATCACAACTTGAGAAGATGGAACGGTGTGGAAGAGATCACCCGCAACGTAGTTTATGACACCATCAATCGTAGGGTATATAAACACCTGCACGCGACGCATTATGAAGTAGTTCCATCAAACGACCTCTTCCACACCGTTCCGGGTGACCTCTTCCACACCGTTCCATCAACCGAGTGTATCCATATTCCAAACGATTACGCTGATCCTCTGGCAGAAGGTACGACCAAATAATTTTCATCTTTCTCATTTCTATTCCTGCAATTCCAGATTGCCTAGAGCACATACACCTATGCGTATAAAAACTTTAATATTTTTATCTACCCTATATAACCAATTGCCAAACATATTCGGTATACTAGATGGAGGTGAAATACTGAAAGTAAAATGGACTAGCCTCCAAATCTTCTTAGCAAAGTCACAAGAAATAAAAAGGTGTTGAACGGTCTCTATGTCACCACAAAACACACACTTTGTACATCCATTGCATCTACTCTTAGCTAAATTATCTTATGTTAGTAATTCTTTCCTGGAAACAAACCACATAAAAATCTTAATGTTAAGAGGCACTTTTAATTTTCACCAATCTAAGGAATCTAACATCTCTATTCATGAGATCTCCATAAAAAGATTTAAATGAGCAAGGACCTAAAGAGATGAGTGTTCACTTGATGCCATCCTGGTCATCTCATAAATTAACTCCCATAAGTCTTTCTAACAGATGCAACGAGACTTCCCACTTGTCCCTCAGAAGAGACCGTCTAAACTGAATATTGGGGGGGGGGGGGTGACCAAGCACATGGGACACTAAGACATTTTTTGGTCGCACAATTGACTCTCACGTCGCCCACTATTGCATCGCGCGCAGTTTCCGGGAGATGAATCTCTACTCGTCGGGTGCACGGCACCCGGTCTCGATCAGAGATAGGAACGGCTCTTTGGATTAGATTTTAGCCAAATTTCAAAATTCCATAGATTAAATTCAATTAGCCAAATAAATCCCTAAAATCTCCATGACTCTCAAATTCTCGGTGTAAATCGGTGCAAGACGTGGACCCATCAACAACTCGAACAAGCGAAGCCGAACGTCGGATCGCGGGAGAGCACTCCCGCACACGAACACCCCGATCCAATATGGTTTCCATATTTCCAAGGGATATCACTATGCATGCGCGAGCAAGCCCCCATGCTCGGTAAAGTCCGTAGCTAGGTTCCACTCCGACCTCTCCCAGAAGTCTGTCACTCCAGCCGCGGCGTCCACGAAAAAAAACCGGCGGTCGCCATTCTGGCACCGGCATCCACCTCCCTCCCTAGCCGCGCCCCCTGCGGTGACCCAACACACCACTGCATGTGTAGTGCACAAGTCGCTGACATAATACTCACAGAAGGACTTATCCTTGAATATTGCATCCCTCAGAGTGGTACAACAGAAACATAGCAGGTCCAAGCAAAGCTATAGGATACAAACTTTCATTATAAAATCTCTAGAATCTCTTTGATGAATCAAAGAAGGTCTCATGCAAATGAAACATCAGAAGAAGAAATTCGAAACTCCAAGGTAGAGAATAACTCTAACTCAGAACCTAATCCACTACGGCTAATGTCAACCCTAATCTATGTCTTGTGAGATATCTAAGTCCAGGAATGGAGTCCTCCTTCAACTAGGTAGCTTGTCCTCCACCAGCATTGTTGATGACGTCGCTTTATCAATTAAGTAGTATAAGACTCCTCTTAGCTTCATGAGAGAGTGATGGCTTCCCGATGAAGACTTCCATTTAGGCTTCAACTCTAAGCTGGGGGTCTAACGGGAACAAATGAGTAACGAGCGTTACTCAACAAGTTCATGATATACAGTGGGTAGTTTGATGCACTAACTACGGCTTTAGACTCGAAAGAGTCATAAGCTAATGCAAGGTTTTTTAAAATCTTTCTTCAAGAGGTTGCTTTTAATTTGGAAGACTATGCCCGCCAGATCTTTATAGGTCTAGAATTTCATGGAGTTGCCTTTCCCGCGGCGCTCACAGCTCCTTCCCGGAATAGGGGGTAACATGCCACATCCTTTTACACTCTGCAGAGGTGCATTACTTTACTCATAGGAGATCAAGACCATGTTGCACAACCAGGTGTATATTCATGTCCACTCCCACTCGGGTGTGGGCCCCGGGTTGATCCAAGCCAAACCATGTTTCTCCGCACAGCACATCCCACCCATTTCTGCCACACAGGTTTAACCCCTGATTCCACCCCTCATGATGGATATCTAGGCGCCCCGGTTAGACCATCATAGAACTCAGAGTCCGTGGGAATTAAGGGATCCCACCCATGTGCATGTAGTATCGCAAGACCTACAGCGTACGGCTCTGACAGCTCGTTGACATGTGAACGGGAAAGATCACAGCTGAATTACTCGTCCCATACAAGACCCATGGTTAACGCGGTATTTACGGCGCAAGAATCCTGATGACATTTGTTGTTAATTCCTAAGTAATACTTTTCCATGCAGATGGAACCTTCCTTTGACCTATTCATCTTACCATGGTTCCATCCACCCACCGGATAGAACACTACCACTCGGGTAGTCATTCAAGTAGTCATATTATTAATAGGATCATGTATTCTTTTGAGAATATGTGGTAAGACGATAGGGGTTTTGCAAATTTTTCGTTAGGAAATACTTCAAAGGATATGAGCAAGTGATGAACTTGCCTGAGATAGAAATAATGGAAATAATAATCCATGTCTTCGAGTTAGAGGGCCGCGTAGAAAATTCGGAGATCTGAAATATAGCAAAGTAGTCCCGGTAAGGACTACTGAAAAAATATAATGTAATGCCTAGTAATGAGATGCATCGCGAAATACCCTAGAAAATACCCCAGCTTACAAGTGTAAGCTACGTTTGATACGATAACTTGAACATATTTGTTTTAGGTGACTTATGATTGTTTTATTACTTGTGGTGATGATTTTGTTACTTCTTTTAGAGTTACATGTGTTTCACTTTTAGTTAACAAGCAATGGTTATCATGTTTAATGTATAAGGATTTATCACATGGTTAGGAAAGAAAACAATATCACATTGTAAACAACTTTTAAAAAGATAACAACACATTTATTTTATGTTAAAAAGGGTAGAGCTAATGACAAAGAGTTTGAATTAAAATGAGGAACTAATATAACTAACTCTATCATCACATAATTTGCTAATGACTTGTGATGATAGGTTTAGTATGCGTGAAAATATTAGGGTTTTATTAATAAGAAAACTAATGTTGTGGTAATTATTTATGGTTATAATGGAACATTATAGAATTCCATTATACTTATAAAATAAGTTCCTAAGTTAAACAAAATGTTTTATTTTTTACATCTTTGAGTTGGAAATGTTTTTCTCTTTAATTTTGTATATCATTTGAAGCTTTCTGAAAAGATTTGAATAAGTTAGTCATTTTCCAATTTCTAATGAACTAAACGATTAGGCAAAATATTGCACACATGAAAACTTGTCCAAATGACTTTGAAAATACCATATATGAGTTGCATTTTTCATTTTGAGCAATTTGGTATATAACTTGTATTTTTCTCATTTTTAAAATTATTTATTATTTTTCTCAATTTTTAAATGAATTAATTTAAATTCAAATAACATTCAAATTTAAACTTTATCAAACATGTTTAAAAATTTGATAAACATATATAGTTTATTTTTCTAAACATTTTGACATATTTTCATATTTTTATGATTAACAGAATAAAAGATATTGATTTTTTAATTATTAGGTATTTTCTGTAATTTAAATTGACATCTGGGCCAGCCGTGTCAGCATTTCCATTTACTTTTTAATTTTTAATTAACCCAAATTGACAGATGGGCCCGATATGACACAGGAATGAAGTCATGGTGACTTCAGCCCGTGGCCGGAACGGCCCTGTCGTGGTCGCCGGCTACCTAGTAGTGATGGCGCCGCCCCATAGTGGTCACCGCAACAGCGCCGGCGAGCGGCATCTGAAGCGGAGGCCACGGGCGACGATGGCGGCGATGAATGTGACCCCGATTGAAACGACGGAGCACACCGAGATGATCAGTGGCTCACCCTGGTTGTAGTGGAGTGGACAGAGACGATCGAGGAAGTCCGTAGTGGCGGCGGCGTGCGGAATTTGCCGGCGGCTGGAGAAGAGATTGACGGCTAAATTCTTTTGCTCTCGGGTTTCCCATAACGCGAGGTCCAACAAGGAGAGAGAATAGGGGATGGCCGGAAACGACGGCGTGCGGCGGAGGCCCGACGAACTACGGTTTGCCTTTTCGGCGCACAGAGGAGCACAGAGAAATGGGAAAGTGGTCTAGAAGATAGAGGAGAGGAAGGGCAACGTCGTGATGGTCTTCTCTTGTCGAGGGCGGCTTGCAGGAGGTGGCACCTCAACGATTTCGGTGAGCACACGCACTCGGCCTACTGTCAAAGGTTGAAGACGACGGTTTTCCACATTACCCCCTAGAGGTTTGGATTTTTACAGAGTCATCCTTCTGGTATTAAAAAGCGAAAGAAAGTGTTGTTTTCTAGGTCTTTCTGTAAGCAAAAAAATTAATAAAAATCAATTTTGAAATCCTTATTAAATTCTCAACCTCACCATGTTTTGTTTTGGTGAAATCGACAAGATTTGAATTCCATACTTAGGGTGCTAAATTAAGTGGTTTTTGTTATTTCTCTCCATTTAATTGATTAAACGGCTTTATAATTATTTGAGGCATGATCAATATGAACACACACATCAATCATGTGGATACCAAAATGGTGTATCTTAATTGGGCAATTTTTGCTATATGTTTCTTTTAAGAAATTTTTTTGTAAACTTCTTAGTAGTATTGTTTATGCGTTGTAAATAAATTCACCCAATAGGGAATTTTATTCCATGACATACCAAATGCTTTTGATTAGGTAATGGACTTTTTTTCTTTTATGATACCATGTCATCTTTCATAATTGGAACTCTTAGCACTTTTTTGTTGACATATTACTTAGGTGTGTGTAAGCTCTATTTGATATATTAGGTTCTTTATCAAGTGGAAAACTTGTGTGGCTTTGGAATCGATTTGTTTGTTTTCCACCAGGTTCTAAGTATGGATATTATCCCATCCTTGTTTAACAAACATGTGTTCATTTGCATGGTATCATGTTTTAAAGAACATAGAGTATTTGTTGATGTGATTATTCCATCATGCATCACTATCTTGTGGAAGCAAGATCATCAAGTTATGTGATTTGGATACTCACCCCTCTTTGAGTTCTAGATACCTAGTGAATTATCCCAAGTCACTTACAGACTTGTGGTTAAGTTGTTTGAAAGTTAGTGTTGGGCACAAACAGTTCTGGTTTGTCTTATCATATGATTTATTTTATAAGCTACTTGTTATAAAGATCACTACAAATGTACTCTTGACCAAATGATCTAGACCTAATTTATCATGTGAAGTGAAACATTGGTCACTTTGCTTCGTTTAAACTTTCGCGCCAAAATTTCCTGTATTTTTAGATGCATGTTATGCAGTTGCACATATAATATTTAGATCCTTATAACTTCCCAAACACTGGGATGTTACACCCCCTCTCTCCACTTCCCATGACTTCCCCAATTGGCGCCAGCGGCTCGGGGACGAGAAGGTGGGCAGACTTGGTGGAGGAGGATGAGGGGTCCTCTTTCAAGGACAGTTCCTCGTGCAGATCCTACTCCGACATCGTGAGAGATGGTAGCCCAAGCCCGGTGAGTGCCGGTGGGGATATGGTATCGTCGAGGGTGGTTTCGCCTGTGGCACGCCCGGAACATGTTCGATGTTTGCCTTGTGTGGTCTCTCGACCAGAGCAGTCAAGGGGAGGACGGTCGGGTGGTTAGAAGGCGTCCGGGAGGCCGAGCAGGCACCAAAAGAACAAGGGCACCCTGCCTACGTCGTGGTTGCCGACCGGAATTCCGTCGGACTTGGCAGGGTGCTGCTACAATTGGACGAAACCCGGCAATGTTGTGGCATGTGCACAAGCAAGATGTGTTATATGTACTGCAAAGAAGGCAGGCCACCGTGCGAAGTAGTGTGAGAAGGGGCGCGACCCTCAGGCACCGGTGGTGGAGCCGCATAGGGTTGGCTCTTCGGGGTGACAACTAAATAATTTTTGAACAAATTAAATTTGAATTTAGATTTAAGTTGGCCATTTGACCATTTTTGACATAGATTTAATTCCTTAAATAATTAGAATATGTTTAATTGTACAAAATTGTTCCAATAAATACCTTGCACTAGGGTAACCCTTACCCAAGCTATTTGTGGTCCATGAAATCTTCCATGTATTTTAGCCAAATTCCCTCCATAGTGTTAGTCACTTAGAAATTTGTGTAGTAATAGTGAAACCCTATTAAAAGGAGTTGTGGTGTGATTATTTTGACCAAGACCAACACTCAACACATGTTAGCCAAATAAATTAGTAGTATATGGGCGGAAGACTAAGCTAAGAATCAAGAAGACATCAAGATAAAGTGACTCCTTAGAGAAGAACCTCTACATCATCAATCGAGAGTTATGTACTACATCATCAAGAACTGAAGAAGTACTTGGAAGAATGATAAGAATATGGAAGAACTTGACTCAAACCTTGTCACAATAATTCCTTGGAATTGTGTGATGAGTCTAGACCAACCCTAACCAAAATGGAAGTCTAACACAAGCACTCTAAGTTCTTGTGGTATATGGAATTGAGTGATCAACCCCAATCCTTCCTTTAGAATATTTAATGAGGTGAAAACACATGTTCATCCTTGGCGAACTCTTAGAACATTCTCGACAAGTATGACCAATTTAGTTTGAATCTTTCAAACCCAAGTCTTTAACAACCAATGTACCTTCTGGTAGACCTTTAAACCAATCACAATAATTTGCTTAGTAAATGAATTACTGTGGTAGAGCTTAGCCTTACCTTGACCCAATTAACAAAAAACCCTTTTTACTATGTGTGTTGTTTGTTATAATTTGGTTTCATGTTTTTTGTGAAAGTTGTTAATTGTTATTTGTTTGACTTATCTAGATTGTATGAAGAGAAACGATCTACTTGAGAAGAGAGTGTGCCTCTACACCAATTTCGACAAGGCAAATGACACACATAAACTACCAATTGTTTTCCTATGCATTAGAGTTTTTGTGTAGCATGCATGACAGGTTGTTTATGGAATTTGTTTTATTCTATGCTATTATCACAAGTTTGGAGTAGCCACCCATGGCCTTTGCTCATGTTAACGTAGAAGACATTAATCATTTTAGAGATTCTTAGCCATGCATGTAGACAAAATTGGATGTTATTTCAAGAAGATTACTATACCTTAAAGTATGTTTGGTATTGTCGAAGCTAAGTTTGATTGGTGAAACATATGATTTTATTGGAGATATATATTATGTAAGTTATGAGTAGGTGGAAAATGGCTAGACCTATCTATAAAAGTTATAAGTAGGCGTCCAATGGCCAGACCTATCGATCACAGTTATGAGTAGGTGGCCAATGGCCATACCTATTGATCAAAGTTATAAAGAAGGTGGCCAATGGCAAGACCTATCGATTAAAGATTTTGAATAGGAGGCCAAGAGCCATACCTATCGATCAAAGTTTTAAGTAGGTGGCCAATGGCCAGACCCATCTATTAAAGATTTTGTGTATGAGGCCAAGAGCCAGACCTATCGATCACCATTATAAGCAGGTGGCCAATGGCCAAACCTATCGATTTAGTTACATAAGTAGACAGTCTATGGCTAGATGTATAAATTGATTAGATGGTGGAGAAGTACTTAGTCATCACACTAGACATGGACAACTTGGAGCATCTAGTCCTTAAGAAATTTGGAGTTTCTCACTCATCCCAGATTCCCAAAGAATACTTGGTGGCTGGACAAGAGAAGAGGGTCACTAGATTTTATTAGTGGTACACCTTAATTTAGTTCTGGATCACTGGTTTCAATCAGTGGTACCTATGAGAGATGAAAATGGTTTATGAAATGTTGTACGAGAAAACTGGCTTTATGCAAACTTAGCCAAAACTCCACCCAGCCAAATAAGCATACAGAAGATAGAATTTTTCCACACATCCACCATAGTTCCATTTGCCAGTATATTTAATTATACCGACCCATTGCAGATGGATCAGATAACGAGTGAGGATTTCGTTTAGGATCTTGAGTCTATCGTCGGCATGTTTTTTCCTGTGGCACATGAAGAAGATGAGGCTCAACGATATACTATATTTTCTGATGTAAATCTATGTTTCCTGCTAGTCTTCTAAGACTATGCAAGTTGTAATTAGTTCAACCTAGTCTTCTAAGGCTATGCAAGTTCTAATTTATTTATGTTGTAAATACTGGATCATGTGTTGTAATATAATTTGACGCATTTGCATGATGATTCATCTTGTACTGTGGTGCTAGCTATTGATCCAAGTACTAGCACAGTAAGACGGATGTTCTTGCATTATTTAAAATGTGGAAACGCTACAAAATGGTATCAGAGCATTGTGTTTCTTGGAGGCTTCGAGACCTTAGGTTGTGATAAACCCTTTTGGATCATGTTATTACCTCCTTTTAGTGGCCCGGACATGAGATATGTTCCTTGATTGGCTAGAGGGTGTTAGTATCTCTCACTATAGTGAATATCCAATATACATCAAGTAGTTAATAATCTGTTGATCACCATAGAAAAAGACTTAATATTTTCTAAGTATTTTTACTTTCTTCGTAACTAGTACCTCTTCACCTTATGCATTTGTGACTTATGTTTTCCTCTACCCTTCTAACTTAAAGATGAAGAGCTTCATCTGAGAATATATTTTTCTAGACACTAAACTTCTCATTATAATCTTTCTCATATCCTCTCATCTATTATTCAGCCTCAAAATTTGTTTCCTCTTCTTCTAGAGAACCATGCCATGGAGTGCAATAAATACCTTTCACGTGAAATTTTTGGATTCAACATGAAGTAATACATGAAAGACCATTGAAGAACTTAGAGAGGGACCTAAAGAAACTCAAGAAGATATAGATGAGACCACCAATCTAGTTACTTTGGAAGAACAACATTAACGTGGTAGTGTATTGATCATACCAATGAGTGTTGTATGAGAATATTAGTTTGTTTGCTAAACCTTGTTGTTTGGTTTGATAAATGCTTGTTAGAAGTTGTCTGTAAGATGTTTTGCCTTGCTCTGCTGTGTTGGGGTCGGAACCTTCTTGAGATCTTTGTAAATCTCTACTTGTCCTTGCTAAACCCACAGAGATATGCCTCCCTGTCGTGACCCCGGCAACAACGATAACAACAATGATACAGTGTAGCAGCTCGTCGCTTCCCAAGCTCAAATCATGCAGATGATGACTCACTTTGTTGCAGCACCAACCAACAACAACAACAAACCACCACCACCTCAACCTCCACTACCACCCCAAGTGGATAGAATCACCAGATTCCTGAGACTTAAACCTGCCAAGTTGTCCTTTGCCTCAGAACTAATTGTGGCAGACGTCTGGCTTTGCTCCATCAACAAGTAACTAGTAACTTGTGAGTGCACTAATGAAGAGAAAATGAGGTTCACTACTCATCTACTTTAAGGACCATCTGCAATGTGGTTGGAGACTTACCAAGTGACACACCCTCTAGAGGGAATTACATTGGAGTCTTTCAGAGAAGGGTTTCACACTGCTCACATTTCCTCTGGCATAATGAATTTGATGAGGGATGAGTTCCGTAGTATGAAACAAGGAAGTAGGACTCTGAAGGAGTACATGGATGACTTTAGCTCGCTATCGAGGTATGAACCAGAGGACATTGATACCGACGCCAGGAGGAAAGAAAAATTCCTCAATGGACTCAAGGGAGAGCTAAAGATACCTTTATTAGTGGCATACGCCCCAAACTATCAATCCATGCTGGATCAATCTATCACTCTTGAAAACAATATGAGGAAGGAAGAAACCAAGAAGAGGAAGTATCATGATAACATATATCACTCTGAGTCATCACACAAGAGGAAAAATCATTCTGAAGAAAGTGGTTGTCATAGTTCTCACAAGCATGGGAACGATCACAATAGAGGGAATGACCATTGGAACCACTACAACTATAGAGGGAGTAATCACAATGGAGATGGACACAACAATAGGGAAAACAACAATCGTAACCTCCACCAAAAATCATCGAAGAGGGACATTAGCAAGGTGGAGTGTTTCAAATGTAAGAATCTAGGGCACTTCTCATGGAAATGCCCAGAAAAGAAGAAATACCACAATCACTTTGTCATGAAGGACATCACCCAGGTGGAGTGTTTCTTATGTAAGAAGCTAGGACATTATTCATGGTACTGTCCTGAGAGGAAGACTGACGGAGTGAACGATCCAAACCATCCAATAAGGGGCCAGTAAACCTTGACCATCAGATATTTCCGCCACTAAAATTAAGACAGGAGACGTCACTAAGAAGTACCAAACCCAAAGTAAGAATAGTCTGAGAAGCATAAAGTTATAATGATGCAAACACTACAGAAAGACATGCCAAGAAACAATAATGAGTCTTATGCAAAGTTTATTTTGGAAATAAATTCTCCTTGGAAGATGCTCCCACTGCAATCAAATACAATGATATTCGAGAAATGTGCTCTCATTGTAATAAAACACTATGTTATATGAGAAGTGTGTTTCCTCATTGTGACAATCAGAGTTATCTAAGAGTTGCAAGAAATATATGGAAACCATGAATGATCTCGAAGAAGATTCGAACTTCATATGAAGACTTGTGAAGATTTTCCCTACACCAAGAGAATCGATCAAGAAGCTACAACCATCCAGTTAGTGTTGCGTAAGATTTTATGCAACCACCGCTGTTGGGAACCTATATTTTAGTTCAGGTCTCTTTTACAGATTGGAAACTTTCTGTTAGACAAGTGAGGTTGACCGAGTGTTAGATCACGTAGTTCATCAATCTACATGGGGGAAAATGATATGGGTGCAGGATGGAATGGTCACCATTCCTACTACTCATGTTATTTACTCTTACTATGTGAGGTTAAATGAATTATGTTTGCCTTGAACCTTAGTCAAGTGACAACGATGTTAAGCCTGGACCATAGAATGGTAAGATGTAATAATAGCCCTATGTAACGCAAGTGTTGCTGGAACGTAGTATCTTTCGATGAGGATAAAACCATCCTTGGAGGTACCATGCAATGAAGAATTTTTACTACCATGAGAGTTTCGTTAGAAATATCATGGTATTTGCATTCAAGGAATATTACAATAAGAATGGAAGATTTCCAATGACATCACAAGACCAAGTTGAGAGTGACCAAAGGACTTTTGATTGACCCAAAGAGTGATCCCTCAGTGTCAAAGGTAGTTCAACAAACTTAAGTTGGTATGCAGCTCTACTTCAAGGGAAAGTTCTACTCAAACCATCTCAAGTAAAACCAAACTTCAAGCCATGAGAATAGATACACCCTATTGGAAATGAATAATAACAGACGAAACCCTAAAGAGTTAGATGCTGGTAAATAAGATATACAATTCCTACAAGGAGTTGATACCTGCTATACAAGAATATTACGTATGATGAAGTATGACTCACACTGAAGTCATCATAAACCCACTAGTTAGTTAGAGAAGAGTTTTAGACTACCCGCAAAAGTTTATTTTAAGGGTGGTAGCCCACCTAGTTGTTTTGGATCCCACTTACCCAAACCTATCTTTCTTTCTAGCCTTCCCAAATCTCGGGACGAGATTAGTTTAAGGGTGGTAGTATGTAACGTCCCTGATTTTTGGAAAGTTCAAAAATCACTAAAAATTCAAACTTTTGTTTTCTTGTTAATGCAAGCCACACAAAAAAAACTCAAACACAAAAGCTATATTATATTTGTTTTCCAATGTAATTGGAATTGTTATCCAAATATGCCTCTACTTCCTAAACCCTTAATCCTATTTAAAATAAATATTCTTTATTCAATTAACTGTTTCTCTTAGAAAACCTTATTATATAAAATGTTTTCAGTTCAAAATATTTTATGAGAATAAAAAACTATTTATATTGATTATTATTAAATGTTATTTCAAGATTTACACATAAAGTGATGTTCATAAAATGTTTCACCTTGAAAATAGTATTAAATAGGACTTTAAAAAGAATATTGTAACTTCTAGAATTTTTCTGATTTTCATATTTATTTTATTTCTCTATTTTAAAAATGGTATTAAGTACTAGTAGTGCATTAATTATGATTTCAACTTTCAAAAACTAAAACATCTTGAAAAACAGCACACAATTGTTCTATTTGGAAGATGTGATTTTTACAAATATTTATGAATTTAATTGAGGCGATTTGGAATTAATGAAAAAAATAGATAGAAAAACTGAAGAAAAAAAGATTGGATGGCTTCATCCATGATGTCATCGTCGTCTTCATCACGTAGTGAAAAATGCCGGCTGTTTTGGCCATTGATTCTGCTTGTTAATTGGCGTCGATTAAGTCCAGCTTAACCTCTCCCGTTTCCTCCCCCGTAAAGCTCGCAGCCTCCTCTCCAAAAGCCCTCTGGAACCTCGTCAAATTGCACCCCCACAAGGGAGTATTTGCTCATCGGAGCTCTGTGCTCATCCGCAAGAATTCTCCGATTCCGGCGAAGTGAGGTCATGCCCGAGCCCGAGATCACCCCTAGTCAATTCCTCTTAACCGTGTGCGTCCCTTGATTATTTTTCCCATTCATTTCGCAGAGTAATCACCGTCGCCATGCATGCCTAAGGCTCGCCGGAGCGTTCATTGCCTCTACCTCCCCGCATCTCCATTCGGGGAAGAGAGAAGCACCACCGTGGCCGCCATCATGCTCGTCGTGTTGAGTTGAGCGTCGACGTGCTCTCCCCTTAGATCGAGGACCACCAGGGCACCACCCCCGTCGAGCATGACGTTGCCATCTCCTCCATTTTCGGCCACTATTCCGTTGGCTGAGGTAAACCCTAGCCCCCACACCGTTAGATCCCGATCCAACGCCCCTCGTTAGTTCACTTAACGAAGAGGTATCACCCAACCAGAAGACGCCACCTCAGCGCCTAGTCAGCCTGCACAGTCAGCGCCAGTCAGCAGCCCCGTCAGCATGTCTCACCAATCACGTGATGACACGTGTTTTAGCATTTTCTGTATTTTTCTCCGAATAGAATTAAAATAGCAGTTTTGCAAAAAACACCCCGGAAACTTAGAACCTTCATAACTTTTGATCCAGAAGCCCAAATTTGGCAATATTGGACTTTTTGAAAATCCCTTGACATGTAGAAACTTTTAACACTGTCCAAATTTAAATTTTAATAATTAAATTTGTCGAAATTCAAATGAGTCATTTGGATGAATTTTGGCATAATTCAAATTCTACAAATCCAGAAATTGCAAATAAAATAGTTTTGAAAACCTTAGGATGTGTACTTTCATATCATGCGTCCCAAAATAATTTTTGAAAAATAAATAAATTTGAATTTAGATTTTTGTTGACCATTTGATTATTTTTTACACAAATTTAATTCTATAAATAATTAGAATATTTTTACTTGTACAAAATTGTTCCCAATAAGTACCTTGAACTAGAGTAACCCTTACCCAAGCCATTTTTGGTCCATGAACATATTGCATGTATTTTTAGCCAAATTCGCTCCATAGTGTTAGTCATTTAGAAATTTGTGTAGTAATAGTAAAACCCTATTTGAAGGAGTTGTCGTGTGATTATTTTGATCAAGAACAATACTCAATACATGTTAGCCAAATAACTTAGTAGTACATGGGCTGAACAATAAGATAAGAGTAAGGAAGACATCAAGATAAAGTGACTCCATGGAGAAGAACCTCTACATCATCAATCAGGAGTTATGGACTACATCCTCAAGAACAGAAAAAGTACTTGGAAGAATGAGAAGAAGATGGTAGACCTTGACTCAAACCTTGTCACAGTTATTCCTTAGAATTGTGTGATGAGTCTAGACCAACGCAAACAAATATGGAAGTTTAACCCAAACACTCTAAGTTCTATTGGTATATGAAATTGAGTTGACAAACCCAATCCTTCTTTTAGAATGTTGAATTAGGTGAAAACACTTGTTCATCCTTGGCGGACTCTTGAAACTTCCTCAAAAAGTATGACCAATTGATTTTGAATCTTTCAAACCCAAGTCTTGACCAACCAATGTATTTTTTGGTAGACCTTTAACCCAATCACAATAGTTTCCTTAGTAAACTAAATTATTGTGATTGACCTTAGCCTTACCTTGACCCAATTAACATAAAATCCTTTTGACTAAGTGTGTTGTTTGGTATACTTTGTTTTCTTGTTGTTTGTGAAAGTTGTTTATTGTTAGTGTTTGACTTTTCTATATTGTACGAAGAGAAATGATCTAGTGGAGAACAGAGTGTACCTCTGCACCAATTTCAACAAGGCAAGGGGCACACATAAACTACCAATTGTATTCCTATGCATTAGAGATTTTGTGTAGTATGCATGACAAGTTGTTTATGGATTTTTTTTATTCTATGTTATTATCACAAGTAGTGAGCAGCCACCCCCTTTGCCCATGTTAATTTAGAAGGCATTAAGCGTTTTAGAGATGCGTAGCCATGCCTGTAGACAAAATTGGATGTCATTTCAAGAAGATTACTATACCTTAAAGTATGTTTGGTTTTGATGAATCTAAGTTTGATTGGTGAAACATATGATTTGATTGGAGATATATATTATGTAAGTTATGAGTAGGTGGCAAATGGCTAGACCTATCGATCAAAGTTATAAATAGGTGGCCAATGGCTAGACCTATCAATCACAATTATGAGTAGAAGGTCAATGGACAGACCTATCGATCAAAGTTATAAGTAGGTGGCCAATGGCTAGACCTATCGATTAAAGATTTTGAGTAGGAGGCCAAGAGCCGTACCTATCGATCAAAGTTATAAGTAGGTGGCCAATGGAAAGACCAATTGATTAAAGATTTTGATTAGGGGGCCAAGAGCCAGACCTATCGATCACAGTTATAAGTAGGTTGCCAATGCCGAGAGCTATCGATTGAGTTACATAAATAGGCGGCCTATGGACAGATCTATCAATTGATCAGATGGTGGAGAAGTACTTACTCGTGCCACTGGACATGGAAAACTTGGAGCATCTAGTCCATAAGAAGTTAGGATTTTCTCACTCGTCCTAGATTCCCAAAGAAACTTGGTGGTTGAACAAGAGAAGAGGTTCACTAGATTTTATTAGTGGTACACCTTAATTTAGTTCCGGATCACTGGTTTCAACCAGTGGTACCTATTAGAGATGAAAATGGTTTAGGAAAAGTTGTAGGAAAACTGGCTTTATGCAAACTTAGCCAAAACTCCACCGAGAAAAATAAGCATACAGAAGATAGAATTATTCAATACATCCACCATAGTGCCATTTTCAGTATATTTAATTATACGGACCCCTTTTGGCTGCATATTCCGTATTGCAGATGGATCAGAGGACGAGTGAGGATTTCGTTTAGGATCTCGAGTCTATCGCCAACATGTTTTTGTCTGTGGCACATGAAGAAGGTGAGGCCCAATGATATACTATATTTTCCGATGTAAAGCTATGTTACCTACTAGTCTTCTAAGATTATGCAAATTGTAATTACTTCAAGCTAGTCTTCTGAGGCTATGCAAGTTATAATTTAATTATGTTGTAAACACTGGATCATGTGTTGTAATAGAATTTGACGCATTTGCATGATAATTCATCTTGTACTGTGGTGCTAGCAATTGATGAAGGGACTAGCATATTAACATGAATGCTTTTTCATTATTTAAAATGTGGGAATGCTACAAACAAGGTTCTAGGTTTCAATGAACCAAGAACTTCAAGATCCCTAAGGGGTGGAGTTGTAGATCTAGTGGCTCTCCTCAAAATCCCAAGAGATCAAGCGATTTGGTTAGGTATTTGGGGAGATATATGAGTTTTGAGGTGGTCACAAGTGGTGGAGAGAGAATCTTTAAGTGATACCTTCTAAAATTACTATAAAACCGCCTTTTTTATGGGGGGGATATAGCCGTTTGAGGCATCTTTGACCTATGCAGGAAACCCAGCCTTAGGGCCGGCTAGGCTTGCTTGGAGGCCAACATAGACGCACAGGGACCCGGCCTAGGATGGGAAAACAGTCATCCCGATTGTCGGTGTAATGCCTTCGGGGGTCCCTCAATCGTCGGATGTGCGGGATTGGACCGTCATGTTGGACGTTCCTAATTAAACGAGCTCCAGTCAATTGGCTCCCCCCGGGAGCACGGCCGACCCGTGGCCACCTAACACAGGAAGGAGGCGGCGTGTGGCGTGTCGTTGATGGGTGGCGGTTACACGTGGATGGCGGTGCCTCTCCCTTTCACCTCCACGTGTAACCATCCACACTGCAGGTGTGAACCCCGCCACAAGAAGTCAGATGGGAGTCCAGGAATATAAAGAGAAGAAGAGGGATGGAGAACAGTACTCTCACCATTGTAACCTTTACTTTGACGAGATTCCAAATCATACATGCAGGACGTAGGGATCCATCTCGCGATGGCCTATACCTAGGTAAAAATCCGTGTTCGTGTGATGTGCCTTTGACTCTCCCTCTACCCCCCCCCCCGCAGTCCAGCAATCTAGGAGAGACGGTGCAGAAGTATCCCACGCCCACTGTTAAACAAATCAGGGGGTTGAACGTGGTTCACTCCCGGTATCTGTGTTTTGACACGCGACATCTGGAGCGCTAGGTAGGGGGGCGTGCGAGCTTCTTCATCATCCGCGGGCTGTTATGCTTCCATGGAGCCGTCACGAGGAAGATACGCAGTCCGAGGGTCGGCCCGCGGAAGTCCACATCACCAACCCCGCCACTGGATTTATTGGTGGGTGTGGCGGGCGAGCACCCCTAGTTCTGGGGAGGACGGAGTGCTGGCGGCGACGCGAACCCTCTTGCGCAACCCTGCCCGGCGGTGGAAGACAACATGCATTTTAGTTGTGGCTTGACGGGATCATCGCCATGGTGGGCTACATTTTGCGGTGCCACTATGCCGCCCCGGTAACTAGCGGGCAACCGTCCCCATCCGGTGACGGATCGGCCCCACGGGCTGCACCTCCTGAGAGATCTGAGCCTGACCCCGACAGGGGCCAGCAAGAAAGAAGACATCGCCGCCCACGACAGAGCGGTGGCCCGCGCGACCCCTTCGGGCTTGGTGACAGCGCGTCGACCCCACCTCCGGCTACTGTCGGCGACCTTCGTCTTTTGGTCCGGGGGCATGGTGAATCCTTCGCCGGTTTGTGGAGCGTTTCCATCGTGTGGCGTGCCGGTTGCCCATGGGCCGAGAAGACACCATCATCCTCATCTTCATGGGCGGCACCCGTCACCCATTTCTAGGGCGAGAACTGCAGGCCATGGTCATCCGGCAGACAGAGGACCTATGGCAGAATGTGGAGTGGCACTTGATGGAGGAATACGCAAGCGCACCGACCGGGACACCCTCCGACTCTTCTGAGTCCGAGTTGTTCCCCGATTGTGACTGCGACCGAGAAGACCTTGAAGATGGAAACCAGCCCCCTACCGTTGGGGACTGCAACATGCCGACATCCGTAGCTCAGAGACCAGTGCTAGAGTCAAGGCCTCCACACCTGCCTCCTGAAAGGGAGGGAGGGCGTGGGGGTGCACGTAGAAGATCCTTCTGACCACAACTGCCCGGTGGATCTATGGTCCCGCGTGGCGGCGGTAGGGACCGGGGGGCAAACCTGGAGTCGGCAGAGGAGCCCTGTTCCACCCCTCAATAGCTTGATAGCTCGGCGAAGAGGACCGAGACCCACAACTTCTGCAAAGGGAGGACCTCCAGTACCTGAGACCTCTTTTCGGTTGTTGAAATAGCCTGTTGTGGCCGCAGCGGGCAGTCTTGATACCAAAAGTACATCCGGGGAAGTAGCCCCCGGGCCACTTCCCCCTCCCACGAGAGGCGCTTGTGGAATTGCTGTCTCCTACCCGCCAGCAATGGCTGGCCGGGGAACCAGGATTGGAAAGTATTAGATCTCGGCAGATCGCACCCAGTACCATCCTCGGGGACGCGGCCATAGGGCGCGGGAAGAGCGGGTCCGCCCCCGCTATGCGAGTTCCTTATCAGCACAAACGACGGCCGGTCGGTGCGCCTGGGTACGTCCTGGGCAACTCAACGCTAACCGCGCCACCGAAGTCGATGGAAGTGCGGGTTCGCCCACGCAACACAAATGCTCTAGCAGCATGCATGCATCCTCAGCGTGTTCGGACAGAGCCCATTGTAAATTCCGCACCAGGTTTTGGTGTTTCTGCCCCGTAAAAGTTTTGCCAAATAAAGAAAAATGGTCTCATTTTTCTTTGGTCTTTAGCTTTTAGCCGGACATAATTGTGTGGGAAGAACCGTCGGTGCTCTCTGGGGGACTCTCCCGAGAAAATAATTCATGCGAAGTATGCTTCGCTACCCCCATTTTTGCTAAGTCGTTTCGCTTTTGAAGAGTTTTGTGGAGTCTTGTTTTCATAAAAGCTGGCTTAAACCGTGTTTTGGTGACACAGAGTTTGGAGAACCAAAAGAGCCTGGGGAGTAGGGTGGGGCGTACCATTTGCAGGAAATGCCTTGTGACTTCAGATCAAGACTTCTCAGTCCAACCCTGAGCACTTTTGGTTTCCCCCGGATTTGGGCGCCCAAGGGCTATGTGGCCTCCACTCGAAAGAGTGAGGAGACCGTGACAGCCAGGACCTCTCAGTCGAACCCAAAGATCGCGGCAACAATCAGGAGTACGGAGAATCCCCGGGGGCTCAGTCCCCAGGAGTTACGCTGGGACAAAGAAAGATCGGCGGCGGGAGTGGTCCTCCAAGAATCGAGAAGGAGGCAAGTGCGCCACTGAGAAAAGGTTATCCGTGCCACCTTCCTTTTTATTTCTAGTTGAGCTTCTTACAAGGTGGTCTGGGTCGTCGAGACTTAGCCCGGCCTACCGGACTCCTGGAAGGATGGAGGCCCTCAGGGGCTGGCGATCTGATCCCACATCCGCTGCAGAGCGTTGTGGAGGGCCGCATCCGCTCCCGTAGGTCGTCTAGCGCCTCGGAATTTAAGCCATGTTCTTGCTAAGAAATATTTGCATGAAAATGTTAGGAATGTTTTCTCTCCTGGGAAGTCTGAGCAATGCCTTCGGGGGGCTACTATCAGTGTAATGCCTTTAGGGGGTCCCCCGATCATTGGATGTGTGGAATTGACCTGTGGCCTCTCGTCGCAGAAGGAGGCAACGCATGGCGCGTCATTGAAGTGTGGAAGTTACACGTGGATGGCGGTCCCTCTGCCTTCCGCCTCCACGTGTAACCCACCACAGGGAAATAACTGAACGTGTGAACCTCGCCACAGGAAGTCAGAGGGGAGTCCAGGAATATAAAGAGAAGAAGAGACAGAGAGAGTAGTACTCTCACCATTGTAACCTTCACCTTGACGAGATAATTCCAGATCAGACATGTAGGTCGTGGGGATCCATCTCGCTATGGCTTGAACCTGGGTAAAAATCTATGTTCGTGTGTTGTGCCTTTGACTCTCCCTCTACCCTCAGTCCATAAATCTAGGAGAGACAGTGCAGAAGTCTCCCTTGCCCATTGCCGAACAAATTAGGGGGTTTAACATGGGTCACTCCCGGTGTCCGCATTTCAACACGCAACATCTCGCGCGCCAGGTAGGAGACGTGCGATCTCCTGCATCATCTGCGAGCTGTTCTTGTTCGATGGAGCCGTCACGAGGAAGATCTGCGATCCGAGGGTCGGCCCTCGGAAGTCCACATCGCCAACCCCCTGCCACTGGATGTCCCGATGGGCGTGGCGGGCGAGCACCCCCGGGTATGGGCGATCGGGTGATGAGGTCTTCGACCATTCAGGGGAGGACGGAGCGCTGGCGGCGATGTGAACCCTGTTCTCCAACCCTCCCCGGGCGGTGGAAGACGATGTGTCATCTCAGTTATGGCTTGAAGGGCTCATCGCCATGGCGGACTACATTTTGCGGTGCCATGGTGCCGCCCCGGTGACTAGCGGGCAACCGTCCCCATCTGGTGACGGATCCGCCCCATAGTGCCGCACTAATATTTCCAACTAATAAAAAAACCGTGTTCATGTGTTGTGCCTTTGACTCTCCCTCTACCCCCTAGCCCATCAATCTAGAAGAGATGGTGCAGAAGTCTTCCTCGCCCACTGCTGAACAAATCAAGGGGTTTAACGTGGGTCACTCCCAATGTCCGCGTTTCGACACACGACACCAGCCTCGCCGCAGAGAGCCCGGTCTAGGCTGGCTTCACAGGGCAAATGCCAGCTAGGGACCCAAAGACCCCATGTAACATCCCAGGTTTTTGAAATTAAATTTTAAAAAATACAAAACCAACATGCATACATGAGCATCATTGCGTCACTACATTTTGTTTGCATATCTTTGACCTTTAATTTGCAAAACATAAAAATTGGGCTTTATTTTCTATTGAACACTAATTGGATTTTAAACAATTTCCAAATTAAGTATTTTATTAGTTGGCAATATTAGTGCCAAAATGTTCCATTTGGGCCAAGCCCAATCTCTCTCTCTTTCCCCTCTCGCTCGCCCGTGCAGCAGCAGGCCCAGCCGAGCGGCCCAAGCCAGCAGCCGCCAGGAGCCCAGCCCGCGCCACCACGACCTCTCTCTCTTCTCTCTTGCTGACATCCAGGAACCACCCGTTAGGCGTAGTGACACGTCCACTTACGTCATCACCATCAACCTCTCGCCCACGCAAACCAAACTCGACTCGAAGTTCATTTAAATGAATTCTATCCAAATCCCTCTACCCCTTATGAACCCCGCAACCCCATCCATCGCCGTCCACAACTCCGACGAGGAATCTCGCGATAAACAGAGGACACTGACACCTTCTACCTCGCCACTGAGCCCGCCTCTACCTACAGAACCCCGTGGTAAGCTCTGTTTAGCGTCCCTCCCCGTAGGATTGCCGCGCCATGCGAGGCGCACGCGTTTCAGCGACAAATCCGGTGACATAGCGTCGTCCACCAGATCGATTAAATCAGAGCCATTAGATCTAAACTAACAGTCTATGTTAGTTCACTTAACAGCGCGGTGCGAATTGACCTGGCGCGTCCATCCCCTCATAGATCCAACGGCTAAAAGTCGCGATCTGCGCTGAAGCGATACGAGCCAATAAGAACGCTTCGTTCAGGTTCACCCGGATCGCCCAGTTTTTCTTTTTAGACAGATTTAAGTGCAAACTTCAAAAATTTATATCTTTAATTTTGTAAGTCCAATTTTAATGATATTGTACTTTTTTTAAAATTAGCATAATGTCTAGAACACATTAGGATAATAAAATTTTCCTTTTGATACATGCACACATTTGTTATTTGTAGATCTTTGTAAACACCTAATTGGGCAACCTTTTTGGTTTTTGTCCTTGGAAGCCACGACCTTGGACTCATCGACGGGGATGTTGTGCCTGAAGAGGTGGCCCTCCTCAGCCTTGGCGAACTTGTCAGCCAAGTCGACTAGCTCAACGGCAGAGGCGAGGTCATTCCTGACGCTGAGATCCTCGAGCATGCGCTCGTTGCTGATTCCCTCGCGGAACAAAGAGATGGCGTTTGCATCGGCGATGTGGGCGATCTTGTTACGCGTTTGGCTGAAGCGCTGGAGGTATTGGCGAAGTTTTTCTCCTGGGCGCTGGCGCACGGCGCGGATGTCGTTGTGGGTGAGGGGGCGCTTGTAGGAGCCCTTGAAGTTGGCGACAAAGTGGACGCACAATTCCTCGAAAGAAACGACGGACCCCTCTGGATGGTTCATGAGCCAGTAAGGGCAGTCCCCTTGAGCCCCATGGGCAGCTGGTTAGCCATGCACTTGTCGTCTCCCTTTGCAGCGCACACACTGAGGTTGTACGGCTGCAGGAAGTCGAAATGAGGGGTGGTGCCGTTGTAGAGAGGAGGCAGTGTTGGGTTGAACTTCGTCGGCCATGCGACCGTGCGGAGCTGCTTGGTGAACGCGAGGCAGCCCCCTGATGTATCTTGGCGGGCACTGATGTTGTGTGTTGGGATACCTCAAGAGGAGGGTCTGATGAGCACATCGGTAGGAAATTCCCCTTAGTTAAGAACCAAGGTTATCAATCCAGTAGGAGAAAGAGGACCTTCGGAAGGTTGATGACACTGACGGTGGTGATGGCTCACCGGTGTCAGCAACAACGTGGTACCTGCACACAACACAACCAAAATACTTTGTCCGAACGGTACAGTGAGGTTGTCAATCTCACCGGTCTTGCTGAAAACAAAGATTAGACGTATAGTGTGGCAAATAATGTATGCTTGCAGTAAGTAAAAAAACAGGAAATTGTGGCAGTTTGTTTTAACAGTATAGGAAATTGGACCGAGGTTCATAGGTTCACTAGTGGTGTCTCTCCATAGAAGATAGCATGCTGGGTGAACAAATTACAGCTGGGCAATTAACAAATAAAGGTTGCACCGTAGTGCACATTCATGACATGATGACTACTATGATATTTAGTGCGGCCATTATAACAATATACATAGACCGTAATCCAACTGCATCTATGACTAATGATCCACCCTCAGGTTATCATCCGAACCCCCTTAGGTATTAAGTTGCAAGCAACAGATAACTGCATTAAACAAAGTGTGTAATGTAAGCAATGATTATACACGCGGGCACTCTCACCGTTGTTTCTCCCTAATGGCAACAACACATCCTCCCCCTTCATGTTTCTGTCACTCGAGCAGGGCGAAGAGGAGGCATGAACCCACTATCAAGCATAAATACTCCCTCTTGGAGTCACTAGCAACTACTTGGCCAGAGCAACCACTAGCAACGGAAAGCATGCGAGATCACAAATAACATATGCAATAAAGACTATAATCAACTTGGCATAAGTTCAATATTCATAGGATCCCAGCAAACACAACACATAGAGTTACATAAGATCAATCTCGATCGTGTTAGGCAGCTCACGAGATCTGAACATGGAGGCATAAGAGGAGGAGACAACCATCTAGCTACTGCTATGGACCCGTAGTCCAAGGATGAACTACTCACACATCACTCCGGAGGCAGGCATGGTGATACAGAGGCCTCCGGTGATGATTTCCTCTCCGTCAGGGTGCCGGAGACAGCTTCATAACCCCCTGATCTTGGGTTGACGGTGACGGTGGCTGCATAACTTTTCTGGGATTTTTGATCAGGTGTTTAGGGTTTTCCATCTAGGGGGAATAAATAGGCGAAAGGGTAGCGGCGGTGGAGTCCTGGGGGGCCTACACCACCCCCTGGCGCGGCCAAGGGGGGCAGGGCGCCACCCCATGGTGTGGGCCCCCTAATGCCCCTCTTCGTCTCCTCTTCGGTCTTCTGGATGCTTCCGGGGAAAATAGGCACTTCGGGCTTTGTGGGGTCCAATTCCGAGAATATTTCCAGAACAACTTTTCTGAAACCAAAAACAGCAGAAAACAGGAACTGGCACTTTGCATCTTGTTAATAGGTTAGTCCCGGAAAACGTGTATAAATGACATAAAGAGGGGAGAAAACATGTAGCAATTGACATAATATTATCATGGAGCATCAGAAATTATAAATACGTTGGAGACGTATCAAGCATCCCCAAGCTTAGTTCCTACTCGTCCTCG
The DNA here is from genome assembly GCA_028641055.1 of Alopecurus myosuroides. NCBI lineage: Eukaryota > Viridiplantae > Streptophyta > Magnoliopsida > Poales > Poaceae > Alopecurus > Alopecurus myosuroides. The sequence continues at coordinate 513,677,370 of CM054057.1, forward strand.
AGTAGGTAAATGATAAAACAATAATTTCTGAGGTGACATGCTATTAACATAATCTTGATCATAAAAATGTAAAGGAATATGCAATGCTGAGATCATAGAACTTCAAACACAAACATGATAAATAGAACTTCAATAATAAAGCAAAGCAATCACTTTTCATCATGAAGAGTATCTCAAACAACGGATCATGAGAAATAATGCAAAGAAAGATAAACGTCTGTTTCAAGTATAGAGACAGCATGGCAAAGTGATATTTCGCTAGTCCTTAAGAGTGGGGAAAAACATAAATGCCCTTCAAAGTTCATGAGGAAGACTAGAGCAAATAATTTAAGAACAAATGATATCACATCATGAAGTAATTATTTATGTTTATGGGATAGTGCACATAGAACTAAGAATGGCAAAAATGCTCTCTCAACTGTGCATAAAGTTAGAAGATGGATACGCAACATAAAAGTAAAATAAAGGCCCTTCGCGGAGGGAAGCAGGGATCACTCATGTGCTAGAGCTTTTTATTTTATTAAACGGAGGTATTAAAAGTTTGAAACTGAGTGTCTATATTTTGGAAGATGTATGCTAACGTCAACGAATGGTAAACAGAAAATACAGTACGTCACAAGCCAACTAGATTCACAAGAGCGGCTCCCATGTGAAGGACGCAACTGGGTAGAAGGTCATCCCTCTTTCTCTTTTGTTTACACAATTATGCTTTGACTCATAAATCAGGGGCAAAAATAGTGAAGAGATTTTGTGTGTATTAATTTGGGGCTGGGAACCCCGCTGCTAGCTCTTATATCATTTGGATAAGCAGATGAAGCCACTAGTCCAGGGTGTGAAATCCAATCAACAAGTGAGATAAAGATTCTCTATTGATGTCCTCATGAGCAAAAACAGGAACATAAAGCAGGAGTAATTTTGAAGGTTTTAAAGGTAACACATGAGCAATTTACTTGGAGTGGCAGTTAAATACCACATGTGTGTAGGTATGGTGGACACAATGGGAAATTTTTTGGTTTAAGGGAGTTGGATGCACAAGTAGAGCTCATACTCAGTACAGGTGGAGGCTAGGAAAAGACTGGGAGCGACAAATCAAGAGAGCATAAGAGCCATAATCATGCATAGCAACATAAGCATCATTAATTAAAGCATAAGCAGTATCACAAGTTCAAAAACTAAGTGATCATGGAGGCTATTCTTGACTGTTTCATAGTCATAAACATGGTGTGAGGATGCGCCAAGTCAACCAAATAAATCATTCGAAAGAGAATACCAAAAATTTATGCTTCCTTATGACAAGAACAACTCATGAATCTTACAATGACATATTAAACACGCTCAGCTGTTTGAGGCTATTCATGCTACTCAACATCACAAGGCTTTAGAACTAAAATAACATTTAGCATGGCATGAAAAAGTTCTAGGAACAGTCTATACAAGCTTATACTTGCACCAATATAAATTCTACTTTAAACAGCGGTTTCTTCTCCCAACAAGCACCATACAAGATATGTTTTAACAAAAACTCTCTAAATGCTACAGAAAGCAAACATGAGAGTACTCACAAGATAATACTAAAACTAACAACTCTAATAAGAGATGCATGCAAAACAGGAGCTAAATAAATGCAGCAGCCAGACAGAGATTAAGAATACAAAGTATTCCCATGAAAAGGCGGAGCGTATCACTCTCCAAGAAAAGAATGATGGGGTCCAACCAAGTTTATTGCAAAAGTAAAAACAAACTGAAAGAAAAAACAAACTGAAAACAAAAATAAAACTCGCTCCAAGTAAAGCACATAAGATGTGACAGAATAAGAATATAGTTTCACTAGAAGTGACCTGATAATTTGCTGATGAAGAAGGGGATGCCCAAGGCATCACCAAGCTTAGACGATTGAGTCTTCTTGGAATTTTCTGGGATGTATCTCCGGGGCATCCCCAAGTTTGGCTTTTCACTCTTCTTGATCACATCATATCATCCTCTTCTCTTGACCCTTGAAAACTTCCTTCACACCAAACTTCTCACAATCTTCATTAGCAACGTTAGTGCAATCAAAATAATAAATTCACATGGTTCAGTTTCAACACAAGTCTAACATTCAAAAACACATTAGCTACTATCACAACTTATTTTAAAACTCTTTTTCTCAAAAGAACACCAAAAGAAAGCGATTAAGATGCAAATTCAATTATTGGCAGAAATCTGTCAAAACAGGACAGCAGGTAAAGATGATTTTTTTAGAAAATATTATATTGCTCAAATCAAAAAGTGGTCAACTAAGAAACATTGCATATACAGCCCAGGATTACGCACAAAAAAACTCAGGTCATTTTGAATTTTTTGTGATTTTATACGGAATAAACAGTGGACAGCAGAAATCTGTTTCCTGCGCAGAAATCCAAAATATAGCCTCAACTTTCCACTAGAGGCTTTACTTGGCTAAAAACAAACTCAAAAAAAAAGTTATAGCGGGGTTGCTAAGAAAATAGACAACACCCAGGTGCAAATCACCCAAAAGAAAACAAAGGAAAACGGGTTGAAAATAACGAAATAAAACGGGTTGTCTCCCGGCAACACTTTTCTTTAACGCCTTTCAGCTAGGCAAAGAAGGAAACTCAAGTATTTTAAACTAAAGAAGAATCAACATCAATAACTTCCTCTAAATCATTATTTGTAGCATTAGGCACTCTAGATGTTTCTGAAGATTCAACATGAAGGTTAGTCTTAGTTTCATTAATTGTTTTAGCAATTTTCAGCACATATTGAGATTTAGGTTTAGTTATCTTGGGAACATACATGAATCTTTGCTACTTTCCCACAAAGGCTTTCTCCTTTTTGAATTTAAGAGATGAAAAAGTTGAGCTTAAAGTTCCCATAGCCTCCTCTAGTTTAGCAATCCTAAAATTTTGATCATCATGAGTGTTGCTAGCTTCTAGAGCAGTGATTCTTTTATCAATAGAAATTATTGATTCATTAAATTTGCTAGCATTATCAAGGAAAATTGGTAAGTTCATTTCCAAAGAGTTTAGTTTATTAATAAGATCCTCCAAAGTGGTCTCAGTTTTAACAGTTGTAGTGGGGGGTTCTCCTACTAAACTTTCAATCAAATTGCAGGCTTCCAAGGCAGGTGTTCCTAGAAAATTTCCACCCGTAAGATTATCTAACACATGCCTATACCAGCCAGAAATACCAACATAAAAATTTCTCAGGACGATCAAGGTAGAATATTTTTTTGTGCACCTATTATGAGCATCATTTATTCTATACCAAGCATCTTTCAAACTCTCTCCCCCCTGTTTCCTAAAAGAACGAACCTCTACTTCAGGAATACTCATTTTAGCAAAATAAAAGCAAGCAAATAAATAACAGCTATGAAGTAAACCAAAAATTTTGAGTTTTTGATAAAGAGAAGCAAAATAAGACAAAAATAAAAACAAGACAATAAACAAAATAAATAGGTTGAGACTGAGAGACTCCCCTTTCCAGAATACTTCTTCCTCCTCGGCAACGGCGCCAGAATTTTCCTTGATGTTGTGTGTTGGGATACCCCAGGAGGAGGGTGTGATGAGCACAGAGGTAGGAAATTGACCTTAGTTAAGAACCAAGATTATCAATCCAGTAGGAGAAAGAGGACCTTCGGAAGGTCGATGCCACTGACGGTGGTGATGGCTCACCGGTGTCAGCAACAACGTGGAACTTGCACACAACACAACCAAAATACTTTGTCCCAACGGTACAGTGTGGTTATCAATCTCACCGGTCTTGCTGAAAACAAAGATTAGACGTATAATGTGGAAAATAATGTATGCTTGCAGTAAGTAAAGAAAACAGGAAATTGTCGTGGTTAGTTTTAACAGTATAGGAAAATGGATCGGGTTTCATAGGTTCACTAGTGGTGTCTCTCCATAAAAGATAGTATGCTGGGTGAACAAATTACAGCTGGGAAATTGACAAATAAAGTAGTGCACATTCATAACATGATGACTACTATGATATTTAGTGCGGGCATTACAACAATATACATAGACCGTAATCCAACTGCATCTATGACTAATAATCCACCCTCAGGTTATCATCCGAACCCCCTTAGGTATTAAGTTGCAAGCAACAGATAACGACATTAAACAAAGTGTGTAATGTAAGCAATGATTATACACGCAGGCACTCTCACCGCTGTTTCTCCCTAATGGCAACAACATATCCCCCCTTCATGTTTCTGTCACTCGAGCCAGGCGAAGAGGAGACATGAACCCACTATCAAGCATAAATACTCCCTCCTGGAGTCACTAGCAACTACTTGGCCAGAGCAACCACTAGCAACGGAAAGCATGCAAGATCATAAATAACATATGCAATAAAGACTGTAATAAACTTGGCATAAGTTGAATATTCATCGGATCTCAACAAACACAACACATAGAGTTACATAAGATCAATCTCGATCATGTTAGGCAGCTCACGAGATCTAAACATGGAGTCATAAGAGGACGTGACAACCATCTAGCTATTGTTATGGACCCGTAGTCCAAGGATGAACTGCTCACGCATCACTCCGGAGGCAGGCATGGTGATGGAGAAGCCTCCGGTGATGATTTCCTCTTCGGCATGGTGCCGGAGACAGCTTCAGAACCCCCTGATCTAGGGTTGACGGTGACGGCGGCTGTGGAACTTTTCGGGCATTTTTTATCAGGTGTTTAGGGTTTTCCATCCGGAGGGAATAAATAGGCGAAACGACAGAGGCGATGGAGTCCAGGGGGCCCCACACCACCCCCTGGCGCGGCCAAGGGGGGCGCGCCACCCCATGGTGTGGGCCCCCTGATGCCCCTCTTCGGTCTTCTGGATGCTTCCAGGGAAAGTAGACACTTCGAGCTTTGTGGGGTCCAATTCCAATAATATTTCTAGAACAACATTTCTGAAACCAAAAACAGCAGAAAACATGGAACTGTCACTTGGCATCTTGTTAATAGGTTAGTCCCGGAAAGCGTGTAAAAATGACATAAAGAAGGGAGAAAACATGTAGCAATTGGCATAATATTATCACGGAGCATCAGAAATTATAGATACGTTGGAGACGTATCACGCACCTTGCTGTTTGCCGGGCGGTTGGCGTGGCCGGCTGTGCCGAGGTTGCGGATGGTGCGCCGTTCGCGCCTGTGGCTGTGATCGATCTGCACGCGAGCATCTGGCGGGGTGCACAGGATCTGGCAGCTGTTGTTGCTCTTGTTAGGAGCTTTGGCAGCATGGGCCTTGTGAGGGATATAGGTTCGGGGATCGCCTTGCACCATGGGAAAGGACTAGCGCGTCATGAGCTTGCGTGCTCCTGGCTTGGCTAGCTAGTGCCGCCTCCCAGCGACGGTCGCAGGGGGACGTTTGCGGCAGTGACGAGCTCCTGGGCGCGGGCGAGCCATGTAGCGTGCCCTTGCGGTGTGGGCAGGTGCGCGAGCAGCTCCCGGGCCAACAGCAGTGCTGCGCGGGGTTGGGCTGCTCGTTCTATCCCTACGTCCCTGACAGCATGTTGCGGTAGGACGACGACGGAGGTGGTGGCGGGGGTGGAGGCAGTGGCGGAGGTGCCTCAGCCTCTCTCTGCGACAGGTGGGAGGAGGCTTGGTCCTGCGCGTCGTGTGCGCCACCAGCGCTAGCGGTACCGTACTGCACGTCGTTACCGGTGTTGTTGTTGTCCGTGGGGTTGGCCTGGCTCCTGCGGCGGGCACGCTCGGCGCGAGTGGGTGCCATGGCAGCGAGGAGGTGAATGAGTGCCTTAGTACCCCTACCTGGCGCGCCAAATGTCGGAGCGTGGTCTATCGAAGGACATGGACTCTCAAGAGGTTCGAACACAAGGGGCTAGCCACACTCTCTACACCTCTCGTGAGTCCTTGAGAGGAAAGCTCAGAGCAAGCAAAAACGGTGACATGGGGAATTTACCTAGGTTTGGGCCACCTTGCGGTGTAACACCCTACTTCTGCTTGTCTGATGGATTGCACTACGGTGGATATAGTACAAGATGCGAGGTTGTGCTCGGTTCGGACTAGGGTGCTCGGACTGAATTGAGCCGTCCCTTCTACAAGAGCCAAGAGACTCCTTATGTACTGGTTTTGGGCCTCTTTCCCGCTCATACTTGGCAAGAAAAGGTCACCACAAGGTGCCAAGGAAAGGACGACAGGGCCATGTGGCCTCTGTCGGTCTTGGTCGCCGAGGACAGCGCCACCATCCATGGCATAGCTGTGAGGACTCGGTGACGTTGCCTCTGTCTTGTAGCGTCATATTGATCTTCTTGCACCAAAGAGGAAGTCCTTTGGCGGCGCTTTGGGGAGGGCAGTTGTCGCCCACGCTTTATACACGAGAATTGCAATTGTGGCCAAAGTCGCCCTGTGGCTCTGTCATGCCTTTGTCAGTGTGCACAGCAGCGCATGTCACCTGCACATGGTGTGTTTGCTCCCGAGGGGGAAATCCTCCGGAGAGGACCGGAGAGCTCGAGGTAGAATTCCTCCACGAGGGAAGGAGTGTGTGCCCTCTAGAGGGGTCGGCCACCCACTAGCCGCGTCTTGAGCGAGGCGAGAGTTCATGAGGAGGTTTTTCCCCGTGAGGCATCCTTGAGGGGGCCTTTAGTGCCCACTGGGCAGGCCCGCAGCAGACGGATCAGGATACCCTGATATCTACTGGACTGACAGTTATCTTTAAAATAAAAAACAGATGTGTGTATCGCATCGATGCAGAGGCTGGAGCTAAGCTCCTATTTGGAAATAAAAAAAGATAGAGCTAGGCGCTAGCAACGCGAACACATCTCTCGTTGCGTCCTCCAGCGCCCCACGTGCGAGCGAGCCAGCGGTACTTTTTTTTTTGCAAGAAGAGCGTTAAGTGTTCCTGTTTGTACGTCGTAATCCCGACGTACACACGAGGTAGCAGTAGCAGCTATCCTTTTATCTTATGATAGCTTTTTACTAATTGTGTACGTTATTGTTATGTTAGACTCGTAAGTACACCAGAATATCGGAGTAGAAAATAGGAAAGTACAAATAAATCATGAAGTACAGAACACTTTCGAAGTACAAAGTTCAAGAAAAATCTGGAGTACATGTACACAAAACTTCAGAGTACATCTACACAGATGTGCGTAGTACATATACACATAAGAGGAGTACAAGAGTAAGAGTACAACCTCAGGATTTTATTTCCTTTTCTTCTTAGGCCGACTCTGTTCAATTTCGATATGTGACGTTTTCTAATATATGTTATCTATGGATATATCAACGCAGAGATCGGAGGTTATCTGCCTTTTCGAGGGAGAAAATCGGATTTAACCGGTGCATCTAGAGTCATGCATTTCTAGGCAAGATTAATTCAATTTTTCGTTTATCCCAAGTAATAAAAAAAAGTACTATTGATACAATCATACAAGAAAATAATAGGCAACAACTAATAGCAATCATGCGTTGTAGAACATGATAAGCACATACACACACCGAGTGCTTTTAACACATCTCTAAATAAACGTTACATGGAAGACCTTGAAGTAACTAATCCAACACTTGCACTGTAATAAGGTCCATGAAACTTTTAACTAGAAAAGGAAGCACCTCCTTTATTTATTTCCTTAGAGCAAAGCATCTTACGGGTACACCTCGATGAAGGATTGAGCTCCTAGTTTCTTCACAACATTTTACGGGTAGACCTCGATGACGGATCGAGCTCTTAGTTTCTTAACAACATCTTACGGGTGTCAGTTGTATTTTCGTTTCACGATAGGAGTATGGAGTAGTACTCCAACTCTGACTCGTATTCTGTAATCACCTCGACAGGGGTTTCCTGTCCCTCTTAACACGTACCCCGATGCCTCCAACGAGGCCATCGGTTCCCCTCTTCTTTTCTACGATACGTAACATGGTATCACGAGCCTCCCTCTTCCTCTAGCTGCCGCCGCCGCTGATCCTCCTCGATCTGCCGCCGCCGCCAGGATTGCAAGGTTCCTCTCCCTACAAACGGATCACACTCATCATTGTGTTCGATCTCCCTCCCTCCCTCCCAACAAATCCCGACCAGGCCTCTCCTCTACACAAACCCTAGCCCTCAAACCGAAGCTCCTCAATGGCCTCTTCTTCAAACTCAACAACCGGGCTAGGCTCCCCTCCTGCCACGAAGCTCACCCGTGACAACTACTTGTCATGGAAGGCCCAGGTTTTACCCACTCTTCGTGGTGCCCGTGTGATGCCCCTGCTTGAAGGTTCTCACATTGCCCCCGCTGAATTCATTGATGCCGAGGATGACAACCACAAGAAGATGACCATCCCTAATCCTGCTTATGATGCTTGGGTTGTCAAAGATCAGCTAGTTGTGAGCTTCCTAGTCAATTCCCTCTCCGATGATGTGCTCACGCATACATATGGGCTAGAACATGCATCCGAAATTTGGAGTGTTATCACCAATCTCTACACCACTCAATCCAAGGCCCGGGTTTCTGCTCTTCGTAGTGCTCTCACCAATACCAAGAAAATTGATATGACAGCGCAACAATTTCTTACCAAGATGAAGGGTTTTGCTTCGGAGTTAGCTGCTGCAGGAAAAAGGGTGGATGACGATGAGCTTAAGGACTACATCCTCAATGGTCTTGATGGCACGTTTAATCCCTTGGTTGCCTCCATTAATGTTGTCCCCTCAACCTCCCTCAATGATCTTTGCTCGCAACTGTTATCGTATGAGTATCGGGAAAACATGTTGGCCGCTACGGGACAAGGTACAAGTTCTTTCACATCTTCTGTCAATGCCATCCCTCGTCGCCCAAACCCTAGCTATGGAGCTCCCTCTCCCAAGCCGCATCCACAAACCACACCTCCACTTCTTCCCTTACCGAATTACCCACCTATCAACCAAGCCCCCACATACCCTATGCCAAACACCAACTACAACCCGTACTACCCCCCTCCTACACCATACTACCCGCCACCACAACCAGCCCCATATTATCCTTACCAACCTACCACCCAATATCAGCCTCGACCACCTACCCCTCCACAATACCAACCGAGACACACACCTCCTCCTCCTCAAAACCGCCCCCCCCCCCCCCAAAACCGTGATCAACAGAGGCAAGACACTGGCAATGGCCGTCGTGGCAAAGGAGGGCGTGGCAAGCAAAACCGTGTGGCCACACCTTGGCAAGAAGGTGTTTTTTGCCAAATATGTAAGAAGGAGGGGCACTCAGCTAATGAGTGTTGGTGGCGTTATGGTGATGACAACGATGATGATGATACTCACACTGAAACAAAGGGCGCCTATGGAGTAGACTCAAATTGGTATATGGACACCGGGGCTACAAATCATGTTACGGGACAACTCAACAAGCTCCAAGTTCATGACAACTATCAGGGACGTGATCAGGTTCACAGTGCTAGTGGACAAGGTATGGATATTGCTCACATTGGTCATTCAGTTTTGCACACCCCTGATAGTTCCATACAACTCCGCAATATTTTGCATGTTCCTAGTGTTTCCATGAATTTACTTTCAGCTCACAAAATTGCCCTTGATAACAATGCCTTTATTGAAATTCATCCTTTCTTTTTCTTAATTAAGGATCAGGAAACACAGCACATCATGTTTAGAGGTCCGTGTCATGGTGGCCTATATCCTCTTGTTCCTGTCTCCACTGGATCACCCAAGCATGCTCTCGCCACCATCAAGCCTTCTTCCTCTACATGGCATCGACGTTTAGGACATCCGTCTTCGTTTATTGTTCAACAAATTCTTAGAAAGAATAATCTTCCATACACTCCTGAAATAAATTCTTACATATGTGATGCATGTCAGCAAGCTAAGAGTCATCAGCTACCCTATCGTATTTCCACAAGTATTTCCACCGTTCCTTTCGAACAAGTTTTCTCAGATGTTTGGGGTCCTGCTCCCCTTTCGGCTAGCAAACATGCATATTATGTAAGCTTCATTGATGACTATAGCAAGTTTACGTGGATTTATTTGCTTAAAAAGCGCTCCGATGTGTACCAAGTCTTTCTTAATTTTCAGCAATATGTTGAGCGAAAATTTGATCGCAAAATCATTACCATGCAAACTGATTGGGGTGGTGAATATGAGAAGTTGCATGGCTTCTTTCAAAAGGTCGGAATTACACATCATGTCTCATGTCCCCATGCTCATCAACAAAATGGTTCTGCGGAGCGCAAACATCGTCACATTGTTGAAGTTGGGTTTTCTTTGCTTGCTAATGCATCCATGCCGTTAAAATATTGGGATGATGCTTTTCTCACTGCCACTTTTCTCATTAACATGCTTCCCACCAAAGTTCTCAATCATGACACTCCTACACAACGGCTTCTTCAAGTTACACCAAATTATGAACCACTTCGTGTTTTTGGATGTGCTTGTTGGCGAAATCTCCGTCCTTACAACAAACAAAAACTATCGTTCCGTTCCAAACGATGTGTTTTTCTTGGATATAGTCCCCTCCATAAAGGTGTCAAATGCCTAGATACTACCACGGGTAGAGTGTATATTTCTCGTGATGTGGTCTTTGATGAGAATGTTTTTCCGTTTGCTACTCTTCATCCAAATACTGGTCGTCGTCTCCGAGAAGAGATTCTCTTACTTCCTCCAGAAAATTCTTCACAAGAATTACATGATAGGGGTGTGCACACTAATGATCAATTATTGCAATATGTACCTGTTCCTTCTTCTCCCTTGCAGACTACAGGTGATGCTCCTCAACGCTCTCATAGTGTGCATGGTAAAAATTCTGAAGAAAACAGTGCAGAAATTACCTCAAATGAAGCTCCTAGCAGTTTTTCTACGTTAGGACAAATTGGCACTGAAACAGAGGATGATTCTGGGAAAAAATCCGCCTCGGATCGCCCGCAGACCGGTTTTGATCCCGAGTCTGACGCTCCCCGTCCCCGCCTGCCACGTCGCCTCCGCGTGGGCGGAACGCTCGTCCGCAGTCGCCCGACAGCGCGCAGTCCGCGGCCTCGGGACGGATGCGGTCCCCTTCTCCTGCCCACCGCACGCCCCCGTGCATGTCCAATCCTGCATCGCCAGCTGGAGCTTCTGGTGACAACTCTCGAGGATGCATGCGCTCTCTGTCCCCGTCAAGCAATGTGCCCAGCCCTGCGTCGCCACTTGTCTCCTCTGCGTCTGCATCTTCTGACGCAAGTGTGGAGCCCGGCGCGGAAAACCATGCAGAACATGATGAGACTCATGCAACGCGTGACGACACAAACGCGGAAAATTCTTCCTCTGCGTCACCCCCTTCAGGATCTTCTGTGCAAACGGAATCTGCTCATGTTCCTGAGGCACGCACGCGACTACAAAAAGGTATCCGTCATCCTCGCGTGTATAAAGATGGCACTGTTCAATACAAAGGAAATTTTGCTTTTTTGACATCTACAGGAGAGCCTGAAAACCTTCATGAGGCTATCACAGACAAAAATTGGAGTCATGCCATGCAAGAGGAATATGATGCGCTTATTACGAATAATACCTGGCACCTTGTGCCTCCTGGCCCCAAGAAAAATATTATTGATTGCAAATGGGTATACCGCATCAAACGTCATGCTAATGGTACAATTGACAGATACAAAGCACGTTTAGTTGCAAAAGGATTTAAACAGAGGTATGGGATTGACTACGAGGACACTTTTAGTCCTGTAGTCAAGGCAGCCACCATTAGACTTGTGCTTTCTGTTGCAGTTTCAAAAGGTTGAAGTTTACGGCAGCTAGATGTCAAGAACGCGTTCTTACATGGTCTTCTCGAAGAGGAAGTGTACATGAAGCAACCACCAGGTTTTGAGTCTTCCGCTAATCCTAATTATATCTGCAAATTGGACAAAGCTATTTATGGATTGAAACAAGCACCAAGAGCATGGTATTCTCGTCTTAGCTCCAAACTATACACTCTTGGCTTTATTCCTTCAAAGGCAGATACATCTTTCTTTCTGTTTGATAAGTCAGGAGTCACAATGTTTCTCTTAATTTATGTTGATGACATCATAGTGACAAGTTCATCAGATTCAGCTATCTCTGGCTTATTACACAATTTGAGTAATGATTTTGCTATCAAAGACCTTGGTGATTTGCATTTCTTTTTGGGTCTTGAGGTACATAAACAGTCAAATGGATTGCTATTAAATCAGGAGAAGTATGCCACAGATTTGCTTACACGTGTTGGCATGAATACCTGTACATCATGTCCTACACATCTTTCTAGCAGTGATACATTGTCTCTTCAGGATGGTTCTCCTCTTGGGCCAGAGGATAGTTCTAAATACAGGAGTATTGTTGGTGCTCTTCAGTACCTAACGTTGACAAGACCTGATTTGTCCTTCTCTGTCAGTAAGGTCTGTCAATTCCTTCATGCTCCAACTACTACACATTGGACAGCAGTCTAGAGGATATTGAGATACATCTATGGTACACGTACACTTGGACTTACTTTCCAGCAGTCCTCCTCTACACTTCTTAGTGCTTTTTCAGATGCAGATTGGGCAGGTGATATTGATGACAGACGTTCTACAGGTGGTTTTGCTATTTTCTTTGGACCTAATCTTGTGTCATGGAGTGCTAGAAAACAACCTACTGTGTCACGATCAAGCACTGAGGCTGAGTATAAAGCTTTAGCAAATGCTACTGCTGAACTGATATGGCTTGAAGCACTAGCTCGAGAATTGGGTATTCAATTTCAGGAGAAACCATGTTTATGGTGTGATAATCTTGGTGCCACGTTTCTGTCAGCAAATCCAGTGTTCCATGCACGTACCAAACATATTGAGATAGATTTCTATTTTGTTCGAGAAAGAGTTGCAAACAAACAACTTGATGTCAGGTTTATCTCCAGCAAGGATCATATAGCAGATGGCTTCACCAAACCATTATGTACTAAGAAATTACAGGAGTTTAGTCGTAATCTAAACCTTTGTAAGGCTTAGATTAAGGGCGGGTGTCAGTTGTATTTTCGTTTCACGATAGGAGTATGGAGTAGTACTCCAACTCTGACTCGTATTCTGTAATCACCTCGACAGGGGTTTCCTGTCCCTCTTAACACGTACCCCGATGCCTCCAACGAGGCCATCGGTTCCCCTCTTCTTTTCTACGATACGTAACAACGGGTAGACCTCGATGACGGATCGAGCTCCTAGTTTCTTCACAATCTTGTAGTCCGTGAACCCTGCTTGCATGAAAAGCTCACACCAGTGATTTTCATCACGCTGGCCTCCTCTTGTGTTCACCATCATGAGCATATCCATATAAGGAGTTGGGCTTCTAACATTATTGGCCCCAAGGAAGGCCCAACCACAATTTCTATGATTATTACCTTTCCTCCCTCCTCTCGTGAAGGAATTGCTTTCTTGCACTGAGCAAGTATTTTCACACAATCCTCATCGCTCCAAAAGTGTAGCACGAGCTACAGGATGCATGGGTAAAGGTAAACATAATTAAGAAATGAAGAACTGTGACTTGGATTAGTTTTAAAACCGAAATAATATCATTTTCCCATGATATATCATGCTATACCTTGAGCATCACGGCTTGAGCTGATGGCACGGTGTGGAACAAGTCGCCAGCAACATAGGTAACGACGTCATGAGCTGGGGCTTTGTCGATCACCCTCGGAAGGTCCAGCACAGTGCACTTGAGATGCGGGTAAGCCTTGACGAGGGCCCTCGCCGTGGTACCATCACCACCGCAACAGTCCGTCAGCGACTCAACCCCCAGAAAGATGTCACCGCACTCCCGGAGTATGGTGGCAATCCCCAAGTTGTCGTGGGCAGCCAAGCCCTGGGTCACAACATCGTCGAGCTCCTTGTCAAGGAGGGCCGTCTTCTCATGGCAGAGTGGCACACCATACTTGTCCTCGAAGGGTGACGGCACCGGTGGCTTGAGGTCCTTCTTGAACCAGTCAGCCAGCCCCAACGCTGCCTCCGTGTAATGCGTACAGGTGACACCGAGCACGAAGTACTTCTGGCTGTGGTGCTCGTCGGCGGCGACACCGTGAACCAGAATACGGGACAGCGGGGTGAGGCGGTACAGCTCCACGCCGGACTCGGAGTCCTTGTCGGCCGCAAAGACGCCCGACGTGACGAGCACGCGCATGAGGCGGCCGAGAAACGGCATCTTGGCCGCGGGAAGGGACAGCGCGGACATCAGGTCGGGCAGCGTGGTGACCCCGCCGAGGTGGTGGATAGTGGTCGGGATCTCAAGCTGGACGGCGCACCGAAGCCCCAGGGAGGAGAGGTAGTACAGGCTGTGGCGCCACAGATCAGCCTGTGCCTGCAGCAGCTCAGCGTCCGTGGGAACCTCCAATGGCCGTGCCTGAGCCGCCATTTCTCTCTTCTCTCCCTTTCCTCTATTCAATTCTCAGATGAATATATGTGTATGTAGCTGCTTTGTTTTGCTCTGGGAACTTGCTGCTTCATCGTCCGTAGGGTGCAGGTATTTATATACTAGGCTATCATTGTCGGCAGCTTAATTAGCTACGGTGTTGAGCAGCACTACGTGCATTCATGTTTGGTTAGCTGTGGAGACAAAGGTGGCAGCTCAAAGTCACACGAGACGATAAAGTATGAACGTGTAACTATCCACACTCTGAATCAAGTTATCCAGGATCACATTTGTAAGCAATTCGTAATAATGTGGCCCAAAGTTTTAAATAGCCGGGTATAGCCCGGCTAGCCCGGGTATAGCCAGGCTATAGCCTTTCGAGAGGGTCGGGGCTACGGCTAGAGCCTTCAGAGGCTATATGGCGAATAGCCGCTAATAGTCCGGCTGTATGGATATAGCCCGGATATAGCCTCTTAGCCCAGCTATATCTCGTCTAGGGGACCAAAAATTTTGGACCAAAATTTGTCACCTCCGTCAATTTCGGAGTCCAAATCAATCACCGTTGGTTGTTTAATTGTTGTTGTGAGGTGCGAGCGTGACCCATAGCGAGCTGGTTTCAGAACTGCTGAATTGTGTCATGAATAGTTGTTATTTAAACTCCCGATTGTTCGTTCATCTTATATGATTATGTTGTTACGTTATGTGTTTACTAATAATAGTATATAAACGATTATATGTTGTCTAAATTTTACTATTTTTTCAATATCCTAGCAAAACGGCTACATGGTTATAGCCCAGCTATAGCCCGGCTATAGCCTTTCATAGCTTTTGAAATTGCCGAGCTATATGCAATAGCCCGCTATTTTAAATTTTGATGTGGCCCCATATCATTCATCTAATCTTGATGAATTTATGGGTGGCTGCAGTACTGACTGCCAAGAGAGTTTGATCTGACAAAATTAATAAAAAACTGCAAAGAAATATCTGAGGACAACCGACAGGCGGTACAGTTCACACTAGCTGTGTCAACTATTTGATGCTCAGTTACAGTCACGAGACCCCTCCCCCACCCTCCTGACCTCTGTAATGAGTATGTCGATTCTATGTTGTCAGGTTCCGCATGAAATTTCTACGGTAGGGATGAGGATCAGGCAGCGCACGAGTTGCACGAGGTGAAAAAAATATTGGGGAAACCGGCACTCCGATTGACGAAAAAAAAAACCGGCACTCGGATTTCCATCTTCGGATTAACACATTCTTAATGATAATCTAAAAAATGGGCAACGTAAATAACTTTTTTTAGGGGGAAATAACTTATTTCTATGGAAATCTAAATATAGGCCACCCTGGGATTGGTCTTATGTCTAGGCACGCGCCCGAACCGTTGGATGCGCGATCGACGCCTTGCATTCATCGCAATGACGTTCCCTGCCAAGCTACCACATCCCGCACGTCGTCCCCTTTTTTTTTCTCACACCAAAGAGACCAGGTAAAACATATGCTGACATATGGACCAAGCAGGGGCATCCCCATCTGGCATTGTAGACGACCATGAGCCTGTCCATTTTTTAGAATTGCACCACTGTCTGTCTCTCTCCTCTCTGTTTCTGTCTCGATCGTTTCTCAGGCGGAGAGGAGGCGAAGTCGGCGATTCCTTCCGTCTCTGACAGATCACCTCTCAGGCGAGCGTGGCGAACCAGGTGAGCTTCCGACCCCGCTTGTTTTTTCGCGACTAGATGGATCAGTCTCGCCGGATTTCATCCACCGGAGCAGACAGTGGCTAGATAGTCGCCGGCGCACTGCGCCTCGAGCCGCCGGCATCTCGCTCGGCACAAAACGCAGCCGCCATCCTCTCGTATTGGAACTCGTAGACCCGCTCTCTCTCTCTCCTGAGTCCCGGCACACCACCACCCACGCCGGCATCTCAGCTCGCCAGCCCAACTCCGGCTGCTCCTCCTTGTCGATTTCCCATGCGTTGCTCTGTTGCTCGCCTCAGCCCGACCACCCTCACTTCCCCCAACTGAACCCTAACCCACGCGCGCACCTCTCCATTGAAGCTTCATGCGTGAACAGGGCGGCTGCCATGCGAGAGCCCGAGGCGACCACAACCGCCTCGTCATGCTCATGCCCTCTTTCATTCTCAACGTCCGTTGCTTTGTAGGTAGCGTGGTCTCCACCCATCTCTCCCCAACATGGTGTTCCGCTGGCTCATGGCCTATCCCCTGACAAACCATTATGTAGTCATGGAGCTTTTTTGCTAGGCTGTGTAAAATGTGGTTTGTTAGAAGAAATTTTGGCTGTGGAGGGTTCAATTTAACTGCCGCAATGCGATGACAATTGCCCGCATTCCCCTTCTCGTTCATGTGTTTTATCCTACCCGTAGCAGGGTGCGACTAGGCTAAGTAGCGCAGGAACGCACGTTCCCATGTTGCAGCATCTCGTTTATGTCGTAGAAAAATCGAATGTGTTTTCCGTTTATCCGCTTCCAACCTCCATTTCCCTTCTCATGACGATTCCTTCAGATTTTAGGTGACTGGTTTTATTTTGTTTTCTGATACTTTTTTAAGGTTGCAAGGGTAGAATCCAGTGCTCAATTTCGTTCTAGTGGTGTTTAATTAGAGGTTAAACCACCACCTACCCCCCCTAATTTTATTATATTCAAATTCAGTTTTGTCTGTTTTAGGTGGTTTATTTTTTAAATTCATTTCATGCTTGTTTCTGAGATTTTGTTTTGGGAATTTATTCGTCATGTAACATGATTCCAGATAATTTTGTGTAGATATATAGGCTAGTTGATTTTCTGTTTTTTCAAGTGTTGTGCGTGTGTTTTATTTGTTTTTATAATGCAAATGCCATGATTTTTTGATTAGTGTGGCATCATGGCTTTTTAGGGGAGATATGGTGTGTTACATGTATATCTTGCAATGATTTTGTGTGCACATGATTGCATGTTTAATAGCCTATTATGTCGAACTATTTTTATTGGATTGTTAGCATATTTTGTTGTGTGTGAATTATTTTTCAGTTCTTTTAGTACATATAGTGTAGAGGTTACTTATGAATTCATATAAAATATTTTCTTGTTGTAGACTTTTCCATGGGGAGCAAACGGAAACCTGTCGATAGAGCTGTTGAAGGCGTTGCTGCAGGTGCTACGAAGCGTGCGCGGAGGAACAAGCACAAACTTGTTGATGATAGTGGCGAAGGTTTCGTTGAAGGTTGTGATGCAAAACCACAAGGAAGAAGCACATCACCATGTCAGATCGTAAAGTTATATGATCATATCAACGGCGGGACGCTTCTGAAGTTACGCCGTTTTGTGAAATCAAATTGTTCCTCTGATTTGTCTATTTCTATGCCCCTTCTCCCTATTTGTCAACGGAAATATTAGCACATTTATTTATCCAGGTTTAGTTTCATATATTTCCTTTTATGTGTTATACTATTATGTTGCCTTCATTCAATTATAGATATGCAATTCTCACTTTTTTGAAAAAAAATGCCCCGGCAGCCATTATTGATACTCCGCGGTAAAAAATGATTTCCGATGTTAGACAGGATACTCTTGATGCCAACAACATTGCTTTTAGTGTTTCAAACATCAGCGACATCCAATAGCAGCTCTAAACTAAAATGTGTCTTAAATCCAATAGAAACCAACAAGACATCTGCACTGGTTGATCCATCTGAACATATGTCAAACCAACCAAAGGATGATAGAATTCCAGAATTAACACCTACGGAATACATCATGGAAATAATCCTTTTAAATTTACAAGAAATAAGTACTCAAAGCAGCAATTGAGTGCATAAACTGTTCTTCAAAAATATTATCTAATATGATGCATCCCTCTGCAAGAACACAAGCTCCAAAATAGACGACAAGAAAACAAAGAGTGCAATGCCATATACTACATCATACAAGAAAAGGGTACATAGCCACATATAATCCACGCCTGCGCACTTAATTGCAATTACGGTACAAGCTTATTACTCATGTACATTCTACAACACTGTCCATGAGAAAAACAAGCCTACTAAGGAATTATTTCCACCCAAGTAAAGAGCACTGTCTTACCAGGTAGCCATTCAGGGTAGGTTTTTGTTAAATGGAATAGATATCACCAGAATAAACTACTGATTATTTCGTCTTTTCTTCCAGAAAATACCCGAATCTTGCTTCATGTTGGTGTCCTTCAGTTTTGGTGTGATGTGGCTAATTTTCAGTTTGTGACATCTATGATGTGCCTTTTGCGTGATGGGAGGAGATATGTTCTTTGATGACATCTATTTTCAGGTGCTGAAGTTCCTTTATCCAGGTGCACCGACCTATTTTGGCCTTACTTGGAACTGATTCAGCGGAGGTAGCTTTTGGATAGGCCCGTGCTCACCATGCCTAACGTGGAGTCATACCGGAACCGGGAGCTAAATGTTTGTGTTACTATGAAATTTCCACATGTTCTATTTAGATTTTTCTTAACATGCTCTTAGCCAAGATGAGGACAGAAGGCCATGCCTAATGATGGTCTCTTCCTCTATGGCCAAAGCAACAAGGAGGGGTAAAGAACCAAAAACATTGAGTACTATTGTGACCTGACTAAGCTATGTATTTGATTGACCCTTAATTTTCTATTTTTCAGATCGATAGATCATCGGCATCGTAAAAGTTGTGTGGCAATTGCTAGAGAAGAGCACCAGAAGGTTTGCCGGTGTTTAAGTGTTATGGTTGCTGAAAAAGCAGACGTAGTCGTGTTTTGAACATTTTTCGGAATGAATGCGTGTGTAAGAAACCTATGGGTCCATGAGGGGTAATTTGACATGTTTTGGTTTTGTCCTAATGACTACAGTTTTGTTCTATCTAAACTCCATGCATCTTATGTACGTCAGGCTATTACAACTAGACTTTGCTTTTAAGTAAACTTTTAATTATCATGCAACAATATTTATTGTCATTAATTTATGATATTATTGTTTCTAAGAAATGAGAAAAGAATAACATGTGTTGCTATTACTCATTAGAAACGACAAAGATTATGCAAACTTGAGATTCAAAATGTTGAGGCCTAAGTTGGCATCAAAGTATTTTTGAAGTATTCAACCAATACCATAGTTTCTAAAAATACTGTAGTATTAAATACTTTGACGTGGTTGGATGTAGTGAATACTATGGGTTTAAAACTGAAGTATTGCCCCATAACTTCATTTTTTTGCTGTATCGGAAACTTGACTTGTTTTTTCCAAACTGAAGTATTATGCAAAACTGAAGTATTCCTATGTCTGGCAACTAAATACATCGGTTTGTCAATACTTTGGTTTTATAAAAATTGCGTTGCGAAACTAGGCCTGAGACTATGTACTCCCTCTCTCCATAATATAACAATATATAATAAAATCATATATTATGGGACAAACTGAGTAGTTCTTAAAGTAATTTAGTGGAACTTCTGTAACCAACAAAGGATAAAATATCCCTTGCCATGATCTATTATGTAGTTCTTTGGTATCAGTTCAAATGTTAACTATGCGGCAAAATTCCAACAATTCTACCAAGTAGGTCACAACAGGTCAACGCTTTGCAAGCGGGGAGGCGAAGATCGCCTATTCGTCTAGTGTTGTCTATATCTTGGCTGAGGGCATTTGGTAGAAATTCAAGTTTGCAACCGTTGCCTGCTTTAGATCCTAGACCGTCGGCTCCTGGCGGCTCTTACCAGCAGGGCGTTGATGCGCGTGTAACACACGTTCGTTGGGAGGCCCTAAGAGGAAGATATGAAGAGCACAGTAGCAAGTTTCTCTCAGAAAGAAACCAAGGTTGAATCGAGCACTAGGAGAAAGAAATCACTTCCGAAGGTTGAGGCAGCTGAGGTGGCAGGGCGCACTACCGGTTCAGAAGCAACGTGGAACCTACACAACACAATCAAGTCACTTTGCCCCAACAAAGCAGTGAGGTTGTCAATCTCACCGGTTTTGCTGAACAAAGAGGTTAAACGTATGGTATGGAAAACAATACTTGTTTGCAGTAGATGAAAAGAGAATAGTGATGGCAATAGGGAAACAGTAGTAACAATATGAAAACAGAGATTGCAGTGATTGTATTATCAGTATTAGGAAAATGGACCGGGGTCCCCAGTTCACTAGAGGTGATGGAGGGATGATAACCAGGTAGGCTAATGCCCAGGAGTAACTCGGCCCAAAGGACGTTGCGCAAGACCCGGCTTAGGATAAAGAAGCTTCTAGAAGGCCCAGGAACGAAGGCCTCGTAACCCGGATTGTGGGTTCCGGTAAGGAAATTTAGGGTTTGTAAGCAGTGTCCAGGTAGGATTGAGAGTGCGCCTTGGAGGGTAAGCCAGGGGGTCCGGATGTTATATAAGACGGTCCCTAGGTTAGGGATAGACAAGCTTTTACGTGAGCAAGAACACGATCGCCAGATCGAGAGGTTTTCGAGTACCCATTGTAACACCAGTATCGAGCTAATATATTAGATCGTAGACTCGGCGACTTGATTGCCGGCTACCCGATCACATATCACCATGGTCTCCTTCGAGCTAAACCCTCTCCCAAACACTCGAGTCGATTCGCCCCAAGACAAGTTACCCCCGGTAAAGTCTGCCGTGATTATCCCACGACAGTTGGCGCCCACCGTGGGGCCTACATCCAAGGATGTTTACATCACGGGAGAAGCTCGGGAGAACATGAAGAACCTCGTCGTCGGCGAGATCTACACCAACCCCGAAGGAGAGAAGATGGTGGACGATTTTGGCTGGGGGCCAGAGTCGGATCTGCTCGAATCCGGATCTGTCGTGACAATCGGCCGGATCAACGTCTTCATTGGCATGGTAGGTACGTCCGGTTTAGCTCCTGACGATTTTGGATTTGATTCTGTGTCAGGGGAGGCCACCTGCGTTCAGTCCGATGGGGAGGAATCAGTCGGGACGATAGATCCGGCAGAAGAGCCCACCACGAAGAGGGAACAGCCGGGGGAGCCGGCATGGACCCCGCGTGGCCGGTTATGAGAGAAGATGACACCGAGTCTATCCTGCACCTGCTGGAAGACCGGTACGAGGAAGACGGCGATGATGAAGAAGAATACGAATCTGCGCCAAGCATTGTGCGCCAGGTCGCGGTTTACACGGCCCCCGCAACCAATCTTAATCAGGGGAACGTGACCGCGGCCGCTGTCGGAACAACACAAGCATTGGCCCAGCAGCAAAATCCGATTGACGGAAACCCGGTCTTAACCCGGGTCGACGGAGAATCGGCATCAGTTACCAGCCATGCGGCGGATAGCGAGTTGCAGGCAAACATGTTCGGATATCTGGCAAACCGGACACCAGGGGCGGGTCCTTCAAATCCGCAACACCCGGCCCTGTTCAACAACAACCTGATCCTGGATCCCACCGTTCTAGCCACAGTCATAACCCCGGAAAACGCGGCGGAACGTGTTAGGGATCTGGATGTAGCCCGTCGTGCATTGGAACAACAGAGAAGGCAAGTGGAAGCAGAAAAACAAGGGGTAGCTGCGCGCCAGCGCGATCTAGATGCATTGGAGAACCGGCTCCGAGAAGAGACAACCAGGGCGCGTCAAAGGCACCAGACCAGATTACCAGCAACGGGTGGAGTTATAAACCCGACCACACTATTCATCACACCTCATGACCAACCGATTCCAGCGGCGAACCAAGGAACTGTACATCAACCCGCAACTGGAGGAGCACAACCGGTAAACATGCAGACCGGGTTACCCATATTACAGACTGGAGTTACTACCGGCAATACATTACCACCACCACCACCATCGCGGTTTCGCACGCCAAGCAGGTCATTACAACAACCCCATGGATAATGTGTATGCTGCAACGTTAGCATTGAATCAGATCTCCGTAAAGAGAGTCACCCATGCGGAGCAGACCCGACGGGCGATCGAATTTATTGCACACGGCAGTGGCCACAGCACGTTACTTACCCGGGACAACAGAAGTGGAATGCCATGGGACACCGTTAATCAGCCAGCAACGAGCCAACAAAATACCGCAATATTCAGACAAGCTCAGCGCGACGGAGGCAGAGCAGCAGCAAATGCCGCCTCCTCCCCGTGTCAAGAAGTACCAGCAGGCATCAGCGGCGCAAGCTATTGTGGATAGTTCCAGAAGCGATGAGAGCCGCGGCCGGGTCTGCTGTGCAATGACCAGCAGCAGTGCCGCGTCCAGCCGCGCCCCCCGCAGGATCACCGTCTTCCCGAGTGAGGCCGGTCCGATAATCTCGATGGGCCTAAGTGTCTGTCGGATAACATCAGGGCTGAGCCTTACTCGGATAAATTCAAGGAGCCGGGTAAGTAGTGAATTATGAGCCGACTATGGATCCGGAAACATGGTTGAGCAGCTATGAGATGGCAATGTCAATTCGCAACGCAACTGAAAATCTTCAAGCCAAGTTCATGTACCTAATGATGTCAGAAGGAGCAGCAAAAATTATGGTTCAATAATCTACCGGAGGGATCCATCAAGTCATGGGAGGAGTTGAAAACTGCGTTTATCAAGCACTTTCATGGGACGTGCAGAAAGCTATTTACTATTGATGACCTAGAGCGGTGTGTCCAGAAGAAGGGAGAATCGGCGCGCAGTTGGGTGCGCCGAGTTATGGAGATACTTCACTCATCTACGGATATTCAGCCCAAGGATGCGTTACAAGCGATGGCAAAGACGTGCAAGTACATACCTTTAGTGTAAAAGTTAACTCGCATGAAATCTAGTCGAAATGCTTCAGAGGTTACGATGGGAGAGCTAATGGATGCATGCAACAAGCACGCTGCAACAGATACTACAGAAGAGGATGTCGATGACAAGAAAGCAAAAGCAAACGCAAGCAACAATGGAAGAACCGGCAATGGATCAACGCCGGGTAACAATGGAGGTAACAATGGGAACAACTAGAATAAGCGCCCGTTTGAGGGAAGCTCCGAGTTTGTCGCTAGCACAGAAGCCGGGTCTTCGAGACCTAGGGCAGAAAGAAACTTCAATGGAGGAAACCAGAACGGAGGAAACTATCAAGGACCGCCAAGGCCGGGTAACAATTGGGATATCTTCAGGATGGCGTGCCCAAAGCACAACAGGAACGGTAGGCCGGCTAACCATTCATTGGAGCAATGTGCGGACCTACAGAGATGGAAGAACGAGGAAATAAACAAGGCTATGCGAGGTGCAGGTCGGGGAGGAGGACCGGGTCCGGGTGGAAACCCGGGCCACGGCCCACCCCCAGTCGGCAACCCGGCAGGTGGAAATCCGGGTAATAACCAGGAGGGAGATGGAGGCTTCCAAGCCAACCCCAAGCAGTTGGGACAATACCATGTACATACTACAGGAATTTCCAACAAGGATAAAAAGATACTGAAAAAGGCGGTAAACTCAGTTGCCTCGGCCTTTCCGAGATACCTGAGATGGTCAGAGCAGGACGTAACATGGAGCAGAAGGGATCACCCGGAAAGGATAGAACACCCGGGAGTCTTAGCATTGGTGGTTGCGCCGCAGGTTAATAGTTATGAGTTGAAAAAGGTCTTAATGGACGGCGGTAGTAGCATCAACATCTTATATTGGTAAACCTTCCTACACATGGGTCTCAAGGAGTCCCAACTACAGAAGAGTTCAACAGTTTTTCACAGGATAGTACCGGGTCACTCAGCGTGCCCCGAGCGAAAAATCACATTGGAGGTAGCTTTTGGAGAATCGAAGGACAATTTCCGGGTTGAGTGGCTCACCTTCGAGGTGGTCAAGTTGCACAGCCCTTATCACGCGCTATTCGGAAGGCCATCTTACGCTAAGTTCATGGCCAGGCCATGTTATGTGTATCTACAGCTAAAAATCCCGGGTCCAAAGCAGACCATCACCATACATGGGAACCGGGATATAGCGGCTGAGTGCGATGAAGGAGATGCGGCAATGGCTGAACAAGTCTGCAGAAAACAGGAACTCAAGTATTACCGGTCTCAAGTAGACCCGGATGACAGAACATCGTTAAAAAGGCCGAATACTGAAGATGAGAGGGCGAAGTTCAAGGCAGCGCAGGACACCAAGATGGTGGCTTTTGTCGAGGGTGATCCCTCCAAGCAATTTGCTATAGGATCTAACTTGGACAGCGAGCAGGAGAAAGCACTTGTGGAGTTCATTCGTTCGAATCAGGATGTGTTCGCCTGGACGCCCAGCGACATGCCGAGTATCCCTACAGAACTGGCAGAGCACAGTTTGCACGTTGATCCCAAGTCCAGGCCTGTGAAGCAGGGCCTGAGAAAAATGAATGAAGAAAGAAGGAAGGCTATAGGAGAAGAAATCGCACGGCTGCTTACAGCCGGCTTTATCATGGAAGTATTTCACCCGGACTGGTTAGCAAACCCGGTTCTCGTGATGAAAAAGACCAATGAGTGGAGAATGTGCATTGATTATACAAGTCTCAACAAGCATTGCCCAAAGGATCCGTTTGCACTACCAAGGATAGATCAGATCATAGACGCAGTAGCTGGAAGTGACCTATTATGTTTCCTGGACGCATATTCCGGGTATCATCAGATCAAGCTCAAGAAGGAAGATTGGGAGAAAAAATCGTTCATAACCCCTTTTGGGGCCTTCTGTTACAAGACCATGACGTTTGGATTGAAGAACGCTGGCGCAACCTATCAACGGTGTATTCAGAAGTGCTTTGAGGACCAAATTGGACGCAATGTTCATGCATATGTGGATGATGTGGTGATCAAGACCAGGAAAGCGGAGACATTTATTGATGATCTAAAGGAAACGTTCAAGAACCTGAGAAGGTACCAGATGAAACTTAACCCAACAAAGTGTGTCTTTGGAGTCCCAGCCGGGAAATTACTTGGCTTTATCGTTTCTGAGAGAGGAATTGAGGCAAATCCGGATAAAATCAAAGCTATCCAAAGTCTGAAAAAGCCGGAAAATTTGAAGCATGTTCAGAAGCTCACAGGGTGCGTAGCAGCGCTCAGCCGGTTTATATCCAGACTCGGAGAAAAGGCAATACCCTTGTACCGGCTCTTGAAGAAATCTGATAAATTCGTATGGGATCAAGAGGCGGACGAGGCGTTCGAAGCACTAAAAAAGCAACTATCTGAGGCACCAGCCCTAGCAGCTCCGGGTCCTAAAGAGCCTATGTTACTATACGTTGCAGCAGGGCCCCGGGCGGTTAGCGCAGTGGTCGTCGTTGAGCGCAAGGAGGATGGGAAAGATCACCCGGTCCAGAGGCCGGTTTATTACGTCAGCGAGGTATTATCATAGGCAAAACAACGCTACCCACATTGGCAAAAGCTGGTTTTCGGGGTCTTCATGGCCATCCGGAAACTGAAGCCGTATTTTCAGGAACACCCATAACAGTGGTCAGTTCTATACCAATGTCGGATATCATCAGAAACTCGGACGCAATAGGCAGAATAGCCAAGTGGGCGATCAAGATGGGAGATTATCACATCAACTACGAGCCCAGGTCAGCAATCAAATCTCAAGCTCTAGTCGATTTCATTAACGATTGGACTCACACAGGCATGCCCACCATGGCTCCAAATTTCGAGTCTTGGATAATGCACTTTGATGGTTCCAAGCAGTACGAGGGATCAGGGGCTGGAGTGGTGCTAACATCACCCAAAGGAGACAAGTTAAGTTACGTGTTGCAGATTCATTTTGATTGTTCCAATAACGTGGCCGAGTATGAGGCCCTATTGCATGGCTTAAAGGTAGCCAAGGAGATGAACATTAAGAGGATACGATGCTTTGGAGATTCGGACCTTGTGGTACAGCAGGTCTCAGTAACTTGGGATAGAAAAGATGCAACTATGACAGCATACCGCAGAGAGGTGGACAGGGTTGCCGGATGAGGTGGAGCACATAGACAGAAGAAAAAACGAGGCAACAGACGCACTCGCCAGACTCGGCTCGCGCAGAGAGCCGGTTCCACCTAATGTTTTCCTGGATGAGCTATGGCGACCATCAGTTAAAACCGAGTCTGAGGAAGAACTGGCAAATCAAGACCCGGATTTGGAGCTCGTGGCCACAGTACGTGTTGTTCCCGAGTGGACAGAGCCGTTCCTGGCCTACCTA
This sequence comes from Alopecurus myosuroides, assembly GCA_028641055.1. Classification (NCBI taxonomy): domain Eukaryota; kingdom Viridiplantae; phylum Streptophyta; class Magnoliopsida; order Poales; family Poaceae; genus Alopecurus; species Alopecurus myosuroides. Next base: position 513,703,778 of record CM054057.1, read on the forward strand.
TCACGGGGCGAGTTACCACAGCAGGAGGTATTAGCAAGACAAATTCTGAGGCGAGCAAAAGGATATTCTATCATCAATGGGGAGTTGTACAAAAGAAGTGGAGCAGGAGTCTTTTTGCGCTGTATAGCACCAGAAGAAGGCCGACAGATCCTCAAGGAGATCCATGAAGGTGATTGTGGGCATCATGCATCCACGAGATCCCTCGTGGCCAAAGCTTATCGACACGGTTTCTTCTGGATCACGGCCCTAGCAGACGCGGAGCGCTTGGTGGCAAGGTGTGACGGATGTCAAAGGTACGCTCGCCAAACCCATGTGTCGGCTATGGAACTGCGGACTATCCCGTTAACATGGCCGTTCGCTGTTTAGGGTATGGATATGGTTGGCCCCTTCCACATGTCACCTTGCAAAAAGACACATCTCTTAGTGGCAGTTGATAAGTTTACCAAGTGGGTCGAGGTAATGCCAGTTACCAATTGTGAAGCAATTACAGCAGTCAAGTTTCTGAAAAGGATTATCTATCGGTTCGGATATTCCCACAGCATAATTACCGACAATGGAACCAACATGTCCCTTGGCGAGATGGAGAAGTTTTGTGGAAACAATGGCATCCGTTTGGACATAGCCTCAGTGGCCCACCCACAGGCTAATGGACAAGTGGAAAGAGCAAATCAGGAACTGCTTCGTGGATTAAAGCCACGGTTACGAGTCCCGTGTATCAGAGCCGCTGGTGCATGGGTAGAGGAGTTACCTTCAGTAGTTTGGGCTATCAATACCACACCTAACAGATCTACTCAGATGACACCGTCCTTCATGGTTTATGGCGCAGAAGCGGTGTTGCCGAGTGACATTATCCATGATTCGCCTCGAGTATCGGCTTATGTCGAGGTGGAGAACGAGAAGACCCGGCAAGACGCCGTGGATATGCTAGAGGAACACAGGGAACAAGCTTTGGAGAGATCAGCCATATATCAGCAGGATCTGCGAAGGTATCATAGCCGGCACGTGAAAACCCGGGTCTTCCAGGAAGGAGATCTGGTTCTGCGCCTGGTGCAATCAAAGGAAGGAAAACACAAATTATCACCGCCATGGGAAGGACCGTTCATCATAAGCCGGAATCTACACAATGGATCATATTACTTGATAGATGCAAGGGAAGAGTCGGCTACAGTTAATGACACCGCTCATACCACTTCATCTATGCAAGAGAAAAAAAGACCATGGAACGTGGCTCAGCTACGTCCCTACTATACTTAGTATAGCCTAGATTCACAAAATGGAATTACACGATGTAACAGGCAGCAGGTTTCATACGCACTCTTTTCCTATCCAGGATACCTAAGGGGACTGGAGGGTTTTTAATGAGGCGGCTTGCTGACCTAACTTTTCTCATATCAATAAAGAGATGGTTGAACAATATATTATTTCCTTTGCATGTGTCTTTATCAATTTTTATTTCTGTTGTACTTTTTATCTTTCTTCTAGGTAAGTATTGTTTACTGTTTTTTTAGTACATTAGCTTCTTTAGCAGTTTGCGCATATTTAGGTCTTGGGGGCTGATTGCTTGAATAGCACAGTTGCAAACTCAGAGACCCGGCCATGATGCCTATGAGTTATAAGGGCCGATTAATCGCAAACGAGTACGGCTGCAAGCTTATAACCGGACAAAGGAGCCAAACTTTCTTGACTTTTCTTACTTTAGCTCGATGTGACTCGCACTAAAGTGGCATGATTTGCTCGCATATGATCACAATCAGTCATGATGCCCAATGGGACTTGCCTGACCCTGTCTTCGTATAGATGTAGCAACATGATTATCCACGCGAAAGCCGGCTTACAGTACAAGAGAGCCAAAAGGGTCATCTAAACCACAAGTTATGCAGAGTACAGGGTTAATAACCGGAAACTCACAGTTTATTAAGCATAACTTCAAAACCTATGTGAAACGGCGCTAGGTTTTGGGCTCAGCAAAAATGATTTGTTCTCTTTGAAAACCCTAACACCCTAGACTCGGAAGTTCGGGCCTTGGGGACTGGGGAATTTGAAACAAGAAACAAATCATCTAGCTATTAAGCTCAAAAACCCAAAAATCCGAGTCTTGGGGACTTGGGGACTTAGAGAAAAGTCCACCTGTCAAAACCCACGAGACCCGGAAACCGAGTCTCACAAAAGGAACCATAAAGTAAGTCGGAATATCAAGAAAAAACAAACTCAAAAGCAGATAGATATCAAATTCATCCAGGGGCCAGAAGGGCCACGAAAGCTATTAAAGTTTCAAAAGCGTATTACAGGCAACGATAATAGTATCATAAAAGCGCACAAGCGCGCTAACAAAAGGATAAATATTTTACAAGATCATTGGCCGAATGAGGCGTTGAGATGGCATCAGTCAAGGAGTTTATTCGGCTCCCTGGGTTGAGTCTACAGATTTGCCCTTGCCCTCCGGGTCTTGGTCTTGCGTTTGCTCCTCGGAGGCTTTCCCGGTATTATCACCCGGATTGGCAGTATCAGGGCGAACAGGCGGGCGGCCAGCCGGCGTAGAGGAGGGCGCTGACTTCAACTCGGCCTCCTTCTTCGCGGCTTCCTTCCTCTTTCTGGCCGAGTCAGCATCCCACTTTTCCAAGATATCAAAGGGTAAAGGCATATCCTCCTTCACAGATTTACCTTTGGCGTCGTATGAAGTTGCGAAGTTGCTTAAATCCAGAGAATCGGCAAGCGTAGTCGCCGAGTGACGCACTGCGGACTGCACAGCTTTGAAATCCTTGACGTCGAATCTAGAGCCATCAGCCTTGTATTCTGGAAACCTGGCCACCAACTTTGCCGGGTCAAGCTTCGGAAAGTAAGCCTTAGCCAACATGAGCCCCCGGGTCATCCCAACCCGGCATGCCAAGCGTTCCAGAGCTCAATCCATGCGGGAAAAGTGGAGCACGCATGGATCAAGGTTTCCATACCCGGATACCCATCAGTTGGCCACTGGATGGTGTCCAGGATCCATTTAGTGCCGGCGCAGAATCTCCGGAGCACATTCTTCAAGCTTTTTACCTTCTGAATATCATCCTCTTCTGGGGGCGCAAGGTTAGCAACTGCAATGCAAACAATAAAGGTTACGTCAACCGCATCCCGGGTGTCATGGATCAAGAAAACAAAAAACCAAGACACGAACCAGTAAGTAACAAAATCTCACCAAGGAGGACACGATAAGTGTCGGCAACTTGAGCTGATAGCTTCTTCAGTGCAGCTTGAGTAGTGGTGTATTTCTTCTTGTACTTTGTGACATCTTTCTCCAAGGCCTTCACCTCAGCTTCAAGGGCTTCCCTTAGCCTTACCTCGGTATCCAGGAGTTGATTGGTCTTGGCCAAAATTTCCTCGGACCGGGCCGTTTGCGCCTGAAAGGAAAGGACAGTTAAACGTTAGTCGGATATCATGATCAGCCGGGTATTAAAAGGAGTACCGAGTATAACTTAGATAAGTTAGGCTCGGAACTTGGGGACTAGATGAGTAACATGAGATATCAATTAGTATTACCCGGTGTCCTCAGCGGCCATGCGCTCTAACATGGTGTTCTCTGAGGCCTTCATGGCAAGGAGGGCACTCATCATTTGGTCGAAGGAGTGATTGCCCGAGTTGGAAGACCCGGGATCTTGGTAACCCGGAGTTGGAGTCGTCTCCTTGGCAGGGGAAGGCATCCGAGTCGTGTGAATATCGGAGTTCGGCTCGCCTCCCCCCGTGCCCAGGATTGTGGCCTCTTCCTCCTCGCGGGCATGCGAGGCTATGGGATACTCGGCTTCTTGATCAGCCGGTCTTTCGGTGGCGCTTGCCGCTCTTCCTTTCCGCTAGCCGCGGCAGTCGTCGCATCAATCATCTTCTCCTTACCCGGGTCTTCGATTTCCATGTTTTCTTGGTCACTGATGGTGACCGTGGCTCTGTGGACTGAATAAATAAGCAGTTAGCATGTAACTGGAGAAAATTATTAGAACATCAGGAGAAGAACCGTACCCTGGGTTTACCACAAAGTCTGAGGGGAACTCGCTGCTAGACCCGGACGAAGCTGGCAAACTTTGAGAAAGTAAGATATGGAATTGCCCTGCTAAGGGGTGACTCGGAAAAGGAAAACCTTGATATTCGGGAAGAGATTGAAAATTACCAGCACGTCGAGCCGGGGATGACGGAATACCCGGGTTAAGTGTGGATTCACCCGGGAAGTTCCGGGTCACTCTACGCTTGGTCGCGGGTAGATCCTTCAAGTACGGCCAGTCGGATAATTCTCGGTTTAGCTCGCACATGTTAGCAAAGGAGTATGGTTTAGAAGCAAGGGAGCGGTATGGAACCTTGAAGACGACCCCACGGGCTTTCCTCTTGGTCTCGGCTTCGACTTCGGGCTCGATTTCGCTTTTGTCGCTTTCGGTTTCCTCCGAGTCCCTCTGGTCTTCATTGCCACCCTTGTCATCCATCCCTGAAAGGCGCATGCGTATAGTTGGAAAAAGAACGCAAAGTGATAGAGGTTGGGGTGATTGGAATCCGGGTGATACCTTCGTCTGTATCGGCCGGTTCCTCCTCTTCTTCCTCCGGGTTACCTGAGTTGGGAGGGGTCTCGATACTCCAGAAAACGTTATCGGCCTGAGAAAAAAGCATAAGAATGGGAGTTAGTGTTTGTATCAAGTCAAAGTATGAGAAAGTGTATAAGTGCCGGATTTTACCGCTGGAGCCGGGTTATCCCGGGTAAACGGCGCTAACCCGGCTATGCTCTTTATCACCTCCAGCTTCTCGGTCAGGAAGCTCTTGATGGTTTTATTGGTATCACCCGCCGGATAGTTCTTCGAGGAGTAACGGAGCGCATCCGTAACGTGCCCCGAATATTCGCACATCAGTTTGGGGTGAATAGAATTGGGCTGGATGCAGAAATCTACCCAAGTCTTGACTAGGTTGAGCCCAGTGAGACCGTGGGCGAAGAGGACGGCTATCTTTGAGAGGAGGGGCTGGATCGCTTCCCTATCCGACTCAGAGGGGAAAGCATTGAAGGTGTCGGAGAGATCTAAGAGACCCTTCGAGTAACCCGGCAATTTCCTCTCGCCGGGTGGGGAGGTGTCTCGGCAGTAGAAAAAAGAAAGTTGCCAATGCTTGACATGGGAATTGAGAGTGAGAGTCGGCATGGGAGAGTTCTTGCGGCGCTGGATAGAAACCCCGCCGCAAGCTAAGAGCGCCCTGTCACCGCGGCACGTTTTGCATTGGAAGAGTTCTATGAAAAGAGCCAAATTTGGCGGAATGCACAAATAAGACTCACAGAGGACAATGAAATGGGTAATGTTCAACATAGAGTTAGGCCCTATGTCGAACACCCGGAGGCCATAGTGGCGGAGGACTTCACGAAAGAAAGGGTGACCCGGGGGGCGAAACCCCCGGATCACGTGCTCGACAAAGCAAATTACCTCGTCCGGGTTAGGGGAAGGCCGGGTCTCGTCACCCGGCACCCTCCAGTGGATCTCCTCTTGAGGGGGGAGGACGCCCAACTCGGCCAGCTCCTCCAGCTTGGCCTTGGTTACCGTGGATCGCGCCCAGTGGCGGATATTGACTGGGTCATCCTTGGCTTAGCCGACTGTTTCCCTTTGGTCTTGGGAGCCATTGATTCAGTCTGCAAAGATACAAGACAAAGAGGCACGAAGCATGAGACTCGGAAATCATGGATTCACCGAGTAACAATAAACAGTATGAGAATTATTAACTATCCGGGTATCGAGTATTGGTACAAAAACTATGGGATATCTACGTATCAGCAAGCATGTGTGGAAGAAGGTTGATTGCCTATGTATCTAGCGCAAGTAAAAGAACCGGAAGAAGTGGATTTCCCGGGTATCAATGTCAGCCACGGAAAATTTGGGTGAAATGAATCTAGATTGGAAAATTTCTGGACGATTTTGCGGAGAAATTGATGATTAAAAGTAATAGGGGAGTGATGTGTGACCATCTATTAAGCTATTGGGTGAGCTAGCGCGGGGCTATGCGGCCGAATCCGGTGTGGAACAAGAAACGGCTCGCGGCGGGCCAAGATCCAATCTAGGTCGAATAGCGCAAACAAAAGCTAAATCAGTGGGAGCGAGACACTTACCGACGTGGATTGGAGAAGGACGCGACAGCGGCAGATGGCGCAGTCGTGGTGCCCTCGTGCGATTCACGGCGGGCAGCTTGGAGGCGCGGCGGCGGAGTTTTGCGGCGGCGCGGGATGAACTGTGGATGAACGCGGACGGCGGCGGCGTTGCTCCGGCGACGCGCGTGAGATCTCCGTGGCGGTGCTCTGTGTGCCCGAGCGGGGATGCGCTGGTGAGGAGGAAGGAAATGGGAGCAATGGACCGTTGGGGTTAGGTCACCCCCCTAGGTGCCTATATATAGATACGGGTGGGGAAACCTAGGCTAACGGGCGGGAACCAAAATTTTCGGGATAAGGGATACCCGTCCGAGATTTTGGGGATACGCGTTAAGTGCCCGAGAGCAATATCCGGACAAGATAAGAAGGGAATCTCTTCCGTGATATTCGGATCAATTAATGAGCAGAGTGAGCCGGGTCTTCTGCATATTCCTTGGAATATTGACCCGGAAAGTTAAAGATGGATTTAGAGAAAGCCGGGTTATTATATGGACCACCATTGGAGTTAGGCCTAGCTGTTTATTAAAGCAACCTAACCTGGCCTCTATAAATTTGTATGTTTGTTATTTTTGCAGGGAATAGCGTACGCTTCAAGGAGGATCCCGTGAAGCCCAAGCTATTCTGGGGACTACTGATGGAGGGATGATAACCCGGTAGGCTAATGCCCAGGAGTAACTCGGCACAAAGGACGTTGCGCAAGACCCGGCTTAGGATAAAGTAGCTTCTAGAAGGCCCAGGAACGAAGGCCTCGTAACCCGGATTGTGGGTTCCGGTAAGGAAGTTTAGGGTTTGTAAGCAGTGTCCGGGTAGGATTCAGAGTGCGCCTTGGAGGGTAAGCCAGGGGGTCCGGATGTTATATAAGCCGGTCCCTAGGTTAGGGATAGACAAGCTTTTAGAGCAAGAACACGATCGCCAGATCGAGAGGTTTTCGAGTACCCATTGTAACACCAGTATCGAGCTAATATATTAGATCGTAGACTCGGCGACTTGATTGCCGGCTACCCGATCACATATCACCATGGTCTCCTTCGAGCTAAACCCTCTCCCAAACACTCGAGTCGATTCGCCCCAAGACAAGTTACCCCCGGTAACGTCTGCCGTGATTATCCCACGACAAGAGGTGTCTCTCCAAAACAGATAGATAGCATGTTGGGTAAACAAATTACAGCTGGGCAATTGACAGATATAAAGGCTGCACCGTAGTGCATATGCATGACATGATGATTATTATGTGATTCATGCGGGCATTACAACAAGATACATAGACCGTTATCCAACTGCATCTATGACTAATAATCCACCCTCAGAATGTCATCCGAGCAAACCTTGGGTATTAAATTGCAAGCAACAGATAATTGCAGTAAGAAAAATGTTTAATGTAAACAATAACATCATTCTTAGACAAAGCATTGTTGTTTTTTTTCCTAGTGGCAACAGCACATCCCCCACCAGTTTACGTTGCTGTCACTCAAGCGTGAGTGAAAGGGAGGCATGAACCCACTATCGAGCATAAATACTCTCTCTTGGAGTTACTAGCATCTACTTGGCCAGAGCATCTACTAACAACGGAGAGCATGCAAGATCATAAATAACATACACATGAAAAGAACATGATAGATTGATAATCATTTGACATAGCATTCAATATTCATCGGATCCCAGCAAACAGAACATGTAGCATTACAATAAGATGGTCTTGATTACGTAGGGAAGCTCACAAGATCTAAATGTGAGGCATAAAGAGGAGAGAACAACCATCTAGCTGCTGCTATGGACCCATAGTCCAAGGATGAACTACTCACGCATCATTCCGGAGGCGGGCATGGTGGTGTAGATCCCTCCAGTGATGATTCCCCCTCCCGGTAGGGTGCCGGGGAGAGCTCGAGAACCCTCCTGAACTAGGGTTGATGATGACGGCGGCTACGGATGTTTTTGGTGGAAAAGGCTCGGGTGTTTAGGGTTAACCCTTCGAGGAGAATATATAGGTAAGAGGGCAACGTCGGTAGGAAGCCAGAGGGCCACACCACACTTGGGCGCGGCTAGGGGGCGCTCCCACCCATGGTGTGGGGCCTTTATGGCTCCCCTCCGGGTCTCCTACGGACTCCGTGTGCGCGAAAACTTTCTAAGACTCCCGGGCTTCGAATCGTCGAATTCCGAGAATATTTCCGGAACAACTTTTTTGAAACTAAAAACAGCAGAAAACAGGAACTCACTCTGTGGTATCTTGTCAATAGGTTAGTCATAGGAAATCTATAAAAATGGCATAAAGTGTAAAGGAAACATGTAGCATATGGCATGAAAACAACATGGAACATCAGAAATTATGGATACATTTATGACGTATCAACATCCCCAAGCTTAGTTCCTACTCGTCCTCGAGTAGGTAAACGATAAAAATAAATAATTTCTGAGGTGACATGCTACGAACATAAACTTTATCATCTGAATTGTAAAAGCATATGTACGTTGAGATCATAGTAATTTAAACACATGCATAATAGATATAATTTTAACAATAAAACTTAGCAATCACCTTGCATCATGAAAAGTTACACAAATAAAAGATCATGAATAATAATGCACTTGAAAGTTATCCGTTTGTTTCGAGCATAGATAAAGCATAGAAAATTGATATTTCGCTTGTCCTTAAGAGTGGGGCAAAACATAAATGCCAGGACACCTTCAAAGTTCAAGTGGATGACTAGAATAGATAGTTTCAGAGATTAATAATAGTTTCTGGGACAAATGCACATTAAACTCAAAATGTCAAGTACGCTCTCTCAACTGTGCATAAAGTTAGAAGATGGAGACTGATGGTGAAGGACTTGCACTCGTTGGGAGACCCCAAGAGGAAGGTTTGATGAGCAAAGCAGCAAGTTTTCCCTTAAAAAAGAAACCAAGCTTGAATCGATTAGTAGGAGGACAAGCAATCTCTGAAGGTTGATGCGGCTGAGATGGCAGGGCGCACTACCGGTTCAGCAGCAACGTGGAACCTACACAACACAATCAAATCACTTTGCCCCAACGAAGCAGTGAGGTTGTCAATCTCACCGGTTTTGCTGATAACAAAGAGGTTAAATGTATGGTGTGCAAAACAATATGAAAACAGTAGCAGCAGTGTGAAAACAATGGAAGCAATGTGTGTATTATCAGTATGAGAAAATAGACCGGGGTCCACAGTTCACTAGAGGTGTCTCTCCATAAAAGATAGCTAACATGCGTGGTGAACAAATTACAGCTAGGCAATTGACAGAGAAAGAACATGCATAACATAAAGATTACTATGAAATTCATGCGGGCATTACAACAAAATACATAGATCGTCATCCAACTGCATCTATGACTAATAATCCACCCTTCAAAAATCATCCGAACAAACGTTGAGTATTAAGTTGCAAGCAACGGATAATCGCAGTAAGCAAAGTGTGTAATGTAAACAATGTAAAGGAAGTAAACATCGTTGTTTTATCCCTAATGGCAACAACGCATCCTCCATCCGTTACGTTTCTATCACTCGAGCACAGATGCAAAGGAGGCATTAACCCACTATCGAGCATAAATACTCCCTCTTGGAGTTACTAGCATCTACTTGGCTAGAGCATCTACTATCAACGGAGAGCATACAAGATCATAACTACCATACACATGAAGATAACATGATAGATTGATAATCAACGGACATAGCATTCAATAATCATCGGATCCCAGCAAACACAACATGTAGCATCACAAATAGATGATCTCGGTCATGTGAGGCAGCTCACGGGATCTAAATGACGAAGGGATGAACCATGGACCCGGCGAATAAGGATACCTGGTCCTAGGCCCAAGACTGAGGCCCAATACGAGAAGCTGTGGACTACTCTAGAAGGCCCAGTTGAAGCCCACCCGCAATGCCTTGTGGGATAAGATAGGAAACTTGTAACCGACTTAGGTTTAGATTTCGAGTCCTCCCCGGGTACGGTTTGGGACCTGGCCATCTATATAAGGCCAAGAGAGCCACTAGGGGAGGACCAAGCAATACCGCACCATCAAGCCTTGAGCTCGAGATCGTACTCTCGACTTGAGCAATCCCCCATTGTCGAATCTCTGACTCTACAAATCCCTTAGGTGACCCTATCGGGTTTCGACTAGGAGAAGTCATGAGCGCTGGTGGAATCGTCGGCTAGACAGGGGGCGAGATTTACCCAGGTTCGGGGCCCTCGTAGAGGTAAAACCCTTACTCCTGCCTCTTGTCGATCTGTATTGGCGGAAAGATCGGTTACAATGGTGATGCTCGAATCGAGAGTAAGATCTCGAGTTCAAGGCTTTGATGGTGTTGTGTTGCTTGGTCCTCTCCCGGGGGTTCTCCTGGCCTTATATAGGTGGCCAGGTCTCGAATCCTACCCGGAGAGGACTCGAACTCTAACTAGGGCGGTTACATATTTCCTATCTTAACCCGCAAGTTAGTGCAGGTGGGCTTCACGTGGGCCTTCTAGAGTATTCCAAGGGCTCCTCTTCTTGGGCCTTCAACCTTGGGCCTGAGAGGGGGTGTCCTTATTCGCAGGGTCCAGGATCCATATATTCGTCAGTAGCCCCCGAGCGTTTGCTCGAGTGGGATTTTTTCAGTCGAGTAGACGGTCAAGCCTTTCTTGGTCTGCCTTTCTTATGGATAACCAGCTTGGTTGTTTTCTGTTTTAAAGGGTGTGTTCCCTGTGCAACAAGTCTTCATGCTCGAGTGTCGAGCAGCATAAGTGCCTGTTTTTGCGGCTTTTATCGCAGAAGGATGCGGCACAGTAGCTTGGCTCTCCCGAGAGATCAGGGCCAATTAATTGCGACTAGGGCAAAAACATTCCTGGCCTACACAGATTCGAGACCTCCGACTCGAACCCGATAAGGTGATTGTTGCGACTGAGCCGTTGTGGACTTATCGAGTCGAATTAACCTATAGGGGTACCCGGCGCGTCCTCTAGGATTTTTCTTCGTGTTGTTGACACGGAATCATACCGGAGGACGCAGCTTTCGAGTGCGATTCCAGGCCCTTAAGAAAGATCTTTTTGGGTCTTACCTTCATATTCGAAGAATATGGCATCCGGATGTGCCTAGTCGGCTGAACAATCCAGGTCTTTATGATGTAAACATATCATGTGTGAATGGAGGTAGGTTCTTTCTACCCGAGTGATTGTTTAAGATTCAATCGAAGGAATTTTCGTACTGAAGAGAGTCATGCCCATATGAAAGAGTTTTCATGTTTGGACTGTTGTGCCCGTACGAAAGAGTTTTCATGTATAAGGTAGTTCTCTTGTTTTAAAGAGGTCTTGCTCCATGATTTGTTCGCAAAGAAATTGCTTTTAATCGAAGGAATTTCATACGAAGCTGTTTTCGTGTTTGAATTTTCCATTCGAAGGTTCTTGAATTTGATGATGCGTGCCATGACGTCATGGCGCACTTTTCTCCTCCCGATGGGACGTGACGGAGTGGTAACAGATGGGCTGGCCCACCTAGTCAGCTTTTTGACCGGGAAACGAGACGTCGTTCCCGGTTTTTACGCGAACGGTGCAGTAAATGCGCACGATCTTCTGTTAAGATCGTGGCACGGAACAGCGTTTCACCGTCTCCTCGTTTCATCTTCACACGTGGTGGCTGCGATAGGCGCCACGTAGCGCATCGAATGGTTGGGGCTGCTTCGCTCCGTGTATAAATACGGGACTTAGCGCTGCGGTAAAAACTTCCCAGCCTTCGTCTTCAATCCATCTTCTTCCTCGCGCCCATCTTCTTCCTCGCGCTCAAGCTCGTGCTGTCAACCATGGCTGGAGGCAAAAGACGTGGCGCTGCCACCTCTGCAACCGGAGAAGTTTCCGCGCAACATGCGCCTCGAGCTGGCGACTGGCGTTCGCCCAACACCACCGCGAAGAGCATCAAAGAGATGCAGCGGGAGGGGCTGCTGCGGGCTGAATCTGAGAAGCGGGTGCGCCTCGGGAAGAAAGAAGAGGTACCAAACCCGCAGTCGAACGAGCGCGTGGTCTTCGCGGACCACGTGTCTCGGGGTCTTTCCTTCCCTCTTCATCCTTTCCTCCTCGGGTTGCTGTATGTCTATGGCATACAGCTTCACGATCTTCCTCTGAACGCGGTGCAACACATATCGTGCTTCATCGTTGTCTGCGAATGCTTCCTTGGCATTCGCCCTCATTGGGCGCTTTGGAAGGCCCTCTTCAAAGTTCGCATCTTCCGCGAGAAATCGCGGGTGGACTCCGAGCCTGGCGAGCCGCTACGCACAGGTGGCTTCGGGATCCAGGCGCGACTGGAGAGCAGCTACTTCAACATGCACTTCGTTGACTCCGCCCAAGGCTGGCGAAAAAAGTGGTTCTACGTCATCGACAACAGCTCGGGTGGGATCGTAGAATTCCACCCGTTCGCTGTTTTGAAGAGGCGGAAGTCCTGGGCGCACAAGCTGTCAGCCGAAGAAACCCAGGTTGTCACGCCCCTACTCGCAAGGGTGTCCGCTCTTTGGGATCAAACTGCTGGAGTGGTACTCAACGGGTTGCATCTGGCGAGTATTTTTCTGAAGCGCAGGATCCAACCGCTGCAGCAAAGGCCTTACACCATGTGGGAATACCAAGGCGCTGAGGATCCTAGCCGAGTGAGCCGCGAGGAGCTTTCGAACGTTGAGTTCGAGAAGAAGATCGCGGCTATCACTAGCTTGAAGGTGGGGGAGAAGTTCCCCGACTGCACAGTCGAAGCCTTCGACGCTTCGAAACCTCCACCAGCCGCGGTTAGTTTACCCTTTTTGTCTTCTATTATTTCTTTTCTTTGGTTTGAGCTTTAGTCGACTGAATTTTTTTTTCTTGCCTTCTTCTGCCTTCTTTGTAGAGCTTAGCAGTGGCGAACTGCTACCCGCCAGTTGCGGGAGAGGACGCCTCGGAGTTATTGGCGAGTCACCTGGACGGCTTAGCCGATACCAGTGTAGCCGATGCTTCTTCGAGCTCCGAGGACGATTCTTCGGATGATGCGGAGGGCTCGAATGGCGGCCTTCATCACCACAAGCGTCGTCGAGTGGATGATAACGAGGCTACTTCCAAGGATAACTCCTTGGAAGAATCGCCTGGGAAGGCTCCTATCTCCACGACTCCACTTCGCTCACTCGCCCCTTCCCCTTCATTCCCAGTGATCGCGCCCGCTTGGAACGCGGATTTGCTGGATGAAGATGAAGATGATGAGTGAGTTCTTCTTCTTATCCTTTAGTCGAACTTTTTCCTTTGCACCTATGTTGATGTTTATCCGTTGAAGGTTCCAAACCATCAGTCCTCGCAGGTATGCTTCTTCTGTTCCTCCCGAAAAGAGGAATAGAGCAGGAGCTGCGGGTGAGACTCCCACTATCCAGAATTCTCCCAGCGCAGCCCCCCATGCGGCGACTGTGGAACATTAGGCGCCTAGCTTTGCCGCCAGGACTTCAGCTTCGAAAGAAGTGACGGATAGCTCCGTGGATCCCCTCGCCCGCGCCACGGGCCAGGTAAACTTTGTCATTTGTCATAATATTTTTATCGGGTGCACGACAGTGCTCCCGATGGGAGTAGCCCCCGAGGCTGTAGTCGATCGCGTGCGATCGTCTACAGGCTCAAAGCTTTGTCTTTTTCTTCTTCTTGATTTTATCGGGTGCACGGTAGTGCTCCCGATGGGAGTAGCCCCCGAGGCTGTAGTCGATTGAATTTAATCGGGTACAGGCTCCAATTTATATCTTCTAATTCTTCTATCTCTGTATTTTTGTAGTCGCTTGTTGACTCTCTTGCGGCGATTGGTCGCCGAGTTATTCTTGCCGAGTCAGAATGTGAGTCGCTTCGATCAGACCGCAGTCGACTCTCGTCCGAGAACGAGCTCCTTAAGAGTAAGTCTTATCATCTTTTCTTCTTCCTATTTTTTCTTCAATTCTTGATTTCTGACAAGTGTTTCTATGCAGCCCGACTCGAATTCGCGGAATCCGAGAAGGGCAGTCTCTCTGAGCGGGTAACCACTCAGGGGGCTGACCTAGCGGCCATCCGAGAAGAATTGGAGACCTCCCGCATGCGATCGGAGGATCTTGAAAGGCAACTTGCGGATGCGCGGAAGGCTCTAAAGGATCAAGAGGATGCTGGCAATAAGGCCGATTCTGACCTTGTCACGTTCCTCCGTCCCCTTGCTGAGCGTCTCGCGGGTAAGCAATTTAAGCTCTCGCGATTTCATCTTTTATCCTGCTGAACTTGCCAGGTCTTGATATTCTTTTCTTTCGCAGGTCTTCTGGATGTTCCTCTGGAGATCCCTGGGATCCAACGGGTAGACGTGCTAACCGACACTCTTGCTCAACTCAAGAGGCACGCCGAAGGAGTTTGCTCCTTGATTGGTGATGCCACTCATGTGTTGACGCAACTGCACGGTCGCTTCCTCGCCAACGCTGCACCTCCGTCTGCGCTAGATGACTTGCTGAAGATCTTTTCGAAAAGCAGTCTCTTTGATGCCTACGCGGTCGCCCAGTCGGAGTCTGGCGCAAAGACTGCGATCCAGTTCGCGCTGGCGCATGGAGTCACCGGTTTGGAGGAAGCCTACTCGGCTCTTCCAGTCGACCCCTCCACGGGCAAAAAGGTACGGCTCTCTCGTTTTGGCGAGCAAGCCGCCATCCTTGCTCGGAAGCTGTCTGAGCTATTTGCTCGGCTCACAGGAGGGGCGACTGCCGCTAGCGGGAGTACCACTGTAGCTTCGTAGTTTTGTATTCCTTTTCCGCTTTGAATGTAATGAACCTTGGGATGTATTCCCGTATTATCTTTAATCGAAATGTTTGCCTGGAAATTGCTTCTGGTAGTTTGTGTATTCTCTCCCGATGGGAGTAGCCCCCGAGCATTCGTCAAATGTGCGACTAGAAATACTTCGAATAGGGCGTCTTACTTCTTTCCTTGTACTCTTCCAGGCTACTGGATTTGTCGCAGAATCCTCAGGTGGACTTGCTGCCCGAGCTGATCCTTGCAGCTGTTGGGTCTTTGGCGGGTCTTCGTGATCGTGTAGCTGATGGCGAGCGCAAACTGAAAGTGTTGCGTGGGGTAGCCGATGTGGCGAAGTCCAAGCAAAAACTGGCGACTGAACGCGAACAGTTTGTGATGGACGAGCTGGCTTCCCTTGCTAGGGAACTGTTCTGTAAGTAATACAGCCCCCAAATCTTCTTTGTCTTACTTCCTTATCTGATTACGTACTCTTTTCTGCAGTTGTTAAACCGGATGATAGGGAGGAAAAACAGTGGGTGGAAAACCACATTCTTCAAGAAGCTGGCAGCTCAAGGCCTCATGCGAACAATTTTTGGTCTCATCGCAGCCGAGGTTTTGTGTTAGCTACTTTGAAGTTCCGTGTCTCCCAGATAAAAGTTCTCGTGAGTTCTTTTCACGAGGTCTTGATCGCGATAAACGCTGCATTCTACCCGCTTGAGAGGGGTCCTGAAGATTGGAGGTATCTCCTTGGGCTCTTCGGGCAGGAGGGAGAAATTCGCGAGTGCGTGCGCAACCAGATGATTTGCGGCGCGGTGGTTGCTCTCTCCTTTGTCCGAATACGATATCATGAAGTAGATTTTAACTCCGTAGCTAGCCTCCCAGATGGACCAATCGATGATATTTCTCCGCATTACGATGCTGTTCGTCCTGCAGCGGAGAAAATCATTCGATTGACCTCTGAAGAAGTAGAGAGAGTGTTGGCGACTGAGAATGCTTATCGCCATGACTGATTGTATGCTGTATAGCTTGTAAAAACTGTGTATAAGGTGTGTAACCTTGTGTGTATGAATTTTCTTGTGATGCTTAGTTGTAGGCTTAGCCCCCGTGTGTTTATGGGATGTGTACCTGTAACTATTTTAGCATGTAAGAATAGATAATCTTCGAGTAAATATGGTTGAGAAACCATGTATTTTATTGATATGACTGAGAAGTCATGTATTCGAGCTACAAGAGTGGCTAGTATAGCCTTATTTGTTGTGACAATAAGAAATCCTAGGGATAAAATTTGCGGAGGTGTGCGATATTCCAAGGATTGGAATAGATTCCTCCAGTCGACGGATTCTTCAGCCTGTAGGATCCTCCTGGGATGACTTCGTGTATGAGGAAGGGTCCTTCCCAGGGTGGCTCGAGCTTGTGCCCTTCCTTCTGCTTGAGCCGCAGCACTAAATCTCCAACCGCGAATGCTCTGTGGCGTATGCGGCGACTGTGATAGTTTCGCAGTGATTGCTGATAGACTGCGGATCGTGCGAGCGCGATGTCCCGCATCTCGTCGAGTGCATCCATATCTTCAGCGAGTGCCTTGTTGGAGGTTTCTTCGCTGTAGGCCACGACTCGTGGGGCGCTGAATCTAACATCCTCGGGTAGGACTGCTTCTGCCCCGCATACCATGAAAAATTGTGTGTATTTTGTGGATCGGTTTGGAGTTGTGCGGAGGCTCCATAGTACGGAGGGTAGCTCTTCTGCCCAATGTCATGCGGCGGGGCGTAGACGATCGAGTAGACGTTTCTTGATGCCAGTCGAAATTAAGCCGTTGGATCTTTCGACTTGTCCGTTCGTTTGCGGGTGGGCAACTGAAGCAAACTTGAAGTTGATGCCCTTTTCCTCGCAATACTGTTGCGTTTCCTTTGATGTGAAGTTTGTACCATTGTCTGTAATGATGTCGTGTGGTACGCCAAATCTGCATAAAATGGAGTCGAGGAATTTGACTGTGCATTGGGCGCTAGCCGAAGTTACTGGCATGGCCTCGATCCATTTGGTGAACTTGTCGACTGCAACCAGCAAGTGCGTATATCCGCCAGGTGTGGACTTGCGTAGTGGTCCAACCATGTACAGCCCCCATTGTGCGAAGGGCCAGGCAATGGGTATCATGTGCAATTCCGTAGCAGGTGTATGTGGTTTTGGTGCGAATCGCTGGCAAACGTCGCATCGCTCGACCAGGTTCTTTGCATCGGTAGCTGCTGTTAGCCAGTAGAATCCCGCTCGGAAAGCCTTTCCCATGATAGTTTTCCAGCTAGCATGATGTCCGCAGTCTCCTTGGTGGATGTCCTGGAGTAATTCTTTGCCGTCTTCGGGTGCGATGCAGCGCTGAAGTATACCCGAGATGCTTTGCTTGTATAATTCTCCATTAACTACCCGAAAGGATTTGCTGCGTCCCACTATTTGTCGAGCCTCGCGTGGATCGGCCGGGAGCTGTCTGTTGATCAGGTAGTCGAGATATTTCTGCGTCCAGACTGGCTTGACCAGAAAAACCTGTCGTGATATATTATGGGTAAGCTCGATAATGGCGACTTGCGGGCTGACCTCTGTTTCTGATGCTGCGGGTGTTCCTATAGCTTTCTTGACTTTGACCGATCGCTTGATCATCCGTTCGAAATATATTCCATGTGGTATGGGTGTATTTGTGGAACCCATGTTTGCCAGCCTATCTGCTTCTTCATTGCTTGATCTTGCAATGTGCTTCAACTCGCACCCTTTGAAACTTCCTTCGAGTAGATTGTACATGTCGCGATACGCGACCATGTTTTCAGCAATTGCATCACATTCTTTCATTGTCTGCTGCACAATAAGATTGGAGTCGCCGTAAATCATTAATCGAGTAGCTCCGCAGGCGACTGCAATCTTCATCCCATGCAACAGGGCTTCATATTCTGCGTCGTTATTCGATGCTGGATCATCTGGTGGAAAGTCCAATCGCAGCACGTATTGCAGTTTCTCCCTGTGGCGATATGAGGACAATTCCAGCTCCTTCTCCTTCGTTTCTTTTGGACCCGTCAAAATACATTATCCAATTGCTCGTGTACTCAGGTGGCCCGGGCGTTTGTAGTTATGTCCATTCGCTTAGGAATTCCACGAGCACCTGAGATTTGACTGCGTTGCGCCCTCCGTAAGTGATGTCCCACACGCCCAACTCGATGCTCCATTTGGCTATTCTTCCGGATGCCATGGGGTTGTTCATGATTGTCCCGAGTGATGCATCATTAACTACTGTGATGGCGTGTTCCTGGAAGTAGTGCTTGAGCTTTCGGGCTGTAAGGACCACCCCGTATGCGAGCTTCTGGTAATGAGGATATCGTTGTTTGCATGGCGAGAGTACTTCGCTGATGTAATAGATTGGACGCTGAACTCCGTACGCTTTGCCCTCCTCAGGTCGTTCGACTACGATTGTTGTGCTGATGACCAGGTTTGTGGCGGCTAGGTATAAGTAGAGTGGCTCCCTTTCTTGCGGTGTTGCAAGGACTCGTCTACTTTGCAATGATCGCTTTAGGTCCGCGAATGCTTGCTTAGCTTCCGGTGTCCACTCGAATTTGTCCGTCTTCTTCAACAGCTTGTAGAAGGGTAACACTTGCTCTCCCAATCGTGTGATGAACCTGCTCAGGGCGGCCAGTCGCCCTGCAAGCTGTTGGACTCCGCGTAAATTAGTTGGCTACTTCATTGTCAAGATTGCTTGTATTTTCTCTGGGTTGGCTTCGATGCCTCTGGCGGATACCAGGTACCCGAGAGGTTTCCCTGCTGGAACGCCGAAAACGCACTTTGTCGGATTGAGCTTGATCCTGTATGCGTTGAGGGCATCGAATGTTTCTCTAATATCCTCGAGGAGTGTGCTCTCGACTCGAGTCTTGATGACTATGTCGTCAACGTACACTTGTACGTTCTTGCCAATGAGCTTGGCGAGGCATCTTTGCATGCAGCGCTGGTATGTTGCGTCTGCGTTCTTGAGCCCGAAAGGCATTGTCGTGTAGCAGTAGACACCGTGAGGTGTGATGAATGCTGTCTTTTCTTCGTCTTCTCTTTTCATCCGGATCTGATTATATCCCGAATAGGCATCCAGGAAAGAGAGGCTTTGGCAGCCTGCCGTAGAGTCCACGATCTGGTCGATTCGCGGGAGGGGAAAGTTGTCCTTGGGGCAGTGCTTTTTTAACGACGTGTAGTCGATGCATACCCGAAGGATGTCCGTGTTCCTTTTGGGGACCAGTACCGGGTTTGCTAACCAAGTGGATATCTTGATCTCCCTGATGAATTTTGCTGCTAACAATCTGTTTACTTCTTCTCCAAGCGCCTTCTATTTGGGTTCTGAAAATCGTCGAGTAGTTTGTTTGATTGGTTTGGCATCTGGAAAGACTTCGAGTGAGTGCTCGGCAAACTTCCTGGGTATTCCTGGCATATCTGATGGCTGCCAAGCGAAAATTTCCCAGTACTCACGGAGGAGTTCGACGAGCGCGCTTTCCTATGCTTGCGGAAGGGTGGTGGAAACCAGCGCTGTCTTCACAGGATCTGTCGGGTGCACTTGATGCTTTCGAGTGTCGCTATTAGCGCTGAACTCCAGTTCAGGCGCGTTTTTCTTCGTGAGGGGCATCACGGAGTGATCCGTGGTTTTTGCCAACTCTTGAAGTTCTTCTTGCATCCCAAAAGATTTTGCGATCTCATTAAATTCAATGTCGCATTTGTTGGATTTCTTAAAATCTCCGTCGATGGTGATTACGCCATGTTCTCCAGGTAATTTGAGCTTCAGGTAGGCGTAATGCGGTACTGCCATGAATCTGGCGAACGCTGTTCGACCAAGAATGGCGTGGTACTGCGAAGGCCAGTCGACAACTTCGAAGTCGAGGAATTCCCTTCGGTAGTTGCTCTTAGTGCCCAGCACAACTTCTAGGTTAATTGTTCCGAGTGGACGGATTACTTTTCCTGGAACTATCCCGTGGAAGGATGTTTCTGATTCCTGGAGGCCGTCCAAGTTCCTGTTCATCCGTCGTAGTGTATCCGCGTAGATAATGTTGATGCCACTACCACCATCCATGAATACGCGGGCCAAGTCGTAGTTGCCAATTTGTGCTTGGATGACAAGAGCGGCGTGTCCTGGTCGATAGACTCGTGGCGGGTGACCCTTCATCGAGAATGTTATTGGCTGGTCCGCCATCTTCAAGTATTCTGTTTTTGTTGGCGGTGTCTGCACGGCCATGCACAATTGCCTTGTGTTAGTATTTTGAGCTCTGCGGGATGGACATACCTTCTGGATCATCGCGAGTTTCCCTGCTGGATTCGGGTACGCGTTGGCCCCGGAGTTTTGAGCTAGCGGTGCAGGTAGCGCGGCTAATGCCATGTTTGGATTTGCTGGTGGAGGTAGGGGTTGTGGCGGCTGGAACCCTTGGTGGCGTCCTCCTGGAAGCGGTGGGTAATTTTGCGCGTGTGCAGCTCTTTTCCTTGCGAGTGCTTCTGTGATATCGATAAACTTTCGGCAATCCTTAAGAAGGTGTGTTGCCTTAGTTTTGCCCGTGCGTTTATCTGTAAATAGATGTAGCGAGCAGTATCCATCGAGGTCTTCGTCAGGTGATTTTTCTTCAGCTTTTGGTCTCCACTCGCGATTCCCACGGCGACCGGAGTCGCGGCCTCGCGTGAATTCCGCTGCGACCAACTCCTCTCTGTCTTCATGATCGTAGTATTTTCTCCTCTTCCTTCGACTATGACGATCTTCATCATGTGCAGGTGATGATGCCCTCTCATTGCGCACCGCATCTTCTCCGTTAGCCCATTTTTTGGCTATGTTCATCAGTTCCCCAATAGTCTTGGGTGCGGCTCTGCCCAGTTCTTCTCTGAAAGTCGTTCTTCGGGCGCCTTTTGCGAAGGCTTCAATCGCTACTTCTTCTGAAATGGTTCCTGCGGTATTCCTGAGCGTAGTCCATCGCTGGATGTACTCGCGGGTGGATTCGCCACTTTTCTGCTTGCATGCTCGCAGTTCTTCAATGGTGGCTAGCCTCTTGTAAGTCGACTGAAAATTTTTGCAGAAATCGCGGTGCAAATCATCCCACGAGTAGCAAGATTTTGGTCGTCTCTCCAGCCAACTGCGAGCCGCGCCGGCGAGATGCAAATTGAGGTATTGCATAGCCGTGTTTTTATTCCCACGTTGGCATTTTACTGCCGTGAGGTAATCGCTTAGCCATTGAGAGGGCTCGAGTGAGCCGTCGTACTTTGTTACTTCCGTGCTAAGTTTGATTCTTTTGGGTAGGGGCGCCTCGCGGATACTGCGGGCAAAGCAGAGAGCGCCGCAGGTTTCGTCATCCGAGGAGCCAGACGAGGAGCGCTCGCGATATCGCGAAGCCCTTGCCTTATCCACCCTCTTTTGCGCGAGATCTGATCGCGCGTCGTACTCTGGCCGGTCGCGGTCAGTATCCTTCCTTGGCTCCTTGCTTCGCTTTCGCGAGCGGCTGCTATGATGCCGCGAGCTCTTGTCTCTCGGACTGCCTTCGCTGCTACTTCGACTGTCATCACGGCGCCGTGGTTCTTTTCCTCGACCACGACGTGGTGACCTGTCCCTTCTTGGCGAAGAACTCTTGCATTTACGGGATGCTTCCCTATCCTTGTCTTTTTCCTTCTCATGTTCCTTCTCCAGCTGCTCTGCGGCCTTCTTTCGATCATAAGCGGCGAGCCTTGCGGCCGCCAGCCCTAATCCCTTGCGTACTTGTTTATACTGTTCCGCCCGAGGGTCACTTTCCGTCGGTTGGTTCATCTGCATGTAAGTTGTTGCGGCTAGAACCGCGGCAGCAGGAGTTTGCGGGTAGACATTGCCATCGTCGTCAACTCGCATGAGAGAAGGGGTGACTGATCTGCTGGTTCCGGCTAGGGACTCGTTGTTCCTGGATGTGGATGCGTGTCCCTTTCTCGCGGGTCGGGTTCCAACCGAAGGTGTTATGGATAGCCCGGCTCGCCTTTGGCTCGACTCGTCCGCCGCTCTTCTTCGGCGGGCCAGATCTATCCGAGCGTCCTTGATAGTCGTGGCTGCTCTCACTAGGTGATAGTGGTAGGCAACCATGTCTTCGTGTGAGGCCCCGGATGCGGGTGGCTTGCTCGTTCGCATAGCTTCCTTTGCTCGGTTCCAGGATTCCCGTGAGACGCCGATTATGTTGCGCTCTGTCGCGCTGTGTTCTGTTTCCGAGGCTTGTTCCGATCCTGCCATGCAGACTTGAGCCAGTCGAGCCTCGTGCGTCCTAGGCGTAGGTCAAAACTTTCTTCGAATTCTTGATGGTTCCTCTGTCGAGAGGGTATGGTAGTCGTTGGTGTTGAAGCGGTTGGACTCGCCGCTTTTCTCCAGATGACGGCGCGAGTCGACAGCTCCAGATTCGGTTTCTGATTCATCCGAGAAGTGGAGGATTCCGTCCCGGTTAGTCACGAATTTTAGGCTCCCGAACGTCAAGGTGACGCTTTTCTCCAGATCCTCGAATACCGGGCGCGATTCCGGCGAGTGAGGTGTGACCACGACAGATTCGATCCGTATAGGATTGTTCGGAGCCGTAGTCGATGGTTTCCAACGAGAGTGTGTTGTCGATGAAGCCGAAGATGCCGGTGATCCAGCGCCCGTCTTCCCCACGGTCGGCGCCAATTGTCGAATCTCTGACTCTACAAATCCCTTAGGTGACCCTATCGGGTTTCGACTAGGAGAAGTCATGAGCGCTGGTGGAATCGTCGGCTAGACAGGGGGCGAGATTTACCCAGGTTCGGGGCCCTCGTAGAGGTAAAACCCTTACTCCTGCCTATTGTCGATCTGTATTTGCGGAAAGATCGGTTACAATGGTGATGCTCGAATCGAGAGTAAGATCTCGAGTTCAAGGCTTTGATGGTGTTGTGTTGCTTGGTCCTCTCCCGGGAGGTTCTCCTGGCCTTATATAGGTGGCCAGGTCTCGAATCCTACCCGGAGAGGACTCGAACTCTAACTAGGTCGGTTACATATTTCCTATCTTAACCCGCAAGTTAGTGCAGGTGGGCTTCACGTGGGCCTTCTGGAGTATTCCAAGGGCTCCTCTTCTTGGGCCTTCAACCTTGGGCCTGAGAGGGGGTGTCCTTATTCGCAGGGTCCATGATCCATATATTCGTCACCCATTGTAACCGATCTATTCGATAATACAGATCGACAGAGGCAGGAGTAAGGGTTTTACCTCTACGAGGGCCCCGAACCTGGGTAAATTGTGTCTCCTGTCTAGCCGACGATCGCCACAAGCGCCCACAGGTTCTCCTATTCGAAACCCTATTGGTTCACCCGAGGGACTTGTTGAGATGCAGATTCGACAATTGGCGCCGTCTGTGGGAACGGCGGGCGCTGGATCTCCGGCGTCTTTGGCTTCATCGACAACCAACTCGCGTTGGAAACCTTCGACTTCGACCCCAACCAACCCGATTCGGATCGGATCTGTCGTAGTCACCTCTCACTCGCCGGAATCACGCCCGAAATTCAGCAATCTGGAGAAAAGTGTCACCTTGACGTTCGGAAGCTTCAAGTTCTACACCAACAAGGACGGGATCCTCCACTTCCCTGAAGAATCGGGATCCGAGTCAATCTCCAGCCTAGGAGCTGTCGACTCGCTCACGACCCTATCTGGCGAAAAGTGGCGAGTCAATCCGCCTCAACACCAGCAATTTCCGCACCCTCTCTACAGAGGAACCCTCTCGGGTCAGGAAGGCTTTTCGAGTTGCGCCTAGGACTCACAAGCCACGTCTGGCTCAAGTCTGCATGGCAGGATCGGAACAGCCACCCGTAGAGACTGAACAAAGCGCGAAAGAACGCGCCGAGATCAATATTTCACAAGACGCCTGGCTCCGAGCAAAGGAGGCCATCCGCACAATCAAACCACCTGCGTCCGGGGTCCCACACGAAGACATGGTCGCCTACCACTACCATCTAGTGAGAGCGGCCACTGCTATCAAAGAAGCTCGAGAAGATCTGGTCGTGCGAAAAAGAATGGCGGACGAGTCAAGACAATGCCGAGCGCAGGTATCCCTATCACCTTCCGTCGGGAACCGCCCCCAGAAGAAAGGATGCGCCTCGAGAACCGCGACTATGGACGGCGAGTCCTTAATCGGAATCAGCAAATCACTTATGCGTGTGGACGAAGATGGAAACATCCATCTGCAAACACCCGCAGCCGCGGTACTGGCCGCAGCTACCTACATGCAGATAAATCAACCAGGGGAAAACGATCCACGCGCGGAACAATACAACTTGCCTCCTATGATCGCAGAAAGGCAGCCGAACCGAAGGACAAAGAAGCGCCCCGCGGACGTAGAGCCACTTCACCCGACAAGGAAAAATCACCCCGCCGAGCACGGGGAAAAGAAGCCCGGTGACGAGGAGATAGCCCGAGTGGCAGCGATAGCAGCCCAAGAGGTCGAGACCGTAGCCGCAGCCCGAGAAGAGGTCGAGGTCGCAGCCCACGGAAGAATCGTGATCGCAGCCCGCGAGGAAATCGTGATCGCAGCCCACGAGGAAATCGCGATCGCAGCCCGCGAAAAGATCGAGATCGCAGTCGCTCACGGCATCGCAGTAAAGAGCCGAGAGGAGACGCCAATCGAGATGAGCCCGGATACAATGCACGATCAGACATCGCCCAGCGCAAGGTCGATAAAGGTCGGGCGGCCAGAAATCGCGCGCGCTCCCCATCAACATCCTCCGATGATGAAGTCTGCGGAGCCCTATGCTTTACCCGCAGCATCCGCGAAGCACCACTACCCAAAAGGTTTAAGCTATCCACGGAAGTACAGAAATATGACGGTTCGCAGGAGCCTTCTGCCTGGTTGTCGGATTACCTCACGGCAGTAAAATGCCAACGTGGGAACAAAAACACAGCTATGCAGTACCTCAACCTACACCTGGTCGGTGCAGCTCGCAGCTGGCTCGAAGGAAGGCGAAAGCATGCTACGGGTCCTGGGATGACCTAAACATGGATTTCTGCAAAAATTTCCAAGCAACATACAAACGGCCTGCGACCATCGAAGAGCTACGAGCGTGCAAGCAGAAAAGTGGCGAGTCTACTCGTGAATATATTCAGCGATGGACCACGCTGAGGAATATGGCGGGAAATATATCAGAAGAAGTCGCGGTTGAAGCATTCGCCAAAGGAGCACGGCGAACCTCTTTCAGGGAAGAACTGGGGCGACTAGCACCCAAAACCATGGGAGAATTAATGGCCATAGCCGATAGATGGGCAAACGGCGAAGACGCAGTGTGCAACGAGAAAGATTCATCCCCAGCACGTGATGACGACCGCCATGGCCGAAAGAAAAGAAGAAAGAACTAGAACCATGATGATCGAGAAGAGTTCGTGGCAGCAGAGTTCACCAAAAACCGCGACAGCGGATATCGTGGAAAGCGCGAGTGGAAACCTAAGCAAGAAGAAAAAAACCCCGAGGAGGACCTCGATGGTTACTGCACGCTACATCTGTTCACAGATAAGCGCACAAGCAAAACTAAGGCTACACACCTTCTCAAGGATTGCCGAAAGTTCATCGAAATCCACGAGGCCCTCCTGAAGAAAAACATAGCAGCCACTAGCCAGGGTTACCCTCAGTTTCCCGGAGGAGGAGCTCAAGGATTTCAACAGCCGCAAGCCCTACCCCCGGCATGAAACCAAAACGTGATGCTAGCTGCGCTGCTAGCACCACCCGCCCCTAACCAAGGATTCAATGGGTACCCGAACCCAGCAGGCCTATTAGGCTTGATACAAAAGGTCTGTCCATCCCGCAGAGCTCAGAAGACAAACACGCGACAGCTATGCATGGATGTGCAAACTCCAGCTACAAAAACCGTGTATTTGAAGATGGCGGAGCACCCGATAACTTTCTCCAAGGAAGATCACCCTCCGCGAGTCTATCGACCAGGATACGCCGCACTTGTCATACAAGCACAAATTGGCAATTACGAGCTCGCTCGCGTGCTCATGGACGGAGGCAGCGGCATCAACATCATCTACGCAGACACGCTCCGGCGAATGAACAAGAATTTGGACGGACTCACAGAATCAGAGACATCCTTCCACGGGATAGTTCCAGGAAAGGCAATCCGTCCACTCGGAACAATAAACCTAGAGGTGGTGCTAGGCAACCGAAGCAATTACAGACGATAGTTCCTCGACTTCGATGTTGTCGACTGGCCCTCACAGTACCACGCCATTCTTGGTCGAACAGCGTTCGCCAGATTCATGGCAGTACCCCATTACACATATTTGAAGCTCAAGCTACCCGGAGAATATGACACAATCACCATCGACTGCGATTTTCAGAAGTCAAACAAGTGCGACATCGAATTCAACAAGATCGCGCAATCTTTCGGGATGCAGGAAGAACTAGAAGAAATAGCAAAAACCACGGATCACATCGTGATGCCCCTCACCAAGAAGAACGCTCCAGAGCTCGAGTTCAACACAAATAGCGGTACCCGCAAGCATCAAATACACCCGACGGATTCTGCGAAGACGGTGATGGTGTCCACCACCCTTTCACCAGCATAGGAAAGCGCGCTCGTCGAACTCCTCCGTGAGTACTGGGAAATCTTCGCCTGGCAGCCCTCAGATATGCCAGGAATACCCAGGGAGTTTGCCGAGCACTCACTTGAAGTCTACAAGGACGCAAAGCCCATCAAGCAGACCACCCGACGGTTTTCAGAACCTAAGCAGAAAGCGCTCGGCGAAGAGATAAACAGATTGCTCGCAGCAAAATTCATCAGAGAAATAAAGATATCCACTTGGTTAGCAAACCTAGTACTGGTCCCAAAGAAGAACACCAACATCCTTCGAGTATGCATCGACTACACGTCGCTGAATAAACACTGCCCCAAGGAGAACTTTCCCCTCCCGCAAATCGACCAAATCGTGGACTCCACTGCAGGCTGCCAACGCCTCTCCTTCCTGGACGCCTACTTGGAATACAACCAAATCCGGATGAAACAGGAAGATGAGGGTAAGACAGCATTCATCACACCTCACGGTGTATACTGCTACACGACAATGCCCTTCGGGCTCAAGAACGCAGGCGCCACATTTCAGCGCTGCATGCAAAAATGCCTCGCCAAGCTCATTGGCAAGAACGTACAAGTGTATGTTGACGACATCGTCATCAAGACTCGAGTGGAGGACACGCTCCTCGACGATATCAGAGAAACATTTGATGTGTTGAACGCATACTGAATAAAACTCAACCCGACCAAGTGCGTCTTTGGCGTCCCCGCAGGACAACTTCTCGGGTACCTGGTCTCCGCTCGAGGAATTGAAGCCAAACCGGAGAAGATACAAGCAATCTTGACCATGAAGGAGCCCACCAATCTACGCAGAGTCCAACAGCTCGCCGGGCGACTAGCCGCATTGAGCAGATTCATCGCACGATTGGGCGAACAGGCGTTACCCTTCTATAAACTGTTGAAGAAGACGGATAAATTCGAATGGACACCTGAAGCAAAGCAAGCATTTGCAGATTTGAAGCAAACACTGCAGAGCAGGCGTATCCTGGCTACTCCACACGAAAGGGAACCGCTATATCAATACCTAGCCGCAACAAACCAGGTGATCAGCACAGCCATAGTAGTAGAAATACCAAAAGAAGGAAAGGCATACGGAGTGCAAAGGCCAATTTACTACATCAGTGAGGTCCTTTCACCGTGCAAACAACGATATCCTCACTACCGAAAGCTTGCATACGGAGTTGTGCTTACAGCTTGAAAGCATAAACACTACTTCCAGGAGCATACCGTAACGGTGCTAAACGACGCATCACTCGGTACGATAATGAACAACCCAATGGCATCAGGAAGAATAGCCAAGTGGAGCATCGAGGTAGGCGCCTGGGACATCATCTATGCAGGACGCAATTCCGTGAAGTCACAGGTACTCGTCGAATTTCTGAGCGAATGGATAGAACTACAAACACCCGGACCCCTGGAATATACGACTAACTGGATCATGTACTTCGACGGGTCAAAAATAAATGAAGGAGCTGGAGCTGGGATCGTCCTAATATCACTGAGAGGAGATAAGTTACAGTACGTCCTGCGATTGGACTTCCCCCCCCCCCCCCCCCCCGACGATCCAGCCTCAAACAATGACGCGAAATGTGAGGCCTTATTACATGGGATGAAGATGACAATCGCATGTGGAGCCACTCGGTTGATGATCTATGGCGATTTATCTCATCGTGCAACAGACAATGAAGGAGTGCGACGCTATCGCAGAAAACATGGTCGCCTACCGGGACATGTATAATCTACTCGAAGGAAGTTTCAAAGGATGCGAGCTGAAGCACATTGCGAGATCCAGTAACGAAGAAGCAGACAGGTTGGCAAACGCAAGCGTTCAGTCAAGGTCAACAAAACTGCTGAAGCACCCACAATATCAGAGAGAGAGGTCACCCCGCAAGTTGCTATCATCGAGCTCAGCCATGGCATCTCACGACAAATTTTTCTGGTCGAGCCAGTCTGGACGCAGAAATATCTCGACTACTTGTCCGCCAAACAACTCCCAGCAGACCCTCGCGAGGCTCGGCAAATAGTGAGACGCAGCAAATCTTTTCGGATACTCAACGGCGAGTTATACAAGCAGTGCATCTCAGACATACTGCAAAGATGCATAGCACCCGAAGATGGCAAGGAATTACTATGAGACATACACCAAGGAGATTGCGGACATCACGCCAGTTGGAAAGCAATCGTGGGAAAAGCTTTTCGAGCTGGATTTTACTGACTTACAGCAGCCCAAGACGCAATGGAATTGGTCGACAGGTGCAATGCTTGCCAACGATTCGCACCCAAACCTCACGTTCCCGCTACAAAGTTGCATATGATACATATCGCCTGGCCCTTTGCACAATGGGGTCTGGACATGGTAGGGCCATTACGCAAGTCTACACCCGGCGGTTACACACACTTGCTAGTGGCAGTTGACAAATTTACGAAGTGGATCGAAGCAATGCCAGTGACCTCGGCTAGCGCCCAATGCGCTGTCAAATTCCTCGATTTCATCATCTGTAGATTTGGTGTACCACACAACATCATCACCGACAATGGCAGCAACTTCACGGAAAAGGAAACACTGCAATTTTGCAAAGAAAAAGGAATCATCCTCAAGTTCGCTTCAGTGGCTCATCCACAAACAAATGGACAAGTCGAACGATCCAACGGATTAGTTTCGGCTGGTATCAAGAAACGACTACTCGATCGCCTACATCCAGCAGCTGGACACTGGGAAGAAGAGCTATCCTCCGTGCTATGGAGCCTTCGCACAACTCCGAATCGATCCACAAATTACACACCATTCTTCATGGTATACGGGGCTGAAGCCGTCCTTCCCGAGGACGTCCGATTTAGCGCCCCACGGGTCGTTGCTTACAGCGAAGAAACATCTAACAGGGCACTCGCAGACGATATGGACGCACTCGACGAAATACGCGACATTGTACTCGCAAGATCAGCAGTATACCAGCAGTCGTTGCGAAACTATCACAGTCGCCGAATACGCCACAGAGCCTTCGTGGTGGGAGATTTGGTGCTACGGGTCAAGCAGAAAGAAGGACACAAGCTCGAACCACCCTGGGAAGGACCCTTCATAATACACGAAGTTATCCCAGGTGGCGCCTATCGACTGAAGAACCCGACGACTGGAGGCGTCTACTCCAACCCATGGAATGTTGCACACCTACGCAAATTCTACCCCTAGATTTACCTTTACTCATACAAATAAAGGCTATACTAGCCATCTTGTAGCCCGAAACACATGACTTTTCAGTCATTTCAATAAAAATACATGGTTCCTCAACCATAGCTACTCGCAATCTCCATCCTTAAGTGCTCCAGAACAGGTACACAACCCAAAAATATACACGGGGGCTACGCCTAAAAATAGTACAGCAGGAGTAATATCATATACACAATGTTACACACAAGGTAGACACCTTACAAAGGTTTTGAGAAACTATACAGGATACATACATCCTATGATTACATATGGCGACGAGTGTTTTCCTCGGCTAGCACCCGATCCACCTCTTCCGAGGTCACTCGAATTATGTCCTCTGCAGCAGGACGAACAACACTATAATGAGGGGACATATCAACCTGACCATCAGGAAGCCTAGCCAAAGAGCTGAAATTCACCCCTGGATGCCACAATCGGACGAAAGGGAGCGCCACTACTGCACCACAGATCATCTGATTACGGACACACTCGCGGACTTCTCCTTCTCACCCGAAAATTCTAAGGAGATAGCTCCAATCTTCTGGACCCCTTTCCAATGGGTAAAAAGCGGAGTTCACAACAATCAAAATCTCGTGAAACGAACTCACGAGTATCTTGGCCTGGTTTACTCGATACTTCAAGGTAGCGAGCATAAAGCCTCGACTACGATCGGACCAAAAATTATTTGCATGGTGCTTTGAACTACCAGCTTCGTGAAGCATATGGTCCTCCACCCACTGTTTCTCACTCCTGTCATCTGGCTGAACAACTGCAAAGAAACACACAGGATCAAAGGGTGATAGCAAACACAAAAAGCCAGGGGGCTGAGATACTTAGAAAGCAAATCCCTAGCAACAACCGCCAACTCATCCATAATAAACTGCTCACGTTCAATCGCAAGTTTTTGTTTGTACTTAGCAACATCCTCTACCACACGCAGAGCTTTTAGCTTGCGCTCACCATCCGCAACATGGTCACGAAGGCCCGCAAAGGTACCAACAGCGGCAACAAGAGGATTCGCTTGGGCAGCAAGTCCACCTGAAGACTCCGCGGCAACTCCGGTTACCTGGAAGAATAAAAAAAAGTGGAGGAATAAGATGCCCCATTCGAGATATAACAACCACCTATTCGACAGGCGCTCGGGGGCTACTCCCATCGGGAGAAAACACATAACAAATCAATCACATGAAGCATTTCAGAAGAACATTTCGATTAAAGGATGAAAATACGGGAATACATCCCAAGGTTCATTACAATCGAAAGAACGAGCTACGAAGAATATATACTAAGGAGCTGCAGTTGTGCTGCCGCTCGCGGCAGTGCTCCCCTACGACTAGCACGGGCAATCAGCTCAGATAACTTCCGGGCAAGGACTCCAGCTGGATCGCCAAAACGACGAAGCGCTACCTTTTTTCCCGTAGAAGGATCGACGGGAAGATCCGAGTATGCCTCCTCCAAGCCCGTCACTCCGTGCGCCAGCGCAAACTGGATGGCAGTCTTCGCTCCAGACTCTGATTGAGCAACCGCGTAGGCGTCAAGGAGATTGCCCTCCAAGAAAATCTTCAAAAGATCACCTAGCGCAGGCGGAGACACAACGTCGACCAGAAGACGACCGTGAAGCTGCGCCAGCACTCGAATGGCATCACCGATCAGGGTGCAAATCCCCTCAGCATGCTTCCTGAGCTGGGCGCACGAATCGGTCAAAGCATCCACCCGTTGGACCCCAGGCAGCTCCAGCGAGACGCCCAGAAGACCCGTAGGAAAAGATATTAAAATCCAAGGACCTACCAGATAATCGGAGGACAACAAGAGACCAAATGCAACTTACTCGCAAAACGCTTGGCCAAAGGGCGAAGAAAGTCAACAAGGTCGGAATCCGCCTTGGTACCAGCCTCCTCCAGCTTCTTCAGAGCATCCCGAGCATCCGCAAGCTTTCCTCCGAAGTCAGTCGACTGTTTACGAGAAGATTCAAGCTCCTCTCGAGCAGTCTCCAACTGAGCCTTCAGGGCGCCTACTCGAGTGACAGCGGCCACCTTTTCAGCCTTCGACACATTGATTTGAGCTACAGAAACAACAGGTTTGAAATTCAAAGGAATTTATGCGATTGGAGAGATGAGATAGAAAGAGTTGACGATCTTACCTCGGAGAAGATCGTTGTCCGAGACAAGTCGATCACGATCCGCCCGAAGGGTCACGCATTCTGTCTCGGCCGAGATAACGCGACGGCCAACAGCCGCAAGGGAGTCAAGAAGAGACTGCAAGAGTATAAAGATGGAAGAGTCAAAAGGGAGAAGATTGAGCCTATACGCGATTGCAAACATTCGAGTATAGCCTCGGGGGCTACTCCCATCGGGAGCACTGCCGTGCACCCGATAAAGCAAAACAAGGAGAGAGCAGGTCTTTGAGCCTGTAGCCAATCATACATGATTAACTACAGCCTCGGGGGCTACTCCCATCGGGAGCACTGCCGTGCACCCGATATAAAAAAATCTAGACAGACAAAGTGCAATATGAAAAGGAAAACAACCATATTTACCTGGCCCTGAGCTATGGAGAGAGGGTCCGCCGAGCTACCCGACACTTCTTTTGGAATCGAAGCTCCAACAACAAAGCTAGGAATCCTATATTCCATAGCTATCGTTGCGGGAGCTGCATTCGGAGAATTCTGGACAGTGCCTGTAGTCGCGGTCTCACCCGCAGCAGCGGGTCTGTGCCTCTTCTCGAGAGGGAGGGAAGAGACGAACCGCCGGGGGCTGATGGATTGAAGATTGTCATAAAGAACAACAATTTGTCAGAAGAAGCAAAAGGAAATATTCGACTAGAACAAAAAAGAAAAGCAGAAACTTACTCGTCGTCGTCGTCATCCAACATATCCGCGTTCCAGGCGGTATGGATCTTCGGAAAGGAAGAAGAAGGGGCACGTGCACTTAGCAGAGTCACGATGAGGGGCTCCTTTCCAGGCGACTCCATACCCAAGGAGTTATCCTTGGAGGTGGCTTCATCATTCTCCGATCGGCGTCGCTTGCGTATGCGGAGGTCGCTACCCGATCCTTCCGCGTCATCCGAGGAATCATGCTCGGAGCTCGAATCGGCTTCAGCAACGCTGGTCGGCTGGGGCGTCCAGATTGCTTGCCAACAAGTCCGAGACCTCCTCTCCGGATATTGGCGGGTAGTAATCGGCCACTGCTAAACTCTAAAAAAAAGGGAAGACAGAAGAAGAAAGGAAAGAAGAATTTCAGTCAGCAAGAAACTTTCGAGCTGGAAAGAGATAGAATACAAAGAAAAACTCGAACTTACTTCAGGTGGTGGAGGCCTTGATGCCTCAAAAGCTACTACTGGGCAGTCGGGGAAGGTATCACCCTCTTTCAAGATGGTGATAGCCGCAATCTTCTTCTCGAATTCAGCATTCGAGAGTTCCTCTCGGCTCACGCGGTTAGGATCTTCGGCGCCCTGATACTCCCACATCGCGGATGGCCTCTCCTGTAGGGGCTGAATCCTGCGTTTGAGGAACACGCTCGCCAAGTGCAGTCCATTCAGCGCAACTCCTGCGGCTTGATCGCGAAGA
Organism: Alopecurus myosuroides; assembly: GCA_028641055.1. NCBI lineage: Eukaryota > Viridiplantae > Streptophyta > Magnoliopsida > Poales > Poaceae > Alopecurus > Alopecurus myosuroides. The sequence continues at coordinate 513,736,943 of CM054057.1, forward strand.
GTGGCCACCTTAGCGAGTAGAGGGGTGACAACCCGGACTTCTTCAACCGAAAGTTTGTGCGCCCAAGACTTCCGCCTCTTCAAAACAGCGAACGGGTGGAATTCGTGGACTCCACCCGCGCTGTTGTCGATGACGTAAAACCATTTTTTCCTCCATCCTTGGGCGGAGTCGATAAAGTGCATCATGAAGTAGCCGCTCTCCGACTTCGCCTGGATCCCGAAGCCGCCGGTGCGCAACGGCTCCCCAAGCTCATTCTCCACCCGCGATCTCTCGCGGAAGACGCGCACCTTGAAGAGTGCCTTCCAAAGGCCCCAATGGGAGCGAATGCCTAGAAAGCACTCGCAAAGGACAATGAAGCACGAGATGTGCTGCACTGCGTTTGGAGGCAAATCGTGGAGCTGTATGCCATAGACATACAGTAGAGCCACGAGAAAAGGATGGAGGGGGAAGGAGAGCCCGCGCGAAACGTGATCCGCGAAGATCACGCGTTCGTTCGCGCGCGGATTGGGTACCTCCTCTTTCTTGTCGAGGCGCACCCGCTTCTCAGCTTCGGAAGGCAGCAATCCTTCTCGCTGCATCCCCTTGATGCTCTTGACCGTGGTGTTGGGCGAGCGCCAGTCGCCTGAACGCGGAGCTGGCGGCACGGGAGCTTCCTCCGCCGCCCTCGACGAAGAGACGGCAGAGCCACGCTTCTTGCCTCCTGCCATGGGTGCTGATGCGAGCTCGTGGAGAAGAAGGGCAGAGAACGAGGAAGACGAAGACTGAGAAGGATGAAGGCTGGGGAAATTTTCACCGTTTCACCTAAGGCCCATATTTATACACAGCGCCGCCCGATCCTGACCGTTTGTTGATCCACGTGGCATCCATCACAACCGCCGCGTGCGAAGGAGAAACGAAAGGGCGGCGGATGCTGTTTCGTGCCACGATCCTAACAGTGGATCATGCGCATTTACTGCACGCGGTTCGCGTAAAAACCGGGAACGACGTCTCATTTCCGGTCAAAAAGCTGACAAGGTGGGCCAACTCCTCTGCTATCGCTCCGTCATGTCCCATCGGGAGGATAAAGTGCGTCGTGACATCATGGCGCGCATCATCAAACTGGAGATTCATTCGAATAAAAGCTCCAACACGCAAAATAAACTTCGTATGGGCAGATCTAGACGCGGAAGCTCATTCGCAAAAGCTCCAAACGCGAATTAACTTCGTATGGATAAATTATGGTGCGAAAATTCTCTCACAAAAAACAAGACCCTAGACACGAAAACTCTTTCGTATGGGCGTGAAGATTCCAGACACAAAAATCCTTTCGTATGGACAAAATAGCTTGGTTTTCTCACTCGAGAAATCACAGACTTAAAACATCGCGGGTGCACAGAACCAACCACTCCATCACACGATGTCTACACATCACAAACCTGGATTGTTCAGCCGACTAGGCACATCCGGATGCCATATTTTCTCGAATATGAAGGTAAGACCCAAAAGATCTTTCTTGAGGGCTTGGAATCGCACTCAAGCTGCGTCCTCCGGTAAAAATCCGTGTCAACAACACGAAGAAAAATCCTAGCGGACGCGCTGGGTACCCCTATAGGTTAAGTTTGACTCGGTAAGACCTCTACGGCCCAGTCGCAATAATCACCTCATCGGGTTCGAGTCGGAGGTCTCGAATCTGTGTAGGCCAGAACTGTTTTTTCCCTAGTTGCAATTAATTGGCTCTGATCTTTCGGGGGAGCCAAGCTGATGCGCCATATCCTTCCGCAAAAATAGCCTCAAACACGGGCACTTTCACCACTCGATACTCAAGTATAAAAATTATCATACAGGGTATACACCCTCCGAATGGAAAAACGACTATAATAGTCATCCGAAGGAAGTAAGATCTGAGCGTCTACCCGACTGGAAAAGTCCCAGTCGAGCAAACGCTCGGGGGCTACTGACGAAGGGATGAACCTTGGACCCGGCGAATAAGGATACATGCTCCTAGGCCCAAGACTGAGGCCCAATACGAGAAGTTGTGGACTACTCTAGAAGGCCCAGTTGAAGCCCACCCGCAATGCCTTGCGGGATAAGATAGGAAACTTGTAACCGACTTAGGTTTAGAGTTCGAGTCCTCCTCGGGTACGGTTTGGGACCTGGCCATCTATATAAGGCCAAGAGAGCCACCGGGGGAGGACCAAGCAATACCGCACCATCAAGCCTTGAGCTCGAGATCGTACTCTCGACTTGAGCAATCCCCCATTGTAACCGATCTATTCGATAATACAGATCGACAGAGGCAGGAGTAAGGGTTTTACCTCTACGAGGGCCCCGAACCTGAGTAAATTGTGTCTCCTGTCTAGCCGACGATTGCCACCAGCGCCCACAGGTTCTCCTATTCGAAACCCTATGGGTTCACCCGAGGGACTTGTTGAGATGCAGATTCGACACTAAACATGAGGCATAAGGTGGAGAATACAACTATCTAGCTATTGCTTTGGACCCGTAGTCCAGGGATGAACTACTCACGCATCACTCGGGAGGCGGGCATGGTGGTGTAGACCCCTCCAGTCATGAATTCCCCTCCTGGCAGGGTGCCGGGGAGAGATCCAGAACCCTCCCGATCTCGGGTTGACGATGATGGCGGCCTCGGGTGTTTCTCGGGACGAAGTGGTATCTTTTTAGGGTAGACGTGTTGGGGGGAATAAATAGGCAAAAGGGCGATGGCGGTGGATGCTCGATGGGCCCATACCACCCCTGGCCGCGCCTCCCTATGGTGTGGCCCCCCTGTGGCCCCCTCCGGGCCTCTTCGGGATTCTATGGAACCTTCGGGAATTATAAGACTTCCGGGCTTCGAATTTTCCAATTCCGAGAAATATTTCCAGAATAACTTTTCTGAAACTAAAACTAGCAGAAAACAGGGAACTGGCTCTGTGGCATCTTGTTAATAGGTTAGTCCCGGTAAATCGATAAAAATTACATAAAGTGTAAGGAAAACATGTAGCATATGACATGAAAACAACATGGAACATCAGAAATTATAGACACGTTTATGACGTATCAACATCCCCAAGCTTAGTACCTACTCGTCCTTGAGTAGGTAAACGACAAATCAAATAATTTCTGAGGTGACATGCTACCAACATAAACTTGATCATCTAAATTGTAAAATCATAAGAATAGCTGAGATCATAGAACTTAAACACAAGCATGATAAATATAATTCTAACAATAAAGCATAGCAATCACCTTGTATCATGAGAAGTAACACAAATAAAAGATCATGAATACTAATGCACTCAAAAGCTATATGTTTTTTTCAAGCATAGAGATAACATAGCAACGCGATATTTCGCTTGTCCTTAAGAGTGGGGCAAAACATAAATTCCAGGACACCTTCAAAGTTCATGAGGAAGACTGGAACAAATAATTTGAGAACAAACAATAACACATAATGAATCAATTAATAATGTTTCTGGGACAAATGCACACTAAACTCAGAATGGAAAGCATGCTGTCTCAGTTGTGCATAAAGTTAGAAGATGGAGACTCAACATAAAAGTAAAAAAAAGGCCCTTCACAGAGGGATGCAGGGATCACTCATGTGCTAAAGCTTTTTATTTTATTAAAGGAAGGTATAAAATGGTTGACACTGCTCCCAACCTTTCTTACACAAACCATGGTAACCGAATCCTCGGGTGCCTGCCAACAATCACATACCATGGAGGAGTGTCTAATTTTGAGAGAGGTGTATGCTTAGGTCAATGAATAGTAAACAGAAAATACAGTACGCCACATGCAAACTAGACTTAACAAGAGCGGCTCCCATAGAAGGGCGCGTCTGGGTAGATGGGCATCCCTCTTTCTCTTCTGTTTACACAATTATGCTTTGACTGATAAATCAGGGGCAAAAATAATGCAGAAAAATTGTTGTATTACTTTGGGACTAGGCACCCCACGACCAGCTCTTCTATCAATTGGATAAGCGGATGAATCCACTAGTCTAGGGTGTGAAAGTCCAATCAACAAGTGAGATAAAGATTCTCTATTTACGTCCTCATGAGCTAAAACACGAGCACAAAATAGGAGTTATTTTGAAGGTTTTAAAGGTAACACACGAGCAATTTACGTTGGAGTGGCAGTTAAATACCACATGTAGGTAGGTATGGTGGACACATTTGGCAAAATTTGGGTTTTGGGAGTTGGATGCACGAGTAGAGCTCATACTACGTACAGGTGGAGGCTAGAAAATACTAGGAGCGACAAATCAAGAGAGAAATAATGGGCGTAATCATGCATACCGACAAAAACATCATTAATCAAAGAATAAGTGGTACTACAAGTTCAAAAACTAAATGATCATAGAGGCTAGAAGTGACTGATTCGTAGTCATAAACATGGTGTGAGCATGCGCCAAGTCAACCAAATAAAACATTCAAAGGAGAACACCACAAATTTATGCTTCAAAATGACAAGAACAACTCATGATTCTTTATAAGGAACATTAAACACTCTCAGCTATTTAAGACAAATCATTCTACAAAATAATCACTAGGCTTTAGAATTAAAATAACATCTAGCATGACAAGAAAAAGTCTAGCCACAGTCTAAACAAGCTTCTATTGCACCGTTATAAGCAAGAAAACTGTACTACTGCTTTCCAACACCAAGCATTTCATAATAAACAAAAACTCTCCAAAATATACATCAATGAAACAAGAGAGTACTAACAGAACTCTACTAAAACTAACAGCTCTGAATAAGAGATGCAAGAAAAACAGGAGCTAAACAGGAATTTTGCAGCAGCTAGAAGAAAAACTAAGAATACGAGCATAGCAAGTATTCAAACGAAAAAGCGGAGCGTGTCTCTCTCCAACACAAATAATGCTAGGGTCCAACTATATTATTGCAGCAAGGAAAACAAAATAAAACAAAAGAAAAACAAACAGACGCTCCAAGTAAACTTCATATGATGTGACCGAATAAAAATATAGTTTCAGTAGAAGTGACCTGATAAATTATTGATCAAGAAGCGGATGCCTTGGGAATCCCCAAGCTTAGATGCTTGAGTCTTCTTATAATTTTCTAGGATGAACCACGGGGGCATCCCCAAGTTCTGACCTTGCACTCTTTTTGATCACATTATATCACCCTCTTCTCTTGACAATTGAAAACTTTCTTCACACCACACTCAAAGAGTAATTCGCATTAGAGGGTTAGTGCAACAATTAAAAATACATGGGTTCTGCATGGGTACAAGTTTTATTGATACTTTGAAACATTAGCTACAGCCACTGATGTTTCCTGAAGCAAAGAAATCCACTTGACATCGTAAATGAGCAAATGCAAGAAAAATGGCAGAATCTGCCAAAACCAGAACAGTCTATAAAGACAAAAAATTTCGGGGCACTTACGTTGCTCAGGTCGAAAAACTTAAATAACAAAAAAAAATTGGAATTATCTGAGGAATAAGAACAAAAAAAATTTAGATCATTCTATCTTTCTGGATTTTATAAAAAAATTTATGGTGGACAACATAAATCCGTTTCCTGCACAGAAATCCAAAACCAACTCCAACTTTCGTCAGAAACTTTACTTGACACAACTAAAACATGAAAATAAAGATAGAAAGGAGTTGCTACAGAATATACAACCCCTTGACTCAAAGAAAACAGAGAAAAACAAAGAAAAAATAAAACCATGGGTTATCTCGCAAGAAATGCTTTTCTTTAACGCCTTTTAGCTAGGCCCGGAAAAGTGGAATCAAGTGTTTTCAAATGAAGAATATGCTCAAATGAGAAACATGAATTAAGAAAAACAGAGCATCAAGAAGCAATTATCAAATAAATTTAAGTCTAACTCACTTCCTATGCATAGAAATCTTGTAAAGATATAAATTAAAGAAGCTCAAACTAGAAATCATAGGAAGGTAGAACGAGAGCAACTTCAAAACTTTCAACAAAAAAAAAGGTGTTTTACTAACATGAAAATTCCTACAACAATATTTTCCTCTCTCATAATAATTTTCAGTAGCATCATGAACAAACTCAACAATATAATTATCACATAAAGCATTTTTTGTCATGTTCTCAAAGCACACAATTCATATCAAGCTCAAAAGTGGGATCAAAATTTAAAACCAGCTCTTCTTTTTTCCCACTTTTAGCAATAGCAAAACAAGATGATTGATCACTCATAAAATATATAGGACACATTATAGAAATCCTATTTTCAATAGCATTATAGTTTATAACATCAAGTAACATAGGACCATCATCAAGAGCATTATCATATAAATTTTCTAAATAGACTTCCTATTTATCATGCATATCAATAGTTGGAATATAGAGGATTATCATAGGATTTATCCAAGTAGCATGGATCTATTTATATATTAAAAGTACATAACGGAGTAACGAGAAATTAGAGAATTCCATTAGAAAATCCCACAAAAAACAGAAACATCTGGCCGTCAATTCAGCGAAGAATTAAACCAAAACCAATAGATATTCAGTGGGACACAAGTTACAGGAAATTACCCACCTTTGCCATTATGAAAATACCCTTTCATGTCACGGAACAAAGCCCTACCTGTTCTCAATCTGTATTGTGCTCACGTAAAAAAAAACTCCCATGTGCAATTTACACAATAGCGTGAGCGGCGAGCCGCCCGAATGTACAACTCTCATCATCGGTGGTGTGATGAGCTCGGCGGCCAAAGTAAGTGTACGTGATCAATGCATGCATGATCCACTGCCCCCAACTCAAGAGATGAAGCTTAAGGCAGGTCAAGTAGTCCATGTCTAGGATTTAGTGAATAATAGTGCCCTAATCAAGATTGGCTTGCGTGCAGTTGACCACCTGTCACGAAACATGGATGGTGACTCCTCTTTTTAATCTTTGGGCAAAAAAGGATCAACTGGGAGAAAAAGAGGTAACCAACTATTATTTGGATTATTAATATGTCGTGTTCTAAAAATTCTCGGGCTATAGCTTTCACAGAACACGTATACATGGGATAGTTGGGTTCCGCCCTAATCCAGTATTCGCCATCTAGCATTCCATGTGAGCTACGTCCTACTACTTCACTGGTAGAAAAAAGGCCTTCCATACGCCCCCATCAGTCTCCAAACTTTGCGCACCGTGACTAAAGGGGTTTTAGTCCCGGGTCGGGAGGAGACCCGCGACAGAAGCTCATGCGTCGTGGGTTGGGAAGCGCGTGGAGGGCTTTAATTCCGGTTGGCCTGGCCACCCGCGACTAATGATCCAGTCAGCTGGTCTCCCTGCCTTTAGTCCCGGTTGTCCTGGCCACCCGGGACTAAAGATACAAACTGCTCGCCTCCCGCGCGGCGGTTTTATTTCGCGAGCGAGAGGCAGAGGCCGGCCATAGATACAGTGCGCACCCGAGAGTCTTTGTTTCTTCTCCTCTCTTCTCTTCTTCCTCTCTTCTTCCTCCACCAAGCATCCATGGGTTCTCAAGTTTGGAACACTCTCCGTGTGGCCACACCATGCCGCAAGAGTCTAGACGTGGCCTACACCAATATGTGCGAGAGGCTCCCCGATCTTCTTAAGCATTTGAGCAATCTCTATGATGAAGCCGATGAACAACATAAGTTCTTCGGGCTTGATTTAGAGTATACGGCGAATCAACGGGATGTTGCCGTCATCCAAATTGCCTTCAAGGAGATCGTGTTGGTCTTCCAATGGGTAAGGTAACTCACACGTACAATCGATCTCTCTTGTAGGATAGTGTTGCATTTTCGATTTGTTTGTTGCATTGGAAGAATACATGTGTTGCAACATATCTAACACGTTCTATTTTTGTTGTTGCAGTAGTTCAAAGCATTCTCCGGCCCTTGTTGATTTTCTTGTCAACAAGGGGTACGACTTCTGCAGTGTTGACATCACTCAAGACCGGCAGAAGTTGATGCGCTTGGGTATTGTGATACCTGAAGATCACTACATTGATCTTCAGGATCTTATCCATTTTGATGAGTTGTACGGTCACAAGACCGGGATGGCTCCGATGGCAACCGCCTTCATCCACGCCGACTACAAAACCATGAAGTCTGGTTTCCCCTCCAAGAATCACATGCATTGTGGGAAGAAACCACTGGACCGGATCAACCTCAACTATGCAGCCATAGATGCATACGTTTCCTACGAGTTGTTCCGCATCTACTCGACGGATCTCGAGTAGATGGTGTTTGTGTACCGCATCTTGTGTTCGATATATGCATGTAATGGATATATTAGTATGTAATGGATATATATTATTATGTAATGGATATTATTTCTATATTAATTTGTAGCTATATTATTTCTATATTATGTCAAACACACATTTCAAAACAAAAAAATAAAAACACATCAAGAAAACAAACAATAACACATCAAGAAAACAAAACAGGAAAACTACCGTTTCTAAATTAATCTAAGCCATAGATGCATACGGTTCCTACGAGTTGTTCCGCATCTACTCGACGAAGCTCGAGTAGATGGTGTTTGTGTACCGCATCTTGCGTTTGATATATGCATGTAATGGATATATTAGTATGTAATGGATATATATTATTATATAATGGATATTATTTCTATATTAATTCGTAGCTATATTATTTCTATATTATATCAAACACACATCTCAAAACAAACAAACAAAAACACATCAAGAAAACAAACAAAAACACATCAAGAAAACAAACAAAAACACACCAAGAAAACAAAACAGAAAAACTACCGTTTCTAAATTAATCTAAGCCAGGGAAACATAGATCTAGTCAATACCAAACTCATCCAGTTGGATTTACTTCAAATACATTTTTGAACTCATTCTAAAAATAATAGAAGAGCATACTGGTCTTTTATTAAAAAGGATGGTATTTTCATTTGGTTGTTGAACTTGGATCTGCAAATTTTATATGTTTAGATTTCATATGGTTTGGTTCATGAATTTTATCAGATCTTATTTTGCATTTAGGAAACGGGAAAATGAATTAGTTTTATTTTCCTGAATTTTTTGGTATATTATTTGTATTTTTAAGATTTTAAAATGTATTAGTTTTATTTTTCTGAATATTTTGATATATTATTTGTATTTTTAAGATTTTAAAATGTATTAGTTTTATTTTTCTGAATATTTTGATATATTATTTGTATTTTTAAGATTTTAAAATGAATTAGTTTTATTTTTCTGAATATTTTGATATATTAATAGTATTTTTAAGATTTTAAAATGAATTAGTTTTATTTTTCTGAATATTTTGATATATTATTTGTATTTTTAAGATTTTAAAATGAATTAGTTTTATTTTTCTAAATATTTTGATATATTAATAGTATTTTTAAGATTTTAAAATGAATTAGTTTTATTTTTCTGAATATTTTTTAGAAATAATACAAATTAAAAGTTAATGTTTATTTATTTATTCAAAATTATTAATTACATCATTACTTTTGTTTATTAAAAGATTTATTTGAAATTCAGACAATAAAGAAATGTGGCATCGACCAACATGTTAATAGGATTGATATGATATTAGTATCACATACATGCGTGCGAAACACTTGGATGCGGGACGGGATGGAACTCGGAAGTTAAGCGTGCTAGTGCTAGAGTAGTGGGAGGATGGGTGACCGAGCGGGAAGTTTGACCACGAGTAAGAAATTTGACTAGAGATAATTGTAGTTAGACAGTAAGCAAACAATAAAAATTCTGAAAAAAAAGGGAGTGAAAAAATGGGAGTGAAAAAAAGGGAGTGAAAAATAATTAGAAACCCCAAATGAATTCAAGAAATAACGAAAAAGCATGTAGTCCCGGTTCGTGTGGCCAACCGGGACTAAAGGTCCCCCGCCCCCGGCGCACGCCACCCGCCCACGTGGACGGGCCTTTAGTCGCGGTTCGTAAGAGGGGGCGACTAAAGGGGGGGCCTTTAGTCGCGCCTATTTAGTCCCGGTTGCGCGGCCGGGATTAATGGCCATTGCGAACCGGGACTATAGGCCTATTTTCTACGAGTGCTTATTTAAATAGTTCTAAACTTTGCTTATTAGTCAAGCAGAGCAACAAAGGCCCTAGCCTTGTGTAACAGATTTTCTTGTCTATACTATTTGCACATCATAGTAACAGATTCAACAAAGTATAATTTTTGAAATCAAATTATTTTACGAGCTTTATATGTACGATTTTTTAAGGGTGAAGGTTTCCTGTTGGATCTAGCAAATTTATCTCTTCACAAGTCTTCATATCCCACGAGTAAGAAATTTTACTAGAGATAATTGTAGTTAGACACTAAGCAAATAATAAAAATTCTGAAAAAAAAGGGAGTGAAAAATTGGAGTGAAAAAATGGGAGTGAAAAATAATTAGAAACCCCAAATGAATTCAAGAAATAACGAAAAAGCATGTAGTCCCGGTTCGTGTGGCCAACCGGGACTAAAGGTCCCCCGCCCCCGGCGCACGCCACCCGCCCACGTGGACGGGCCTTTAGCCGCGGTTCGTAAGAGGGGGCGACTAAAGGGGGGCCTTTAGTCGCGCCTATTTAGTCCCGGTTGCGCGGCCGGGATTAATGGCCATTGCGAACCGGGACTATAGGCCTATTTTCTACCAGTGCTTATTTAAATAGTTCTAAACTTTTCTTATTAGTCAAGCAGAGCAACAAAGGCCCTAGCCTTGTGTAACAGATTTTCTTGTCTATACTATTTGCACATCATAGTAACAGATTCAACAAAGTATAATTTTTGAAATCAAATTATTTTACGAGCTTTATATGTACGATTTTTTAAGGGTGAAGGTTTCCTGTTGGATCTAGCAAATTTATCTCTTCACAAGTCTTCATATCCCACGAGTAAGAAATTTTACTAGAGATAATTGTAGTTAGACACTAAGCAAATAATAAAAATTCTGAAAAAAAAGGGAGTGAAAAAATGGGAGTGAAAAATAATTAGAAACCCCAAATGAATTCAAGAAATAACGAAAAAGCATGTAGTCCCGGTTCGTGTGGCCAACCGGGACTAAAGGTCCCCCGCCCCCGGCGCACGCCACCCGCCCACGTGGACGGGCCTTTAGCCGCGGTTCGTAAGAGGGGGCGACTAAAGGGGGGCCTTTAGTCGCGCCTATTTAGTCCCGGTTGCGCGGCCGGGATTAATGGCCATTGCGAACCGGGACTATAGGCCTATTTTCTACCAGTGCTTATTTAAATAGTTCTAAACTTTGCTTATTAGTCAAGCAGAGCAACAAAGGCCCTAGCCTTGTGTAACAGATTTTCTTGTCTATACTATTTGCACATCATAGTAACAGATTCAACAAAGTACAATTTTTGAAATCAAATTATTTTACGAGCTTTATATGTACGATTTTTTAAGGGAGACGGTTTCCTGTTGGATCTAGCAAATTTATCTCTTCACAAGTCTTCATATCCCTTATTGTTTTTGGATCTGCAGTGTATACGTACAAGCACGATGATTTTTTCTTTTGATAAACATAATACAAACACACGCATACACTCACCCCTATGAACGCACACACGCACACCCTACCCCTATGAGCACCTCCAAGAGACTGAGTCGGCGGGTCTTGAGATTGATGAAGTCACCACAGGCGTCTCGTTGTCGACGGGAATGTCGCCTCCCACTGAAAGAATATTTCGCCTAAATGCGACACACAGGTGTCAAACCTGGGGTTTGAACTCTGGTGGGCTGGGGGTACAACCACCCCCTAACCATCCAACCACATGTTGGTTCGCTACAAGCACGATGATTTAGTACTCCACGATTTCTTAAACAGGTATAGACAATACCACCATGCACTTTAATTGACGTGGTTTAAGTAGCATGATAAATAAAATAAGAAAAATATGATATAATGAAATCATGAAATAATGGTTAAAACAATCATGAGAAAATAGTAAAATCTCGACATAATAATGTTGAACTTTTATTAATCCTAATATTTTTCTCCGTGTTGAAAAATAGAAGTATCTTGCTTATTTTAAATTCCCTGATATCATCTAGTTTGATTTCGTAGAAAAATCATGTTTATCAGTTTGTTGTACTTTTTATATTAAAATTGGACCTTCTTAAAGAAAATCGATGACATGCATGGTATACACATGGTTATGTTGTGGCTTCTAGAAGTCGTCACCACGGTCGCTATTTTGAAGTACCCAAAGTATACGATATTTAAAATTTGATGATAGAAATTTTAGTAAACATTCGAGCTATCGATTTTATGCTGGTCTAATCGCCGAGGGACCAAATAATAATTTGAACTGTATATTAAAAAGAAAATTTTAGCGATCGATGATACTTAGTTTGTTCTCCAAGGTATATACTTCCATTTTATTATTACTTTGAACAATTAAAGGGCAATAGTATTTCTTGGCTTTAAATTGGTTATATATAGGAAAAGATGTCATCATATATATTTATATATATTAATAACAACTTATTTGTTACATATCAAAAATATGTGTGACGTCACTACAAAAGAGAGAATCGAGCGGGGAAATCTCGCAACTGATGGCTCCCAAGTGCAGGAGATCAATTGTAGTACTTTTCGAATTAGAAAGGTTGTCGAACCCACGAGGAGCAGAAGGAACTGGTAAGTAGAATAGCAAAGGAATAATAAAAGCAACAGGTGTTTTTGTGTTTTAATTGTGTAGTGCAAGTAAAGTAAAATGCGGAAAGTAAATTGCAGCAAGTAGTAGGTCTCAATTAGAGACAAAGCCCAATCCTCTAATGCGCAAGAGGACAAGCCAAGTGTGTGTTTGTGTCTTATATGTGGAAAACGTTCCCGAGGGCTGCACGGATTTAGCTGGCATAGTGATTCATTGCATAACATGTTTGTATATCTTGTCTAGTTTTAATCTTCTTCGGACGGAGCCACAAATAGGAATAGCTAAATAAATAAACTATCACCCCTTATGATGGATCACGTGGCCAATTAAATGACAGCACGAGAATTATTAAGACATGATGTCCCACCATAGCCTTATGCTCTAAGGTCCCCGATACAAGTACCCTCATAATGCAATTCAACGACTCTGTCTCAAGTTCCTGTCACCTAAAGACATCATCACGTCACTACACTACGGTGTTCTCCTATGAGCCCATGTAGGTGAAGTGTTGTACAGTCGACGTTCGTACAACACCATCATAGAATCACATAAAAGCTAAATACTAGACCAAATAACAAATCATCTTATGTAACAAATCATTGCCGATTCATCCTATGCCCTCAGGAACATGCGGGAACTACTCACAACGTGCAAACATGATCATGTATGGTGACATATGTGGTACAACACAATCTGAAACAATGGATCCACCACCAAATAATGACAAGTACTCAATCCCAAACATGCAACGGATTACAATAACACGTATCTAGGGTGTACCAATGATCAAACTATGAGGGGAACGAAGTGGATCACGGTGATGGTGATGGTGGAGATGCAACTGCTGGTGAGGATGGTGATGGAGATGCCTCCTCCCACGCCAAGGAGGAGATGGGGATGAAGATGGGGATGATTTCCCCCTTCTCCGGAGCTCCGGAGCAGCAGAATCTGTCTCCCCTACGGAGAGTTTCGAGAGTTTCGCCGCCCTGGCGGCTCCGTCTCGTCTCGGGAAAATTAGGGTGTTCCTTTTCGGGGAAGAAGGAGTCGTCAGCAAAAAGTCCTCGGGGAGGAGGTGTTGTGGGACCATTTGGGGGCCCCACACGCGGCCAGGGAATCTGGCCGCGTGGGCTACCCCCTTTTGGGCCTCCTGGCCCTCCTCCTTTGTGTCTTGTGCCCACGGCCTTTCGCCCGAAGAAAAACTGACAGGGTTTCTTTCCTTTCGCAATTTGGATACCTGTAGCTCCTGAAACATCAAAAACATGAAAACATGTGTTTTCTGACACCCAGAAATTAAATACCAAAAATAGGGACTTTGTAGGAAAGTCCCATAAAATCATCTAAAACATGCAAAACAATGACTTAACATTGATAAAACATCCCAATAATGCCTATATGGAGGGTATAAATGATGATATAAAATGCACGTATCAACTCCCCCAAGCTTAAACCTTTGCTCGTCCTCGAGTAAATAAGGACATAGATAATTACATGCATCAATGGACTTATGGTTGATAAATAAATGCGGGCATTGTATCATCATCATGTTCAGTTATAATGCAAGATGAATGAATAGAACTCATACACATAAGGATAACATATTCGAAGCTCTAGCAAACACCTCATACTTTTGAAAGCAAATAACCATTGTATGTTGAACAATTGAATTATACTCTTTAATTTGGAGAAAGATAAACTAGTAGAGGTAAAACATGATCAAGTCTCATTTAGTTTCCAAACTATTCAGCTTAAATTACTAATTGTAATGTGGCATCCATTGGGCTAAGACTCTCATTGCCCCTTTATCATTAGCATCTTAATTTATGAATGTTGAAGTAATGTGGTTGACAAGGTGTTGGTTGAATGTCTCATGCCCCGTGAGTGTGAAAACCTACTCCATGATTACTCAACTTAAGATTCCTAATAAGATTTGTACAATCATAATAAGTATTAATGACATCATAGAGAATTGCAAAGAGGTACCTCTTGCCCCATGACATAGAAACCAGCCCATGTCACAATAACAAGATGAACAAACGGAGTAGACTCATCATCCTTTTTTATTTCATTCACTATATGCATAGCTTCTTATTTTATTGTAGGATGTGTTTGTAGAGTCCACTCTGGCTGTAAGTAAATTTCCACCATGATCAAGCATGGCTTGGGTTAGCGGCCCAATGCAATTTCTCTAGTCATATATACTTACTCATCAAAACTTACTATTCCTCTATTTCATTTCGGCATGGCCGGAGTCCAAAAACAAAAGCACATGACATCAACTAAATATAAAATTTCTTTGTGCAATGTTGAAAGCTTTTCACGTGATGCACGTGTTAGCCAACTCCCAACCAAAATCCTTGTCAAGCACAAAACTTTTAGCTCCCATTAATGGGTCATGTTTGTTAAGTGCAATAGAAATAAATGTGTGCATTCAAAAGTTCGTGAGAGTCTTATCCCAAATTCAGCCCATGCCAATTAATAACATAAGCATCTTAATTTAGAGCATAAATGAAACTATAACATGGTGAACATGCTCGGAATAGCCATTAAGGTAATAGATAGATAGTGGATTTATGTCATATTGAGATAATTCTACAATTGTCCAACACACTCAAGGTAATTAATTTCAAGGCAAGATGTGATTGAAACCTCTAAATATGCCATGCTCATTTGCATGAGTGTTACCCATAAATCCCCAAAACAAGGGAATCATGGATGACACCATACTTTATTATTCATTGATAAACCATAAGACGGGGATGCATGATAATGCTCAATGAGCTCACTCAATCCTAAACGAAAACGATAAATAGATAATAAAAGCAAGACACACCAAAACTAGATAGACATGATAAAGCTGATAAAAGACGGAGGATAGGTGAAACTCCCCCAAGCTTAGATGGTTGCGGTAATTTCTTCATTCTCCCTTCTTCTCGTACTCAGCCCACCACTCTTTCTTCTTCTTGTCGTAATCTTCCTTCCACTCTTCCTGCTTCCATGGAAAAGGCCTTCCAGTATGGAAGGACATGGGTGGATCATTGTACCTGAGAGTGGCAGCTTCTGCAATCTTCTTGAAACGTTCTTCATACTCACAGTTCTGGTTCTCCATGTCCCACATCAGAGCTTGGTACCTATCCATCTCTGATATGACACGCAGATACCTAGTCCCCAGGTCCTTGATCCTCTCCTCGTACTCCTCTATCTTCTTCTCCAGCTCCAGATTCATGAAGTGGTGGGCATCAAGGCTGCGTTCAAAAATAGAGTTATACCTGAAAACTGTTTGTTCCAGAGCCTCCAGCCTCTCCTCCAGCGTGCCTTCGGTCTTGGGAGCCTTCACCTCCTCCATGAGCAACACACCATCCTTCAAGGTCAGGGTTTTCATGGGGGTCATCACGGAGTTGAGGTAATGGTTCACAATGCCTCCCTTGGGTGGATCTTCCCCCCTAGGTTGGATCCGGAGCTTGACATGGCTAAACCCTGGCAGACAGAAACAACAGAAACAAAGATCGCGCGAGAACTCTCGGTGCGGGATTAGATCGACAAAAGGGGGTATATACTGACGGGTTTTAGGGTAAGACGAAGTGTCGGAGTCGAAAACGAGACGGAACGGGACTCCGAGGTGGAAAAGGGGTACCTCCACGCGGCCAAGGAATCTGGCCGCGTGTGGGGTCGTCTTTTCCCCCTCGAGGTCCAATTCCTTCCAATTTTCTTGTCCCACACGTTAATTTCTATTAAAAATGAGTTCCGTAAGTTTTCACGCAATTCCGAGAAACTTCCAAACACAATAATTGTAAATTATTGAATTTGGGTTTCTGAAACTGCAGGATCCCTTACAATTACCTCCTCCGGTATCATTAACTTTATCTCCTCGATGGTTCCTATGAAGCTCTTTCCTGCAATATAATGTCTTAGGCGTTGTCCATTGACCACATGAGGTTTACCTTTCATATCACCGTGAAGACGGATGGCCCCCGAACGGTATACCTCCTGTACTACCAATGGACCCTGCCATTTTGAAGCTAATTTCCCTGCAGAAAACTTAAAACGAGAGTTGTACAATAGGACTTGATCACCTACTTTAAATTCCTTTCTTTTAATTTTCTTGTCATGCCAAATTTTAACTTTCTCTTTAAACAATTTTGCACTTTCATATGCTTCATTCCTCCATTCATCTAATAGATTTAGGTCAAGCAATCTCTTCTCCCCCGCTGTTTTAAATCAAAATTTAATTTCTTAATAGCCCATCTAGCTTTATGTTCTAATTCAACGGGTAAATCACATGCTTTTCCATAAACCATTTTATAAGGAGACATACCCATAGGATTTTTTATAAGCAGTTCTATAAGCCCACAATGCATCATTAATTTTAAGTGGCCAATCAGATCTAGCTCTGTTTACTGTTTTCTCTAAAATAAGTTTAATTTCCCTATAACTTAATTCAACTTGTCCACTAGTTTGAGGACGATAGGGTGATGCAATTCTATGATTAACATTATATTTTGCCAATGTTTTTCTAAGAACACCATGCATAAAATGAGATCCACCATCAGTAATTAAAAATCTAGGAACACCAAATCTAGGGAAAATAATTTCTTTAAGCATTTGCATGGCTGTGGCATGGTCTGCACTCTTAGTAGGAATTGCTTCTACCCATTTTTTAACATAATCAACATCAACCAAAATGTGAGTATGTTTTGTACTAGATGCAAGAAATGGTCCCATAAAGTCAAAACCCCACACATCAAATGGTTCAAGTGGCAATGTATAGTTCATAGGCATTTCATTCCTTCTACCAATGTTTCCTACTCTTTGACATTTATCATAAGTTTTAATATATTCAGCACAATCCTTGAATAGAGTAGGCCAATTAAAACCACATTGTAATACCTTTGCTGCAGTACGATCTCCTGCATGATGTCCTCCATAGGGACTGTCATGACAATCTCTTATAATAGCCTGCTGTTCATGCTCAGGTACACAACGTCTAATAATGCCATCAACACTTTTCTTATACAAGAATGGATCATCCCAAAAATAATGTCTAAGGTCATAAAAGAATTTCTTTCTTTGCTGGTAAGTAAATTGTGGTGGGATAACTTTCCCAACAATAAAATTTGCATTATTAGCAAACCAAGGAGATGAAACTTTAGCACTAGAAAAACTAACAAGGGCAAGTTGTTCATTAGCAAAACTATCATTAATAGGAATAGGATCATCAGGTATATTTTCCATTCTAGAAAGATGATCAGCTACGGGATTATCATCTCCTTTCCTATCTACTATGTGTAAATCAAATTCTTGCAACAAAAGTACCCATCTTATTAGCCTAGGCTTAGCATCTTTCTTATTCATCAAATATTTAATAGCAGAATGATCAGAGTGCACAGTGACTTTTGAATCAATTATGTAAGATCTAAATTTATCACATGCAAATATTACCGCTAAAAATTCTTTTTCAGTTGTAGCATAATTTCTTTGAGCACCATCTAGTGTTTTACTAGCATAGAAAATAACATTCAATTTCTTATCAACCCTTTGTCCTAAAACAGCTCCAACTGCATAATTACTAGCATCACACATAATTTCAAAGGGCAAGTTCCAATCAGGAGGTTGAATAATAGGTGCAGTTATTAAGGCTTTCTTTAAAACATTAAAGGATTCTATGCAATCATCATTAAAAGAAAACGGAGCATCCTTTTGCAAAAGATTGGTTAGAGGCTTTGATATTTTAGAGAAATCTTTAATGAACCTACGATAAAAACCTGCATGACCGAGAAAACTTCTTATACCTTTGATGTCTCTTGGATATGGTAATTTCTCAATAGCTTCAATTTTTGCTGGGTCAACTTCTATTCCTCTTCCAGAAATACGATGCCCAAGAACAATTCCCTCTGTTACCATAAAGTGACACTTCTCCCAATTAAGAACAAGGTGTTGGTCTTCACAACGCTGCAAAACTTTGTTAAGGTTGAACAAGCAATTATCGAAAGAAGTACCATACACCGAAAAATCATCCATAAAGACTTCCACTATCTTTTCAATATAATCAGCAAATATAGCATTCATGCATCTCTGAAAAGTAGCAGGCGCATTACATAAACCAAAAGGCATTCTCCTATAAGCAAATGTACCATATGGGCAAGTAAAAGTGGTCTTTTCCTGATCATCACTATGAACTGGAATTTGAGAGAAGCCTGAATACCCATCTAAATAACAAAAGTGAGAATGTTTAGATAATCTCTCTAGCATTTGATCAATAAAGGGCAATGGATAATGGTCCTTACGAGTTGCTTTATTTAATTTTCCATAATCAATGCACATTCTATAACCAACAACAGTACGTTGAGGTTGTTGCCATAATATTTGTTCTAAAGCTTCTTTTTCTGCATCATTAAATGGCTCTTCCTGATTAAGCATATAACGTTCCACCACGTCTGATGAAGCTACAGCTATATGAGCAAGAGTTTCAATTATATCTTTAGATTTTGGTTCTTTCTTAGCAGGTTTATCAGCAAATTTAGAAAAATTAAATTCAAGTTTCTCTCCAGCACATTCAATAAACACCCTTTCTCTAGGCAAATCAATTTCAGCACCAACAGTATGTAAGAAAGGTCTACCAAATATAATAGGACAGAAAGAATCTTGTGGACAACCAAGCACAATAAAATCAGTAGGATATTTTATTTTCTCTACCAATACTTCAACATCTCTAACAATTCCAAAGGGACTAATATAATCTTTATTAGCAAGCTGAATGGTCATACTTGTTTCTTCCATGGTGATAGGATCAATATCAGGCTTAATTTCTTGATAGAGAGAATATGGAATGACACTAATGCTTGCTCCAATATCACATAAACCATGATAACAAGAAGTCCCAATAGAGCATGATATAATTGGCTTACCAACTTTGGATGAATTCCCTTTAATAACTTTGGTAGCATCTTCACATAAATAAACATCAACAGGATCTTTATCATTTAATTGCTTAATAATATAGACTTGGTTCTTGACTTCCACCTGTTCTTTAGGTTGAGAACATCTCTTTCTACTTTTGTCAGCAACAGCAATAAGCAAATTCTCTTTAACTTTTTCAGGATAGGGAGGTGGTTCAATATATTCTTCTATTACTACAGATGACACTGGTGTTTCTTTAATAAATTTAGGGACAACAATAGAAGATTTAACAGGTTCAACATAATAATCAAAGCCACTTTTAGGAATTTGAATGTGCTCAGTAAATTTCTTAGCTATTTCAATTGCAACATATGGATCAAGACCAAAATCTTTAATAACATTCTTGAACAAAATAGAACTAGAGAAACTTTCTACACATGAATATCCATAATCAAAATAAGCTTCATTACCTTTGTCTAGGTCCCAATATTCAGAGTTCTTCGAAATAATTTCAAATAAATTCCAAGCATCTTCTGCAGTATTATTTGTAAAGCTTCCACCAGATGAACCATCCAAATATTGCTTTAGCCTATCAGGTAGTCCACATAAAAGTTTATCAATATAAGTTTATTTGTGAGATCATGACAAGGACTCTTACGAAGGAGGTCCTTAAGCCTCCCCCAAGCTTGAGTAATACTCTCTCCAAGGTGTGGCCAAAAATTAAATATAAAGCAACGGTTCTCATAAGCCTCTTTAGGAGTAAAATATTTAAGAAAGAAAACCTTCATAAAAGTATCCCAATTATGTGTAATTTCTTCATCCAGGGACATATACCATTTTCGAGCATCACCAGTTAAGGACTGGTACAATAACGTGCATTTTACCTCCTCCTCAGAAATAGCCTTGAGCCTAATTAGCCCACATATATCCTCAATAGCCCGTATGTCATTAGTTGCAGCCTTTGTTCAATCCCCTGCAAAATACTCATTCCTAACAGCTTTAACAAATTCAAGGAGAATAATATAACCATCATCATGAGGTGCTTTTTCAACAACTTTAGGTTTAATAGCATAAGCACTCTCATATAAAGCAAGTTTCAGCAAAGCATCTCTCATAAAATCCATAATAATAACAGGATGCAACAGCAAGGAAAATTCAGCTTTCAAGTTTCCTTACCAAACTTCTTACCAATAGCGCTACGCTCCCCGCAACGGCGCCAGAAAAGTGTCTTGATGGCTCCCAAGTGCAGGAGATCAATTGTAGTACTTTTCGAATTAGAAAGGTTGTCCAACCCACGAGGAGCAGAAGGAACTGGTAAGTAGAATAGCAAAGGAATAATAAAAGCAACAGGTATTTTTGTGTTTTAATTGTGTAGTGCAAGTAAAGTAAAATGCGGAAAGTAAATTGCAGCAAGTAGTAGGTATCAATAAGAGACAAAGCCCAATCCTCTAATGCGCAAGAGGACAAGCTCAAGTGTGTGTTTGTGTCTTATATGTGGAAAACGTTCCCGAGGGCTGCACGGATTTAGCTGGCATAGTGATTCATTGCATAACATGTTTCTATATCTTGTCTAGTTTTAATCTTCTTCGGACGGAGCCACAAAAAGGAATAGCTAAATAAATAAACTATCACCCCTTATGATGGATCACGTGGCCAATTAAATGACAGCACGAGAATTATTAAGACATGATGTCCCACCATAGCCTTATGATCAAAGGTCCCCGATACACGTACCCTCATAATGCAATTCAACGACTCTGTCTCAAGTTCCTGTCACCTAAAGACATCATCACGTCACTACACTACGGTGTTCTCCTATGAGCCCATGTAGGTGAAGTGTTGTACAATCGACGTTCGTACAACACCATCATAGAATCACATAAAAGATAAATAATAGATCAAATAACAACTCATCTTATGTAACAAATCATTGCCGATTCATCCTATGCCCTCAGGAACATGCGAGAACTACTCACAACGTGCAAATATGATCATGTATGGTGACATATGTGGTACAACACAATCTGAAACAATGGATCCACCACCAAATAATGACAAGTACTCAATCCCAAACATGCAACGGAGTACAATAACACGTATCTAGGGTGTAGCAATGATCAAACTATGAGGGGAATGGAGTGGATCACGGTGATGGTGATGGTGGAGATGCAGGTGCTGGTGAGGATGGTGATGGAGATGCCTCCTCCCACGCCAAGGAGGAGATGGGAATGAAGATGGGGATGATTCCCCCCTTCTCCGGAGCTCCGGAGCAGCAGGATCTGTCTCCCCTGCGGAGAGTTATGATAGTTTTGCCGCCCTGGCGGCTCTGTCTCGTATCGGGAAAATTAGGGTGTTCCTTTTCGGGGAAGACGGAGTCGTCAGCAAAAAGACCTCAGGGAGGAGGTGTTGTGGGCCCATTTGGGGGACCCACACGCGGCCAGGGAATCTGGCTGCGTGGGCTACCCATTTTGGGCCTCCTGGCCCTCCTCCTTTGTGTCTTGTGCCCACGGCCTTTCTCCCGAAGAAAAACTGACAGGGTTTCTTTCCTTTCGCAATTTGGATACCTGTAGCTCCTGAAACATCAAAAACATGAAAACTGGTGTTTTCTGACACCCAGAAATTAAATACCAAAAATAGGGACTTTGTAGGAAAGTCCCATAAAATCATCTAAAACATGCAAAACAATGACATAACATTGATAAAACATCCCAACAATGCCTATATGGAGGGTATAAATGATGATATAAAATGCACGTATCAGCAACAAAGCAAGGTACTAACGAGAAAAACTCATAAGAGATACACACTCAAAACTGTCTAAATTTTAATAAGTATATGGAAATAATATATCTGTATAATTTGAAATAACGTCATCTAATCAATGTTCGGATAGAATATTATTTTGGCCAAAAATTATTATTGTGTCATTTTGCAAACATATTTTTAATGAAAATTGTTAAATCAACACGCGAGGTTAAAAGTAACATTTCTAATATTTTGTGTGTTGTTGCCAATATAACCAGCATATCAATGTCTAGATGATATTTATGTATAATTCTTAAAATATATTTGACGGTGCTAAAGATATTTTCAATTAGGTGTTATTTAACATTTGTGGTGGATATAAACCGTGCGTATTGATTCTAATCATCTAATATTTTTGCAAGGGTATATGCAAGAATTTCTCAACAAATACATACCACCAACATGCAATTAAGTAAAAGCTTGGGAAAATAATCAGCGCGCCATTTTCTATGAATTCATCTAATTTTACGACACTAAAAATATGCCCTCAAATTTTGTTGGTTCACTTTATCATCGTTCGAAAGTGATGATAAAAATATCTACGAACAATGAATTTATCTACCATGTACACATTAAGACATGCCCTCGCATTTTCGAGTGCCACTTTGCTAGTTCTCATAAATAACAGTATCAATATCATTCTCACAACTTTCATTCATAGTAGTATCAAGATCACAAGTATAGCAAGTATCGGTTTCATCAAAAAGGGATATTTCAAAATAATCAATAGGATCATAACTTTCATCAAATAATGTATGAGTTAAAGAGTTACTCTCATTGGGAGGTAGACATGGGTAGCTCCATTCTTCCTCCTCTTGATGATCACTCTCCTCCTTTTTTTCATCCAATGAGCTTCCAGATTCAGTAGTTTGTTCTTCCATAGGTTCCTGCAAGGCATTAGTCTCTCCCTTTGGGGAAGAGAATTGATTAAGATATTGAAGTATGTAGTAATTATAATCCTTGTAATTATCAAAGCAATATTCAAGTATATCATAATCTCATATTTATAAGGTGCATCATCAATACTTTCAAGCAAATAGGCAATTTCAAAGGCACCCTTCCAAGCAATAATTTCCATAATTTATTCCACATAATCAAAGTCATAATTTCCCTTAACATAAGAAGATATGGCAACATTATCATTATACTCACATTGAAAAGTAAGGTGCTTATACCTCCTACAGCAACAAGATTTATCAAAGCAATAAGTAACATTATAAGTGGAGCACAATTTTTTTAGCATAGTCATGCAATTTATTAATTTGCTCCCATAAGTGTATCCCTTTTTGTGACAAGTAGTGTTCCTTATAATATTTTTGTTGTTCATTCGTGAACCCACCTTTCCAATAATATCTAGTTTCAAAGACATCATCCATTGATAGCAAGCATGACAAAGCCAGTAACAAGCAAAACAAAAAAAAAGTAAAGAAATTGGAAGTGAGAGACTCCCCTTGGAGAAATTCTCTTCCTCTCCGGCAACGGCGCCAGAAAAGCTTGATGGTGCATGACTTGCACTCGTTGGGACACCCCAAGAGGAAGGTTTGATGAACACAACATCAAGTTTTCCCTCGGAAAAGAAAGCAAGGTTGAATCGACCAGTAGGAGGAGAAGCAATCTCTGAAGGTTGATGCGGCTGAGATGGCAGGGCGCACTACAGGTTCAGCAGCAACGTGGAACCTACACAACACAATCAAATCACTTTGCCCCAACGAAGCAGTTAGGTTGTCAATCTTACCGGTTTTGCTGATAAAAAAGAGGTTAAATGTATGGTCTGGAAAACAATATGAAAACAGTAGCAGCGGTGTGAAAACAATGGAAGTAGTGTGGAAGCAGTGTGCGTATTATCACTATGAGAAAATAGACCGGGGTCCATAGTTCACTAGAGGTGTCTCTCCATAAAAGATAGCTAACATGCGTGGTGAACAAATTACAGAGGGGCAATTGACAGAGAAAGAACATGCATGACATAAAGATTACTATGAGATTCATGGGGCCGTTACAACAAAATACATAGATCGTCATCCAACTGCATCTATGACTAATAATCCACCCTTCGAACATAATCCGAACAAACGTTGGGTATTAAGTTGCAAGCAACGGATAATCGCAGTAAGCAAAGTGTGTAATGTAAACAATGTAAACGAAGTAAACATCGTTGTTTTCTCCCTAATGACAACATCACATCCACCATTCGTCACGTTTCTGTCGCTCGAGCACAGATGCAAAGGAGGCATGAACCCACTATCGAGCATAAATACTCCATCCTGGAGTCGCTAGCATCTACTTGGCCAGAGCATCTACTAACAACAGAGAGCATGCAAGATCATAAATAACATACACATGAAGGTAACATCATAGATTAATAATCAACAGACATAGCATTCAATAATCATCGGATCCCAGCAAACACAACATGTAGCATTACAAATAGATGATCTCGATCATGTGAGGCAGCTCACGAAATCTAAACATGAGGCATAAGGTGGAGAGTACAACCATCTAGCTACTGCTATGGACCCGTAGTCCAGGGATGAACTACTCACGCATCACTCTGGAGGTGGGCATGATGGTGTAGACCCCTTTGGTGATGAATTCCCCTCCTAACAGGGAGCCGGGGAGAGCTCCAGAACCCTACCGATCTCGGGTTAATGATGACGGCAGCCTCGGGTATTTCTTGGGATGAAGTGGTATCTTTTTAGGGTAGACATATCGGGGGTAATAAATAGGCGAAAGTGCGATGGCGGTGGATGCCCGATGGGCCCACACCACCCCTAGGCGCGACCGGGGGGCGCATCGCCCTATGGTGTGGTCCCCCTGCCCCCCCCCCCCCCCCGGGCCTCTTCGAGGCTCCGTGGAACCTTCGGGAATTCTAAGACTTTCGGGCTTCGAATTTTTCAATTCCGAGAATATTTCCAGAACAACTTTTCTGAAACAAAAACCGACAGAAAACAGGGAATTGGCTCGGTGGCATCTTGTTAATAGTTTAGTCCCGGTAAATTGATAAAAATGACATAAAGTGTAAGGAAAACATGTAGCATATGGCATGAAAACAACATGGGACATCAGAAATTATAGATATGTTTATGACGTAAGAGACTCAACATAAAATTAAAAGAAAGGCCCTTCGCAGAGGGAAGGGGATTAACTCATGTGCTAGAGCTTTTTATTTTATTAAACAGAGGCCCTTAGAGAGGTGTATTCTTATGTCAACGAATGGTAAACAAAAAATAAAGTACGTCACAAGCCAACTAGACTTCACAAGAGCGGCTCCCATTGAAGGACGCGTGTGGGGTTGGAAGGTCACCCCTCTTTCTCTTTTGTTTGCACAATTATGCTTTGAGTGATAAATCAGGGTCAAAATAGTGAAGATAATTTTATAGTAACCAATTTTGGGGTTGGGCACCCCGTTGCTAGCTCTTCTATCATTTGGATAAGCGGATCAAGCCACTAGTCCAGGTGTGTACAATCCAATCAACAAGTGAGGTAAAGATTCTCTATTCACGCCCTCATGAGCTAAAACAGGGGCACAAAACAGGAATAATTTTGAAAGTTTAAAGGTAGCACATGGGAAATTTACTTGGAGTGGTGGTTAAATACCACATGTAGGTAGGTATGGTGGATACATTTGGTAAAACTTTGGTTTTGGGAGTTGGATGCATGAGTAGAGCTCATACTCAGTACAGGTGGAGGCTAGAAAAAGACTGGGAGTGACAATGTTGTGTTAACCCTATAGGTGGAGGCTAGCCAGGGGGCCACACCACCCCTGGGCGCGGTGTTTAGGGTTAACACAATATTGTCGCTCCCAGTCTATTGCTAGCCTTCACCTGTACTTAGTATGAGCTCTACTCGTGCATCCAACTTCCAAAAATGAAAGTTTGTCAAATGTGTCCACCATACCTACCTATATGTGGTATTTCACCGTCACTCCAAGTACATTTCTCATCTGCTACCTTTCCTTCAAAAATTATTCTTGTCTGGTGCCCCTGTTTTAGCTCATGAGGACGTAAATAGAGAATCCTTAACTCACTTGTTAATTGGACTTTGCATACCTGGAATAGTGGCTTCATCCACTTATCCAAATGATAGAAGAGCTGGCAACGGGATGCCCAGCCCCAAAATTGGTTACTATAAATTCTCTTCACTATTTTTGCCCCTGATTTATCAGTCAAGCATAATTGTGTAAACAAAAGAGAAGAGGGATGACCTTCTATACCAGATGCGTCCTTCAATGGGAGTCGCTCTTGTGAAGTCTAGTTGGCTTGTGACGTATTGTAATGTATGTTTACCATTCGTTGACATAAGCATACACCTCTCTATAAAAATGTTTTCAATATCTTTGTTTATATAATAAAAAGCTCTACCACATGAGTTAATCCATGCTTCCCTTTGTGAAGGGACTTTCTTTTACTTTTATGCCGATTCTTCAACTTCTCACTTTATGCACTTTCTTGAGAGCATGGCTGTCATTCTTATTTTACCTTGCTTGTCCCAGAACACGATTGCTTTGGGGTATAACTTTGATGCTTGTATCTTTGATATCTTTACTTCTAGTCTTCACTTGAACTTCAGAGGTACCTTGGCATTTATGTTTTTCTCCATTATTAAGGTCAAGCGAGTACACTTTATCATACCCTGTTATAAACATTGCAATCATGTAGATTGTTGTATTTCATGTTGTTTATTATTAGTGTGTTGCTATCTCTTCATGGTTTGCATAACTACTAGGTGACTTTATCTTGCATACTTCTTATTATGAATTGCCTAACCACTTGATCATATAGTGATTATATTTACATCATATGAAACAAATGTGTTCGTAAAAGTTCTTTTATCGCACTCAGTTGTCAACTGAATTGCTTGGGAACAAGCAATAAGCTAAGCTTGGGGGGAGTTGATACGTCCAAAACGTATCTCCTTTTACGAATATTTTTCATATTGTTTGCCTCTAAACTTGTGAGATTTGGATACAACTAACACGGACTAATGTTGTTTTCAGCAGAATTACCTTGGTGTCTCATTTTGTGCAGAAAAATCAACTTTCGGGAAATTGCCCGAAAAAGGTCCCGATGTCCTTATTTTACCCGATGACCCCCGGAGCCAGAGGAGGGCAAGGAGGGGCCCACACCATGCCTAGGCGCCCCCCTAGGCCGCGCCTATAGGTCGTCTAGTGGCCCCAGGCACCCCCTTGGGCTCCCCTTTGGACTAATTATGCCTCGTAAACCTAAAACCGAGGGGGGTTCGTCATATTCCAGAGAAACACATCAGAGCGCCACCGCCACCTCGAAACCTATTTTGGGGTTCAGAAGTTCTTGTTCTGGCGCCCTGCCGGGACGGGGATTCGGAGGAGATCATCGATATCGTCACCGCCACCAATTCTCCATCAACCATCCATGATTTCCCCATACATGTGTGAGTAACCCCTTATGTAGGCTGAGAGGGGTGGAAGGGATTGGATGAGATAGATCATGTAATAATGCCAGATTGTTAGGGCATAGTGCCTAGTATTCGTTGTTAGTGCTTTATATCGTTGTTGCAACTTGTTATGCTTAATATTTGTCACTAGGGCCCGAGTGCCATGATCTCAGATCTAAACATGTTATTGTTTCATGAGTATAATTATGTTTCTTGATCATACATGCAAGTTGTTTACACACATTGTTGTCCGGAACCCGAGGCCCAAAGTAACGAAAATTGGGACAACCGGAGGGGATGGCTATGATGTGAGGATCACATGTGTTCACGGAGTGTTAATGTTTTGCTCAGGTGCTTTATTAAAAGGAGCCACTTAATTACAAGTAGTTTCCCTTGAGGCCCCGCTGCATACGGGCTTGTAGGACAAAAGATGTTGTGCAAGTTTCTCATTGCGAGCACGTATGACTATATTGGAACACATGCCTATGGTTTTCCTAGAACTTGGATGCTTTATTATTTATCTTCAATGTACATGTTTTCATTATTATATGAACTATCTTATCCATGCAACGCCCGTTCATCCATCCCTGTGCCTATAGTACGTTAATCGTGTTGTTTCTATTGTTGTTACTATTTTACTCCTATTGTTATTTTACTACTGCTGTTGCTATTAAACTGTTACCACTGATAAATTATTGTGAGCAAGTCTACTTTCAGGGGTATCTGAACTGACAACTCAGTTGTTAAGGGTTATAAATATCCTTTGGCTCCCCTTGTGTCGAATCAATAAATTTGGTTTTACTTCCCTCGAAGACTGTTGCGATCCCCTATACTTGTGGGTCATCAAGACTATTTTCTAGCGCCGTTTCCGGGGAGCATGGCTTTATTTATTTTCTCACTTGAATGTGCTATTGTTCGCTGCAAGCTTTTCATCATGGGAAAAACTCGTGATGGGAAGGTTCCTATATTACCATCCACTACAAGGAGAGGTACAGCTCTGAACACATCTGTTGCTCTTGATTCACCATCTGTAATGAATAAGCTTCTTACACCCCCACATGCTACACACACTGCTACTTCTGCTGGTTTTGAAAATGCTTATGATACTTTTGATGATGCTTCTACTGTGCTTGATGATACTGGTTCACTAGGCCCTTTTCTAGATTCTACAATTGCTAGAGCTAAATAAATTGAAAACAATGAAATTCCCATTGAAAATGTTGGTACACCTATTTATTCACCAGAGTCTAGAGAAATACCTAGTGATGATCTTGAGGAAACTTGTATTGAACTTAATGATGACTTTATTGAGGAAGTTCAAGCTACTACTAGTGCGAGTGCTCTTAAGAGTCTTCTTGCAAGACATGGTGTTAAATATAAATCTTCTCCTGATGTTAAGTTTGCTACATCTCCCATATACATTAAAGATAAGGATTATGATTTCTCTCTAGATTTATCTTATATATCTATTGTTTAGAAAGAACCTTTTTGTGGTACTCAAAATAAAAGTGATATGGAACATATGAATGAGCTTTCATCTTTGAGTAGTTTATTTTCTGATGATATTAAGATACGCACTTACTTTGTTACCAAAATCTCCCCTTTCTCATTGAAAGATGAAGCTAAAACTTGGTTTAACAATTTGCCACCGGGATCTATTGATAGTCCTATGGGTTTGGTTAATGCTTTCTTTCAAAAATATTTTCCTGGTAGTTCTCAACATGCTGCTTTGCAGAGTATCTTTAACTTTAAGTAAATTGAAGGAGAGAAACTACCTGAATCTTGGTCAAGGTTTTGCTCTTTAATAAGAGCTAGCCCTGGCAATCCATTACATAAAAATGAGCGCCTAGATATATTTTATAATGGACTAACTGTTGAATCTTGGACATACCTGGATAGTTGTGTTGGCTGTGTTTTCAGGAAAAGAACTCTAGAAGAAGCTGAGAAATTATTGGCTAAAATAGCCAAAAATAATGATGATTGGACTATACCTGGGCCTACACCGGAGCCAACACCAATGCCAACACCCAAGAAGAGGGGGGTGATTTAACTAAATGATGAAGTGATGTGGGAAGACAAGAAATCTCATCAAGAGGGGGTATTAAATCTGAAGATGTAGAAGAATATGTAAGCCAATACTCATCCATCAACAGTTGAGGTACACTCTCTCCAATATTTTGATAGTAGAGACATTCCCTATTCTAAACCACCTGATCGATGCTTAGATGAATTTGATAATTATGTTGTTAAGCAAGATAATTTTAATATGAGAGTGCAAAATCATCTAATGGAAAACTCTAGAGCTATTAATAATTTGCATGGTATTATTGAGAGGACCTCTAATGATGTTAAAATGCTTGTTAAACATTTTCATATGGTTCAAACTCAAATTGATCAACTCGCTAAAGTGAAAAACAATTTGTTAGCTAATGCTTCTAGAGAAAAACATGTTTGTGAAATAATTACTAGAAGTGGTGTGTCTACTCAGGACCCCTTGTATCCTGAAGAACATCCTAAAAGAATTGAACAAGATTCTCAACAACCTAAATACAATAGTTCTCCTTCTAAGAAAAAGAAGAAGAGACATAAAATTGTTGTAGAATCTCCTAAACATGTTAAAGATCCTAATAGCATATCTATCTCTGATGCTGAAACTGAAAGTGGTAATGATAAAAGTGATTCTTCTCATAAAGAAGAAACTATAGCTGAACCTGAAAAGCAATCTAAAACTGCAAAGTATACTGAGGAAGATTTCATTGCTAATAAACATGTTAATGAAAGAGAGCATTGGGTACAAAAAGCAATGCCTTTTCCTAATAAAAAACACAAATCAAAGGAGGAAGAGCATTATAAAAAATTATGTGAGTGGATGAAACATTTGTTTTTTGCAACTTCCTTTGACTGATGCTATTAAATTTCCTCTTTATTCAAAGTATATGAAAGATATTGTCTCTAACAAAAGGAAGATTCCTAATGAGGAAATTTCCACTATTCTTGATAATTACTCTTTCAATGGAAAGGTTCCAAAGAAGCTTGGAGATCCTGGTATTCCCACTATTCCTTGTTCTATTAAAAATAATTATGTTAGAACTGCTTGATGTGATTTGGGAGCAGGAGTTAGTGTTCTGCCTTTTTCTCTCTACAAGAGGCTCTATCTGGAAAAATTGATACACACTGATATATCTTTGCAAATGGCTGCTAAATCTACTGATATTCTTGTTGGTATATGTGAGAATGTTCCTGTTCAAGTGACTACTAACTGTTTGATATTAACTGACTTTGTTGTGTTGGAAATGCCTGAAGATGATAATATGTCTATTATTCTTGGAAGACCTTTTCTTAACAATGCAGGGGCTGTTATTGATTGCAATCAACAAAAAGTAACTTTTAATGTTAATGATAAAGAGCACATTATTTATTTTCCCAAGAAGATTGATAGGATATATAGTCTAAATTCAATTGAAAATATTGAAACCGTCAAGATTGGAGAATTCTATTGTCCCATTCCAATGCCACCAAAATAATATGAAATTATTATGATTAGTACTATGTCTATCAAGGTTGAGATAACATAATTATTTAGTGATAAGAAAAGTTTTGCTTCATATAAAAATTGTTTTGGTAACAAGATTGATCAACATTGTTAACAAAGTGATTTTGAATGAAAAGGACAATGTTTTCACTTTGTTTTCACCTTCACCAATATGTTTTCTTCATGTTCTCACCTTTCTACCTTAGTAAAATTATGTTTTCACCATCCATAGTCATGTTTTCATCTTGATTACTATGGATATGCATGTTTTCACCACCCATAATTTTGTTTTGACCACTTCCACCTTTGCTTTCATTGGTTATTTGCCTATTGGAGTGTCTTAGAACCTATGTAGTTCTGGTTTTGGTTTTGTTTTCCACCTTTCCACTTTTTTCTAGTTTTTAATTATTTATTAAATTCTGGAAATTGCTCAAAAATGAAGTTTCTCTAAAAGTTCCAGAAAATTACATTAAATTTCTAAGTCAAAAATGAGGCAGAGAGGCACCTGGTAGACCCCAGGGGGACCCACCATGCAGGAACACCATGCATGGGCGCGGACTGGCACCTGATGGCGCCTACACATGGTGTGGGGCCCCGTGGCCCTCCAACAGCTCTCCTCCCTACCAAACACTCCTCTCTCTCCCCCAATCTTGAAAACATTCCTGGAACCCAAGTTCTTGTTGTTCTTCTTCGCGAATTTCGCGATCTCTTTGCTCAGCCCATCATTGTTGCTGAAATTTGGTGCATTTTCTCTCCGGTATGTGACTCCTCCGATTATCCAAGTAGAATTTTATTTGGTGGAGTATTTCTTGAGTATTTTGGTACTGTAGGTGACAGGTTGTGTGCGCAAGCATGCTTTATTTGTGTGAAATAATTTATTTTTGATGCATGATTAGCCCTCCTATAAGTCTCTATAGTAGTTCCTATCATATAGTTGCTTGAAATCAATTTTTGTGTTGTTAGCTTTAAATTTCAGAAATGGACAACTTCAACTTTGGAGAAATCTTTAGGAGTGATGCCCTTAGGAGGATAAGGCCTTCACGCTTAGCTACCTTGCTGAGACCTTCCTATAATGAGAACCACGTTGCACCAAGTATAGATGATGCGGGGGATTTTGGAGATGCAAATCCATCTACCTTCCCTTGCTATACTTTTCTTAATTATGCAGGCATTCTCGAGGATTTCTTGCAGCCCTTAGTATGCTTTATCGACAAAAACTTTTTTTGAGAGTTTCAAATTCAATAACTCATAGTATGACCCAATTGTTGCTTTTCAAATCTACGATAGACCTGTTTCCATGTCCTTGGAATTTTTTTGCAGCATTGTAGGTATTGATGCATCGGGGACAGCGAGGAAGATTTCAGAAAGGTCCGCTGATTTGATGGAGCTTTACCGTGGAATTACCAATGATGATGACCGCATAGCTCAGCGTAGAAAGATAAGAAATATTCAACTCCCCACTATTAGATATTTCACTTACTACCTTGCTACTAGTGTTCTTGGTAGGGAAAACACTAGTAATATTTCAAATTACCATCTTGCCTTTCTTGCTGCTGCATTGACTGGTAGCGATAAGTATAACCTTGGTTCATTCATTGCTCGCCTCTTAGCCAATAAGGTACCCATTTATGGGGTATTATTGCTACGCGTGTTTTGAATGCTCTAGGTCTCTGTATTGCTCCACATGATGTTTTATTAGCTCCACGGAGACTTGACCTTGCTGCCATGAAGGCACACCACTTTTTTACTGCAAACTCTATTGCTAGACTCTAATATGTAGGTTTTTATTTACTGATGATGATGAGAGGGTAGTCCTCTTGCCGCCGCCTGTTTTGTCTGATATTAGTAGGACGCCATGGTCGCGTTCGAAGGAGGAGTTGGATGAGCAGCTGCACTTGCTTGAATTCCATGAGCAGAAGGCCCACGAGCAGGAAGCAGTGCAACTACATCACGCAGTACACCGGGGCGTCCTCGAGCTCACATTAGGAAGATGGCTCAACCTCGGCACACTATGGGGGCGCCACGTCATGGCCCGCTTGGGATTGATCTCCACTTAGGCCAAAATCCTATGCTTGGGGGAGGTATCCCGACATCACGCTCATATAAATATCACGTTTCTGTCAGTTCTTTGTATATCCATGTTTGCGTTTTTTTCGCTTTTTTTTTGTTTTTATTATTTTGTTCTTACTTTCCAAAACACAAAAATACCAAAAATATGTCTGTTGTTTTTCTGTATTTGCTTCGTTAGTTTCTTTTGTTGGTTTGCTTTACTTTCTTGTTTCGGTTTAATATTCAAAAATATAAAAAGATTTTGCTTTGTTTGCTTGTTTCCTTCTGTTCTTGTTTTTAATTCGAAACCCAAAAATATTTGTTGTTCTTATTTGGTTTTGTAAAGTTGCTGCATAGTTCATCGGTCTTCCATGTATCCATTGGAGCTTGGTCATTATTCTATATTATTCAATCCACATGAGTGAAGAGCAATAATGACGATTTATGACAATTCAAGTTGTGGTCAGAGAATGGTATGAACTCTATTTGTTTTCATTTTTGTACATATACTCATCCATATGGATATGCTTAGTTTGTTCATGTAAGGTGTATGTTCTTTAATCGATGCTGAGTAGTTCGTTCTCTCTCATGTTTTAGTTCCAGCTTATTAATATTAGATAGCATGTCATATAAATGTATGCTTGCATTGTTTTATTCATAGAAGGGTATGACAATGTGGTATCTCCCTCTGAATGTTTCGCTTGAATCGAATTGGCACATGCTCACGCATGCATAAGACTGAAAACAAAATTCAATTAAGCCTCGATGATTTATTTTTCCTCAGAGTATTTGTATCACCTTTATGTCCCCGTTAATTTTGTTTTGTCACAAACATGATTATGACAGTTTTCGCTCTCTTGATTGTCCCTCTCAGTCTATTGCTAGCCTTCACCTGTAGTGAGTATGAGCTCTACTCGTGCATACAACTTCCAAACACCAAAATTTGTCAAATGTGTCCACCATACCCACCTATATGAGGTATTCACCGCCACTCCAAGTAAATTTCTCATGTGCTACCTTCAAAACCGTCAAAAATTATTCCTGTTTGGTGCCCCAGTTTTAGATCATGAGGACGTAAATAGAGAATCTTTATCTCACTTGTTAATTGTAATTTGCACACCTGGACTAGTGGCTTCATCCGCTTATCCTAATGATAGAAGAGCTGGCACCGGGGTGCCCAGCCCTAAAATTGGTTACTATAAATTCTCTTCACTATTTTTGCCCCTGATTTATCAGTCAAAGCATAATTGTGTAAACAAAAGAGAAGAGGGATGGCCTTCTATACCAGATGCGTCCTTCAATGGGAGCTGCACTTGTAAAGTCTACTTGGCTTATGACGTACTATATTGTCTGTTTACCATTCGTTAACATAACAATACACCTCTCTACAAAAATGTTTTCAATACCTCTGTTTATAAAATAAAAGCTCTAGCACATGAGTTAATCCCTGCTTCCCTCTACGAAGGGACTTTCTTTTACTTTTATGCTGAGTATTCACCTTGTCACTTTATGCACTTTCTTGAGAGCATGGTTGTCATTCTTAGTTTAATATGCTTGTCCCAGAACACGGTTGATTGGGGTATAACTTTGATGCTTGTATCTTTGATATCTTTACTTCTAGTCTTCACTTGAACTTTAGAGGTGCCCTGGCATTTATGTTTTTCTCCATTATTAAGGGCAAGCGAGTACACTTTATCATACCCTATTATGAACATTGAAATCATGCAGATTGATGTATTCCATGTTGTTTATTATTAGCATGTTGGTATCTCTTCATGGTTTACATAACTACTAGGTGACTTTATCTTGCATACTTCTTATTATGAATTCCCTAAGCACTTGATCATATAGTGAGTATATTTACATCATATGAAACAAATGTGTTGGTAAAAGTTCTTTTATCGCACTCAGTTGTCAACTGAATTTCTTGAGGACAAGCAATAAGCTAAGCTTGGGGGTGTTGATACTTCCAAAACATATCTCCTTTTACGAACACGTTTGCTATCATTTTCCTCTAAACTTGTGATTTTTGGATAGAACTAACACAGACTAACGCTGTTTTTAGCAGAATTACCTTGCTGTCTAAGGGTGCCGATCTTGCACTCGTTGGGAGACCCCAAGAGGAAGGTATGAGGAGCACAGCAGCAGTTTTCCCTCGGAAATAAACCAAGGTTGAATCGACCAGTATGAGAAAGGAATAACTTCAGAAGGTTGATGCCGTTGAGATGGTAGGGCGCACTACCGGTTCAGAAACGACATGGAACCTACACAACACAATGAAATCACTTTGCCCCAACGAAGAAGTGAGGTTGTCAATCTCACCGGTTTTGCTGAACACAAAGAGGTTAAACGAATGGTGTGGAAAACAGTATGAGAACAGTAAGAAAACAGTAGAAGCAGTGTGAAAACAGTAATTGTAGTGGTTGTATTATCAGTATGAGAAAATGGACCGCAGTCCACAGTTCACTAGTGGTGTCTCTCCATAGAATATAAATAACATTTGTGGTGACCAAATTACAGGTGGGCAATTGATAGAAATGAGGGCTGCACCGTAGTGCATATGCAAGACATAAATATTACTATGTGATTCATGCGAGATTACAACAAAATACATAGACCGTCATCCAACTGCATTTATGACTAATAATCCACCCTCCCGATATCATCCGAACAAACGTTGGGTATTAAGTTGCAAGCAACAGATAATCGTAGTAAGAAAATTGGGTAATGTAAACAATGTAAACGAAGTAAACATCGTTGTTTTCTCCCTAATTGCGATAGCATATCCTCCATCCGGCATGGTTCTGTCACTCGAGCATAGATGCAAAGGAGGCATGAACCCACTATCGAGCATAAATACTCCCTTTTGGAGTCACTAGCATCTACTTGGCCAGAGCATCTACTAATAACGGAGAGCGTGCAAGATCATAAATAACATATGCATGAAGATAACATGATAGATTGATAATCAGAAGACATAGCATTGAACATTCATCGGATCCTAGCAAACACAAGATGTAGCATTACAATAAGATGGTCTCGATCTTGTAAGGCAGATCATGAGATCTAAACATGAGGCGTGCATGGTGGTGTAGACCCCTCCGGTGATGAATTACTCACGCATCACTCCAGAGGCGGGCATGGTGGTGTAGACCCCTCTGGTGATGAATTTCCCTCCCGGCAGGGTGCCGGGGAGAGCTCCAGAACCCTCCTGATCTGAGGTTGATGATGACGTAGGCCTCGGTTGTTTCTCGGGAAGAAGTGGTATAATTTTTGGGTTGACGTATCGGGGGGGAATAAATAGGCGAAAGGGCGATCGCGGTGGACGCACGAGGGGCGCACACCACCCCCAGGCGCGGCCAGGGGGCACGCCGCCCTATGGTGTGGCACCTTGCGGCCCCCTCCGGGCCTCTTTGGGACTCAGTGGAACCTTCGGGAATTCTAAGACTTCCGAGCTTCGAATTTTCCAAATCCGAGAATATTTCCAGAACAACTTTTCTGAAAATAAAAACATCACAAAACATGGAACTGGCTCTGTGGCATCTTGTCAATAGGTTAGTCCCGGAAATTGATAAAAATGACATAAAGTGTATAGCAAACATGTAGCAAATAACATGAAAATAACATGGAACATCAGAAATTAAGGATACGTTTATGACGTATCAACGTTCCCAAGCTTAGTTCCTACTCGTCCTCGAGTAGGTAAACGACAAAACAATTAATTTCTGAGGTGACATACTACCATCATAAACTTGAGAATCATAGTAATGTAAAGCATGTAAACTAGGATCAAATGAATAAAGGTTATGGTTTATAGTTGATATCAAAGATTAATGTAGAAACCATTAGGAGAAACAAAGTAAAAAAATTCAATGAATCAATACTAAAACACAATCCACTGTGCAAAGTATATTAAAGATGAATTAATCTTCAAGGACAACAATATAATCATTCAAGGCACCTAACTCTAACAACAACTCCTGTTAGGATCAAGTTAGTGACAACAATATGCACGTAGGAAAACCATTCAAATAATTGTGCACTGAAAACAAGCAAGCGTTCTGTATTGGTTCCTGGCACCAGGATGTTATGGCTAAAAGAACATTATGGGGGGTTTGGATGGTCCATGGAAGAAAGTCTCACACAACTGAAAGTGATCATTAGACAAGCGGAAGTCTTATAATCGAAGTTATGCAAGGAGTAGTGATTGCCGCACAACGGATGCACATAGAGCTATACGTGTATGAAAGATCTCCAATGGAACTAGTGGGGGTGCATCCAACCTGCTTGCTCACAAAGACCTAGAGCTCTTTTGAGGAGGATCTTCATTGGACTAGACAAGCCAATTTCTATAATGTAAGTTCCCCACATAGTTATGCAAGTCATAATATGAAAACTCTCTCCAAACTGAAGTAATGATGCTAAACAAAGCATAAGTGTGGAATAAATGATAGTAGTGCTGCCCCCTCTCTCTCTTTATTTTCTCTCTGTTGCCTCTTTCTTTCTTTTTTTTCTTTTTCTCTTTTGGGCTTTTTCTCTTTTTTTTATTTTTTTATATAAGGGGCAATACTCTATTTTACAATGAATCAACACACTTTTAGTACTCATAACTCAAACTGAAATATCTCTGATGTAAATAAAACTAAATTCTCTGGTAAATTTTGTCTTGTGTGTAGAAGAACAAAGTTCTCCCACGAGGTTTGGATGCTCTCGCGAATTTTGCACTGACTCTCAATGTGAGAATGAGCAATGCACAGTACCGAAGAGGCTAGCAAATATGGATGGTGGAAGTGCCAGAAAACCGCAACATAGAACTCACAAGTTAAAAGATTCCAAATAAAATCATTATCTCACAAGGCATAATGAAAATCACTCCAAGAGGGTCTATGGAAGTGACAAGTCACTGTTGGCTACCCCGACCGTAGCGCGTAACAAAAAGCCATTACGATTTCTATCAGCAAAGGAAGTCATATACCATTATTCTATCAATTGGATATTTGAGTGTGGCACAGTTTCAAGCTTCTAGACCAACCATTAATTGTTTTTACTCTACTAGACCAGCAAGTTTACCATTAAGCATATTCATATCTCAAAACAATAGCAAATAATCAAGTGAAACAGTTTAATGATCTCCAAGAATATGCAAGTTTTTTCGTCATAACATCTACCACATGTAGCATTTTCTAGTTCCATCAAACACCAAACAACAAAAACTCTCCAAGATATATATCAATGAAACAAGAGAGTACCAACACAACTCTACTAAAACTAACATCTCTGAATAAGAGATGCAATAAAAACAGGAGCTAAACAGGAATTTTGCATCAGCTAGAAGAAAAACTAAGAATATGAGCATAACAAGTATTCAAACGAAAAAGCGGAGAGTGTCTCTCTCCCATACAAAGAATGGTAGTGTCCAACTATATTATTGCAGCAAGTAAAACAAAAGAAAACAAAGGAAAACAAAAAATAAAAACAAACAGACGCTCTAAGTAGACTTCATATGATGTGACCGAATAAAAATATAGTTTCACTAGAAGTGACCTGATAAATTGTTGATGAAGAAGGGGATACCTTGGGATCCCCAAGCTTATAATGCTTGAGTATTCTTAGAATTTGCTGGGATGAATCGCGGGGGCATCCCCAAGCTTTGACCTTGCACTCTTCTTGATCACATTATATCACCCTCTTCTCTTGACCCTTGAAAACTTCCTTCACACAACACTCAAAGTAATTCGCATTAGAGGGTTAGTGCAACAATAATAAATCCATGGGTTCTGCATGGGAAAAAGTGCTATTGATACTTTTAAACATTAGCTACAGCCACTTATGTTTTTTGAAGCAAAGAAATCCACTTGACATCGTAAAAGAGCAAATGCAAGAAAAATGGCGGAATCTACCAAAACCAGAATAGTCTATAAAGACGAATTTTTTCGGGGCACTTATGTTGCTTAGATCGAAAAATATAATGAAAAAAAAAGTTTTGGAATTAGCTGAGTAATAAGCACAAAAAGTTTCAGGTCATTTTGATCTTTCCGAAATTTATACGATTTTTTACAGTGGACAGCAGAAATTTGTTTCCTGCGCAGAAATCCAAAGCCAACATCCAACTTTCGATAGAAACTTTACTTGGCACGACTAAAACATGAAAATAAATATACAAAGGATTTTATACAGAAGTATACAGCTCCGTTACTCAAAGAAAACAGATAAAAACAAAGCAAAATAAAAAACCATGGGTTATCTCCCAAGAATTGCTTTTCTTTAACGCCTTTTAGCTAGGCCTAGAATAGTAGATTCACGTGTTTTCAAGTGAAGAAACATCCAAATCAAGAATTTCCTCCAAAACACCAATTGTAGAAATGGGTACCTTAGACACCCCTGAAGATGATTCAACATGCAAATCACTTTTAGTTTCACTAAAAGTTTTATTAATTTTAAGCACATTAGGGGATTTTGGTTTAGGCACCTTTGGGGACATACATAAATTTTTTCTATTTTCCCATAGTAGGTTTCTCCCTCTTGAACTTAAGAGAATAAAAAGTTGAGCTTAAAGTTTCCATAGCCTCCTCTAATTTACCAATCATCTTATTTTAACTTTTATGGATATTGCTAGCTTCTAAAATAATAATTCTCTTCTTGATACTTACTATTGATTCATTAACTTTGCTAGCATTATCAAGGAAATTTGGCAAATTTTTATCCATAGAGTTTAGCTTTTTAATAACATCATTTAAAGTAATCTTAGTTTTAACAACCTTAGTAGGTGGTGTTCCAACTAAACTTTCAATTAAATTACCGGCTACCAAACCAGGTGTTCCCAGAAAATTACCGCAAGTAAGAGTGTCTAGAACATATTTATACCAGCTAGTAATGCCAACATAAAAATTCCTAAGAAGGATTAAAATGGTATATTTCTTAGTGCATCTATGATGAGGATCACTTATCCTATACCAAACATCTTTCAAACTTTCTCCACCTTGTTGCTTAAAAGAACGAACCTCAACTTCAGGAATACTCATTTTTGCAAGATTAAAAACAGGATAAAAAATAACAACTAGAATAAGAACTAATTTTTTGTGTGTTTTTGATAAAGAGAAGCAAACAAGAAAAAAATAAAATAAGCAAAATAATAACAAAGTAAAGAGATTGTAAGTGAGAGACTCCCCTTGCAGAAATTCTCTTCCTCCCCGGTAACGGCGCCAGAAAAATAGCTTGATGGTGCAGATCTTGCACTCGTTGGGAGACCCCAAGAGGAAGGTATGATGAGCACACCAGCAGTTTTCCCTCAGAAAG
Source organism: Alopecurus myosuroides (assembly GCA_028641055.1). Lineage (NCBI taxonomy): Eukaryota > Viridiplantae > Streptophyta > Magnoliopsida > Poales > Poaceae > Alopecurus > Alopecurus myosuroides. The sequence continues at coordinate 513,777,520 of CM054057.1, forward strand.
AAACCAAGCTTTCGACTAGTAGGAGGAAGGAGTAACTTCAGAAGGTTGATGCAGTTGAGATGGTAGGGTGCACTACCGGTTTAGCAGCAACATGGAACCTACAGAACACAATCAAATCACTTTGCCCCAACGAAGCAGTGAGGTTGTCAATCTCATCGGTTTTGCTAAACACAAAGAGGTTAAACGTATGGTGTGGAAAACATTATGAGAACAGTAAGAAAACAGTAGCAGTAGTGTGAAAACAGTAATTGTAGTGGTTGTATTATCAGTATGATAAAATGGACCGGGGTCCACAGTTCACTAGTGGTGCCTCTCCATAGAAGATAAATAACATGTCTGGTGAACAAATTACAGCTCGGCAATTGATAGAAATGAAGGTTGCACCGTAGTGCATATGCAAGACATAACGATTACTATGTGATTCATGTGGGTATTACAACAAAATACATAGACTGCCATCCAACTGCATCTATGACTAATAATCCACCCTCCGAATATCATCCGAACAAACGTTGGGTATTAAGTTGCAAGCAACATATAATCGTAGTAAGAAAAGTGTGTAATGTAAACAATGTAAACGAAGTAAACATCGTTGTTTTCTCCCTAATGGAAACAGCACATCCTCCATCCGTCACGTTTCTGCCACTCGAGCACAGATGCGAAGGAGGCATGAACCCACTATCGAGCATAAATACTCCCTCTTGGAGTCACTAGAATCTACTCGGCCAGAGCATCTACTGATAACAGAGATCATGCAAGATCATTAATAACATATGCATAAAGATAACATAATAGATTGATAATCAGAAAACATAGCATTCAACATTCATCGGATCCCAGCAAACACAACATGTCGCATTACAATAAGATGATCTCGATCATGTAAAGCAGGTCACGAGATCTAAACATGAGGCATAAAGTGGAGAAGAAAACCATCTAGATACTGCTATGGACACGTAGTGCAAGGATGAACTACTCACGCATCACTCCGGAGGCGGGCATGGTGGTGTAGACCCCTCCGGTGATGAATTTCCCTCCCAGCAGGGTGCCGGGGAGAGCTCCAGAACCCTCCCGATCTCGGGTTGACGATGACGGCGGCATCGGGTGTTTCTCGGGAAGAAGTGGTATATTTTTAGGGTTGAGGTATCGGGGGGAATAAATAGGCGAAAGGGCGATGGCGGTGGACGCCCGAGGGGCCAACACCGCCCCCAGACGCGGCCAGGGAGCGCACCTCCCTATGGTGTGGCCCTCCTGTAGCCTCCCTCCAGGCCTCTTCAGGACTCTGTGGAACCTTTGGGAATTCTAAGACTTCCGGGCTTCGAATTTTCGAATTCCGAGAATATTTCTAGAAAATCTTTTCTGAAACTAAAGACAGCAGACAACGGGGAACTGGCTCTGTGGCATCTTGTCAATAGGTTAGTCCGGAAAATCGATTAAAATGACATAAAGTGTATAGCAAACATGTAGAAAATAACATGAAAACAACATGGAACATCAGAAATTAAGGATACATTTATGACGTATCAGTGTCTCGTTTTGTGCAGAAAAGTCAACTTTCAAGAAATTGCCCGGAAAAGATCTCGAATTCCTAATTTTACCCGAAGACCCCCAGAGCCAGAAGAAGAGCCGGAGGAGAAAGGAGGGGCCCACACCATGCATGGGCGCACCCCCTAGGTCGCGCCTACACGTGGTATGGTGGCCCTAGGCAACCCCTCGGGCTCCCCTTTCGACTACTTATGCCCCGTAAACCTAAAACCGAGGGGGGTTCGTCATATTCCAGAGAAACACATCAGAGTGCTGCCGCCACCTCGAAACCTATTTTGGGGATCAGAAGTCCCTGTTCTGGTGCCCTGCCGGGACGGGGATTTGTAGGAGATCATCGCCATCATCACCGCCACCACTTCTCCATCAACTATCCATGATTCCCCCATCCATGTGTGATTAATCCCCGCTATAGGCTGAAAGGGATGGAAGGGATTGGATGAGATCGATCATGTAATAATGCCAGGTTGTTAGGGCATAGTGCCTAGTATTCCTTGTTATTGCTTTATATCGTTGTTGCAACTTGTTATGCTTAATGATTGTCAGTAGGGCCCGAGGGCCATGATCTCACACTACTAGGGAAAAGCTTACCCGTGACGCACCAAGTTTCTTATTCGTGACGCACCTGGGCGCGTCACGGCTAACACGCCGCGCCTATGGATTTATCCGTGACGCACCAAGATGGTGCGCCGCGCCTATTTGTACCCGTGACGCACTGGTCTGGTGCGCCGCGGCTAGTTCTAGGTGCGTCACGCCTAATCTTCCAGGTGCGTCACGGGTACTCGTTTTGGTGCGTCACGGCTATACTATGCTGTATTTTTAAAAAAAAGGCAGTACCGTATTTATACAGGTATATACAACTCAAATACAGAAGAATGTCAGTAGAAAAAATACAGAAGAATATCAGTAGCTCAAATACAGGTATGCAATTGACAGAATAAATTTTCATAGCAGAAATATTACAGTCTCGATAACAACTAGATATACTACTAATAAATCCAGGAGTTAGTCTCGAAAACAACCATATTACATAGTCTCGATCATCACCACATAGTTCATCTATCTAGCGGGCGCGGATGTAGTCGATGACCATCATCATGTCCAAGTTGGCGATGTCACTATTCCTCATGGTGATCAGAATAGCTCGGCCAACCTCCATACCACCTCTTGCGGAATGGAACTGCCTCCATGCTTGAGAGTTGAGGATGACGCGACCATCAGCGTTATCCCTGGTGATCGGAACTGCGGTGACAGGTCCTGATTCTCCGCGGCGTACTCCAATGGTACCTTGCTCCATGCCAGCACTGTCCGCTACCGCCATCGGTATTTTCTACAACGCACAATTCCAAAAAAGAATAAAAGCACAATGTCAAATACCGGCCACATTATAACATAAGCAACTATACGAATAAGAATGTGTTAAGAAACATACCATGACATGTCCATTGGAGATGTTAGTGTTGGTGATGCGATGCACGAAAGGGGACCCGATGTAGCTATCTATCTGGGCAAGTTTCTGAAGGACACGGTCCTTCTCAAACTCGCTAAGATTCGCTCTTTGAGCAACCACCACATGTTTCCATGGGTCCTCCTCGTCCATATCATCCTCAGTGTCCATATCATCCTCGGTGTTCCCAGTTTCCTCCTCACTCCCGCCATCCTCGCTCGCAATCCCGCCCATATACAGAATTTTGATGCGAGGTTGCGGTCCTTCCATAGAGAAGTGAATGTAATCACCTCCGCTTAAATTGTAAGTGGCGATGATAGCCTGCAATTGTTCCCCGCAGAAGTAGGTCTTCGTTCTTTCTTTTTTCACTCGAAGAATGTAGGTCGTCCCGTGAACATTGAAATCCACGTTACTGCCAACTAACTCGTTGAACTCTTCGCGAATATTGCATGGTAGAATCTAAAAAATAAATATAAAGAATCTTTTGTTAAGAAACACAAGTCTCAAGCTAGATAGTGAAACGAAAGAACAAGTTAACATAAAAAGAATTGTTAATTACCAACGAATCAACGTCACCGTCGTGGAGCTGAAGCATAAAAGAAGCCCCAGTGAATCGTCCTTCGGCACATCGGGACCGACATACTTCGCAAGCCATGTTCTATTAAATTAAGAAAGTACACATAGAGGTTAGAGGAGCATTGATTTGTCATGGAAATACACATTCTTGAATTCCTACAGATATGCTTATAGAAACACAAACTTGCATGCCTACAGATACCATTTAAGAGAAAAGAAAAGGAAACTAGGAGTATCATTGTGTTGTAACAGAGAGCATGATTCCTTATTCTATCTCATACCCATGGATTCTTTTCCAATTATGATATGCCGTGTAGCTCAATTAAGACTCCAAATACCCTTTCTGACGATGACAGTAGAATCAAGCTGCTGCTGCGCTAAAGTTTCACACTCTAAACACACATACCCTTAAACCGATTGAATCTTCTTGTTCTGCTGGAAGCAGTGATCATGCTTGCAGTTAGAACTATATCTGTGTGTATGGAGACAAAGAAAAACAACAAGTGCTTGTTTTGTACCAATTTCAACTAAATATACACCTGCCTTTCTAAACCGCATGACTGCATCCCCGCCTTTCATCGTTTGTTCAGGAAAATCTAGTGAAATAAGTGGTCTAAGGCAAGAACCAGGTTTTCAATTATCTAAAATCAAAGTATATCAAGAATCAAAATACGTAGACTTTGTGCCCAGTTGTCCTTCTGATTGTTCTTTTTGTGCAACATACTTGATTTCATGGACTATGCCAGAACTGGAACTGATTTGTAAATACAAGTCATTTTCAGAGATACCTACTCCTAGCTGCCTACTGGAGATAACAGATCGAAGTAGTAAAAGAAAATATTTTGCCATATGAAAGCATGTCTGCAGCACTCGAAGTAATATTATCAGCCTGACAAGCTAACAGGTAGCTATGCACCAGTGGACCGAAACCAGTAGCTATGCACATGTATAGCATATGTTCATGGACAACATCACAAAGATCCAATTAATTAAGCTTGAAGGAGGCACTCAAGAACAAAACATACACAAAAGGATTTCCATGCAAGTTCATCAAGTACTAAATAAAGTCAGTGTCAAGGCTACCCGAGAACTCGCCAAACCAAAGGGAGTGAAAGAAGAAGACCACTGCTATGGGCTATGGTTACCTCTCGACTTCTCCACAAAGAGATTTTATTTTTCGAGCTCAATTTACAAGGATCAAGAACTGGTATGATTCCAAAGTTCATACTTCAAGGAATTGATATAGCTAGAAACAATCAGGTATAATTGTCACTATGTGAAAATAGATGAACGCAAGTATCAGGTTGCTAATCTCCATTTGCTCGTCAATCATTTGCTTCAGTGAGTACTAGTAATCAAGAAACTAGTTAGCTCGCTGACATAGACCTAGTGCACACAGCAGCTCAAGTACCACACGAGACCTAGTGCACACCTCCTATGGCAACCACTTCTTCTTTCTACTTGTTTACCAGGATGTTCTCTTCTCTAACAAAATAAAAATAGTAATTTAGCTACAGAATAGTCAAAATAATTTTCAAAATTCCGCATGACATATCCTCTTTTTTGGACATTCATATCTGCCATCAAAAAATATACTTCAAAAAAAGACGACAACACACCCAATGTGAGATAAATCGTTGATTCGTATATACATTTCTCCATTAACAGAAACATACATTCATAATTTTAACACATATCCATTTCTACCTATCAACACCAATCATTTATTAACAGCCACACAAGGATCATCAAATAATGCCAGGTACTCGTATATAATTACCATCCCACATTCCCTAAATACTACTACCGAATTTGACAAGAACACACATGATCTGCAGCAAGCAAACAAACTTGAAGTAATATTATCAGAGTTTGATCAAGATTGGGAGAGGGAGAGGAGAGGAGACATACCTCTTGTCAGGGATGCAGAGGCGACAGGATGCAGCGCTCGTCGGGATGCAGAGGTCCCTGGCGCGGCGCTCCTCCTCCTAGGCCGCGGTCGATGCAGACGTGGACGGCGCGACGCTCTCCTCCCTCGCTCCTCCCTCCTCCCTCGCTCCTCCTCCTTCCTCGCTCCTCCTCCTCCCTTGCTCCTCCTCCTTCCTCGCTCCTCCTCCTAGCTAGGTCACGCGGGATTGGGCCGAGCGCGACGATGGGGTGGCGGCGGCGGCGTGTGCGTGAGGCTAGGGCTGGTGGCGTGGGGCTAGGGCTGGTGTGTTGCGCCGTTTACGGTGGCGTGAGGCTAGGGGTGGCGTCTACGGTGGCGGCGAACGGTGGCGGCGAATGGGGAGATTGAAGAGGGGCGTCGAGATGTGGAAGACGAAGAAGAGGGGAACGGTCTCCTAATATTACCAAGAATAGCCGTGAACGCACCGCGGCGACGTGCGCCGCGCATTAGGCAGCCGTGACGCACCACTGGAGGGTGCGCCGCGGGTACCCAATATAGCCGTGACGCACCTCGGGCTGGGTGCGTCGCGGGTATGCCTCGGAGGCTCGCCACCCCGGCCCCACACATACGCGCGACGCGCCTTATATATGGTGCGCCGCGGGTATGCCTTTAGGCGCGACGCGCGAAAGTATGGTGCGCCGCGGGTAATAGGCGTGACGTGCCAAATCAGAAGTGCGTCACAGGTATCATCACTCCTATAGCCATTTTCCTAGTAGTGTCATATCTAAACATGTTATTGTTTCATGAGTATAATTATGTTTCTTGATCATACCTTCAAGTTGTTTACCCACATTGTTGTCCGGAACCCGAGGCCCCAAAGTGACAGAATGGGACAACCGGAGGGGATGGCTGTGATGTGAGGATCACATGTGTTCACAGAGTGTTAATTATTTGCTCTGGTGCTTTATTAAAAGGAGAATCTTAATTACCAGTAGTTTCCCTTGAAGCCCCACTGCAAACGGGCCGGTAGGACAAAAGACGTTGTGCAAGTTTCTCATTGCGAGCGCGTATGACTATATTGGAACACATGCCTATGGTTTGCCTAGAACTTGGATGCTTTATTATTATTTATCTGCAATGCCAATGTTTTAATTAATATATAAACTATCTTATCCACGCAACGCTCGTTCATCCATCCCTATGCCTACAATACGTTAATTCTGTTGTTTCCTACAATTGCTACTGCTGTTGCTATTTTACTGCTGCTGTTATTTTACTACTACTACTGCTATAAAACTGTTACCACTGATAAATGGTTGCGAGCAAGTCTACTTTCAGGTGCAGTTGAACTGACAACTCAGTTTTGAAGGATTATAAATATTCTTTGGCTCCCCTTGTGGCGAATCAATAAATTTGGGTTTTACTTCCCTCAAATACTATTGCAATTCCCTATACTTGTGGGTCATCATACACACTTGTGATTAATTCAGCTGCAGTGGTGTGACTGTTTAGATTTTTTTCTACTTCATTACACTACCGTATCCATTTTTGTATTAGCAAATACTCCCTCTGTTCCATAATATACCATGTGTTTAGGTGTGTCACATGTTGTCTTGATTCGGATTAGAATGAGTGCACATATACACTAAAACATGTCTAGATACATGTGTGTATATATGAATGTAGAAAATGTCTAAAACATATTATATTGTGGAATGGAGAGAGTAATGATTGTACATGCATATTCCATTCTTTGTTGCTTGAAAACCGATGTCTTTTTTGACATCACTTGGCAGAGGCATGTACGTATTTTTAGAAATTTTCTGTCATGTGCATCCATATTTTAACTTTTATATTATTGCAGTTCAACAAAATGAGATAACAACACGGAAGCAATCAGGTATCACAGCAGATAGTTAAGCTCATGCCCTAGCTCTTCCTCAGCACCACAATGCTAGTACAATAATAGAGGAGCAACTTTTGCAAATTATTATGCAAAAAGATTATCAATCGGCTATTTGAAGGTATGCTTCTCAAGGAAACGGTTGTAATTCATATTGATGTTTTTGTTTGGTATACAATGGATCCATTTGATTTGATTCTTGTGCAAGGAAATTTGAAGTACTTGGTATGAATTATTGAATAATTTACTCATATATATGACCACCAGCGTGCCAATAGCCTCCATCAAAATGCAGCCTCCATCAAATTGCTTTTTAGAAGTTTCGGGGGAAAAGGTGGAAACCTCATGGTCTGTTGTTGCTGTTCTCCTTTCCGACTTGTTTATTTGTTTCGTTTACATTTAAAATAGAATCTATTATATACATATAGGTCCAAATTTATTTTCCCGTGGCAACACACGGCCATTTTGCTATCATCCTATTACTACGCCAGAGTCCATTGGCATGCCAGCACCGAGCCCGGGCACGTGTCCGAATGCCCGGACGGTAAATCCTCCTCTATTCCTGTCCTAAAAGTATTTTCAACGGCATTTCAAATAGGATCAAAATTTGTTCGCATCTGTTTAAGGTGATCCGTGGACCAAATTTGCTCCAGACATTGTATTTGGGGTGGACACATCCCACTGCCCCCTCCGCCCAATTTTTTGCCTTTTTTCTTTTCTTTTTGCCACTTTTCCTTTCTCTTCTCTATGTCTATATTCTCTATTTAAATGTAATGAAGATAAATAGCAAATACATTGCATATAAAGTTTTCAAAATACACATACAACCATAGTTCAAATTACAAATAGTTCAAAATATAAAAAATTTAGATGGCACAAAGTTCGTACGAGTAGATAAATAAAAATAGAGAGAAAATGAAAACACACATTGTATTTCTAGATCTCCTTTTGCTTCTTGAGGAACCAAGCCTTTTGCACCGGTTCCATGGTGCTCAAGTCGGCCATCATGATCCGGTTATCCTTTTTACCCGGCTGTAGAAATGGTATTTTGGCCACCATTCATCCAAGCATCGCATAGCAATTGATCCTCTTTCTATGAGTAGTTGATGGATCTCTTCATCCTCTTCCTCGTTTCTCGCTCCAATTCTTCAACCTCTTCATCCTTTTCCTCAACATCAACCTCGGCAAACAATGACACATCATCAATGAAAATGCCACAATATTGGCTTTCGGATTGGGTCTCGACATCTTCAATCGAAATTCCACCATACTGTCCACCGGTCCCCTCCATGGCGATATCACCCATAGTATCCTCGTTGGCCTAGTACATCCATGCATTGGCCTTCGAGCACAACATTGATCTTGGCAAAATGAACATATCGAGATGATAAAACAAATACCTCAACGAGCCCCGTCAATAGAGGGATTTCTTCGAATAATTGGCATTCTTCGGACTGATTCTTGAGGGCCACCTGTTGTGGCGTCTTGTTGTCGACCATCAAGGTGTGGGGCCGGCCCAGGCATGCCCTCTCTGGCCACGTGAGTGATGCTGAGGTCGAGGTGCAGCGGCACGGTCGAATACAGCTGGGAGGATATGTGCAGGGACGTGTCCCACGAGCCTCCGAGCCGAGAAGGTGTCGGCCCGCATGAAGGGTGTGGCCGGGATGACGCACGACGGTGAACCCGACTATAGCGCTGGTGACCTAGAGCAGAGCTTCCAGGCCGCGGACGCCACTGATGGCGTGTAGTTGACGCCCTCATTGGTAAACCCCAAGAGAAAGGTTGTGAAGCAAGTTTTCCTTCAGAAAAGAAACCAAGGTTGAATCGACCAGTAGGAGGACAAGCAATCTCTGAAGGTTGATGCAGCTGACGTGGCAGGGCGCACTACCGGTTCAGCAGCAACGTGGAATCTACACACCACAATCAAATCACTCTGTCCCAACGAAGCAGTGAGGTTGTCAATCTAACCGGTTTTGCTGAACACAAAGAGGTTAAACATATGGTGTGGAAAACAGTAGGAAAATAGTAGGAATAGTATGAGAGCAGTATGAAAGCAGTAGGTGTTTTTATCAGTATGAGGAAAAAGGACCGGGGTCCACAGTTCACTAGTGGTGTCTCTCCGAGAAAGATAAGTAACATGTGTGGTGAACAAATTACTGCTGGCCAATTGATAGAAATGAAGGATGCACCATAGTGCATCTGCAAGACATAAAGATTACAATGTGATTCATGCGGGCATAACAACAAAATACAAAGACCATTATCCAACTGCATCTATGACTAAAAATCCACCCTTCGAATATCATCCGAACAAAAATTGGGTATTAAGTTGCAAGCAACAGATAATTGCAGTAAGCAAAGTGTTTAATGTAAACAATAACATCATCCTTAGCCAAAGCATTGTTGTTTTCTCCCTAATGGAAACAGCACATCCTCCATCCGTCACGTTTCTGTCACTCGAGCACAGATGAAAAGGAGACATGTACCCACTATCGAGCATAAATACTCCCTCTTGGAGTTACTAGCATCTACTTTGCCAGAGCATCTACTAATAACGAAGAGCATGCAAGATCATAAATAACATAAGCATGAAGATAATATGATAGATTGATAATCAGAAGACATAGCATTCAACATTCATCAGATCCCACCAAACACAACATGTAGCATTACATAAAGATGAACTTGATCATGTTAGGCAGCTCACAAGATCTAAACATGAGGTACAAAGTGGAGAGAACAATCATCTAGCTACTTCTATGGACCCGTAGTCCAGGGATGAACTACTCACGCATCACTTCGGAGGAGGGCATGGTGGTGTAGACTCCTCTGGTGATGATTTCCTGTAACGTACGGGGATTTTTCCCCAATTAGTTTTGTTTGCTTTTCTTTTGTGCATCATGGTTCATGCATCATATCACATGGCATCGATAAAACTATTTTCTACAATATTCTAATTGGTTAACGTCTCTTTTCTAAATCCCTAAATCACTTCTCTTATTACCTGAAAAATGAATAAATAAATAAAAAAAGGTTGTGTTGGGTGGCAGGCTAGCCTAACCAGACCAGCCCACCACCAAACCCTAGCCCACAGAACCCACAACGCACACACGCACGTAACACACGCACACAACACCACACAGAACACACGCGCGCACGCAACACCCAGGCCACACACGCACACACACGGAACCACACGCACGCAACGCACACCAAACACACGCACACACCGCACGGAAGGGGATCGATTGATCCCCAACCTCCAGCGCCTCCCTGCTCCTCTCGCTCGTCCCCCTCCTCGTTTCTGTATCGATTGGAGGCGCCCCCGCCAGGAGCTCGAGCTCCCCTCCCCTTCCCTCTCGTGGTGCGCTGCCGGCCGCCCCCTCTCACCTCGCCTCCGTTCCGGCCGACGGCAGCTGGCGCCGCCGCTGCTCCCCTTCTCCTGCGCGGACGGCCGCGACCCCGAGCTCCCCGGCCTCTGCTCCATCTCGCGTCGGCGACCAGCGGCCGCCATGGATCCCGACGACCGCCAGGGTGCCGCTCCATCTCCGTCCGGGTGCGCCTCCTCACAGCGAGCTGCCCATCCGTTGCTCCCACCGCTGCCATGGACGACGACCTCTTGCTCGAGCTCCTCACCAGCGCGTTCATGGCCGCCCCAACTTGTTCTCTACTTGACGGTCGTGCTCCTGCTCCGACCTCCTGGTAACACCCTCAAGTGCCTCGATTCGACCCGGGTGTTTCTCCTCCAACCGACGCCCGCCATGTGTTTGTTGAAATCCCCGCAAGAATCACGATGCCCTCCGACCGTGACCGTTGTTTTGGGACGGTGTGGTGTCGTGATGGGAAATTGCTCTGGCTGCCTCTCTCATCCGTTACGTGAGCACCTCGACCGCCGACAAAATCTCCTTTCTGTGGATGAGTACCCCGACTGTGCCAAGGTCGACCCCGACCCGTGCCTCGTCGACAAGATCCTACCATGTCCGCTTTGCGTTGGCCGCCTTCGTGCGCGTCCATGATTTTCTCATCGACCGGAGATGCGGCACGATCACCTCCGACCCCGAAGACGATGCGGTAGCGGCTCGCCCACGACTACATCGACTCCGGACGTTGAACGACTACTTCGACGATGATGATCGTGTGGTTTGAGAACGACTACTTCCCCTACTTCCTCGACGTCGACTACTTCCTCTACGGACGCCTACTTTCTCCACGTTCCGAAGTTTCCGTCGTTGACCCCGGCGATCCTCTCTCCAACGTGCGAACCCAAACCCTATACCCTATACACCTTTTTTTTTCTAAATGTCATCTATATCGTGCATATTAAACCATTCATGTGTTGCATTGCATTTTGTGGGTGCGGGTAATAGTAATATCATCAAATAATTAAATATGGAATGAGTTGGGATAATTAAATATTGTTCTGGTTCCATTTAAAATTGCATAGCTCATCTCTATATTATCTCGCCATGTTAAACAACATTTAATCTTGATGGGTAAATAAATAACGTGAACCTCCTAAATTAGATGTTGGGCTTCCGGCTCAATTTAAATTGATTTAATTGCATAAATCATAACTAATTCATTTTAACTCCAAATTTGAAAAGTAAAATATGTTTTCCAATCAAAATTCTCTAAACTTTGCAAATATCAACTTTGTTTTCTATTTTGAATAAATTAAATTGCTGAAAACAACTGTTTCTTAATTAATGCATTTAAAATTGTTAATTTAATAACTTGCTCATCTAAAATCCAAATTCAACAAATGAAATATGTATTCCATCTAAAATTTTGTTTTCTTTCCAAATATAAATTTTGTTATCTATTTTGAACAATTAGAATGGGTGAAAACAACAAATGCTTGTGTAAATCATTTAAGAAGCCAAATTTCATAACTTAACAAATAAAATTCCAAACTTGGTAAACAACATTTCAAATTGAAGCTACTGTTGTTTTCTCTTTGTTTTCCTCATCCATGCATCATTCTAATCAACTTTCACATGATGGTTATTTGTAAATCATTTAATTCAACATTAATTCATGGGCTTTTCCATATGCAATCCAAATTGCATTTAGGCCCATTTAAATATGTTTACCATGTCAACTGGTTTACTTTGATGCATCAATTAATTGTCATGCATCCATATCTTGATCATGCTGAATCTTTTGCCGTAGAAGTAATTGTTGCATCTGGTGTTTGTTCTAGTTCGTTGCTTCTTCGCGGATAGGACGTTGAGATGATGTGAGCAACGACAAGTTCTTTGGATGTACCTCTACTTGCTGGATCTCAGGCAAGTATACTCACTTGCTGCCAAATGGCTGCCTTTCATCACTTGTTACCGATTCTTTCCGTTGTTCTTATTCTAGCCTTTTGATTCGATGCTTGTGTCTTGATCCTATCATATGTTTACCTTGCAGCCATGATATAGCCTTCCCTTCCACTTCCTATTACCTGTTGTTTGTTTACCCTGTTGGCCTTGTGTCGTAGTTGCATGCTTAGTGTTGTTTGCGCTCAAGTCTTGTTGTCCGTCTTATCACCTGTTTAGTTGACATTTGGGTTTCAATTCAATCAACAACATGTTAATGTTTTGGGTAATAATAATTTGATGATAAGGCACCGGCAGGAGGCCCGGCGTGGTTTTGAGGCCTGCTAGTGTCGACCCTAATTAGGAAAAGGGTCTTGTCCATTGATCCATGATGAGCGCAGTAACCGCATGTGGGAAGCGAGTATGGGCGCCCCCCCCCCCCCCCCGCAATTCTGATTCGATTCGCATCTCGTCCAAATCGCCTCATTTAGTTCGGGTTTTCCATTTGCCGCATGCATATGCAGGTGCGAACCCTTGGCGCCAGGGTGGAACTTTTGTAGTCGGCATTTAGGGAGACACGTTCTTAGAGTGCTATGAGGGTCCCCTTTTCTTCGTGGGGCTTGATTAGCCGTGCGCTCAATTGCACGGGGTTCTTTGGGCTTGATGCGAAGAAGAGTTGGGTTGTGTTAGTACCTCGCTTGGTGGGTTGATCCCCCGTATGGCGGGTTATTCTTACGTGTACGGCCAAATTGGTGCATCCCTGCAGGGTTAAATCTTCTCGAGAAGCCGTGTTGTCCGCGGTTATGGATGACTTGGTGAAAGGGCTGGCTAACAAGTACTCAGACAACCTACACTTAACGATAATAACTTGACTAGTAATATAGATTACCTATACCATAAAAATGAATGTCACCCTAATTAACAGTGTGAGTTTCCTTGGGTTGCTTCCTTAGTAGGGGGTAACATTGGATGGGTATTGTTTGGTGAGTAGTTGTAGTTGGTTCTGATACGCTATCTTATCCCCTTTCTTTTAGCCGGATGCTGTAGCAAGTCTCTATAGTTAGTTAGTGCAGCCCGCTGCCGCTTCTTTGCAATATTCCCTTCCTTCCGTTGTACCCAAAGTATTTGTATCTTGTGATGATTGGTTACGCTGGTATCTTGTGAGTATGGTTTATCCACTTGCCAGTACTTAACCGTACTGACCCACGAATCCTTTTCGTGGCTGCATATTCCACATTGCAGTCAGCAGGTTTGAAGTATGACGACGTTAGCTTGGGAATCCCTCCGGCTTGGCCTGGGCAGGGATTTGGACGCCATCGGTTATCTTCAGGACTCTTAGTCCAATTTGTATCTTGTCCGTAGTCGGACACTATGTTGTTTCTTCCGCTGTTATTTGGATCTTGTATTGTATCAGTTGTATCCTTGGCTCGTTTGAGTCTTCTTGTATATATCTTTTCTGTTGTTGTTGCGGAATATTCGTGAACTGTTGTAATGTTATCACAAGTGGCAACCTGGAATCGGTTATTATGTGGATTTTGGCGGGAATGCTGAAATCTGCATAGTGCCCGATCTCGGGGCGTCACAAATGGTATCAGAGCATGGTTTCCGATTCCCGATGTTGTCTCGATACGAATGGTTATCGAAGCAACGGGTCCGCAAAGCCTGTAGGATAACCTCGCTAATGGTCGTTGTTTTTAGAGTGTCAAAACTATTTGTGCAAAACCTGTTTTGGAAACATCTCAATAGGATTCTTGTTTTCTCCTTATCTCTATTCTATTTCCCCTCCCATCTTATTTGTTTTGGAGTCTCTTCCCTTAGCTATCTTTCAAATTTTAGGATCCTACGTGGGTGGACGTTTTCTGAGCCTTTAACCTAATAGGTTCGTTCATCGGAAGATTCCTGGTGGAAGAACATCGTCATCAACCCGAGCAAGATTCTCTTGTTAGTGGTGTCGAGAAACTTTTGTTAGTGGTGTCGAGAAGAAGAGATCCACCCACTGACCCAGGAAATCAACCGCAGCACGAAGACTCCGTAGTTGACACCTCTCTTCCCCTTGCCTTGGGTGGATTGCGAGGGCGCAATCCCTTGTTAGTGGTGTCGTCTGTAACGTCCGGGGATTTTTCCCCAATTAGTTTTGTTTGCTTTTCTTTTGTGCATCATGGTTCATGCATCATATCACATGGCATCGATAAAACTATTTTCTACAATATTCTAATTGGTTAACATCTCTTTTCTAAATCCCTAAATCACTTCTCTTATTACCTGAAAAATGAATAAACAAAAAAAAAGGTTGTGTTGGGTGGCAGGCTAGCCTAACCAGACCAGCCCACCACCAAACCCTAGCCCACAGAACCCACAACGCACACACGCACGTAACACACGCACACAACACCACACAGAACACACGCGCGCACGCAACACCCAGGCCACGCACGCACACACACGGAACCACACACACGCAACGCACACCAAACACACGCACACACCGCACGGAAGAGGATCGATCGATCCCCAACCTCCAGCGCCTCCCTGCTCCTCTCGCTCGTCCCCCTCCTCGTTTCTGTATCGATTGGAGGCGCCGCCGCCAGGAGCTCGAGCTCCCCTCCCCTTCCCTCTCGTGGTGCGCTGCCGGCCGCCCCCTCTCACCTTGCCTCCGTTCCGGCCGACGGCAGCTGGCGCCGCCGCTGCTCCCCTTCTCCTGCGCGGACGGCCGCGACCCCGAGCTCCCCGGCCTCTGCTCCATCTCGCGTCGGCGACCAGCGGCCGCCATAGATCCCGACGACCGCCAGGGTGCCGCTCCATCTCCGTCCCGGTGCGCCTCCTCACAGCGAGCTGCCCATCCGTTGCTCCCACCGCTGCCATGGACGGCGACCTCTTGCTCGAGCTCCTCACCAGCGCGTTCATGGCCGCCCCAACTTGTTCTCTACTCGACGGTCGTGCTCCTGCTCCGACCTCCTGGTAACGCCCTCAAGTGCCTCGATTCGACCCGGGTGTTTCTCCTCCAACCGACGCCCGCCATGTGTTTGTTGAAATCCCCGCAAGAATCACGATGCCCTCCGACCGTGACCGTTGTTTTGGGACGGTGTGGTGTCGTGATGGGAAATTGCTCTGGCTGCCTCTCTCGTCCGTGACGTGAGCACCTCGACCGCCGACAAAATCTCCTTTCTGTGGATGAGTACCCCGACTGTGCCAAGGTCGACCCCGACCCGTGCCTCGTCGACAAGATCCTACCATGTCCGCTTTGCGTTGGCCGCCTTCGTGCGCGTCCATGATTTTCTCATCGACCGGAGATGCGGCACGATCACCTCCGACCCCGAAGACGATGCGGTAGCGGCTCGCTCACGACTACTACGACTACATCGACTCCGGACGTTGAACGACTACTTCGACGACGATGACCGTGTGGTTTGAGAACGACTACTTCCCCTACTTCCTCGACGTCGACTACTTCCTCTACGGACGCCTACTTTCTCCACGTTCCGAAGTTTCCGTCGTTGACCCCGGCGATCCTCTCTCCAACGTGCGAACCCAAACCCTATACCCTATACGCCTTTTTTTTCTAAATGTCATCTATATCGTGCATATTAAACCATTCATGTGTTGCATTGCATTTTGTGGGTGCGGGTAATAGTAATATCATCAAATAATTAAATATGGAATGAGTTGGGATAATTAAATATTGCTCTGGTTCCATTTAAAATTGCATAGCTCATCTTTATATTATCTCGCCATGTTAAACAACATTTAATCTTGATGGGTAAATAAATAACGTGAACCTCCTAAATTAGATGTTGGGCTTCCGGCTCAATTTAAATTGATTTAATTGCATAAATCATAACTAATTCATTTTAACTCCAAATTTGAAAAGTAAAATATGTTTTCCAATCAAAATTCTCTGAACTTTGCAAATATCAAATTTGTTTTCTATTTTGAATAAATTAAATTGCTGAAAACAACTGTTTCTTAATTTATGCATTTAAAATTGTTAATTTAATAACTTGCTCATCTAAAATCCAAATTCAACAAATGAAAAATGTATTCCATCTAAAATTTTGTTTTCTTTCCAAATATAAATTTTGTTATCTATTTTGAACAATTAGAATGGGTGAAAACAACAAATTCTTGTGTAAATCATTTAAGAAGCCAAATTTCATAACTTAACAAATAAAATTCCAAACTTGGTAAACAACATTTCAAATTGAAGCTACTGTTGTTTTCTCTTTGTTTTCCTCATCCATGCATCATTCTAATCAACTTTCACATGATGGTTATTTGTAAATAATTTAATTCAACATTAATTCATGGGCTTTTCCATATGCAATCCAAATTGCATTTAGGCCCATTTAAATATGTTTACCATGTCAACTGGTTTACTTTGATGCATCAATTAATTGTCATGCATCCATATCTTGATCATGCTGGATCTTTTGCCGTAGAAGTAATTGTTGCATCCGGTGTTTGTTCTAGTTCGTTGCTTCTTCGCGGATAGGACGTTGAGATGATGTGAGCAACGACAAGTTCTTTGGATGTACCTCTACTTGCTGGATCTCAGGCATGTATACTCACTTGCTGCCAAATGGCTGCCTTTCATCACTTGTTACCGATTCTTTCCGTTGTTCTTATTCTAGCCTTTTGATTCGATGCTTGTGTCTCGATCCTATCATATGTTTACCTTGCAGCCATGATATAGCCTTCCCTTCCACTTCCTATTACCTGTTGTTTGTTTACCCTGTTGGCCTTGTGTCGTAGTTGCATGCTTAGTGTTGTTTGCGCTCAAGTCTTGTTGTCCGTCTTATCACCTGTTTAGTTGACAGTTGGGTTTCAATTCAATCAACAACATGTTAATGTTTTGGGTAATAATAATTTGATGATAAGGCACCGGCAGGAGGCCCGGCGTGGTTTTCAGGCCTGCTAGTGTCGGTCCTAATTAGGAAAAGGGTCTTGTCCATTGATCCATGATAAGCGCACTAACCGCATGTGGGAAGCGAGTATGGGCGCCCCCCGCAATTCTGATTCGATTCGCATCTCGTCCAAATCGCCTCATTTAGTTCGGGTTTTCCATTTGTCGTATGCATATGCAGGTGCGAACCCTTGGCGCCAGGGTGGAACTTTTGTAGTCGGCATTTAGGGAGACACGTTCTTAGAGTGCTATGAGGGTCCCCTTTTCTTCGTGGGGCTTGATTAGCCGTGCGCTCAATTGCACGGGGTTCTTTGGGCTTGATGCGAAGAAGAGTTGGGTTGTGTTAGTACCTCGCTTGGTGGGTTGATCCCCCGTCTGGCGGGTTATTCTTACGTGTACGGCCAAACTGGTGCATCCCTGCAGGGTTAAATCTTCTCGAGAAGCCGTGTTGTCCGCGGTTATGGATGACTTGGTGAAAGGGCTGGCTAACAAGTACTCAGACAACCTACACTTAACGATAATAACTTGACTAGTAATATAGATTACCTATACCATAAAAATGAATGTCACCCTAATCAACAGTGTGAGTTTCCTTGGGTTGCTTCCTTAGTAGGGGGTAACATTGGATGGGTATTGTTTGGTGAGTAGTTGTAGTTGGTTCTGATACGCTATCTTATCCCCTTTCTTTTAGCCGGATGTTGTAGCAAGTCTCTGTAGTTAGTTAGTGCAGCCCGCTGCCGCTTCTTTGCAATATTCCCTTCCTTCCGTTGTACCCAAAGTATTTGTATCTTGTGATGATTGGTTACGCTGGTATCTTGTGAGTATGGTTTATCCACTTGCCAGTACTTAACCGTACTGACCCACGAATCCTTTTCGTGGCTGCATTGTAACATCCCAAGTCTGAAAAATAGCCATTAGAATGTTTGCTCTCTGTTATTTTATGTTTTGCATCATGGCATCATGTTGATTGCATTTGTTTTGTTTGTTTTCCTCTGTTTTCAGTTGTTTTCCTTTGTTTTCTATTTGAATTCCAAACCAAAATTCAAACCCTTTTTTTCATCCTTGTGATGTTACAATTTCCAAAATGTTATTTCAAATAAAAACAACCAAATTGTTTTCTTTTCTTCCATAATGTTCATCTATGAAATTGTTGGTTTTATTCAATCAATTAAATCCCAAATCACTTTCAATTTCAAATCAATGCATCAAGCAGAACCAATTTGAACTTATGAATTTAATCAACTAATTTATTCAAATTGAATCATAGGGGTCACCCTAATAAAAACATGGTTTTCATCAATAATTATTTAATTATCAAATTACCCAAATTCAAACCAATTCTCAAATCAATACCTTTTGAAACCTTAAGTTCACCACCCTATTTGTAATCTTTAATCACCTTAAATCTTAGGGGTAAACCCTATAAAAAATGTTTGTTTTCAATAAGGTTTAATTCATATTAAAAATCCTTTCAAATATTGGTTTAATTAACAAACAACAATTAAATTTGTAAACCTTGGAAAACAAAAGCTAGTTTTGGGTTGCTAATTGAAAACAGAACTAACCATATTCTTTTACCAAAACTTTTATTTAACTTGGAAACTCTCCTTTTTCTCCCATTTGGTTTTCAGCAAAAAATAAAATAAATAAAACAGAATAAATAATAAAAGGAGAGGAGAGGCAGCAGCAGCCCCAACAGCCCAGCCCGTTACCACCTTGGCCCATACCCCCTCCCTTTTCTTCTAGCTCTGTACGGCAGAGAATCCACTGCATCCACGTCGACTGCTTCAGAGGAGGAACGGCCGAGCAGCTCTCCCCTCCCCCTTATATCCATGCCCTAGGGCTCCTTGCTAGCCCTAGGTCCTCCACCTCCTTCTCCATCACGCAGCGCCGCCGATTTCCTTCCTCTCCCTCTGCTCTGATCCTCCCTCTGCTCTGAACCGAAATCCATCACAGCCACCGTACTGAACATCACCTCACCACCGTAACCCTCACCGCCGGTAGCCCTTGTTCACCTCGAGGGGCACCCGGGGGCGGGAATGGAGCCGGTGTGCTTCCCTCCGTCTCCCCGTCCCCTCGCCCACCGCCAGGAGGGCTCGTAGTGGCCGCGCCGTCGCCGCCAAGATGCCGCCGCCTTCCTGCTGTCCGCCCTCGCCTGCTGCTGTATCTGCATCGACGGATCGAAGGTGAGCGCCCACCTCCTCTTCCCCCATCTCGCCTCCTTTCCCTCTCCTTGGCCGCAACCCCTCGGCCCTCCGGCGAGCCGGCCACCGCGGCCATCAACCGCCTCCCTACTGCCTCCGATCGCTGCTGATGTTTCCCTGACGAGATGCAGTACGTAGCAATCGGGTTCAGTTAGTTACAGGAAAAAAATACCCGAAACAGCACCTCATACCCCCCCCGAGTCCCTTCCTTTCACAAGCCACAGCACAGCCCCACTGGTTTGGTTCCCCAGCGCAATGCCAGAGGGGGTGGGTTCGAATCCCACCTCCCACCAATAAATATTTTATTTTTCTTTGCAATGTTTTGGTACAGAAATTTACCAGAAATCACCAATAGGCCCCTGGCACTTAAAATCTAGCCCTGGAAAATATTTCCTAAGTCCCTAGATCATAAAAAATGGCAGATTTGCACTATTTCTTGTAAATGGCATAATAAATTCATTTTAACTCCAATTCCAACATTTTTTATATGTTTTCAATACCAAATTAAATGTTCTTTTCAAATATAAAATTTGTTTACTGTTTTGAATATTTTAAATTGGTGCAAAATTTGAAAACTTGTCAAATTCACTTAAATTTGCAAAATTCATAACTTGCTCATAAAAATTCCAAATTTCACAAACCAAATATGTTTTCCAATCAATTTTTCATGTACTTTCCAAATATAAATTTTGTTTGCTGTTTTGAATAATTTAAATTGCTGAAAACAACTGTTTCCTATTTATTGCATTTAAAATTGCCAAAATAATAACTTGCTCATTTTAAATCCAATTTCCACAAATGAAATATGTTTTCCATGAAAAATTAAACCATCTTTCCAAATATAAAATTTGTTTCATGTTTTGAATAATTAAAATTGGTTAAATAATTTAATCCTTGTTTAATTCATTTAAAATTGTTAATTTCATAACTTGATCAAATCAAATTCTTTTGGGACATATAAAATATGTTTCCAACCACAAAAGTATAAACTTTGCAAATATGAATCTCACCTAATGTTTTGAACAAATAAAAATTCAAATAAGTTCATGTTTGAATTAAATTCATTTAATTCTTGTTTAACTTGTTTAATTCATAAATAATTTATTTGAAATCCTTTTTCAACAAGTGAAACATGTATTCCAACTAAAATCTTGTTTTATTTTCAAATATAAACTTTGTTACTTGTTTTGAACACTTTAACTTGTTGAAAACAACAATTACTTGGGTGACATGTTTTAAGTAACCAAACTTTCCAAACTTAAACAATGCTTTCCAAAACTTGTTCCAATCCTTTTTCACTTGCATCTATCATTGTTATTTGTTGTTATTTTGCTGTTTTCCTCATGCATGCATCATGTTTAACCACTTACACTTGTTAATCAAATGTAGATCATTGCTTCCACCTTAACCACTTGCATCCATATGCAATTCACATTGCATATGGGTCCAATTAAATTGTGTTATATTGTCAAGTAGTTTATTCTGATGCATCTATTAACATGACATGCATCATCCCATGTTTGTGCACCTATGCCATGATATTGATTGTTTATCTTTCTGCATTGTCTGTTTGCTTCTTCCCGGATATACGACGACGTTGAGACCGACGATACTTACGACATCCCTTCTAAGGATTTAGCTCAGTACCAGGCTACTGGGTTTGCAGGCAAGTTATCACTCACATGAACCACTGTGTTCCTTTCAACATTGATTACCGATACTTTCCGTTGTTCTTTTCTGCTAGCCTTAGTAGTAGTTATTCTGTTACGAACCCATCACATGAATCCCTTAACCTTGATATTGCCTCACCTCCATACCTACAGCCATTGCTTGTGCCTGTTCTTACCTAGCATGCTTAGGTTGCTTTTGCTCGAGTCTGTTACCCGTTACTTTCTGTTACTATCTCTATTATGTTCTGGGGGCTCGATGTTTAATCAATCAATCATGCTAATGTTACTATTAATAATAAATTTGATGATAAGGCACCGGCAGGAGGCCCATGAGAGGTTTTGAAGCCTGCTAGTGTCGACCCTAATAGGAAAAGGGTCTTGTCTACTGATCCATGATGAGCGCACTACCCGCATTTGGGAAGCGAGTATGGGCGCCCCCCTCAACTTGACCTGATTCGCATCTCGTCCAAATCGCCTCATTTAGTTCGTGTGTTCTATTTGCCGCATGCATGTTTTTGCGAGCCCAGGCCAGGGTGGAACTTTTGTAGTCGGCATATAGGGGGACACGTTCTTAGAGTGCTATGAGGGTCCATTTTCTTCTGGGCTCGATTAGCCGTGCGCCCAAGGTGCTTTGGGCTTGATGCGAGGAATGGTTGGTTGTGTAGAGTACCCCGCTTGGTGGGTTTGATTCCCATCTGGCGGGTTATTCTTGAGTGTACGGCCAAATTGGTGCAACCCTGCAGGGATAATCTTCTCGAGAAGCCGTGTTTTCCGCGGTTATGGATTACTTGGTGAAAGTACTGGCTAACAAGTACTCAGGACAACTTAAACATAATGATCAAACATGTTACACCCCATGATTAATAACTTGACTAGTAATAGGCTTATTGACACAATAATTTGAACCATCATTATTACAACTGTGTGAGTTATCCTCGGATTGCTTCTTTGGATAAGGGGCGAGATCCAGGATGGGTTTGTTTGAAGTTATCTTTCAGTTGGTTACAATCCTCGATCTTATCTCCTTCTGATAGCCGGAAGTGGTAGAATCTCTGTAGTTGGTTAGCGCAGCCAGTTGCAGCATCTTTTATATCCCCTTTCTTCCGTTGAACCCAAGGCATCTGTGCTTGGTGTTGACGGGTTACACTTTGGTGAACTGTGAGTCTTGCTTGCCAGTACGTTTATGTACTGACCCCTTTGGGGCTGTGGTTTCCGCAGACCTACGTTTCCGAAGATCTACATGGTGGCTACTACGTGGAGTATGACGAGACTGCTGACGAGTAGATAGCGGACCCGGGCAGGATCCGAGACTTCGTGGATGGGCTCCGTCTGTTTGTTTCCGGCCTCTTAGGCCTATTTGGTTCTTGTCTGTACTCAGACATGTTGAATGCTTCCGCTGTATTGTAATGATGTATTGTTGGGGCATGTGCCCTCTGAATGATTGTATTTGCTATCTCGGCTCTAATGAGAGCCATTTGCAATTTATTTCAATATTTTGTGTCGTAGAGATCTGTTGTGATATCAGTTGTTCAACGCCGTTGACGTACCATGTGTGTATGGTTTGAAGTACGTCGACGGAAGTGCCTTTGATCTCTAGTGGATAGTTTACATCGACGATGGAATAGCAGGGCTTGTGTTGTCGCGCATAAGCGCAGGCCTACCAGGAAGCTGGGACGTGGGAGCAGTTATGCCCCATAATCCAAGCATCTGCTATCCAGTTCGTACGGTGAGTATCCCCTAGAAATCAGGGTGCGACAAATGGTATCAGAGCCAGTCTGCCTGTAGGATCCCTTTTTACTGGTCGCAGTTGAGTCTAGAAACTATTTTGT
The DNA here is from genome assembly GCA_028641055.1 of Alopecurus myosuroides. Taxonomy (NCBI): domain Eukaryota; kingdom Viridiplantae; phylum Streptophyta; class Magnoliopsida; order Poales; family Poaceae; genus Alopecurus; species Alopecurus myosuroides. The sequence continues at coordinate 513,800,782 of CM054057.1, forward strand.
AGCTATATAGGAAAAATGAAACGTGAGAGTAGGAATTCTGTTCTTTTTCTTCTTTCCCCACCCTCCCTCCCTTTTCTGGTAAGGAAGTGCAACGTTGATTTCTCCCTTCTCATCTAAAATTTCAAGTTAGGATTTCACGTGTTTTGGGTTCTCCGTAGTACCTCAGGAGTTTTGTTCTCGTTTTCCCCGGTGTTGTTCGTTATACTGTTCTTTTAAAGAACCTTTCGTCCGTTGAAATCTTGTTGTTGTTTTCCACTTCATTTCTCCTACCGGCGTCAAATTAACTTCCCAAATATCAAATCTATCTGTCCAGAGAGGTTCTTGTTGTTGTTGTTGTTGTTTTCATTCCTCAAGCACCACATTCCAAATAGTCTATTCTCCAAATGAACCAAATTCTATCCAGCTATACACCTTCCATACAAAAACTCTCCCTTTACTTGAAAATGTTCCGGTGGTTTGCAAATTCCCTGACGTCTATCCAATGTGCACGATGTGTTTCACGTGACACAACTCAAGAAGATCTTCCCAAGAAGTTACCGGACCTTTTCTTTTCTCCGTAGGAATCTCGGGGCGCGATTCCTTCAAGGGGGGGCGTTTTGTAACATCCCAAGTCTGAAAAATAGCCATTAGAATGTTTGCTCTCTGTTATTTTATGTTTTGCATCATGGCATCATGTTGATTGCATTTGTTTTGTTTGTTTTCCTCTGTTTTCAGTTGTTTTCCTTTGTTTTCTATTTGAATTCCAAACCAAAATTCAAACCCTTTTTTTCATCCTTGTGATGTTACAATTTCCAAAATGTTATTTCAAATAAAAACAACCAAATTGTTTTCTTTTCTTCCATAATGTTCATCTATGAAATTGTTGGTTTTATTCAATCAATTAAATCCCAAATCACTTTCAATTTCAAATCAATGCATCAAGCAGAACCAATTTGAACTTATGAATTTAATCAACTAATTTATTCAAATTGAATCATAGGGGTCACCCTAATAAAAACATGGTTTTCATCAATAATTATTTAATTATCAAATTACCCAAATTCAAACCAATTCTCAAATCAATACCTTTTGAAACCTTAAGTTCACCACCCTATTTGTAATCTTTAATCACCTTAAATCTTAGGGGTAAACCCTATAAAAAATGTTTGTTTTCAATAAGGTTTAATTCATATTAAAAATCCTTTCAAATATTGGTTTAATTAACAAACAACAATTAAATTTGTAAACCTTGGAAAACAAAAGCTAGTTTTGGGTTGCTAATTGAAAACAGAGCTAACCATATTCTTTTACCAAAACTTTTATTTAACTTGGAAACTCTCCTTTTTCTCCCATTTGGTTTTCAGCAAAAAATAAAATAAATAAAACAGAATAAATAATAAAAGGAGAGGAGAGGCAGCAGCAGCCCCAACAGCCCAGCCCGTTACCACCTTGGCCCATACCCCCTCCCTTTTCTTCTAGCTCTGTACGGCAGAGAATCCACTGCATCCACGTCGACTGCTTCAGAGGAGGAACGGCCGAGCAGCTCTCCCCTCCCCCTTATATCCATGCCCTAGGGCTCCTTGCTAGCCCTAGGTCCTCCACCTCCTTCTCCATCACGCAGCGCCGCCGATTTCCTTCCTCTCCCTCTGCTCTGATCCTCCCTCTGCTCTGAACCGAAATCCATCACAGCCACCGTACTGAACATCACCTCACCACCGTAACCCTCACCGCCGGTAGCCCTTGTTCACCTCGAGGGGCACCCGGGGGCGGGAATGGAGCCGGTGTGCTTCCCTCCGTCTCCCCGTCCCCTCGCCCACCGCCAGGAGGGCTCGTAGTGGCCGCGCCGTCGCCGCCAAGATGCCGCCGCCTTCCTGCTGTCCGCCCTCGCCTGCTGCTGTATCTGCATCGACGGATCGAAGGTGAGCGCCCACCTCCTCTTCCCCCATCTCGCCTCCTTTCCCTCTCCTTGGCCGCAACCCCTCGGCCCTCCGGCGAGCCGGCCACCGCGGCCATCAACCGCCTCCCTACTGCCTCCGATCGCTGCTGATGTTTCCCTGACGAGATGCAGTACGTAGCAATCGGGTTCAGTTAGTTACAGGAAAAAAATACCCGAAACAGCACCTCATACCCCCCCCGAGTCCCTTCCTTTCACAAGCCACAGCACAGCCCCACTGGTTTGGTTCCCCAGCGCAATGCCAGAGGGGGTGGGTTCGAATCCCACCTCCCACCAATAAATATTTTATTTTTCTTTGCAATGTTTTGGTACAGAAATTTACCAGAAATCACCAATAGGCCCCTGGCACTTAAAATCTAGCCCTGGAAAATATTTCCTAAGTCCCTAGATCATAAAAAATGGCAGATTTGCACTATTTCTTGTAAATGGCATAATAAATTCATTTTAACTCCAATTCCAACATTTTTTATATGTTTTCAATACCAAATTAAATGTTCTTTTCAAATATAAAATTTGTTTACTGTTTTGAATATTTTAAATTGGTGCAAAATTTGAAAACTTGTCAAATTCACTTAAATCTGCAAAATTCATAACTTGCTCATAAAAATTCCAAATTTCACAAACCAAATATGTTTTCCAATCAATTTTTCATGTACTTTCCAAATATAAATTTTGTTTGCTGTTTTGAATAACTTAAATTGCTGAAAACAACTGTTTCCTATTTATTGCATTTAAAATTGCCAAAATAATAACTTGCTCATTTTAAATCCAATTTCCACAAATGAAATATGTTTTCCATGCAAAATTAAACCATCTTTCCAAATATAAAATTTGTTTCATGTTTTGAATAATTAAAATTGGTTAAATAATTTAATCCTTGTTTAATTCATTTAAAATTGTTAATTTCATAACTTGATCAAATCAAATTCTTTTGGGACATATAAAATATGTTTTCCAACCACAAAAGTATAAACTTTGCAAATATGAATCTCACCTAATGTTTTGAACAAATAAAAATTCAAATAAGTTCATGTTTGAATTAAATTCATTTAATTCTTGTTTAACTTGTTTAATTCATAAATAATTTATTTGAAATCCTTTTTCAACAAGTGAAACATGTATTCCAACTAAAATCTTGTTTTCTTTTCAAATATAAACTTTGTTACTTGTTTTGAACACTTTAACTTGTTGAAAACAACAATTACTTGGGTGACATGTTTTAAGTAACCAAACTTTCCAAACTTAAACAATGCTTTCCAAAACCTGTTCCAATCCTTTTTCACTTGCATCTATCATTGTTATTTGTTGTTATTTTGCTGTTTTCCTCATGCATGCATCATGTTTAACCACTTACACTTGTTAATCAAATGTAGATCATTGCTTCCACCTTAACCACTTGCATCCATATGCAATTCACATTGCATATGGGTCCAATTAAATTGTGTTATATTGTCAAGTAGTTTATTCTGATGCATCTATTAACATGACATGCATCATCCCATGTTTGTGCACCTATGCCATGATATTGATTGTTTATCTTTCTGCATTGTCTGTTTGCTTCTTCCCGGATATACGACGACGTTGAGACCGACGATACTTACGACATCCCTTCTAAGGATTTAGCTCAGTACCAGGCTACTGGGTTTGCAGGCAAGTTATCACTCACATGAACCACTGTGTTCCTTTCAACATTGATTACCGATACTTTCCGTTGTTCTTTTCTGCTAGCCTTAGTAGTAGTTATTCTGTTACGAACCCATCACATGAATCCCTTAACCTTGATATTGCCTCACCTCCATACCTACAGCCATTGCTTGTGCCTGTTCTTACCTAGCATGCTTAGGTTGCTTTTGCTCGAGTCTGTTACCCGTTACTTTCTGTTACTATCTCTATTATGTTCTGGGGGCTCGATGTTTAATCAATCAATCATGCTAATGTTACTATTAATAATAAATTTGATGATAAGGCACCGGCAGGAGGCCCATGAGAGGTTTTGAAGCCTGCTAGTGTCGACCCTAATAGGAAAAGGGTCTTGTCTACTGATCCATGATGAGCGCACTACCCGCATTTGGGAAGCGAGTATGGGCGCCCCCCTCAACTTGACCTGATTCGCATCTCGTCCAAATCGCCTCATTTAGTTCGTGTGTTCTATTTGCCGCATGCATGTTTTTGCGAGCCCAGGCCAGGGTGGAACTTTTGTAGTCGGCATATAGGGGGACACGTTCTTAGAGTGCTATGAGGGTCCATTTTCTTCTGGGCTCGATTAGCCGTGCGCCCAAGGTGCTTTGGGCTTGATGCGAGGAATGGTTGGTTGTGTAGAGTACCCCGCTTGGTGGGTTTGATTCCCATCTGGCGGGTTATTCTTGAGTGTACGGCCAAATTGGTGCAACCCTGCAGGGATAATCTTCTCGAGAAGCCGTGTTTTCCGCGGTTATGGATTACTTGGTGAAAGTACTGGCTAACAAGTACTCAGGACAACTTAAACATAATGATCAAACATGTTACACCCCATGATTAATAACTTGACTAGTAATAGGCTTATTGACACAATAATTTGAACCATCATTATTACAACTGTGTGAGTTATCCTCGGATTGCTTCTTTGGATAAGGGGCGAGATCCAGGATGGGTTTGTTTGAAGTTATCTTTCAGTTGGTTACAATCCTCGATCTTATCTCCTTCTGATAGCCGGAAGTGGTAGAATCTCTGTAGTTGGTTAGCGCAGCCAGTTGCAGCATCTTTTATATCCCCTTTCTTCCGTTGAACCCAAGGCATCTGTGCTTGGTGTTGACGGGTTACACTTTGGTGAACTGTGAGTCTTGCTTGCCAGTACGTTTATGTACTGACCCCTTTGGGGCTGTGGTTTCCGCAGACCTACGTTTCCGAAGATCTACATGGTGGCTACTACGTGGAGTATGACGAGACTGCTGACGAGTAGATAGCGGACCCGGGCAGGATCCGAGACTTCGTGGATGGGCTCCGTCTGTTTGTTTCCGGCCTCTTAGGCCTATTTGGTTCTTGTCTGTACTCAGACATGTTGAATGCTTCCGCTGTATTGTAATGATGTATTGTTGGGGCATGTGCCCTCTGAATGATTGTATTTGCTATCTCGGCTCTAATGAGAGCCATTTGCAATTTATTTCAATCTTTTGTGTCGTAGAGATCTGTTGTGATATCAGTTGTTCAACGCCGTTGACGTACCATGTGTGTATGGTTTGAAGTACGTCGACGGAAGTGCCTTTGATCTCTAGTGGATAGTTTACATCGACGATGGAATAGCAGGGCTTGTGTTGTCGCGCATAAGCGCAGGCCTACCAGGAAGCTGGGACGTGGGAGCAGTTATGCCCCATAATCCAAGCATCTGCTATCCAGTTCGTACGGTGAGTATCCCCTAGAAATCAGGGTGCGACATGCATATTCCACATTGCAGTCAGCAGGTTTGAAGTCTGACGACGTTAGCTTGGGAATCCCTCCGGCTTGGCCTGGGAAGGGATTTGGACGCTGTCGAATCCCTGACTCAACAAATCCCTTCGGTGAACCTATCGGGTTTCGATTAAGAGAACCCATGAGCGCTGGTGGAATCGTCGGTTAGACAGGGGGCGAGATTTACCCAGGTTCGGGGCCCTCGTAGAGGTAAAACCCTTACTCCTGCCTCTTGCCGATCTGTATTGAAGATTAGATCGGTTACAATGGTGTGCTCGAATCGAGAGTAGGTCTCGAGTTCAAGACTTTTGGGTCGTGCGGTAATTGCTTGGTCCTCTACTAGGGGGCTCTCCTGGCCTTATATAGATGGCCAGGTCTCGAGTTCTACCCGGAGAGGACTCGAATTCTAGCTAGGTCGGTTACAAGTTTCCTAGCTTAACCCGCAAGTTAGAGCGGGTGGACTTCACGTGGGCCTTCTGGAGTACTCCAAGGTCGCCTCTTCTTGGGCTTTGGCCTTGGGCCTGAGAGAGGGTGTCCTTACCCGCAGGGTCCAGGATCCATATCTTCGTCAGTAGCCCCCGAGCGTTTGCTCGATTGGGATTTTTCCAGTCGAGTAGACGGTCAAACCTTTCTTGATCTTTTTTGGAGGACCAGCTCGACAGTTATTGTTTTAAAGGGTGTGTTCCCTGTACCATAAGTCATCATGCTCGAGTATCGAGCAACACAAGTGCCTGTTTTTACGGCTTTTTTTCACAGAAGGATGTGGCACAGTAGCTTGGCTCTCCCGAGAGATCAGGGCCAATTAATTGCGACTAGGGCAAAAACATTCCTGGCCTACACAGATTCGAGACCTCCGACTCGAACCCGATGAGGTGATTGTTGCGACTGGGCCGTTGTGGACTTATCAAGTCGAACTTAACCTATGGGGGTACCCGGCGCGTCCGCTAGGATTTTTCTTCGTGTTGTTGACACGGAATTATACCGGAGGAAGCAGCTTTCGAGTGCGATTCCAGGCCCAAAAGAGAGATCTTTTTGGGTCTTACCTTCATATTCGAAGAATATGGCATCCGGATGTGCCTAGTCGGCTGAACAATCCAGGTTCTTATGATGTAAAATTATCATGTGTAAGAGAGGTAGGTTCTTCCTACCCGATCGATTTGTTTGAGTTCCACACGAAAGAAGTTTCGTGCTGGAAGAAAAGTTATGTCCATATGAAAGAGTTTTCATGTTTGGAATGCTGTGCCAATACGAAAGAGTTTTCGTGTATAGGGTATTTTTCTCTCGTTCGAAGAGGTTTTGCTTCATGAGTTGTTCATAAAAAAGTTGCTTTCATCCGAAGGAATTGTTGTTCGTACGAAGATATTTTCGCGTTTGAACTTCCAATCGAAAGATCTTGATTTTGAATGATGTATGCCATGACGTCATGGCGCACTCCTCTTCTCCCGATGGAACGTGACAGAGTGGTAGCAGATGGTGGCCCACCTGGTCAGCTTTTTGACCGGGAAACGAGACGTCGTTCCCGGTTTTTACGCGAACCGCGCAGTAAATGCGCACGATCTTCTGTTAAGATCGTGGTACGAAACAGCGTTGGCCGCCCCTTCGTTTCATCTTCACACGTGGTGGCTGTGATAAGCGCCACGTAGCGCATCGTACGGCTGAGATCGTCTCGCTCCGTGTATAAGTACGGGTCTTAGCGCTACGGTGAAATTTTCCCAGCTCTTTGCCTTCATCTTCTTCCTTGCGCCCATCTCCTTCTTCCTCGCGCTCGAGCTCGTGCTGCAAGCAATGGCTGGCGCAAAAAGACGTGGTGCTATCACTTCTGCGTCCGGGGAACCCTCTGCGCAACCTACGCCCCGTGCCGGCGACTGGCGCTCCCCCAACACCACCGCGAAGAGCATCAAGGAGATGCAGCGGGAAGGGTTGCTGCCGGCGGAAACGGAGAAGCGGGTTCGCCTCGGAAAGAAGGAAGAGGTACCTAACCCGCAATCGAACGAGCGCGTGGTCTTTGTGGACCACGTGTCTCGAGGTCTTTCCTTTCCTCTCCACCCTTTCTTCCTCGGGTTGCTGTATGTCTATGGCATACAGCTTCACGATCTTCCTCCGAACGCGGTGCAGCACATATCGTGCTTCATCGTGTTCTGCGAGTGCTTTCTCGGCATTCGCCCACACTGGGCGCTCTGGAAGGCGCTTTTCAAAGTCCAGATCTTCCGCGAGAAATCGCGGGTGGAATCTGAGCCCCGCGAACCACTTCGCACGGGCGGCTTCGGGATCCAAGCTCGACAGGAAGGCAGCTACTTCAACATGCACTTCCTCGACTCCGCCCAAGGCTGGCGAAAAAAGTGGTTTTACGTCATCGACAATAGCTCGGGTGGGATCGTAGAGTTCCACCCGTTCGCTGTTCTGACAAGGCGAAAGTCCTGGGGGCACAAGATGTCAGCCGAGGAGAATCAGACCGTTGCGCCCTTACTCACAAAAGTAGCCGCTCTCCGGGATCAGACTGCGGGAGTCGTGCTCAACGGGCTGCATTTGGCGAGCATCTTCTTGAAGCACAGGATCCAACCTCTTCAGCAAAGGCCCTCCGCTATGTGGGAGTATCAAGGCTCAGAAGACCCCAGCCGAGTAAGCCGCGAGGAACTTTCGAATGTGGAATTCGAGAAGAAAATCGCGGGTATCACTCGACTGAAGGTGGGGGAGAAATTCCCCGATTGTTCTTTTGAAGTCTTTGCCGCTTCAAATCCTCCTCCAGCCGCGGTTAGTTTCTTCCTTCTTGTCTTTGAGTTGCTTCCTTTTTTGTTCTGAGTCCTAGTCGACAAGGTTTTTTCTCGTCTTCTCTGTCTTTGTAGAGCCTAGCTATGGCAGACTGCTACCCGCCAGTTACGGGAGAGGAGAATTTAGAGCTACTGGCGAGTCACCAGGATGGTGCGGTTGACACCAGCGTCGCCAACGCTTCTTCGAGTTCTGAGCGTGATTCTTTGGATGACGTTGAAGACTCGAATGGTGGCCCTCTCAAGCGTCGTCGGGTGGATGGTGACGAGGCTACTTCCAAGGACAATTCCTTGGAAGCATCGCCCGGTCAGGCCCCCGTCCTTGTGACTCCACTTCGTTCACTCGCCCCCTCGCCTTCGTTTCCGGTGATGACAACCGCCTTGAACGCGGACTTGCTGGATGACGACGAAGATGACGAGTAGGTCTTTTTCCTTGTTCTTAGTCGAACATTCTTTGCACTTCAATTCTGATGTTTTCTATCTTTTGTTGCAGACTGCAGACTATCAGTCCTCGCAGGTACGCTTCTTGCGTTCCTCCCGAAAAGAGGAACAAGGCAAGGGATGCGGGTGAAACTCCCACTGCGGGCACCGTCCAAAATTCTCCCAGAGCAGCCCCTAAAGCTGCGACTTTGGAACGTGAAGCCCCCAGCTTTGCCGCCAGGACTTCAGCTTCTAAAGAAGTGACGGACAGCTCCGCGGATCCGCTCTCTCGCGCCACCGGCCAGGTAAAATTCATCTTCTGTCTTCAAATTTTTATCGGGTGCACGACAGTGCTCCCGATGGGAGTAGCCCCCGAGGCTGTAGTCGATCGCAAGCGATCGGCTATAGGCTCAAAGTCTGGTTTATTTCTTCTTCATGATTTCACTTTTATCGGGTGCACGGCAGTGCTCCCGATGGGAGTAGCCCCCGAGGCTGTAGTTGATTGTAAATAATCGGGTACAGGCTCCAATTTAATCCTTTTAACTCTTCTATCTTCGTGCTTTTGCAGTCGCTCATTGATTCTCTTGTGGTGATTGGTCGCCGCGTCGTTCTCGCCGAGTCGGATTGCGAGTCACTTCGATCGGACCGTAGCCGACTTCAAACTGAGAACGACCTTCTCAAGGGTAAGTTTTATCATCTCCTTGTCTTCAGTATTCCGTGCATTCTTGATTTTTTATAAGCATCTCTTTGCAGCTCGACTTGAACTCTCGGAGTCCGAAAAGGTCAAACTCTCTGAGCAGGTAACTGCTCGAGAGGCTGACCTGACGGCCATTCGACGAGAGCTGGAGGCTTCCCGCATGCAATCGGAAGATTTTAGTCGACAGCTTGCGGATGCGCGGAAGGCCTTGAAGGAGTTAGAGGAAGCTGGCAGTAAGGCCGATAACGACGTTGTCACGTTCCTCCGTCCTCTCGCTGAGCGTTTCGCGGGTAAGTGTTTTGGACTCTTGCGACTTTGATCCTTCATTTTGCTGAACTTTGCTAAGTATTATTTTCTTCTTTTGTAGGTCTTCTGGATGTCCCTCTAGAGATCCCTGGGCTCCAGCGGGTAGACGTGCTAACCCACACACTTGCCCAGCTTAAGAGGCACGCTGATGGAGTTTTCTCCTTGATTGGGGATGCTACTCAAGTGCTGGTGCAACTGCATGGTCGCCTCATCGCCAACGCCACTCCTGCACCTGCGCTAGATGCTCTGTTGAAGGTCTTCTCAGAAGGCAATCTTCTGGATGCCTTCGCGGTCGCTCAGTCGGAGTCTGGTGCGAAGACCGCGATCCAATTTGCTTTGGCGCACGGAGTCGAAGGTTTGGAGGAGGCCTACTCATCTCTTCCAGTCGACCCCTCCACGGGCAAAAAGGTACGGCTCTCTCGTTTTGGCGAGCAAGCCACCATTCTTGCTCGGAAGCTGTCTGAGATATTTGCTCGGCTGAAAGGAGGGGCGACTGCCACTAGCGGAAGCACCAATGTAGCCTCATAGTTTTTTCTTTTTCTTACTTGAATGTAATGAACCTTGGGATGTATTCCCGTACCTTCGTTGTCTTTAATTGAAGAATTCGTCTTGAAATTAATTCCCCTTGTTTGTGCGTTGTCTCCCGATGGGAGTAGCCCCCGAGCGTTTGTCAGATGTGCGACTAGAAATGACTCGAGTAGGGCATCTTACTTCTTTCCTTGTATTCTTCCAGGCTACTGGGTTTGCCGCGGAAACTTCGGGTGGACGTGGTACTCCAGTAAATCCACTTGTTGCCGCTGTTGGCACTTTTGCGGGCCTTCGTGATAAGGTCCAGGATGGTGAGCGCAAGCTGAAAGCTCTGCGCGGGGTAGACGATGTGGCGAAGTCCAAGAAAAAATTGGCGGCTGAACGTGAACAATTTCTGATGGATGAGTTGGCTTCAGTCGCAAGAGATTTGATATGTAAGTAGTGCAGCCCCCGTGCCTTCTTCTTCCATGTTTTCCTTAGCTGACTAAGTACGTCTGCTCTTCAGTTGTTAAACCGGATGACAGGGAAGAAAAGCAGTGGGTAGAGAACCACATTCATCAAGAGGTGAGCAGCTCAAAACCTCATGCAAACAATTTTTGGTCTGATCGCAGTCGAGGTTTTGTGATGGCCACCTTGAAATTCCGAGTCCTCCAGGCGAGAATTCTCGTGAGTTCTTTTCACAAGGTCTTGGTTGCGATGAACGCTGCATTTTACCCTCTTGAAAGAGGTCCCGAAGACTGGAGCTATCTTCTCAGGTTGTTTGGACGTGAAGGAGAAGTTCGCGCGTGTGTGCGCAATCAAATGACGTGCGGCGCGGTTGTAGCTCTCTCTTTTGTCCGAATATGGCATCCTGAGATAGACGTTAACTATGTAGCTCGGCGCCCAGATTATGCAATCGAGGATATCTCGCCGTACTATGATGCTGTACGTCCTGCAGCGGAGAAAATTATCCGATTGACCTCTGAAGAGGTAGATAGAGTTTTAGCGACTGAGAATGCTCAGCGCTTTGATTGATTGTCGGATGTAAATATCCTGTAATCTGTTTATAGTTTGTAAAAACTGTTGTAAGGTGTACAACCTTGTTTGTATGATGTTTTTCTGTGATGCTTAGTTGTAGGTGTAGCCCCCGTGTGTTTTATGGGGTGTGTACCTGTAACTTTTAGCATGTAAAGAACGAGAAGTTTCGAGTGAATATGATGAAGGAATCATGTCTTTATTGTAATGACTGAGAAGCCATGTATTCGAGCTACAGTAGTGGCTAGTATAGCCTTTTTTTGTTGTGATAACAAGTAAATCTAGGGATAGAATTTGCGGAGGTGTGCGATATTCCAAGGATTGGAATAGATTCCTCCAGTCTCTGGATTCTTTAGCCTGTAGGCTCCACCTGGGATGACTTCGTGTATGATGAAGGGTCCTTCCCAAGGTGGTTCGAGCTTGTGTCCTTCCTTCTGTCTGAGCCGCAGCACCAGGTCCCCAACCGCGAATGCTCTGTGGCGTATGCGGCGACTATGATAGTTGCGCAAGGATTGCTGATATACTGCGGATCTTGCGAGTGCGATGTCACGTATTTCGTCGAGTGCATCCATATCTTCTGCGAGTGCCTTGTTGGAAGTTTCTTCGATGTAGGCTACAACTTGTGGGGCGCTGAATCGGACGTCCTCGGGAAGGACTGCTTCTGCCCCGTATACCATGAAGAATGGCGTGTACTTCGTTGATTGATTAGGAGTTGTGCGGAGGCTCCAGAGTACGGAGGGTAGCTCTTCTGCCCAATGTCCTGCAGCGGGGTGTAGACGATCGAGTAATCTCTTCTTGATGCCAGCCGAAACTAAGCCGTTGGATCTTTCGACTTGTCTGTTCGTTTGCGGGTGAGCAACTGAAGCAAACTTGAAATTGATGCCTTTGTCCTCGCAGAACTGTTGTGTTTCCTTTGCCGTGAAGTTTGTACCATTGTTTGTAATGATGTCATGTGGCACACCAAATCTGCATACAATGGAGTCGAGGAACTTGACGGCGCATTGGGCGCTAGCCGAAGTTACTGGCATAGCCTCGATCCATTTGGTAAACTTGTCGACTGCGACCAGCAAGTGTGTGTATCCACCTGGTGTGGACTTGCGTAGTGGTCCAACCATGTCTAGCCCCCATTGTGCAAAGGGCCAGGCTATTGGTATCATGTGCAATTCCGTAGCAGGTGCGTGTGGTCTTGGTGCGAATCGCTGGCAGGCGTCGCATCGTTCGACCAGGCTTTTTGCGTCGCTGGCTGCTGTTAGCCAGTAAAATCCTGCTCGAAAAGCTTTTCCCATTATTGTTTTCCAGCTAGCATGATGTCCGCAATCTCCTTGGTGTATGTCCTGGAGCAATTCCTTGCCATCTTCGGGTGCGATGCATCGCTGAAGTATTCCCGAGATGCTTTGCTTGTATAATTCTCCATTGACCACTCGAAAGGACTTGCTACGCCTGATTATCTGTCGAGCCTCACGTGGATCGGCCGGGAGCTGTCTATTGAGCAGGTAGTCGAGATATATCTGCGTCCAGACTGGCTCGACCAGAAAGACCTGTCGTGATATATTATGAATAAGCTCGATAAGCGCGACCTGCGGGCTGACCTCTGTTTCTGGCGCTGCTGGTGTTTCTGCAGCTTTCTTCACTTTGACCGATCGCTTGATCATCCGTTCGAAGTATATTCCTGGCGGTATGGGTGTATTCGTGGAACCCATGTTTGCCAGTCTATCTGCTTCTTCGTTGCTAGATCTTGCAATGTGCCTCAGCTCGCACCCTTTAAAGCTTCCTTCGAGCAGATTGTACATGTCACGATATGCGACCATGTTTTCAGCAATGGCGTCACATTCTTTCATTGTCTGCTGCACTATGAGATTGGAATCACCGTAGATCCTTAATCGGGTAGCTCCACAGGCGATTGCCATCTTCATCCCGTGCAACAGGGCTTCATATTTTGCGTCGTTGTTCGATGCTGGATCATCTGGTGGAAAGTCCAGTCGCAGGACGTATTGCAGCTTGTCTCCACGAGGTGAAATAAGAACGATTCCAGCTCCTGCTCCTTCGTTTCTCTTGGATCCATCGAAGTACATTATCCAATTTCTCGTGTACTCTGGTGGCCCGGGCGTTTGTAGCTCTGTCCATTCGCTGAGGAATTCCACGAGTACTTGAGATTTGACTGCGTTGCGTCCTGCATAGGTGATGTCCCAGGCGCCCAACTCGATGCTCCATTTTGCTATTCTCCCGGATGCCATAGGGTTGTTCATGATTGTCCCGAGTGACGCATCATTAACCACTGTGATGGCGTGTTCCTGGAAATAATGTTTGAGCTTTCGGGCCGTGAGAACAACTCCATATGCGAGCTTCTGGTAATGAGGGTATCGTTGCTTGCATGGCGAGAGCACTTCGCTGATGTAATATATTGGTCGTTGGACTCCGTATGCTTTGCCGTCTTCAGGTCGTTCGACTACGATTGCTGTGCTGATGACCTGGTTTGTAGCGGCTAAGTATAGGAAAAGTGGCTCCCTTTCTTACGGTGTTGCAAGGACGCGCCTGCTTTGCAACGATCGCTTCAAGTCTGCGAACGCTTGTTTAGCTTCGGGTGTCCACTCGAATTTGTCCGTCTTCTTCAGTAATTTGTAGAAGGGTAACGCTTGCTCTCCCAATCGTGCGAAGAACCTGCTTAGGGCGGCTAGTCGTCCTGCGAGCTGCTGGACTCCACGTAGATTGGTTGGCTCCTTCATAGTCAGGATGGCTTGTATTTTCTCCGGGTTGGCTTCAATGCCTCTGGCGGATACCAGGTACCCGAGGAGTTTTCCTGCAGGGACGCCGAAAACGCATTTGGTCGGATTGAGCTTGATCCGATATGCATTAAGGGCGTCGAATGTTTCTCTGATGTCCTCGAGGAGTGTGTCCTCTACTCGAGTTTTGATGACAATGTCGTCAACGTACACCTGTACGTTCTTGCCAATGAGATTGGCGAGGCATCTTTGCATGCAGCGCTGATATGTTGCGCCTGCGTTCTTCAGCCCGAAGGGCATTGTCGTGTAGCAGTAGACACCGTGGGGTGTGTTGAATGCCGTCTTCTCTTCGTCTTCCCTTTTCATTCGGATCTGATTATATCCCGAATAGGCGTCCAGGAAGGAGGCGTTGGCAGCCTGCCGTGGAGTCCACGATCTGGTCGATTCGTGGTAGAGGAAAATTGTCCTTGGGGCAGTGCTTATTCAACGACGTGTAGTCGATGCACACCCGAAGGATATCCGTGTTCTTCTTGGGGACCAACACCGGGTTTGCTAACCAGGTGGATATCTTGATCTCCCTAATGAAATTTGCGGCTAGCAATCTGTTTACTTCTTCTCCAAGCGCCTTCTGCTTGGGTTCTGAAAATCGTCGAGTCGTCTGTTTGATGGGTTTGGCGTTAGGAAAGACTTCGAGTGAGTGCTCGGCAAACTCCCTGGGTATTCCTGGCATATCTGAGGGCTGCCAGGCGAAAATCTCCAAGTACTCACGGAGGAGTTTGACGAGCGCGCCTTCCTATGCTGGCGAGAGGGTTGTTGAAACCATCGCTGTCTTCGCACAATCCGTCGGGTGCACTTGATGCTTGCGGGTGTCGCTGTTGGCGCTGAATTCCAGTTCAGGCGCGTTTTTCTTCGAGAGGGGCATAACGGAGTGATCCGTGGTTTTTGCCAGCTCTTGAAGTTCTTCTTGCATCCCGAAAGATTTTGCGATCTCATTAAATTATATGTCGCACTTGTCTGATTTCTGGAAGTCTCCGTCGGTGGTGATCACACCGTATTCGCCAGGTAGCTTGAGTTTCAAGTACGCGTAATGTGGTACGGCCATGAATCTGGCGAACGCTGTTCGACCAAGAATGACGTGGTACTGTGAGGGCCAGTCGACGACTTCGAAGTCCAAGAATTCCCTTCTGTAGTTGCTTGGAGAGCCTAGCACAACTTCTAGGTTGATTGTTTCGAGTGGACGGATTGCCTTGCCCGGGACTATCCCGTGGAAGGATGTTTCTGATTCCGTTAGGCCGTCCAGATTCTTGTTCATTCGACGGAGTGTGTCCGCGTAGATAATGTTGATGCCACTGCCACCGTCCATGAACACGCGGGCCAGGTCATAATTGCCAATTTGAGCTTGGATGACAAGAGCGGCGTGTCCTGGTCGATAGACTCGTGGCGGATGGTCTTTCTTCGAGAACGTGATTGGCTGATCGGCCATTTTCAGGTACTCGGGATTCGTTGGTGGTGTCTGCACTGCCATGCATAATTGCCTTGTGTTAGTCTTTTGAGATCTGCGAGAGGGGCATACCTTCTGTATCATCGCGAGTTGTCCTGCCGGGTTCGGGTATGTATTGGCTCCAGTGTTTTGTGGCGGTGGCGCAGGTAGTGCAGCTAGCGCCATGTTTGGATTTGCTGGTGGAGGTGGTGGTGGTGGCGGCTGGAATTGTTGTCCTCCTCCTGGCAGCGGCGGGTAGTTTTGGGTGGATGCAAATCTTTTCCTGGCGAGTGCATCCGAGATGTCATGAAACTTACGGCAGTCCTTAAGAAGGTGTTTTGCCTTAGTTTTGCCCGTGCGCTTATCTGTAAACAGATGTAGCGAGCAGTATGCATCAAGGTCCTCCTCGGGGGATTTTTCTTCTGCCTTTGGTTTCCACTCGCGGCTTCCACGGCGACCAGAGTCGCGACTTCGCGTGAATTCTGCTGCCACTAATTCCTCCCTATCCTCGTGGTCATAGTATTTCCTTCTTTTTCTTCGCCCATGGCGGTCGTCTTCGTGTGCGGGCGATGACCCTCTTTCGTTGCGCACTGCGTCTTCTCCATTAGCCCATTTTTCGGCTATGATCATTAGCTCCCCGATAGTTTTAGGCGCTGCTTTGCCTAGTTCTTCCCGAAAGGCAGTTCTTCTCGCACCTTTAGCGAAGGCCTCAATCGCCACTTCTTCCGAGATGGTTCCTGCGGTGTTCCTGAGTGTGGTCCACCGCTGGATGTATTCTCGGGTAGACTCGCTGCTTTTCTGTTTACAGGCTCGGAGTTCTTCGATTGTAGCCGGCCTCTTGTACGTCGACTGGAAGTTTTTGCAGAAATCGCGGTGCAAGTCATCCCACGATGCGTAGCAAGATCTTGGTCTCCTCTCCAGCCAACTGCGGGCCGCTCCGACTAAATGCAAATTGAGGTATTGCATAGCCGTGTTCTTGTTCCCACGTTGGTACTTTACTGCCGTGAGGTAGTCGCTTAACCATTGAGAAGGCTCGAGCGAGCCGTCGTACTTTGTCACTTCCGTGCTGAGTTTGAATCGTTTGGGTAGGGGCGCTTCGCGAATACTGCGGGCGAAACAGAGTGCACCGCAAGTTTCGTCATCCGAAGAGCCGGATGATGATCGGTCGCGATATCTCGACGCCCTTGCCCTGTCCACCTTGTTCTGCGCGATGTCGGATCGTGCGTCGCGTCCGGGCTGATCGCGGTCAGCGTCCTTCCGTGGCTCCTTGCTTCGTTTTCGCGAGCGGCTGCTGTGGTGCCGTGAGCTTTTCTCTCTCGGACTGTCGCGCTGCTGCTTCAACTGTCACCGCGGCGGCGGGCTTCTTTTCCTCGACCACGACGTGGCGATTTGTCTTTTCTCGGGGAGGAGCTTCTGTGCCTGCGGGGCGTTTCCTTATCTTTGTCCTTCTCCTGTCGCTCCTTCTCCAATTGTTCTTCAGTCTTCTTGCGATCGTGAGAGGCGAGCCTTGCAGCCGCCAATCCTAGCCCCTTGCGAATTTGCTTGTACTGTTCCGCCCGAGGATCGCTTTCCGTCGGTTGGTTCATCTGCATGTAGCTTGCTGCGGCTAGGACTGCAGCAGCGGGGGTTTGCGGGTAGACGTTGCCGTCGTCGTCGACCCTCATGAAGGAGGATGTGGTCGACCTGCTGGTCCCAGCCATGGATTCGTAGTCCCTGTGCGATGCTGCATGTCCCTTCCTTGCGGGCCGGGTACCGACCGAGGGTGCAAGGGACTGCTTGGCTCGTCGTAGGCTTGATTCGTCCGCCGCTCTTCTGCGACGGGCTAGATCTGCTCGGGAGTCTTTGATGGTCGAGGCCGCTCTCACTAGATGGTAGTGGTAGGCGGTTATATCCTCCTGTGGCGCTCCTGCCGCGGGTGGCTGACTCCTTCGCATGGCTTCTTTGGCTCTGTTCCAGGCCTCCCGCGAGACACCGATTATATTGCGCTCGGTTGCGCTGAATTCGGTTTCCGGGGGCGGTTCCGATCTGGCCATGCAGACTTGGGCCAATCGTGGCCCGTGCGTCCTAGGCGCAGATTGGAAAGCTTCCCGTACCCGAGATGGTTCCTCTGTCGAGAGGGCGTGATAGTCGACTGCGTTGAATCAGATGGACTCGCCACTTTTCTCCATAGGAAAGCGCGAGTTGACGGCTCCAGATTCATTGTCAGATTCATCCGTGAAGTGGAGGATTCCGTCTCGGTTCGTCACGAAGTTAAAGCTCCCGAACGTCAGGGTGACGCTCTTCTCCAGATCCTCGAATACTAGGCGTGATTCCGGCGAGTGAGGTGTGACCACGACAGATCCGATCCGTATAGGATTGCTCGGAGCCGTAGTCGATGGTTTGTAACGGGAGTTGGACGTCGATGAAGCCGAAGATGCCGGTGATCCAGCGCCCGCGTTCCCCACGGTCGGCGCCAATTGTCGAATCCCTGACTCAACAAATCCCTTCGGTGAACCTATCGGGTTTCGATTAAGAGAACCCATGAGCGCTGGTGGAATCGTTGGTTAGACAGGGGGCGAGATTTACCCAGGTTCGGGGCCCTCGTAGAGGTAAAACCCTTACTCCTGCCTCTTGTCGATCTGTATTGAAGATTAGATCGGTTACAATGGTGTGCTCGAATCGAGAGTAGGTCTCGAGTTCAAGGCTTTTGGGTCGTGCGGTAATTGCTTGGTCCTCTACTAGGGGGCTCTCCTGGCCTTATATAGATGGCCAGGTCTCGAGTTCTACCCGGAGAGGACTCGAATTCTAGCTAGGTCGGTTACAAGTTTCTAGCTTAACCCGCAAGTTAGTGCGGGTGGACTTCACGTGGGCCTTCTGGAGTACTCCAAGGTCGCCTCTTCTTGGGCTTTGTCCTTGGGCCTGAGAGGGGGTGTCCTTACCCGTAGGGTCCAGGATCCATATCTTCGTCAGACGCCATCGGTTATCTTCAGGACTCTTAGTCCAATTTGTATCTTGTCCGTAGTCGGACACTATGTTGTTTCTTCCGCTGGTATTTGGATCTTGTATTGTATCAGTTGTATCCTTGGCTCGTTTGAGTCTTCTTGTATATATCTTTTCTGTTGTTGTTGCGGAATATTCATGAACTGTTGTAATGTTATCACAAGTGGCAACCTGGAATCGGTTATTATGTGGATTTTGGCGGGAATGCTGAAATCTGCATAGTGCCCGATCTCGGGGCGTCACATTTCCCCTCCGGCAGGGTGCCGGGGAGAGATCCAGAACCCTCCGATCTCGGGATGACGATGACGACGACCTCGGGTGTTTCTCAGGTAAAAGTGGGATCCCCTAGGGTTTTTGTCTCGAGGGGATTATATAGGCGAAAGGGAAAAGGCGGTGGAGCCCTGGGTGCCCCATACCACCCCCCTCCCCCGGCACGGCCAAGAGGGGCGCCGCCCTATGGTGTGGGTCCCCTGAGGCCCCCTCCGGGTCTCTTCAGGACTCCGTGGAACCTTCGGGAATTCTAAGACTTCCGGGCTTCGAATTTTCCAATTCCGAGAATATTTCCAGAACAAATTTTCTGAAACTAAAAACAACAGAAAACAGGGAACTGGCTCCGTGGCATCTTGTCAATAGGTTAGTCTGGAAAATCGAAAAAATGACATAAAGTGTATAGAAAACATGTGGGAAACAATAAGAAGACAACATGGAACATCAGAAATTAAGAATACGTTTATGACATATCAGCCACCGAGCTCAAGGAGGTCACCTCCACGTCCAGACGGAGGGATGGGGAGGGCATGATCATGTCCATGGCCTCCCCCTTTATCATGATAACTCCCATGGCACATCATGCTACCATGGCTTCGGCGTTGGCTTGGGCGGCCTGGGACTACGAAAAAAGGGCGAAAACACTCCTCCTCTGTCGTCTTGGCTTTTTTCTCACCCGTCGGTCCTGCCTCGTGAGGGACTTCCGCTTGGGCTCCATCTTCAGCTTTGGTTGGGGCTTGGTACTGCGCTTCGTCCTCATCGGATAGAGCTGGGCGGGCAACGGTTGTTGGGGTAAGGGGTGGCAAGGGTTGGGAGCAGCAGGGAGAGTGACAAGGGTTTGAGAATGACACTTGTGTCCCTACCAGCTGGACCAGGGAGGGACATCTGGTGTCCATGGACATAGCCATACCACCCCAAACATCGACCAAACTTGGACCAGTTTGGGGCAAAGTCGGGCTGTCCCCCTCGCCTCCCCCTCTCTCCGTGTGGCGTGAGCCGTTGGGATGGGCTTTATCCCCAAATCGGCCCCGTGGACCAAAATGGAACAAATTGTCCAATTTGGGGGAAGGGAGGGGGCGCTGGGTTTGCCCTTACTTATGGGTCAATTATTATCATGGAAGGACATATATGCATCAAACATATGTGTAGAAAATGTCGGTAAATCCCCATACATACATATATGTAGAAAATGTAGGTAAACCCTAAATGGAGCTAGAGATATTGGTAGCCTATTTCAAGGAAGAATATCAAAAAAAAAAAACTAGGTATAGATAATGTCGAACTTTACCGGTGTACAAAATTTTAATACACAACTTATTTTATTCTAGGTTATACAAAAGAAAAAACTGAAAAATTCAAGATTTAAAAATTTGCATTGTTCGCTGCACCGAGATCACATATTTGTCCTTTTTCTCGGGCTAGAATGCAACAAATATCAGATTGATTATTTGCACCCTAATTGAGTTAATCATTTTTTACATCTAGGATTTTTCCGAATGTTTTGAAATTTTCAAACGCTATTATTTACTCATTTATTATTAAATAAAACAAGATTCCTCGAACGTGCGCTGCAAAATAGGAAATTTTTGTTTTTCTCACACAGATTTTTGCCCTTTTTGCTTTTGCCACTGTAAAATTTGACATTTTACTTTTGCCACGTTCTAGGTAATATATCATTATTTTCCTCGATAACACAAAACAAAATGAAAATTGTGAAATATTGTTTTGCTTTTGCCTTTTTTTGGTTGTTTTGCTTATTCTTTTGCCCGTCAACTCGCATAATGTCGAAAATTTCGAGTACCAAAAACAAAAATGGCAAGAATTAGTGGGGCAAAAATAAAATATTTCCTTATCCAATTTGTAACTATGATGATATATCAATATTTTTTTGTTGGGAAGGATAAATAAGTTGTACAGTAGTTCTTTTTATACATCATCTTGCTCTTGTAGGAATTCGTGTTTCCTTTTATTCAGAAGAAACAGAAAAACAATAATGTATACTACGTGCTTGATGCGGGCATGACAACCACATGAGAGGAGCGGGGCATCTCGGCGAAAGCGATTCGTCGACAGTCATGTCATCATGCACGCGACGAACGCGACCCGGATCTTGTCTTGAATCATCGTAAGAATCTGAAAAATAATGGACTCTTTCGTACTAGTACTTCTCTTCAAAAATCTAAGAATTTTCTCCAGTCCGATGAAAATTCCTGCTCATCGGTCGTTGCCTACACGCCCCAACTCATCGACGTGTGACTACACACAAAATATGTGTACAAGGAAGAAAAGAAAAAGAAACGTAGGAAACAAAATGAAAAATAAAATCGCAAAAGAAGATGAGATCAGAGGTGAAAAAAAGAGAGCCATGTCATCATGATTTTCTTGAAGAACCGCTCCACAATTCGTAGACGCAGAATATACAAGAGCGAAGAAGTTAATTACACGAGGGAGCAGAGCCGCGGAGCGATGGACGCATGGGTGCTCGATCAGGCGACGACGGTGGCAGAGTCGAGGCGGTCCAAGCGGCTCCAGACCTCACCGAAGGCAGCGCGGCCGTGCCGGCGGCGACCGCAGGCGAAGGAGAGGAGAATCCGCTGCAGCTCCTCGACCAGGCGCACCATCCGCCGCGCCGGCGCCAGCAGCAGCGTGAACGGCAGGACCCAGAGGCCCAGCTCCAAGATCAACATCCCAGCTGCCGAAACATATCTCTTGTGCTTCTTCCTCTGCGCTGCCTCTCTGTTACAAATAGGCGCAGCGAAACGTAGATCAACCAAGAACAAGAACACAAATTTTTACGTGGAAACCCTTGCGGGAGAAAACCACGGCACACACAAAGGCGTATCACTATAATTGGGAGGAGTATTACAATACACGAGAGGACAAACCCTCTACGTGCTAATCTGGTGGATCTCTCTTGATCTCACATCTTTCTCTCTCTCTATTCTATGACTACCTCGTACTATATATTGGGGCAAACAACTCTCTTTCTTGGCGGACACGAAATAGAGTTATAGTTGTGCACGTCTAGCACGGTTGGCATGCCTTAGTCTCGTAGGACTCCATATGTAGTACAACAATTGTATGGGATTCGGAACACAATAAAATAACACTCCACCTTGAGACGAAATCCCGTACAATAATCATAGATAGCATCAACTCCTCAATTAAAGTCATCACAAGTAAACCTTGTGTTTTGAAACGTCCATAGGACTTATAAACTTCTCACGAAGTCATACTGAGCAAATCAATCGGTAGGTCGTCGAGAAAACACACAGCTGTCAACAAAGCAGACGTACGAAACTTGGGAAACTCCCAATAAAAGTCTGAGTCTGTGCCACTGACCTCAAAAACCGAAACCGCTCAATCATCAAATGACATAAGTCATCATATCTCCTGTGGTGCATAAACGAGCGCATAGCTCATAGTGCAACATCTTGATGCACATCGCATTGTGAAGAACTCATCTCATGGAATCTGAACATGCTACAAAACCCATAGCATAAATCTCGGCAGACAATACTCATGCAAGAGCATCTTGTACGGAGCATATCACGTACACCAAAAAAACTGCCGTCTGAAAAAATCCATGACATGGTTAAAAAACTGTCCATGAAACAAATATCGGATGAAGGAACCTTCCGAATATGCAGTGGAGCTTAAACTCTGCAATAGACCCCTCTTAAGAGCAAAGACAATTGAATTGTACTTAAATCTGAACAGTACTAATGTTGTAGTATCTAGCAGACACATATCTCCTTGCATCACAACTGATCCTCATCACGAACATGAACAAAACCTTCACATGCATAACAGCAAATATCTCTGGAGAGTATAGAATATATGCTGGCTACCAACAGGCTTAATAATTACCTCCTCCATAATTTATTCTTCTGATAACTAAATTGTGTTCTTCAAATAACTGCAGCAATATATTTGCATCCATTATATCCCATGGGCAATAATCCCAAAAACTCCACCTTAAACAAAAAACCATATCCAGTGCATCCTCATTAATCGGCTTGCGCCAACAATCGCTCGCATCTTGACTTGCCATAGGAAAAAACCTTGTGTCACCATCCAACAACCAAAACTGGTACTTCATGGAAGCCATGAGTAGATTAATCTGTAACACAAGTAGTACAAGCCGGTACAAAAAATCCTGATAGAATTAATACGCTGAGCAATAAACTGAATAGGTAGCACCTGGTAGCTGTTTGGTGGACATAGCAATTTAGGGACCAGAATTGTTTTTCCTTCACCTGAAGTGGCAGCAAGCGTAGCAAGTACTACTCGGGACTTGATCCGTATGTGGTAGTTTCCAAACGATGGCTCACTGGCCTTCACGTGAAGTAGTACTAGTGCATCAACACTTTTTTGCTCTCGGGAATTGCCCTCTTCTTGACCCAATCGATTCAGTAGCAGGCTGCTTCACGACGTTGATCGTGAGCAATTAATCTCGACGGACTGGTACGGCAGATCGCGCGCAGAACATCCATCCTTTTACGGAATTGATACCGACTCTATGATAGAATACAGCGGCTGAATTGAAACATACCAGACAGAACTTTCGGTCGACGAATCCACAGCTGTAGCGGGCAGATCACCAATGGCGGCGCACGGACGCCGACCAGAAACTTGTTGACTTTCGATCCCCGATCTGATCTCAAACGATGCTCTATCTTCAAGCAACTGCATGACACCGCAACGTTGCGGTGGTTGATTCAACGATGCGCGGTGCTGCCCGGGAGCGCAGCGGAAAGTCTCCCGGGCAGCGAATCGATCTCCAAGCCTGGAGCTCTGATACCACTTGTTACAAATAGGCGCAACGAAACGTAGATCAACCAAGAACAAGAACACAATTTTTTACGTGAAAACCCTTGCGGGAGAAAACCACGGCACGCACAAAGCCGTATCACTATAATTGGGAGGAGTATTACAATACACGAGAGGACAAACCCTCTACGTGCTAATCTGGTGGATCTCTCTTGATCTCACATCTTTCTCTCTCTCTATTCTATGACTACCTCGTACTATATATTGGGGCAAACAACTCTCTTTCTTGGCGGACACGAAATAGAGTTGTAGTTGTGCACGTCTAGCACGGTTGGCATGCCTTAGTCTTGTAGGACTCCATATGTAGTACAACAATTGTATGGGATTCGGAACACAATAAAATAACACTCTCCTTGGCACGATCAACAGCTTCTGCCTAATTTTCCGGTGTTTCCAAAAAGAAATAATTCGGTTCGATTCGTGGCGATGGTTCCGTCTTCCCGCGGAGTGGTTGCTTATTGTTAACTGAGTGCAGCTAAAATGAACCGGCGGGTAGCTGCTCTTGGCTAATTTTTATTTTTTTTAATTTAAACCACTTTTAAAAGTCAAAAAAATCTGAAAAAAAAACGTATGCATACGTATTGCAATTCAAATACGTGACAAGTGAGTTTTGTGACGAATTTGTATTTATGTTGCCTACGCAAAAAAAGATAATTTTCTCAGTGTTATATAGTACTACTATATAGTAGGATATATATGTTAGATATTTGTCTTTTTACACAGGCCAAATAAAAAATTCTTTTTTACGAAAAATTTCACTATTACATAGTACCTCTATAGTTTCTTTCGGAATTTTTGAATATACAAAAAATAGATTTTCTAGCCAGAAGCAAATGCTCCAGGTTCAACACAGCATTTTCCATTGTTAAATGTGGCCTAATGGGCGATGAATGACTGGCATGCTGGCCCAGTTGCTGGCACTGGCTAGTTGGCCACGCGCCACGGCTCCACCCATATGCCGTTGAATGCCGAGCAGAGTTATATACACTCTGTATATATTTACTTATTTCACGGGAAGCAGCGGCTTTATTGATTAAACTACATCAACAGAAATTTGTTTGCCGAATAAAATCCCGAACATGATGAAAAATATCACTGGACAAAATTGAAAAACAAGGCTTAGAGCATCTCCACGGACACCCCGAAACGCCCCTCCAATGGCTTATTGGGGGTTCGGACCAAAAAAAGGGCACACCACGGCACCCCAAAGTAGTTCGCCCATCAAATTTATGTCTACCACCCATTCCCACCCGTCAAACTTGGGGGTCTGCATGGGAGCGCTGGACATTGTCCGGTCAGTCCACCCGATAAGAGTGGCCCACTCGTCATAGAGAGAAGGTGCGCCCAAGGCGGTTAAAGGCGTCGTGCAGGGGTCGTTCCCCCAGCATTAATGACGACGACGACCGCCACTGGGCGTTGGGACGGTGGTACGTCTATGCCGCACGCCAAGCATTTACGCGGGCAGCAGACTTCCCGCCTTCCAAGCGGGGCAAGGCCAACGCGGCTGGGACGTGACGTTGCCATTTACTCCGACATGACACGTGCTCTGGCCCGTGCGCCGACGCGTCCGTTCCTTCATGCCACTTCCCGCCCAGTTATAAAGTCACTCTCTTGCCATAGACAACATCACGCCATCACCGCAGCCACTTCTAAACTCGCAACAATGCCGAGGATGACGGAGGAATACCTGCGCAGGGTCCACACAGAGGCCGCGGCCGACCGTGAGCGCCATCTCCTGCGGATCTAGGGTTCCGCCTGCAGATGAGGACGAAGGCTACGGGATGCCGCCGCAGCAGCCGGTGGGGCCAGGGAATGTCTGAGTCACCCTGGGGAACCGCAGGGGCTCTAGTGCCTACAGCTCTGGATGCTGCAGACCAGCTCTAGGTGGCGGCGGACGAGTACTAGCTCGCCCGGTCTATGCAGAAGATTGTAGAATCGGATATCCTCGCCATCAGGCACAACTAGATAGGTTTAGTTTAAATTTACGACAATGTTGTTCGATTTATCAAGTTGAACTTGTTTGAATTTCAATGTATGCCAGCTGAGAAGTTGTTTCTCCGCTCCTTGAGTGATGTGCACTAAAGGTGTTTGTTGTTTAGATCAAGAATTTTGTGAGGTTTGTTTGGAGAGTGTAATTGTAGAACACACCCATCAAATAATCCGAAACACGTGCGGCGCCCCCCAAAGAGGGCACAATTGGGGGGGGGGGGGTACTGGACACAAATAAAATGGGTGTCGATGGAGATGCTCTTAGCTATAAGATGCCCTCATTCATTAAGATGTCTCTTCACGTGAACAAATGAGACTGCAGTTAATTCTCTGGCCAGAAATCTAATATCTTCCACTGAGACCCCGACAAATGATCTGTCAAAGTCCATGGAGTTCACACGTTGCACCAGAGAGAGGCAGTTCGTGGCGAAAATGGCCCGATCCACTCCGTCTCGAGCAAAGGAAACATTTCAATGGAGAGTTAGGGCTTCGGCATGTTCAGGGGCAGTCAAACCCGCAAGCTGGTACCACTGAAGCCTCAATCACTATTACAAATGATTACACCGGCCCCCATACGATCTAAGTCCTGAAAGATCGTTGCATCAGAGTTATCAACACCGTATCCGGCGGCGGCAGAACCCATGTCGGAGCAGAAGTAGTAGGTTCACGCCTTGAAGCCGGTGCTGTTTTGACGACATACGATCTAATCAGGTCAATGTAGGCCAAGATCTTTCAACTCGTGCACTACGGGTTAGGCTTAGCTTCATCATTTCTCACCTCATTCTGAGCATCCCAAATATGACAGAAGGCAACTGTTAGAGGATGCCTGTAAATCATTGGCACATGTGAGGAAGTCAAATAGCCATTGTCGATTATTGACAAAGTTCTGCCTATCAAGTCTGAAGAATACCTTCTCCTTCACTTGGCGCCATATCGTTCGAGCAAACTGACAAGTCAACATGGCATGTGCGATATCCTTCAAACGCTCGTAGAACGCACACTCCCGAGTGTTGGTAACCCGTCATTTCATATCAAAACCACTTGGGAGGTAGTTGTGAGCAAAGCTCCACATGTGGATCTTCATTTTCCTCGGTGCCTTGATACCCTAGATCAACTTTCATTGCTTCTCCAAAGCTGTCAGGTTTGAACCCAGTCCTTTACCCGACAAGCAAACTTGGCGGTGTTGGAGATATGCCACGGAGACAATAATATCCAAGTTTATTATATCTTAAAGTTTATTATTAAGTTTATATAATCGTGCTATAACCTCTGTAGTTTTTGAAAAGTGGGTTTTCAAAGGAAAAACTCTGTGAGGGTGTGAAGATATAAACAAACAAGAGTTTCTAATCTTCTCTCCAAGATTAGCTTATGTGTTGTGAGATGATCATATTTTCTTGATCGTTGACTTTGATAAATCTAGCATAAGAGTTTATTGTTGGGGTAACAATAGTACAGAACCGATCCAAGTATATAATCTTGCTAAGAGACTGATAATTTAATGATTTATTAAAGTGAATATAGAATTTTCATTGACTAGTATACTATGAGGATATGTGGTGACCGCACAATCGATAGTTATGCTTTGGATGTCTTCAAACGTCGAAACGACCCCAACTTAAAAATGTTCTCTATGTTGCCAAGTTCACTCATGATTTATTATCTACTAGTAAACTTGCTCGCAATAACAATGTTTCTGTGCAGATTCATCGTTTTGATGTTTTTGTTAAGGATCGAGTTTCCAAGGCCATCATCCTTAGTGGTCGGTGTCACAGTGGCCTCTACCCTGTCAGTGATTCCCCTGTCTTACAAGTCTTCAACAGCTTCCGTGTGTCGTCATCAAAGTGGCATTGTCGCCTAGGCCATCCTGCATCTCCAGTTATTCAGCATGTTCTTCATCGCCATGCTCTTCCTATTGAGTCTAGTTTCAATAAAAACACTCTCGTGTGTGATGCGTGTCAAAAGGGCAAAAGTCACCTATTGCCCTTTTCATTATCTATTCATGTAATAAAGGTTCCCCTAGAACTAATTTACTCCGATGTATGGGGTCCTGCTAAAACTACCACTAGTGGTCATAACTATTATGTGAGTTTTGTTGATACTTTTAGTCATTTTACGTGGATACATCTGCTGCAACGCAAATCTGATGTTTTTAATGTCTTCTTGCAGTTTCAAACCCATGTAAAGCGTCTTCTTGGTTAGAAAATCTGCCATGTCCAGTTAGATTGGGGTGGTGAATACCACAACCTCAACACGGTTTTTCAGAAACGTATTGCCCATCGTGTTGCATGCCCCCGTACACACCGGCAAAACGGTGCTGCCGAGCCGAGCACAAACACCGTCGTATCATTGAGCCAAGCCTCACACTTCTAACACATGCATCAGTTCTTTTCCGATTCTGGAGTGATGCATTCTTCACAGCATGCTTTCTTATTAATAGGTTGCATATCCGTGTCCTTGCCATGAAAACCACTACTGAGAAATTGCTGCATCAGACCTTTTTAAGGTGTTTGGCTGCACATGTTGGTCTTATCTTCGATCCTACAACTAACACAAGTTTAAGTATCGGTCTAAAAAATGTGTTTAGGATATAGTCTCATCCATAAAGGTTACAGACGAAACCTAACCTACTCTGTAACCATCACCCATCAATATATATTCCAGGGGCCACGCAGTCTAGCGTTGAGCGATCCCAAACCAAAAGTCTTGTTTCTGTTTTTATAATTTTGCTCTTGTAGGAATTCGTGTTTCCTTTTATTCAGAAGAAACAGAAAAACAATAATGTGTACTGTACGTGTTTGATGCGGGCACGACAACCACATGAGAGGAGCGGAGCATCTCAGAGCGTCCACAGCGCGGCGCTAGAGGAGCCGACGCTAGGATCTATTTCCTGGTAGATCGGTAGTTACGTTTTAAAATCCCAGCCTTTGTCTAGCGTCGACGCAAGAAAAGGAGCCGAGCGCTTAGAGTGTTTTTTTCTGTATCGGGTAAATCTCTGAGGCACCGGGGCCACAAGCTGCACCATTTTTCATCCATAGCTAGCGTCCAGCGTTGAGAGCAAGTACAATAAGGTGATGTAAGCGGGCTATAACGATTAAAATATCATTTTTGTGATGACATGGAGGAGAGAGAAGAGGAGAGAGAAGGTGGGTGGGCTCTCATGCAAGAGCCAGCTGCAGCACGTGCTCCTAGGCATCTTGTGAGAGTGGAATGTGGGCCATGTCTTAATAAAACAACATACTTTTTTATCTAACTATTGTACATGTTGGCTCTATGGTTGGCTATAGATGACGTGGCAAGTCCTTATAGCCAACTGTTGGCTATACTATTGAACTTGCTCTGAGAAGACAGCAAGGCAGGCGCTTAATGTTACGTCCTTTATTTTTTTAATCTCTCTAAGCGTCACGATAAGCGCCTCCGGCTGTGGATGCTCTCAGCGAAAGCAATTCGTCGACTGTCATGCCATCATGCACACGACAAACGCGACCCGGATCTTGTCTTGAATCATCATAAGAATCTTAAAAATTATGGATCCTTTTCTTACTACTTCTCTACAAATATCTGAAGGATTTTCCTGCAGTCCGATGAAAATTCCTGCTCCCCTATCGTTGCCTACACGCCCCAGAAAAATAACTCATCGACGCTCGACTACACTCAAAAATATGTGTACAAGGAAGAAAAGAAAAGGAAAGGTAGGAAACAAAATGAAAAAAAATACAAAAGAAGATGAGATCAGAGCCGAAAAGAAAAGAGCCATATGATCATCATTTCTTGAAGAACCGCTCCACAATTCGTAGGCGCAGAATAAACAAGAGCGAAGAAGTTAATTACACGTGGGAGCAGAGCCGCGGACCGATGGACGCATGGGTGCTCGATCAGGCGACGACGGTGGCAGAGTCGAGGCGGTCCAAGCGGCTCCAGACCTCACCGAAGGCAGCGCGGCCGTGCCGGCGGCGACCGCAGGCGAAGGAGAGGAGAATCCGCTGCAGCTCCTCGACCAGGTGCACCATCCGCCGCGCCGGCGCCAGCAGCAGCGTGAACGGCAGGACCCAGAGGCCCAGCTCCAAGATCAACATCTCAGCTGCCGGAGCCTCCTTCTCTGCTTCCTCTGCTCTGCCTCTCCTTTGCACGATCAACAGCTTCAACAACAACCGCCTAATTTTCCGGTGGTTCCAAACTAAATAATTCGGTTTGAGTCGTTGCGATGGCTCCGTCTTCCCGCGGAGTAGTTGCTTATAAGATACAGTACTATTGTTAACTGTGGCTTAATCGGCGATGAATGATTGGCATGCTGGCACTGGCTAGTTGGCCACGCGCCACGCCTCCACCCATACGCCGTTGAATGCCCAGCAGAATTATATACACTCGTAGTAGTAGTAGCAGCTGTGACCGGGAAAAATAGTCAGTCGAAAATAGGGGCATATGCACCTATTTTGAAAATTCAGAAAAAAATTGTGTATGTACATATGCATGTTCTATGTTCGTCTATTAAAGTTTCGTCGGAAACGACTTTTTCCTCGGGCTGTGTAAAAAGACAAAAGTTATGACTATCATGTTTTGTAAATAGCACAAATTTTTTTCTCTTTTTCCCGAGGGCAAAGTAAAATAAAAAAAATCACGAAAATTTCATGCCGAGCAATCTATCCACTCTCCTGTGACAGGCAGAATTAATGGCGAAATTAATAATGCAATCTCTACACCGGTACACATGGCCGTCTTGCATACAAACATTAAACATAAGAGCCCAGTCAAGAGTTTTTTTCTTCTTCTTTTGAATGGAAAGGCTCCAAGGGCGCATTAAACTATGGTGGGTGTACAATTACTAGGAGGACCCTAGGAAATTAAGAAATTACAACAGGTCCCAAACTTTTACAGCCAACACCCTAGGAAAGATCGCAGAAACACAATCGAATCCCTAAATGTCATTTAATGACGAAAAGCTTTGGAGCACGACCGTTCGTGCTGCCGCCAGGGACGCAACCACTTGGCACAACAACGCCGATGAGCGCCATACATAAGCTGGAGAATATCCTCCGAAGGAAGAAGAACAACCTCGAGCAGAACTGCTCGAGCGCAGCAAGGCCAATCCTATGGCCGAAGATAGTGGCATCTTGACGACGCCGTTGCTTGGAAACTGCTATAGGAAGCGCAAATTCCATAGCTTTCCCACGACCTTGAGCAGAGCCGGCAGCCATGGCGCACCATCTCTCCTCTCCCACGCCGCCACAACCGGCCAAGAGGAAGACAAGCACCGAAATACTGCAGATTTGGCGACATCGGTGCTTGAACTGGAAGAGGGAGCTTGCTCCTAGCACCTTCTCGTCCACCTCCCACCTCAAGAGCAAGCTAGAGAGGTACCGAAACATCCGCCCACCACCGTGCCATGGCAGCACGGGGAACCAGCTCCAACGATCCTTATCCGAGGCATTCGTATCCATCTGCGGCCCCTCCAACCACATGAGAACCACGACGAAGAAGAACATCAACGAGCCGCGATGGATTTGGTCGGAAAGATCCGGCAACCTACTCCTACTCACCATGAAGGGAAATATCCTAGACCTAACCCTAGACAAGCTATACAGTGGAGAATGGCGCACAACGCTAGAACCTCTCCTTAGCAACTCCCCGACGGCATCACCTTAGAGGAGGCATCGGATCGGCCCGGAAACACGAGATGAGCTCTCAGCTACCGTTAAAATGGAAGAGGGGAAGGATGATGAGAATGAGCCGCTGTAAAACGCTAGGTTTTGGGGAACTTCTCGACACCCTAATCCGGGTGTGGTGTCACATATCTATAGGGTACGTGTACAAATACATAATACAGAGAGCTATGTATATACAGAGTCTAACACCCTCCCTCAATCTTAACTATGCCCTGAAGAATTCAGCAGGTTAATATTGCGTCGGCAACCCTCGACGTGAAGATGTCAGCAAGTTGATCTTTAGAGGAGATGAACTTGATTTGAAGTAGCTTCTATGCAACTCGTTCCCTCACAAAATGATAGTCAACTTCGATGTGTTTCGTCCGTGCATGAAAGATTCGATGAAGGTATGTGGCACCGATGTTATCACACCAAAGAACAGGTGGCTGATCTTAAGAGATTCCCAACTCTCGGAGCAAGGACGCATCCCAATCCGTATCCAAGAAAGCTGAAAGGGTGCCTGAAGGCGCTGGCTGAAGATGGAGACCATAACAGGAAGTAAGACGCACTTAGCGCAAGATGCGCTTAACAACTGTCCAATGAGAATCACGTGGTTCATGAAGATACTGACACATACGATTAAATGGAAAGGAAATGTGAGGCCTGGTAATAGTTAAGTACTGCATGGTGATACGTCCATTTTGCATCACTATTTCATATCATAATTTACTGTTATTCATCGATATATTTCATATTCAGAGATGATAATTATGTTATTTCCTCTATTTTGCATGTTTTTACAATTATTGGAGAATAATTCACCGGGACAAAAAAGCACCGTCAAGATACCCTATTTCTGAAGATCAGAAGAAGAAGGGAAACATTGGAGAGTTCTTAAGTTGCCAGATGACGGAGCTAGCAAGGATGGGAGCCAGAGGGGGCCACCAAGGGCGCACACCACCTAGTGGCGCCCCCCTTGGCCGCGCCGCCACGTGGTGTGGCCACCCTGCCCACCACTGGCAACCTCGTTTCGCGTACTTCATCCCTAGGTAACCCTAAGACCTGGAGAACCATCGAGGAAATATTCCGCCGCCTCCTCGGGACGGAGAACAACAGAGAGAGAAAAGCTCTCTGGCAGAGAGAAATCTGCCGGGAAATTCCTCCCTGGAGAAGCGAAATCACCGCCATCATCACCGTCATCGCACCGGGCATCATCAATATCATCATCGTCATCGTCATCACCACCAGCACCATCATCCTCACCATCCACCTCCGTCCCGCTATAACAATTAGGATTCTTTATCGTTGTTCTTCACTAGATCTCTCTCCCGATGTGGATTACTTGTTTGTAGTTGATGCTTACAAGATTTATCGGTGTTTCCATTTTATGACCAGATTGTTATTCATCATTATATCACCTCTGATCATGATCCATATGATGTCTTGTGAGTAGTTCGTTTAGTTCTGGAGGACATGGGTGAAGTCAAGATGTTAGTAGTGGAATTATGTTGAAGTAATATTTACCGATTTGATATTTAAGTTGTGGTGTTATTCTTCTAGTGGTATCATGTGAACGTCGACTACATGACACTTCATCTTTATGGGGCCTAGATGGATGCATTGTGTATTTGGCTACTAATTATGGGGTTGCCGGAGTGGTAGAAACCTAAACCCCCGTTAGGAAACCGATGCATGAGGGAGTGTAGGATCCCAGAGTTTAAGGCCGTGGTTACATTTATCTTAATTAATTTCTTGTAGTTGCGGACGCTTACAAGGGGTATAATCACAAGTATGTATTAGTCTAAGTAGGGCAGCGCATTAGCATAGGTTCACCCACAGAACACCTATCAAATAAATAAATATTAATCAACTGTAGGAAACGAAATCCCTTGAAGAAATTCCCATGTGTCCTCAAGAACATTTAGCCATCATAAGTGAACTGATGCATGTAAAATGCATAGATGAATTTTGCATATTTTCACATGGTTTTCTATTACATATTGCATCATATAAGGGTATAATTCAATGTTTTATAGTATTTTGGGGTTAAATTACAAAGTCCCCCAACTTTTATGGAATTAACCCTGCCTGTCAGAAACCCCGTTTTCTATATTTTTTGACGTTTCAGGGGGCAAACTTCCGCGAAATCACCCGAAAATCTGCGGGGGTCATTTTCTTGGAAGGAGAAGACTTGCGGGCGAAGGATCCACGAGAATTGGGCAAGGAGGCCCAAAAGAGGACCCTCCATGCGGCCAGATTCCTTGCCCGCGTGAGAGGCCCCCTTTTGGCCCATGTGGCCCCAATTCCTTCCATCTTCGACTTACCGACTCCGTCTTGACCTAAAACCGACTATAAAAAGGGTCCCCCGTACCCTTACAGAGAGGAGCGCCGCCGAAACACCGAAACGGAGACCAGAAGTTCCAGATTGGAGGGGGGAAACTCCGGCGGGGGCCGCCGGTGTGATCTCCTACCCCTGCAACGTCATCACCATCGACATCTCCATGAAGAGGGAGTAGTCCACCCCAGGGCTATGGGTTTGTGGAAGTAGCACTTGTATCTCTCTCTATGTGCTTCACTAATTAGATCCGTATGAGCTGCCTCACATGATTACGGGCACCGTTGTAATTCCTATGTGGTGGATCTTTTCTATGAGTTATTGAATCTGAGATTGCAATTGTTTCTCTTGAGTTATTTGAGTAGATGTATCTTATGTACCCCGTTCTTATTTGCTAGCTTTGATCAATCTAGTTCTTGAGAGCGTGTGTGGGGTGATGGGTGCATTAGTTGGAGTAACGGGGGGTGGCTAGTGCTGTGAAAGTGACAGAAGTTCAGCGATCCACTTAGGTTCTGTTAAACCTTTCTTAGTTACCTCACTAGGGATAAAAAGGAGTACCTTGTTACCGGGGATTTGAAGTGACACTAATCAATCTCCATGACTAGATATAGCAAGTTCTTACTTCAACTTCATGTCACATTGCTTAAAGCTATACTCTGGTTTTTCCTTAATTATCAAGGTGTTATGATTTATTTCGCATCTTGGTGGAGTATAAGAGGGATCAATATGACCGTAGAGATCTCTATGCTAGGACGTGATGCCCATATGAAAGTACTCAATGTTAAAATTGTTATTGTAATCTCACATGTAATTATTTATGTCCACCGTCTACTTTATTTGAGAGAATGCAAATGTGAAACCATGAACCCCGGTCCTATTTTAAATATAAGAAAACACTCTAGTTACTTTGCTGCAATTTACTTTACTTGCATCTCCAATTCGAATTTACATTATCTCCATCACCACTTGCATCACAAAAATACAAAAACAATCCATTGCATATTTATTTTCTCATTTGCATTTAGTAGTAGATTTAATTATTGCACATTTACTTTCAGTTTTGCATTGCAATTTAGAAGTCTCACACCTTGTGCTTGACAACCACTTGGTGAGGTTGAGGGCAAAAAATTCTCTACTTGTTTGCAGGATCCTGGAGGAAGCTTGGAAGACAACTGCTGAAATACTGGCTCCCCAAGAGTTCGATATAAACCCTCGAGTCAACCTCGTGGGGAAGAAGGCTTGCCACTAGCCACACACTCTGCACTTGGAGTCTCAACCTAGCCATCAAGCGTTTTTCTGGCGCCGTTGCCGGGGAGCCATAGGTGAAAGAGTTGTCCAAGGGAGCTCACAAGAAGTCTTCATCACCAACAAGGTGTGCAAACACCTAAGCTTGGGGAGGTTGCACCTACGTGAGTACTGTCCTTTCTATCTCCACCTTCTTTCAAGTAGATTGTTTTGTTTCTTGTCTTGTTTTTGTTTTTGTTTTTGTTTTGTTTTTGTTCTTGTTTTTGTTTTGTCTTGCATATTTTATTTTAGTTTGGATTTTAGCTTTGCATTTAGTTATCTAGTTTATTTTAGTATTTCGAATTTGCCTAGTTACTTTACTTTTAAGTTTTGCATAAAAAATTAAAAACTACATAAAAACTGTTAAAATGGCTGATAGAACTAAATTAAGTGACTACACAAATACACCCAATGACCAATTCATTGCTAGGCCAATTACTACACCTGAAATACAAGATGAAAGCTATGAAGTAAGTCCTATTTTATTGAATTTAATTACTAGAGATCAATTTGGTGGTAGTGCTATGGAGGATGCCTCTATGCATCTTCATGATTTCATGGAAATATGTGATATGCAAAAATTTAAAAATGTGGAAAGTAGTGTTTTAAAACTGAAATTATTTCCTTTTTCACTTAGAGGAAATGCTTGGTTACTTTCACTACCTACAGCTAGTATAAAGTCTTGGGATGATTTAAAAGAAACTTTCATTAAGAAATATTATCCTCCCGTTAAAATTTTGCAAAATAGGAATAATATCCTCTCATTTAGGCAAAATGATAATGAACATGTAGCCATGGCATGGGATAGAATTAAATTAATGCTTAGAACATGCCCATCACATGGAGTAAATGAATGGACCATACTACACTCTTTTTATAATGATCTAAACTACATGTCTAGAAATATACTTGATTCTGGTGCTGGAGGTGCCTTTATGAGTAAAACTGTAGGAGAGGCTAAGAGCATATTGCAAAATTATAGTCAATGGAATACTGAAAGAGCACCCAATCCCACTAAGAAAATAAACTCAATTGAAGAAACTAATGATTTGTCTTCTAAAATGGACACTATTCTTGCTTTTATTAATAAACAAAATATGGAGAATGTGCCTTTGCAGGAGCTAGTTGATAGTAATTCTGAAAGTGTGGATGTTAATTTTGTTAGGAATTATGGTACCAATGGTTTTGGTAATGCTTACAATTCATATATTAAACCTCCTTATGTGCCAAATAAACCTTTTGTTCCATATCCTAATGCTAATGAAAATAAGTGGAAGCCTTCTAGTGAAATTTCTGAATTTAATAAATTGCTTATGGAACAAGTTGCTAGTCACAATGCTATGATACATGAGTTAAATAAGTCTATTGCATCCATTAGTAGTGATATTAAAGGATTGCAACTTCAATCTTCAAATTTAGATAAAGCATTGTCAAAATTAGCTGATAATCAAGCAACTCTATTAAGCATGTCAGCAGGAAAGCCACAAGCACAACCTAGTGTAGGAATGAATTCTATTACTATTGCTGCTCCTATTATTGAAAATATTGATCATATTGCTGAGAATACAAGTGAGCATGTCCCTACTAGCTTAGAAGAAACTTTGAATGAAATAGTGAAGTACCCTGAATATTTACTTCCATATATGTCTTATCTTGCAAGCAAAGATGAAATTAGTCCTCATGAATCAAGCATGCTAGATAAATTAGAGAGTAAAGTAGAGAAAATTATGATGCTTACTGAAATTAAGGATCCATTGCTTGATTTAGAAAAAAGTAGGTTGCAAGAACTTATTGCTACTCTACAAAAATTTGCTAGTGATCACACTATAAATGTTAATCAACCTGGCTTTGGATCTTATATTGCTAATCATGTCTTGCAAGAAAAAATTGCTAGGTACAAGAATGAGGCCACGATACCTCCTAATCTTGGGGATGCATGGATCCCCAAGGTGCTAGTTTCAATTGGAAAATAAATTCACCATGCTATGTTAGATCTAGGTTCTAGTGTATCGGTACTCTCTAAAGAATTATATGAATTGCTAGAACTAGAAAATTTAGAAAAGTGCTCAAGTGAATTTGTCCTTGCTGATAACTCTACTAAACATGCTGTAGGACAAGTAAAAGATGTTATGATTGAATTGCACATGACTTTCTTACCCGTTGATTTCATTATTATGGATATGGGGGATAAATCCCCTAGTCCTATTATTTTGGGTAGACTTTTCTTCGTACTACAGGTGCAATCATAAACTCCAAATAAGGGAATGTCAAGTTTCAGTTCCCTCACAAGAAAATCATGGAGCACTTCCCAAGGAAGAGGGGCACGCTGAAGAACAAGCTCCCTCATGAGCTTTATCCCTATTGATTATCAAGTAAGTAAAGCCTAGCTATATGACTATAAAGAAAGCGCTTTACGGGAGGCAACCCGGTTGTTTTTGTTTGGATTTACTAGTGTCCTCTTGCTGTCTCAAGAGATTAGTTTTTTTGTTTTAATTCTGGAGTTTTCAATAAAGAGTCAAGTCAAACCCATTTGGACTTATAAGCTGCTATCCTAGTGCATGAAATTTCTGTTTCAGCACCAGTCTGCTCACCGTATGATTTTACGTTTTTTATTGGTATGTCGGATTGAGCTAATTTTTTAGTATGTTCTGCAACTTTTCGTCCTCTGTAAGCAAAAAAATTTGCTTAATTTTTTGACGAGTCTAGCTTAGGTAAAAACGTTCGTTTTGCAGCTGTTGCTTTTCTGGACAGATTCTGCCTTCTTTTGTTTTATGCACTCTTTGGGCTTGGGAATCGAATTTCCATGATTTTTTCAAGCAAGAGAGTGAACATACAACATAATGAACCTTATTTTATATCTACTGGAGAATTTTATTTGGAATTTTGCATAGCAATCATGTGATTTGTTTGTCCTTGCTAATCTCACCCCACAGAAAAAGAACGGGAGAAACATGTTTTGTGAAGTTTTTTCACAGGGAATAGAGGAGCTGAGCCTCAAGACATCCAAGAATGGTGAAAGCTATAAGCTTGGGGATGTGATGAAAACACCACTGGAGCTACACTCTTTTGGTTAGCACACGTCTACTTTCTGTTTTTCTAAGCAAAGCATTTATCGTAGAGACTTGAAGCGTCTAGTTTTTGTTTTTATTTTTTGATAAGACCACCACCATCATTTTATGTGAGATTGAGCTACTGGAGTTTGGGCTTGGAATTTATTGGATGCTAGTATTATGACTTGGAATAGGGATTCCATGGTTGATTTGAAGAGCTACATATGTTTGCATGATTTATAGGCTTTTTATGTGTAGAAATTTGCAATAATGTTGTCTTGAGCTATCTCTTATTCATGTCCTTGATGTTAATTGCTGGTTTATTTAGTTTGTCATGAAATGAGTAGTTCTATGGACATATGCATGCATAGTAGCTGGTCAACTATCTCCCTCTTGCTAGCCCAAAAATTTAAAAATTCCAACAAGTAAAAACTTGTTTCCAACACTCCTTAGTCAAGTATTTCCAGTGAGTCCACCATATCTTCCCATTAGCTTCATTGCCATTCCGAGTATGTTCACCATGTTATTGTGTTATTTATGTTCTAAATTAAGATATTCACTTTATTAATTGTCATGGGTTGAACTTGGGATAGGACTCTCACAAACTTTTGAAGGCACACTTTACTTTTTATGCATCTAATAAACATGACCCAATAATGGGAGCCACAAGTTTTGCGTTTGACAAGTGTGTGGTTGGGAGATAGCTATAAACGTGTATCACCGGAAAGCTTTCAACATTGCACAAAAAAATTACATTTGGTTGATATCATGTACTTTTGTTTTTGGACTCCTGCCATGCCGAAATGAAATAGAGGAATAGTAAGTTTTGATGAGTAAGTATCTATATGAATAGAGAAACGCATTGGGCCGCTAACCCAAGCCATGATTTATCATGGTGGAAATTTACTTACAGCTTGAGTGACTCTACAACACATCCTATAATAAAATAAGAAGCTATGCATAATAGTGAATGAAAATAAAAAGGATGATGAGTCTACTCCGTTTGTTCATCTTGTCATTGTAACATGGGCTTGTTTCCATGTCATGGGGCAAGAGGTACCTCTTTGCGGTTCTCTATGATGTCATTAATACTTATTATGATTGTACAAAGCTTATTAGGAATCTTAAGTTGAGTAATCATGGAGTAGGTTTTCACACTCACGAGGCATGAGGCTTTCAACCACCTTGTCATTCTCATTACTTCAATTAAAACAATTTTAAGATGCTAGTGATAAAGGGGCAATGAGAATCCTATATCAATGCATACCACATTTCAATTAGTAATTTTAGTTGAATAATTTAGAGGCTAAATAAGACTTGATCATGTTTTACCTCTACTCAATTTTCTCCAAAGTGTCCACCATATTTTCTATTATCCATTATGCTATTCTTTGACCAATATAGGATTTTATTTTTCATTTTGTGTATGCATTTGGTCCATAGTGCTTTTATTTCATTATACACTTTGTGAAATTTAATGAAGCATCTTTGCTTGCATATTTTATATTTCTTACAACATGAATTGTATATTGCTACTCATTTCTAGTATTAATCATTTGATTATATGTAGCATGAATAATCCTCCTTGATATCCCATGATTGTTTCAATATGCAAAACCCATCTTAGTTTTATCACCTTCATACTCGAGGACGAGCATGGGTTAAGCTTGGGGATGTTGATGCATGTAAAATGCATAGATGAATTTAGCATATTTTCACATGGTTTTCTATTACATATTGCATCATATAAGGGTATAATTCAATGTTTTATAGTATTTTGGGGTTAAATTACAAAGTCCCCCAACTTTTATGGAATTAACCCTGCCTGTCAGAAACCCTGTTTTCTATATTTTTGACGTTTCAGGGGGCAAACTTCCGCGAAATCACCTGAAAATCTGCAGGGGTCATTTTCTTGGAAGGAGAAGACTTGCGGGTGAAGGATCCACGAGAATTGGGCAAGGAGGCCCAAAAGTGGACCCTCCACGCAGCCAGATTCCTTGGCCGCGTGAGAGGCCCCCTTTTTGCCCCTGTGGCCCCAATTCCTTCCATCTTCGACTTACCGACTCCGTCTTGACCTAAAACCAACTATAAAAAGGGTCCCCCGTACCCTTACGGAGAGGAGCGCCGCCGAAACACCGAAACGGAGACCAGAAGTTCCAGATTGGAGGGGGAAAACTCCGGCGGGGCGCCGCCGGTGTGATCTCCTACCCCTCCAACGTCATCACCATCGACATCTCCATGAAGAAGGAGTAGTCCACCCCAGGGCTATGGGTTTGTGGAAGTAGCACTTGTATCTCTCTCTCTCTATGTGCTTCACTAATTAGATCCGTATGAGATGCCTCACATGATTACGGGCACCGTTGTAATTCCTATGTGGTGGATCTTTTCTATGAGTTATTAAATCTGAGATTGCAATTGTTTCTCTTGAGTTATTTGAGTAGATGTATCTTATGTACCCCGTTCTTATTTGCTAGCTTTGATCAATCTAGTTCTTGAGAGCGTGTGTGGGGTGATGGGTGCATTAGTTGGAGTAACGGGGGGTGGCTAGTGCTGTGAAAGTGACAGAAGTTCAGCGATCCACTTAGGTTTTGTTAAACCTTTCTTAGTTACCTCACTAGGGATAAAAAGGAGTACCTTGTTACCGGGGATTTGAAGTGACACTAATCAATCTCCATGACTAGATATAGCAAGTTCTTACTTCAACTTCATGTCACATTGCTTAAAGCTATACTCTGGTTTTTCCTTAATTATCAAGGTGTTATGATTTATTTCGCATCTTGGTGGAGTATAAGAGGGATCAATATGACCGTAGAGATCTCTATGCTAGGACGTGATGCCCATATGAAAGTACTCAATGTTAAACATGTTATTGTAATCTCACATGTAATTCTTTATGTCCACCGTCTACTTTATTTGAGAGAATGCAAGTGTGAAACCATGAACCCCGGTCCTATTTTAAATATAAGAAAACACTCTAGTTACTTTGCTGCAATTTACTTTACTTGTAATTTACTTTACTTGCATCTCCAATTCGAATTTACATTATCTCCATCACCACTTGCATCACAAAAATACAAAAACAATCCATTGCATATTTATTTTCTCATTTACATTTAGTAGTAGATTTAATTATTGCACATTTACTTTCAGTTTTGCATTGCAATTTAGAAGTCTCACACCCTGTGCTTGACAACCACTTGGTGAGGTTGAGGGCACAAAATTCTCTACTTGTTTGCAGGATCCTGGAGGAAGCTTGGAAGACAACTGCTGAAATACTGGCTCCCCAAGAGTTTGATATAAACCCTCGAGTCACCCTCGTGGGGAAGAAGGCTTTCCACTACCTACACACTCTGCACTTGGAGTCTCAACCTAGCCATCATAAACCAATCTTGTCTTTTGCTCTAAAAAGGATTGGGCCACTTGTTACAATTAGTATTAGTGTCTTTTATTTACTCGCACTTTATTCATCCGCTATATCAAAAACCCCTAAAAACGTGTTTCTAGTATTTAAAGTGAATCCTTTATACAAACTGCTTGTCAACACCTTCCGCTCCTCGTTGGGTTCCACACTCTTATTTATCGAAAGTAGTACGATACACACCATATACTTGTGGGTCATCACATGGTGACCTCAGCACGGTAAAAGATTAACACTGATGTATCAGCTGGAGATGGAACAAATCCATGAGTGTGAAGAGTTGAGCCAAGCCATGCATGGACGTACCGGTGATGTCCACGAGCTGTAGGCGAGCACCACGGCCAATACCAGCACCATGGTTAGGAAACAAAACAGAAGAGTACGCACCATCTTCAAATTGTGAAGGAAATATAGGATATGAGTGGAATGATGATGGTGGGGTGGTGGTGGATATCGGAAGTGCGACAAAAAAACATTCTCGTCAAAGACAACGTCACGTGAGATGTACACACACGGTTAGTCGGAACATGGAGGTACTTGTATCCTTTGTGGAGAGAACTATACCCGAGAAAAACACACGTTTTGGACCGTTACTCAAGCTTGCGATTATTGTAAGGGTGAAGATGTGGTCAGCATGCACAACCAAAAACTTTGAGAAAGGTATAATCTGGAGTCTCGTTAAGCAAGATTTGTAACGGAGTTTTCATGTTAAGAAGTCGTGTAGGAAGCCTGTTAATAAGAATACAAGCGGTAGCAAAAGCATCACCCCAAAATAAAAAACGAACAGGCGCATGAGCAAGCAAGGTTAAACCGTTTGGCTGATGTGTATGTGCACAAGACACTCTGTGTGAAATACCAAGTTTTTTAAAGAGAGTATTAAGATTGTGATACTCGCCCCCCCCCCCCCCCCGCCCCCCCCATCAGACTGAACATAGACAATTTTATGCTTGAGAAGAAGTTCAACGTCTGCTTGAAAGTGAAGAAGAACACCAAACACATAAGGTTTGCTCTTAAGGAGATAAAGCCAAGTAAACCGACCATAAGCATCAAGAAAGGTGGCATAATAATCATAACCACTAACAAAAGTTTGGGCAGGGCCCCCCAAATATGAAAACACAATTTCAAGAGGAGTTTTGACTACACGACTTGATACAAAAAAAGGAAGTTAATGACTCTTGCCCTGCTGACAGGCATCATATACTTAAATTTCTTTATTACTAGACACACTAGAAAGCTCATGACGATGGAGAACATGGCGAACTATAGGAGTTGCTGGGTGACCAAAGCGAGCATGCCACTGTGAAGATGAGGCACAAACACCGCTGAAGACTTGGCAGACAGGCACATCAAGCGCATACAGACCATTGCGGCATCGACCTCTAAGAAGAACGTTCCTCGTGTCCCGATCCTTAACAAAACAATCAAAGGCATGAAATTCAACAAAAATGTATTGTCACGAGTAAGCTTAGGAACAGACATCAAATTGCGTGTAACGGATGGAACACTAAGATTATCATGGAGAAGCAATTGTTTGTAGGTGTTTGTAGGAAGTGATGCCTGACCAATATGAGAGATCTGCATACCTGCTCCATTAGCTGTATGGACCTTGTCATGGCCGTTATAGGGCTCCCGCAAGGAGAGCCTGTCAAGCTCGTGTGTGAGGTGGTCGGTGGCTCCGGTATCCATATACCAGCCTTCATCCACAGGGTAAGAGGGATTAGACCCCTGGGACACCATCGTAGCTTGGCACTCATTGCCTTTGCCATTGTTGTCAATGCCCAAAAAATCACGCTTGTCCATCGATGGCAGCGAGACGCGAGTTGGCCATCAATGCCATAAATTTGACATGGCACCTTGGCGCCACAGGCTTGGCATGTTGATGTCGACTTGGGGCGCCCACCCGTATTGGTGCTGGAGTTTTCGGGCAAGGCGGTAAGTCGCTGCTGCTGGTACGGGGTAGACGTCGGCTTACCGCTCATGGAGCCTTGCACCGTTATAAATTCTACTACAAGCAGCAGTTTATTTTCCCAAAAAACACCATACAAAATATGTTTTAACAAAAACTCTCTAAATGCTATAGCAATAAAACATGAGAGTACTCACACAATACTACTAAAACTAACAGCTCTGAATAAGAGATGCAATGAAAACAAGAGCTAAGCAGGAATTTTTGCAACAACTAGAAGAAAAACTAAGAATACGAGCATAAGGAGTATTCAAACAAAAAAGCGGAGCGTGTCTCTCTCCCAGACAAGGAATGCCAGGGTCCAAATATATTATTGAGGCAAGAAAAACAAAAGAAAAACAAACAAACACTCAAGGTAAACTTCATATGATGTGACCGAATAAAAATATAGTTTCACTAGAAGTGACCTGATAGATTGTTGATGAAGAAGTGGATGCCTTGGGCATCCCCAAGCTTAGATGCTTGAGTCTTATTCAAATATGCGTGTATGAACTACGGGGCATCCCCAAGCTTTGACATTGCACTCTTCTTGATCACATATATCACCCCCTTCTTTAGACCCTTGAAGACTTCCTTCACACCACGCTCAAAGAGTAATTCGCATTAGAGGGTTAGTACAAAAATAAAAAATCCATGGTTTCAGTATGGCACATGTTATATTTATACTTTTAAACACTAGCTAAAACCACTGATGTTTCGTGAAGCAAAAAAATCCACTTGACATCGTAAAAGAGAAAATGAAAGAAAAATGGCAGACTGTCAAAACCAGAAATGTCTGTAAAGACGATTTTTTTCGTGGCACTTATGTTCCTCGGATCGAAAAACTTAAAGAATAAAAAAGTTGTGGAATTAGATGTGGAATAAGCACAAGAAATTTCAGGCCATTCTTCTTTTTCTGCGAATTATACGATTT
The DNA here is from genome assembly GCA_028641055.1 of Alopecurus myosuroides. Classification (NCBI taxonomy): domain Eukaryota; kingdom Viridiplantae; phylum Streptophyta; class Magnoliopsida; order Poales; family Poaceae; genus Alopecurus; species Alopecurus myosuroides. Next base: position 513,844,741 of record CM054057.1, read on the forward strand.
TTTACGGTGGACAACAGAAATATGTTTCCTGCGCAGAAATCCAAAACCAACTCGAACTCTCGCTACAAACTTTACTTGGCACAACTAAAATATGAAAATAAAGATACAAAGGAGTTTCTACAGAAGTATAAAACCCCTTGACTCAAATAAAACATAGAAAAACAAAGCAAAAATAAACCCATGGGTTATCTCCCAAGAAGGGCTTTTCTTTAACGCCTTTTAGCTAGGCCCAGAAAAGTGGAATCAAGTGTTTTCAAGTGAAGAAGCATCCAAATCAAGATTTGGCACTTCCTTAATAATTCATTGTATTTTATCTATGTAAGTTTTATAGACTCCTCTCTTATAAATTTGAGGTTTACTATTCTCATTATATAAATTCTCAGGAACAATCCAATCAAAATTCTTTTCTTGGGCTTCATGAAGTGCTACCATTTTAAAGATGTTTGGTATTTTATCCTCCTTTTCATTATTAGATTCAATTTTCAAGATCCCCAACAATATCTACACATGAGCCTAGCATATTGAACCGATCATAGACTTTTCTAGCTTCTATAGCAACATCTCCAAATTCTTTAAACATGGTTTCTAAGATAAAGTTCCTTTTCTCAATATCTTCAATATTATTCAAGTTGAGGAACATATGCGCCAATATAGGATGAAGGTTAACAAACCTATCTTCTAACATGTGAACTAAAGAAGTTGCAGCAGTTTCATAATTTGGAGCAAGTTCTACTATGGATTTTTCCTCAAAATTATCATGCTTACTAACATGATTAAAGAATTCCTTAATGGTATCCTTTCCAAGTATAGAACCACTACCAACTGGAAGGTCTTTCATAGTAAACTTAGGGAATATCATGATGAAAAATGACAACGAGGTAACAAAAGTAACAACTAGAATACGAACTAATTTTTGTGTTTTTGATAAAGAGAAGCAAACAAGACAAAATAAAATAAACTAAGAAAAACCAAAACAAAGTAAAGATATTGGAAGTGAGAGAATCCCCTTGCATAAATTCTCTTCCTCCCCGGCAATGGCGCTAGAAAACTTGATGGAGCCTTCACTCCCTCGTTGGTAAACCCCAAGAGAAAGGCTGTGAAGAGTGCAGCGGCAAGTTTTCCCTCAGAAAAGAAACCAAGGTTGAATCGACCAGTAGGAGGATGATGACCCACAAGTATAGTGGGTGTATCGTAGTACTTTCGATAAATAAGAGTGTCGAACCCAGCGAGGAGCAGAAGGTGTTGACAAGCAGTTTCGATGAAGGAATAACTGTAAATACTGAAAGATAGATTTGTAGGGATTTTTGATATTGCAGATAAATAAAGTGCGAGTAAATAAAATGCAGTACTAATAATTGCAGAAAGTGGCCCAATCCTTTCTTAAGCAAAGGACAAGCCGGTGGGTTTACTTATGATTAACAAACGTTCTTGAGGACACACAGGAGGTTTCTATCAAGTGCTTTTGTTCCATGTCGTTGAATAATCTTTAGTGTTTTGGTAAGTGTTGTGTGGGTGAACCTATGCTAGTGTACCGTCCTATCCAAGACTGATACATACTTGTTATTATACCCCTTGCAACCATCCGCAACTACAAGAAAGTAATTAAGAAATAAATCTAACCACAACTTTAAACTCTGGGATCCTACGCTCCCTCATGTAATGGTTTCCCAACGGGGGTTTAGGTTTCTGTCACTCCGGCAACCCCACAATTAGTAGCCAAATACACGATGCATTACCCTAGGCCCATAAATGGTGAAGTATCATGTAGTCGACGTTCACATGACACCACTAGAAGAATAACACCACAACTTAAGTATCAAACCATTAAATATTACTCAACATTACTTCACTACTAACAACTTGACTTCTCCCATGTCCTCTGTAGCATCCCACTTTTTAGCAAAAGTGAAATACATGTGTTAGTGTGCTAGTCCCTGGATCAACTGCTAGCACCACAGTACAAAATGAAATACCATGCAAATGCATCAAATTCTATTACATCACAAGATCCAATCTTTATAAAATAGTATTACAACTTGCATAGTCTTAGAAGACTAGCAGTAAACAAAGATATACAACGGAAAACATGAATAACATTGAGCCCATCTTATTCATGTGCCACAGGCAAAACATGTTGGCGATAGTCTCGTGATCCTAAACGAAATCCTCACTCGTCTTCATACATATCTGCAATATGCAATATGCAGCCACAAGGGAGTCAATACAATTTAATGTATTGGCAAGTAACACTATGGTGGATATAAATGGAAAAACTAATACTACATGCTCATTTGGCTGAGTGGAGTTTTGGCTAAGTTTGCATAAAGCCAGTTTTCTCCTATCACTTTTGTAAAACAAACTTTTCTTTTCAAAGGGTGGCAACATTGGATTAAGATCCAAGCACCACAAATACTGTTCACTTGGTCAAATTTTACTTATTGAAAATGGTGATGTGATTCTTCCGTCCATCCTTGTCCAGCTGCTCATAGTTGTCCATAACCGGGGACACGGCTAAGATCTTAGTTTGTTGACTCTGCAGAGCTTGTGCACTTTCACCTTCAGACCTAACTCAACCCAAACATCCTATACACCCTGAGTGCATTAAGGAAAGGAGAAGAATCGAGACGAGATCTTTCAGAAGCAAGAATCCAAACCCATGGCAAGACCCCGTTCCACCTATAATTATGCTACATCTGCTTGTCAAGCCCGGGCTGAACCCTCACAACTTAGTTGATCAAGACAGAGCCCATATGACTCAAGGCTGCACTGGAAGCAATCTAAACTTGGGGAACATCATAATCACTTTGTTCCTGGGTGGCATTCCTCAAGTGAACACCCCTCGGGGAGACACTCAACTCTCATCAGCCAAACAACCAAATCCACCCAGGTAGTTCATTGAAGTTGTTACTTAGAATTTTACCACAACATCAAGTAAAAATCATTTGTCTCATTGCATAGCATCTATCAAGTTCTAAGGCTATAAATAACAAGGATAAAAGAGATGGCTACACACTACTAGGATAATAGCATAGCATAATATAACTTAGTAAAAAATTTCCTATCAATGCATACTACTCAAAAATCAACTAATACATATAGAAAATAAGGGGTAGTTGATGATGTGTTACTTGCCTTGTTGAAGTTGGTGAAGATATCACACTCTCTTCACAAAAGATCATTGCTCTCCGTACAATCTATTCATTGACAACACAAAACCAAATAAACAAGCATCCTAACAAACAAACATACAAGTGTAGAAAACATACATAGCAACTAACATATCAAAAGGGGCTTAACCAAAATGGTTAGGACAAGGTATAGGTTTGAGTTGAAAGATTCATTCTCTAGTGGTCTCATTCTTGTTAAGGAAATTCCAGTGGTTTACTTGGGAAGGACTAGGTTGAGTTTGATGTGATCTAACTTTATTATGACCATACTTGTCGAGGAAGTTCCAAGAGTTCACTAAGAATAAACATATTACTTCTTCGACTAAAGTAATACATGCAAACACTTGGTCATATTCACCTTCAAAAATATTTGAGTGACTATGTTAGTATATTCCATTGTGGTTAGGGTAGGCCTACTAACTTCCTCATCAAAGGGAAAATATTACTAAGTCTTGGGTTTTCCATTTGGGTCAATGGTTGGACAAAAATAACTTGTTATTCTTCAACTTGTATGGATTTCTCCAAGTCTTCACATGCTTGTTTTCTTGAAGATCATCTCCATGCTTCTATTGTAGTATCTTTTTTCCTTGGATGGATTCTTCTCTTGGTCTTTATAGATTCTTGATGTGTTTTACTTCACTAATTGGTTTGGGTATGGGATGGGCACAAATACCACTAAGTCAATTTGAAGGAAAATAGAAGAAGGATAGAAATAGAGAGGAAGATGTCTTCTTCTTCATTTCTTCATACATTTGTACTTCATTGAGTTTCGTCTATTTGTTGTGAAGCACACTTCCCTTACTTCAAATTCTTCAATGATCTTCTTTGTAGCTCTTCATGTTGCCACTAAGTTGGAGATGAAGTTTTCTTCTTGTGCTTGAGTCTTGATCTCCAATTTGTTAGCTTGATGATTTCTTGAAGCATGAAAGGGGAGTGGAGAAGTAGATAGAAAACTAAATTTCACTACTTGGTACTATATGTGATTGACACATTCTAAGGACTTGGCTTGGCTCCAAATAGACATAACATCAAGGAATAACAGTTGAAAACAATTTCTAAGACATGGTAAAGATGGATGAATCACTAGGTTGGGTTTTTGGTCAAAACACATGTCCATGTCCCAAGGATGTCCAAAATGGTTGCGCAAGTTTGTTTCTAGTTCAAGGTTATCAAATGGAGCAATTTTGCAAAAGGGACTATATTGAAAATATTTATAGAAATTAATCTATGTCAAAAATACTCAAACAGACAACTTAATTCTAAATTCAATTTTAATTTGTTCAAATATTATTTTGGGACAGAGGATATGAAAGTACACATTCTAAGGTTTCCAAATATATTTTATTTGCAATTTTTGGATTTGTAGAATTTGAATTATGCCAAATTTCATCAAACAAGCATATTTGAATTTGAACAAATTTAAGTTTGTCAAATTTGAATTTGGCCAGTGCCAAAAGTTTCTAGATGTTAGGGGCTTTTCAAAAAGTACAAGATTGCTAAATTTGGCTAAGTGTTGAAAAGATATGATGATTTGAAGTTGCAGGGGCTTTTCTGCAAAACTGCCAAAATTCTACCGGGAGAAATATTCGAATTAAAAGGGCTGGCCACGTGGCTGGATCCGATTGGGTGTTGCTGCTGACTGTGAACGCTGACTGGGCCGATGACGTGGATAAGTGGTTGGATCTAGGGCTACCACCCTTAAAAGAACTTTGGTGGGTAGTCTATTTTCATTAGATTAGAGTGTAGATTGATTCTAGATTAGCTTGAGTAGATCTTTCCTTTGTGGTAGAGGTGTAGACCAACATAGGTATGTTGGACTACCTTTGACACTGAGGGGTCACTCTTTGGGTAGATCAAAAGAGCAAGTTGAGAGGATTTCACAACATCATCTCATTATAATGGAAACACAATTTTTAGACATTCATTGTGGTTTATTACACTGGAAGAATTTCTAGGGAAAATAAATTTATTTTCAACATGAACTTTGCCTAAGATTCCTTCTTTCAGAAAGTCATGTTTCCTTCCTTCTCCCTTTGAGGGCATCCATTTGCATAGTGTCCTTTATCTCTGCATTTGAAGCATGTCACTTGGCTGATGTCTCTATAGACAGGATTGGGGTTCTTCTGAAGTTTCTTCTTCATCCTTGGTGGAGTTAAATTGGCCATCATATCTTCATACTGCTGCCCAGTATACTCAACTATGTTGGTTGAAGGTCTGGGTTTCTTGTTGGGACAATTTCTAGATAAATGTACATCTTCTTCACAAGAATAGCAATTCTTGGTGGAGTGTTTGGATGCATATGGATGTGGTGTAGTCTTGGCTCCAGTATCCATCTTGACATGGTCCATCTGAATAGTATCCAGCTTGCGTTTTCCCTTCACATCTGGTTTTCCTAAGTTCTCTTGGATTGCACTAAGCATTTCCATTTTGGCTTGTTGTCCAACTTGTTGTACCATGGGGTAAAGTGGACATTGTGTTGGAACATGTGTTGTTCCTTCACACAGAAAACAAGTAACTTGAGTGAAGTATCCTTCAGTTGAGTTGTTTGCATCACCATGGGGCCACTCATCAGGACAATCTTTGGAATAGTGTCCTATCTCTCCACAAGATTTGCAGGCTTTGGGTGTTGAAAACATTTCTTCTTCTGTCTCCTGGTTATCTCTAGCTACCAAGGGTTGATTGTTTCCACTGTTGGCCATGCTTTGGGACATCATGTACACTATCTGGGATTGCGTATCTAACACTTGTTGCATTCCTGGTGCTAACTCCATATTGGGGTTGCTGACTTGATTCTGGGTCATCAGTTGTATCAGCTGAGTCTGATCTTCTAGTAGCATCTTCATTGCTATTGACTTCACGGGGTTGTTGACATTCTGGCTAGACATCTGTTTTGGGGTTTTAGGAAAGATGAGTAGAGATTAGAAAGATTAGGCAAGGGGGGTTCCTACTCAAACACAACAGATCAAGGAAACTCATCTTGCAAACAACACATAATAAACATATATCAACTCATTCATCCCATCAAACAACAAACTTTTCAAAAACATCTAGTATTGTCATACCACACTCATTAGTATGATCAATACTCTAATCGTGTTTCGTGTCTCACAACTTTATTATATCTCATGGTGGTCTACTATTCAAGGCAGGGTAACAACATTTCTTGCTTTATTCCTCATGAGAGGTCTTCAATACTCAGTCTTCACGATGATCTCCGCGTTCTTGTACATTGAAATCTCTTTTTCAAGAGTGTTGATCTCTTCTTCGGCTTCCTTGAGACCCTTCTTAGTGTTGTAAAGTCTCCACTTGAGTCTCTCTGTAAGTTCTTTAATAGCACTCCATGCAGCACTTCTTGCTGAATCGAGGAATGAAAAATGCATTATCCTGTTGGTGAACATGCAATCTCCTCCCATCTTGTGGTCGTACTCCTTGTTTCTGTACAGATGAATCTGCACCCACCAATATTCGAAACCATCCTCCTCATCTATGTAGGGAAAACCCCAATAGACTGCTGGTCCTTCAAATCCCATGATTAACATGAGATCCTTCAGTGCTCTTGTGTAACATCCCAAGTATGAAAAACTCCCAACTTAGAATGTTTGTTTCTTGATTTTATTTCAAATGCATCATGTCATCATATCCACACATGTGTTGAATTTGAATTTCAAATCAAATGACAAATCAATATGTTTCACACTTGGTCTGTTACAACTTTTTCAAATAAAACATGCAAATCAAACCATTTATTTGTTTCCAATAAACTTGATTTTCCAAATAATTAACTTGCTAAATTTTCAATATTTCAATTATTGCAACAATTCAATCAAATTCACTTAAAATTCAAACATCCAAAAATATTTAAATTTTTTGAAAACAAAACATCATGCAACTGGGCTTTTACAGTGCTTAATCAATAGAAATTAATTTCATAAATTTTGAAACCCAAAAACTCTTTCAAATTCATTCCCTTGCTTTCTCTACAAACAAATAAAAGCACAGGAAGAAAAAATATAAAAGGAAGCGTTGGGGGAGGCAGGCCAGCCCAAGTGGGCTGAGCCCACCACACCCCCACGAGGCCCAAGCGACCCCCCATCACTGTCATCTTCTTCCTCGGTACGCTCACGTGTAAAGACAGCAGCGCACGCACCCCACCTCCACCTGCTCCCTCTCCACCTCCTCTATTTCTATCCCCCTATCCCCACCGAAACCCTAGCCCTCTCCCCTTTCTTCCTCCTCAAGCCGCCGCCACCTTCTCCCTTTTCCCTCTTCCTCTCCCTGTCCAATTTCTTCTCTGAACCTCACCTCCCCCATGGCCTCCATTACCGGAACTTGAAGCTCCCCTCGCCGTCGCCCTAGGCCACCTCGCCTCCTGTTGACCCCAGGAACGGAACCGGGAGGGTTCCCTCTCCCCTTTTGCTGAAGGCGGCGTGAACCGGGAGGCTGCCAGGCGACCGCGCCGTCGAGCTTTCTCCGCCACCAAGCTCCGTTCGCCGCCATCTCCTCCTGTCGCCGCACCCGCTCGAGCCCGCGGTGAGCACTCCCTGTCGCCCCTCTCTCCTCTCCCCTCTCCCCTTCTCCTTTCCCTCCGCGAGCAGGGCGCACGCCCAGCGCCCCGGCGCGCCCACGCCGGCAGCCGCTCGCCGTTCGTCGATCTTCCTCGACACGTTCGTTAACTGAACGTGTGTTTAGTTTCGACAGTTTTAGCCGGAGGCTTTGCCTCAAAACCCAGCGCCCCTATACCTATCAACAAACACAGCAACAACCCAATGGTTGGGCCCTCTCAGCGCGCACCCGAGACCCGAGTTCGAGTCCCCCGAGTAGCAAAAACCACCCCTTTTTCGGCCTTTTTCTTTTTTTGCCCGAAATCCAGAAAAACAGATCTGAGGCTTTATTTGTAAAATCCATAACAAATTGAATATTGCTCCAATTTCGATGATTCAAGTTTCTGTGGATTCAGAATCTTGTGCTCTTTCTATTAGTCACAAAGTTGCCACATGTTTCTGTAATAAATTTTCCACTAAATAATTAAATACAGAAAATGCAATAAAAATTGGAAACTTTGGGAATTCATAACTGGAGTTTGGTTCACCCAAATTGAGCAAACTTGGGCTCTAAAAATTTGTCTTAACAAGATATACACATTGGTATTTTATTTGGTCACAACTGAATTAAATTTGAACATGTTTCCTTCTGTTTACTAAAAAGGGCAGAATAAAAATGGGTTATGGAAAAATGCATAATAAATTCAATAATGATCCAAAAATTATGTTTAATAGCTCAAAATGTTCAGTGAAAAATTTGCTACATGTTTTCAACCTTTTCAATAAAATTTGTTTACTGTTTTTCCTAATTAAAAGTGGTGCAATAATTCAATGCTTTAATCAAACCTTTTAAATTGCAAAATTCATAACTTGGGCAATTCAAATCCAATTTCAACAAATGAAATATGTATTCCATATAAAATTTTGTGTTCTTTCCAAATATAATTTTTGTTATCTTTTTTGAACAATTAAAATGGGTGAAAACAACAAATGCTTGTGTAACTCATTTAAGAAGCCAAATTTCATAACTTAATAAATAAAATTTGCAAACTTGGTAAACAACATTTCAAATTGAAGATATTGTTGTTTTCTCATTGTTTTCCTCATCCATGAATCATTCTAATCAACTTTCACATGATGGTTATTTGTAGATCACTTAATTCAACCTTAATTCTTGGACCTTTCTATATGCAACCCAAATTGCATGTGGGCCCAGTTAAATATGGTTACCATGTCAACTAGCTTATCTTTGATGCATCAATGAAATTGTCATGCATCATCCCATGTTTGTGCATTATGCCATGTTATTGATTGTTGTCTCTCTTCGTTGTTTGTTTGCTTCTTCTCGAATAGACGACGACGTTGAGACAGACGAGGTTTACGATACTATTTCAGAGGAGTTAGCTCAGTACCAGGCTACTGAGTTTGCAGGAAAGTATTCACTCACATGAACCATTGTGTCCTTTCCACACTTGATACCGATACTTTCCGTTGTCTAATCATCTAGCCTTATGAATCGTTGCTTGTGTTCCGATCCTATCACATGTCATCCTGCAGCCATGAATATAGCCTCACCCCCACACCTACAACCCTGTTGTTTGTTAGCCTGTGTCGTAGTATCATGCTTAGGTTTGCTGTGCTCGAGTCTTGTTGTCATTTATCTTATCACCTGTTTAGTTTGATAGATGGGCTTTTTATAACCCCTATCATGTTAATGTTTGGGGTAATAATAATTTGATGATAAGGCACCGGCAGGAGGCCCGGGTTAGGGTTTTGAAGCCTGCTAGTGTCGACCCTAATTAGGAAAAGGGTCTTGTCCTCTGATCCATGATGAGCGTGCTCACCGCATCCGGGTGGTCGTATGGAACCCCCCTCGACTTTGACCTGATCCGCAGTTTGTCCGAAGAGCCACACTTAGTTCGGGTGTTCCATTTGCGCATACGCATGAATGGGTCGCGCCCATGGTTGATGATTATGATGATGATGATGATGATGCATATAGGGCGAGGCCTGTGGTGCCGGGGGGTGTGGTTTTCACCCTTGCGGTTAGGTTAGGTCGGACTGGCCGGGACCTTATAGCTCCGTGGCTCCTAGGACAGGTTGTGGAGATGGTTCGAGTCGTGTTGAGTCCACCTGAGTTTTAGTTGGTGGCTGGAGTGTGTACGGGTACTGGAGCACACCCTCCAGGGATGAATCTTCTCGAGAAGCCGTGTTGTCCGCGGTTATGTGACGACTTGGTGAAAGTGCTGGCTAACAAGTACTCAGACAACTTACACCTAATTAATAATAATTTGACTAGTAATAGGCTTATTGACACAATAAACTGAACCTTCATTAATTCAACTGTGTGAGTTATCCTCGGATTGCTTCTTTGGATAAGGGGCGATATCCAGGATGGGTTTGTTTGTTGAGGTTGGTGGTAGTTGGCCCCGATACGCTATCTTATCCCTTTCTTTTAGCCGGATGTTGTAGCGTGTCTCTGTAGTTGGTTAGTGCAGCCCGCTGCCGCTTCTTTGTATCACCTATCTTCTGTTGAACCCAAAGCATCTGTACTTGGTGTTGTCGGGTACACTTTGGTATCTTGTGCGTCTTGCTTGCAAGTACTCGTCTGTACTGACCCCTTTGGGGCTGCGTGTTCTGCAGACTACGTTTCGAGGATCCACATGGTGGCTACGTGGAGTATGACGAAGCTGTTGACGAGTAGATAGCGGACCCGGGCAGGATCCGAGACTTCGTGGATGGGCTCCGTTCTTTTCGTTTCCGGCCTCTTAGGCCTATTTGGATCTTGTCTGTACTCAGACACTTTGTTTGTTTCCGCTGTGATGTAATGATGACTTGTTGGGACATGTGTCCTCTGTATGACTGTATTTGCTATCTCTGCTCTAGTGAGAGCTTTTGCCACTTATTTCTATTTCTTTGTGTCTTAGAGATTTGTTGTGATATCACTTGTTCAAACGCCGTTGACGTACCATGTGTGTATGTTATGAAGTACGTCAATGGAAGTATTCGGATTTCTATTGGATGGTTTCACAGATGATGAATAGTAGAGGATGGTTGTCACACGTTTACGTGTTGGCCTACTCATATTGAGATGTGGGTGCAGGTAAGCCCCGTAAGCCATTTATCTATTGTTTAGCGGGCTGTGAGTATCCTCTAAAAGTCCGGGTGCGACATCTTGGGAACTCAGTGTCACACTCCAGGGTCATGGTCATCATTGGTCCTTTCTTGAGTGATTGAATGATGCTGGCCATCTGCAGATAAGAGTAGTCATTAGAAATGTATCATGGGAAGGAGTACGAGGAGAAATGAAGTTATAAAAGATTTCTTTGAGGAGTAGTTGTAAGATAGTAAAATTTTATTCCTATGGATTTTCCTATTCTAATCCAAACCTAGGGTCTCGAATCCTACAGGCAACACAATGCTCTGATACCATTTTGTAGCATCCCACTTTTTAGCAAAAGTGAAATACATGTGTTAGTGTGCTAGTCCCTGGATCAACTGCTAGCACCACAGTACAAAATGAAATACCATGCAAATGCATCAAATTCTATTACATCGCAAGATCCAATCTTTACAAAATAGTATTACAACTCTCATAGTCTTAGAAGACTAGCAGTAAACAAAGATATACAGCGGAAAACATGAATAACATTGAGCCCATCTTCTTCATGTGCCACAGGCAAAACATGTTGGCGATAGTCTTGAGATCCTAAACGAAATCCTCACTCGTCTTCAGAAATATCTGCAATATGGAATATGCAGCCACAAGGGAGTCAATACAATTTAATGTATTGGCAAGTAACACTATGGTGGATATAAATGGAAAAACTAATACTACATGCTCATTTGGCTGAGTGGAGTTTTGGCTAAGTTTGCATAAAGCCAGTTTTCTCCTATCACTTTTGTAAAACAAACTTTTCTTTTCAAAGGGTGGCAACATTGGATTAAGATCCAAGCACCACAAATACTGTTCACTTGGTCAAATTTTACTTATTGAAAATGGTGATGTGATTCTTCCGTCCATCCTTGTCCAGCTGCTCATAGTTGTCCATAACCGGGGACACGGCTAAGATCTTAGTTTGTTGACTCTGCAGAGCTTGTGCACTTTCACCTTCAGACGCAACTCAACCCAAACATCCTATACACCCTGAGTGCATTAAGGAAAGGAGAAGAATCGAGACGAGATCTTTCAGAAGCAAGAATCCAACCCAATGGCAAGACCGTTCCACCTATAATTATGCTACATCAGCTTGTCAAGCCCGGGCTGAACCCTCACAAATTAGTTGATCAAGATAGAGCCCATATGACTAAAGGCTGCACTGGAAGCAATCTAAACTTGGGGAACATCATAATCACTTTGTTCCTGGGTGGCATTCCTCAAGTGAACACCCCTCGGGGAGACACTCAACTCTCATCAGCCAAACAACCAAATCCACCCAGGTGGTTCATTGAAGTTGTTACTTAGAATTTTTCCACAACATCAAGTAAAAATCATTTGTCTCATTGCATAACATCTATCAAGTTCTAAGGCTATAAATAACAAGGATAAAAGAGATGGCTACACACTACTAGGATAATAGCATAGCATAATATAACTTAGTAAAAAATTTCCTATCAATGCATACTACTCAAAAATCAACTAATGCATATAGAAAATAAGGGGTAGTTGATGATGTGTTACTTGCCTTGTTGAAGTTGGTGAAGATATCACACTCTCTTCACCAAAAGATCGTTGCTCTCCGTACAATCTATTCATTGACAACACAAAACCAAATAAACAAGCATCCTAACAAACAAACATACAAGTGTAGAAACCATACATAGCAACTAACATATCAAAAGGATCTTAACCAAGTTGGTTAGGACAAGGTCTAGGTTTGAGTTGAAAGATTCATTCTCTAGTGGTCTCATTCTTGTTAAGGAAATTCCAATGGTTTACTTGGGAAGGACTAGGTTGAGTTTGATGTGATCTAACTTTATTATGACCATACTTGTCGAGGAAGTTCCAAGAGTTCACTAAGAATAAACATATTACTTCTTCAACTAAAGTAATACATGCAAACACTTGGTCATATTCACCTTCAAAAATATTTGAGTGACTATGTTAGTATATTCCATTGTGGTTAGGGTAGGCCTACTAACTTCCTCATCAAAGGGAAAATATTACTAAGTCTTGGGTTTTCCATTTGGGTCAATGGTTGGACAAAAATAACTTGTTATTCTTCAACTTGTATGGATTTCTCCAAGTCTTCACATGCTTGTTTTCTTGAAGATCATCTCCATGCTTATATTGTAGTCTCTTTTTTCCTTGGATGGATTGTTCTCTTGGTCTTGATAGATTCTTCATGTGTTTTACTTCACTAATTGGTTTGGGTATGGGATGGGCACAAATACCACTAAGTCAATTTGAAGGAAAATAGAAGAAGGATAGAAATAGAGAGGAAGATGTCTTCTTCTTCATTTCTTCATACATTTGTACTTCATTGAGTTTCCTCTATTTGTTGTGAAGCACAATTCCCTTACTTCAAATTCTTCAATGATCTTCTTTGTAGCTCTTCATGTTGCCACTAAGTTGGAGATGAAGTTTTCTTCTTGTGCTTGAGTCTTGATCTCCAATTTGTTAGCTTGATGATTTCTTGAAGCATGAAAGGGGAGTGGAGAAGTAGATAGAAAACTAAATTTCACTACTTGGTACTATATGTGATTGACACATTCTAAGGACTTGGCTTGGCTCCAAATAGACATAACATCAAGGAATAACAACTAGTGGAAACAACCCCTCTCGTCTAGGGGGCCAGGGGGCAGCTGTCCCGGTTGCAACCATATCCGGGACAAATGCTATGCATTGGTCCCGGTTTGTGTGCCCGGGGCAACAGGAATCGCCTGAGGGGCATTGGTCCCGGTTCATGGGGGACATATTGGTCCCGGCTCGTGCCACGGACCGGGACGAATGCCTAGCCACAGGCCACGTGGCACGCGCATGAGCATTTGTCCCCGTTCAGGCCACGAAGCGGGACCAATGCCCCTTCCCCTATATATACTGCCCCAACCCCCCCTTTCCATCTTTTTTTTTGCTTGGAGGTGTGAGAGAGGTTGGTGTTAGTGTGTTTTCTTTTACTATGCACACGAGGTGTTCGACGAAATTCCCGAGCCACACATAAGCTCACTGAAAATGGTATCTTCGACCGAGGTTAACAAAATTATCTTTTTCATCTGTAACTGATACATAAAAAGGTAGTATTTGTCGTATTAATATGTTACTGTAATGTATTTTGATAAACTTAATTATACAATGCAGCTGGATGCACGGCAGCGATGGATGTATGGTGACCGACGCACTTCCGAGTATATGGCAGGCCTGAATGCATTTCTTGCTGTAGCTCAGGCGAACAAAGATAATGGCTTCATGTGTTGCCCATGTGTTGATTGTCGGAACGTCAGAGAGCACTCCTCCGAAAGAATCATTCGCGGCCATCTACTTCAGAGAGGTTTCATGCCCAGCTATAATTGCTGGACGAAGCATGGAGAAAGAGGGGTTTTGATGGAAGACGATGAAGAAGAAGAAGATCCTTTGTTCCCTGAATACGACGATACTGCAATGGAAGAGAATGGAGAAGAAGGAGGTGATCAAGAACAGGCATCAGAAGAGCCCGATGATGATCTTGGCCGAGTTATTGCTGATGCAAGGGAAGACTGTGAAAATAAATTGGAGAGGTTGAAGCTAGACAACATGTTACAGGATCACAAAAAATTGTTGTACCCAAATTGCAAAGATGGTAGCACAAAGCTCGGTACCACACTGGAGTTGCTGAAATGGAAGGCACAGAACGGTGTGACTGACAAGGCATTTGAGAGTTTACTTCAACTAATGAAGCCAAAATTCCAAAGGATAACGAATTGCCTGAGAGTACGTACGAAGCAAAGAAAGCTCTCTGTCCTCTAGGATTAGATGTGCAGAAGATACATGCATGCATTAATGACTGCATCCTCTTCCGTGGTGAGAAGTACGAGAATTTGGATGAATGTCCGATATGCACTGCACTGCGGTATAAGATCAGAACAGATGACCCTGGTGATGTTGACGGCGAGCCCCCCGTAAGAGGGTTCCTGCTAAGGTGATGTGGTATGCTCCTATAATACCACGGCTGAAACGTCTGTTTAGAAACAAAGAGCATGCTAGGTTGTTGCGATGGCACAAAGAAGACCGTAAGAAAGACGGAAAGTTGAGGCACCCCGCCGATGGATCGCAGTGGAGAAAGATCGAGAGAGACTACCCAGACTTTGCAGGAGAGGCGAGAAACTTATGGTTTGGTCTAAGTACAGATGGCTTTAATCCTTTTGGGGAGCAGAGCTCCAGTCATAGCACTTGGCCTGTAACTCTATGTATGTACAACCTTCCTCCTTGGTTGTGCATGAAGCGCAAGTTCATTATGATGCCAGTTCTCATCCAAGGCAAGAGGCAACCTGACAACGACATTGATGTGTATCTAAGGCCATTAGTGGAAGAACTCTTACAATTGTGGGGCAAACCAGGTGTACGTGTGTGGGATGAGAACGAACAAAAGCCATTTGACCTACGGGCGTTGCTTTTCGTAACCATCAATGATTGGCCTGCTCTTAGTAACATTTCCGGACATACAAACAAGGGATACAATGCATGCACACACTGTTTAGATAATACTGATAGTGTTTTTTTGGATAAATGTAAAAAGGTTGTATACCTGGGGCATCGTAGATTTCTTCCGATCAAGCATCCCGTAAGAAAGAAAGGAGGGAAGCATTTCAGAGGTGAAGCAGATAACCGGAAGAAGCCTGAGCTGCGTAGTGGTAATGATATATTCGATATGGTCAAGGACCTAGAAGTAATCTTTGGTAAGGCTGCTGGCAGCCAACCAGTTCCGTACGGCCCTCATAAGCGCGCACCCATGTGCAAGAAGAACTCTATATTTTGGGAGCTACCCTATTGGAAAGTTTTAGAGGTCCGGTCTTCGATCGACGTGATGCACGTGACAAAGAATCTCTGTGTCAATCTGCTATGCTTCCTGGGCGTGTATGGGAAGTCCAAAGATACGCCAGAAGCACGGGAGGACCAGCAACGTATGAAAGACCCAAGCAACAAGCACACAGATACAGGGCGCCATTACTTAAGCAGCTACGCTCTTACTAAAGCAGAGAAGGAAATATTCTTTGAAGTCCTTTACAGTATCAAGGTTCCGTCTGGCTTCTCGTCGAATATAAAGGGGATAATAAACATGGCAGAGAAAAAATTCCAAAACCTGAAGTCTCATGACTGTCACGTGATTATGACGCAGTTGCTTCCGATTGCATTGAGGGGGCTTCTACTGGAAAATGTCCGAGAACCCATTGTGAAGCTATGTGCATTCATGAACGCAATATCTCAGAAGGTAATCGATCCAGAAATTCTGACAAGATTACAGAGGGATGTGGTCTAGTGTCTTGTTAGTTTTGAGTTGGTGTTCCCACCATCATTCTTCAACATTATGACTCATCTCCTGGTTCACCTATGTGAAGAGATTCATATTCTTGGTCCGGTATTTCTACACAATATGTTCCCCTTTGAGAGGTTCATGGGAGTCTTGAAAAAATATGTTCATAACCGTGCTAGGCCAGAAGGAAGCATCTCGAAGGGCTATGGAACAGAGGAGGTCATTGGGTTCTGTGTTGACTTTATTCCTGACCTTAAGACAATTGGTGTTCCTGAATCGCGGCATGAGGGGAGACTGAGGGGAAAATGAACGTTGGGAAAGAAAACAATGATACCTAGGGACGGGCATTCTTTGACCAAAGCACACTACACAGTTCTACAAAATTCTATGTTCATGGCTACGTATCTCGAGGAACACAAGAATATTGTACTTCTGCAAACCCGGGGAAGGATGACTCATGGATTAGACGAAGATCTCAAATTCACCGTGTCAATAAGGTACAACTCGCTTTGTCGAACTTTATATAAATCACCCGGGATGCCTTGTATGCTCTGGACTAACTCGGAAGATCACGAGAGAAAACAAAAATTATAAGATATTTATATTCAAATTATATAGAAATGGTAAAATAATTAATAATTTCAATAGTTAGAATAATTATTTAGTTAAACGAAAAATGGATTTGAATTAGTTATGCAAATTCTAGCATTTTTCATGTTGAAATTTTTGTCAAATTCGAAAGTATATAGAAGTTGTTAATGTGCAAACTTAACAATTTTCAAATTTTGGCGCTAAAAAATTTTGGGCGCGCAGGGTGCCACCAAAATTCGAAATACGTTTTAGGTCCTGGCCCGTGGTACCAACCGGGACCAAAGGGTCTCTTGTCCCGGTTGGTGGCACGGGCCGGGACTAGAGGCCCAGTTGTATAAATATCTCGGCCCTCTCTCCAGGCCGAGCGACCACCCCAGGACAGCGGACATGGCTTGGCGAAGCCCTGCCGGCGGCGGGAACGAGTAGAAAGATCCCGCCGGCGCTGGTTACGCCGGCGGGGTTGGACTAGGGACACGTTGGACTAGGGACACAAATATATATTAAAAAAAGGCCCGGGGGCCTTGCTTACATAGGGGGGCGGCGCGGCCACAGGCGGCCGGCCGTTTCTTGGGGGGTGGGTAGCTTAGCCTAGGGGGGGGGCGCACCGGCGCCGGCCTACTCCTCCTCGTCGGAGGAGATGCAGTGGTAGGGTGGTGCCTGCCACAGGTGGGCAGGAAGCTGGGGCGGGCCCGCCGGTGGCTGCGGAGGCATCGGGGGCGCGTGCGGCGGTGGCGGGGGCAGCTCCTCCTGCTGCGGCGGCAGCTCCTCCGGCGACCATACGCCGCCGGTCCAGGCCCAGGTCATCCCGTACTCCAGGCCGGGGGGCAGCGGCTGTGGCGGAGGTTGGTCCTCGGAGGCCTCCAGGTCGGCGTTCATTGTCTGCCACCAAGGGGCAGGCGCCGCAGGGGGCGGCATGGCTGCGCCGTCGGCGGCAGCGGCGGCCAGGACCTGCTCCCACCGCTTGACCTCGTCCTCGATGAGGGAGCGGCGGGAGGCCTCGTAGGCATCCTCCAAGCCGGCCTGGAGCTCGGGGTCGTCATCCTCGACGACGTTGTCGGCGATGTCCTCCAGGAGCCAAAGCTCCGGCTCCCTGCCCGGCAGTGGCGCGGGGTAGTCGGCGGTGCTCACCTCCTGGGATGTGGGGATGAAACAGCGGCGGCGCTGGTCGTGCTCCTGCTGGAGCCAGACGGCCCAGTTGGGGGAGCTGCGCGCGTACGCGCGGTCCCTGAGGAGGCGGGCCGGCAGGAGCGCGCGCCGGCGGTCGATCTCCTCGCGCAAGGTCTCGCTGCTGGACGGGACCGGCGACACGGGGATGCGCTGCGGGTTCAGGTGCCAGCCGTCCGGAAGGTGGACGTCCGGCCAGAACACCGGCGTGGCGCGTTCCCAGTGCCACTCGGCCTCCTCCTTCCGGACGTACCGGCGGAAGCGCTTGCCCTTGGGCGCCGCTCGAGGACCCGGCCTCGTGGTCATTCCTGGGGCGCTTGAACCAGCGCGACATGGCGGCTAGGGTTGCTTTGGCTGGGACGCGGCCGGGGTGAATGGGATGTACGGGCGGCGGGGGCCCTTTAAAAAGGACCCGGGGAGGCTGGCATGCCAACCGGCGGCCGGAACGTGGCAGCGGTTGCAGACGGCCATGAATGCGGGGGGGGGGGGAGCCGAGGCGTGCCGTTCATGGCCACGCGCGCGTGGGGAAGTGGAGGCGCGGGAAGACGAGGCGGCAGTGGGCCCTTTGACCGCGCGTCCCTGTGGTCTTAATTTAAGGGACTGGGCGGGCCAGCCACTAGGCCGCTGGCCAGTGGCCCCTTTGACCCCGCGTGGCCGGTGGCCCCTTTGACCGAATGTAGCCAGTGGGCTTATAATAAAAGACGCGGGCCAGTCGGCCCTTTGACCAAAATGTGGCCAGTGGGCTTAATTAAAGACGTGGGCCAGTGGACGCGGTTGGGGAAGGGGAGCCTGGTTGGGGATTGCGGGACAGGAGCCCAAAAATAAATGAAAAAGGAAAAAAAACCTACCACGGCAGAAAAAGTGGGCGGAATATTTGTTTTATTAGAAAAGGTATCCATCCCGGTTCCTAAAACGAACCGGGACGAAGTCCCTGGCCATGTCCGCCACGTGGGCCATCCCTACCCATCCCGGGTCCTGGTACAACCGGGACCAATGGGGGAGGGCCATTTGTCCCGGCCGGCCCATCCCGGTTGCACAACCAGGACAAATGGGGCTTACCAACCGGGACTAATGCCCCTGTTTCCACTAGTGAACAGTTGAAAATAATTTCTAAGACATGGTAAAGATGGATGAATCACTAGGTTGGGTTTTTGGTCAAAACACATGGCCATGTCCCAAGGATGTCCAAAATGGTTGGGCAAGTTTGTTTCTGGTTCAAGGTTATCAAATGGAGCAATTTTGCAAAAGGGACTATATTGAAAATATTTATAGAAATTAATCTATGTCAAAAATACTCAAATAGACAACTTAATTCTAAATTAAATTTTAATTTGTTCAAATATTATTTTGGGACAGAGGATATGAAAGTACACATTCTAAGGTTTCCAAATATATTTTATTTGCAATTTTTGGATTTGTAGAATTTGAATTATGCCAAATTTCATCAAACAAGCATATTTGAATTTGAACAAATTTAAGTTTGTCAAATTTGAATTTGGCCAGTTCCAAAAGTTTCTATATGTCAGGGGCTTTTCAAAAAGTCCAAGATTGCTAAATTTGGCTAAGTGTTGAAAAGATATGATGATTTGAAGTTGCATGGGCTTTTCTGCAAAACTGCCAAAATTCTACCGGGAGAAATATTCGAATTAAAAGAGCTGGCCACGTGGCTGGATCCGATTGGGTGTTGCTGCTGACTGTGCACGCTGACTGGGCCGATGACGTGGATAAGTGGTTGGATCTGGGGCGTTAGATCCAGATCCAACGGTGGCATACCCCTTCGGGGTGGATCTAATCTAGCGCGTTAAAAACAGATCCAACGGTGAGGGGAGGTTGAGGTTACCTCCGCCGGAGTGGGTCACCGGAAATGGCCCCGCGGTGGCCGGAGGCGCAGGGAGTCGACGGAGACGGCGATCCGGTGACCTCCGCGCTCGATGAAGACCACGATGAGCTTCGCCTCGACGCGGTGAAGTCGATGGTGCCCACGGTGTGCACGGTGGCGGCCTCGAGTGGTGGCGCGGCGATGTCCCGAGGCGGAGCAACTCCGGTGCTCGTCGGGGACGTGGTTCCGCTGCGGGAAAAACCGAAAAAAGGGCATGAGGAGGTGCAGGGAGTTGAGGGGAAGAGGAGGGGCGTGAAATGGGCGGCGGGGACCTGTTGCTGTGGCCGGAAGCGATGACGAACAGCGGCGGCCCGAAGCAAGTCCGGCGACAAATTTCGAGGGCCTAGGGGGCTCGATCCAGAGGAGAGTGAGAGGGGAAAAGACGAGTGGTGGCCGAGCTTTAAGGGGAGGGCAAAGAGGGAATCAAATGCGCACTTAAACGCGAGTAATCACCAGATTCATTTTCGGGAAGAAACGGAAGAGAGAGGTAACGGCCTGAGCTTGATGATGATGACGTCATCCAGCCTTTTTCTTTTCTTTTATTTCTGTTTTTAATATCTTTTGTTTTATTAATCCAAAAGACCTCAAAATAATTTCTAAAATCTTGTAAAATTTATATCTTTCTGTTTAGAACATTTTTATAAACTTTTGAACACATTTCACTTTTTATATTTTTGAAAATATAAATAAATACTAATAGTACTTAATGTATATTTTTAAATTAGAAAAATAATAAAATGAGGTTTTGATTAAATAAAATTTCAGAGACAATAAACATAACAAATACTATTTTTGAAATTCATTTTACCTCACTTTAATATTTTTATAAACTTAACATTTCAGTGATTTACTAATAGCAACTTAAATCCATTTTCAAAATAGAAAATTAAATAAATATAAAAGTGGCTTAAATAAAGTTTAGAAAACTCCTCAAGCTTTAATATTGTTTTCAAGATCTATTTTATGTTATTTTCAAATCAAAACATTTTATGAATACCATTTTATGCTTAAAACTTGGAATGACATTTGGATATCAATAAAAATAGTTGTTATTCTCATAAAATAATTTTGAGGCATAGGAACTGTTAGAGGTAATAATTCTATGGTTTCCAAGTCTATAAAACATTATTCAAAGTAATATTTGATTTGAAAACATGTTATAAAATAAGGATTTCTAAGAGAAAACAATTTCTTTGAATAATGAAATTTTTCGAATGGGCTTTTAGGGTTTAGGAAAATAGAGGCCTACTGGATTCTTAATTTCAATATAATTGAAATGTGTATTGTTTTCTTTTGTTTCTTGCATCTCATTTTGTTTTTGGCGACTTACTAAACATGAAAACAAAATTTTCAAATTT
The DNA here is from genome assembly GCA_028641055.1 of Alopecurus myosuroides. Taxonomy (NCBI): domain Eukaryota; kingdom Viridiplantae; phylum Streptophyta; class Magnoliopsida; order Poales; family Poaceae; genus Alopecurus; species Alopecurus myosuroides. The sequence continues at coordinate 513,865,888 of CM054057.1, forward strand.
TAGTGATTTTTGGACTTTCCAAAAAATCAGGGATGTTACATCCTCAAGAACAACACGAACTACTCACAAGTCATCATATGGATCATAATCAGAGGTGATATAATGGATGATAACTATCTAGTCATAAAGTGCAAACAACGATAAATCTCACCAGCATCAACTACTAACAAGTAATCCACACCGGGAGAGAGATCTAATGTAAAACAACGATAGAGGCCCCTAATTGTTACAGCGGGATGACGGTGGATGATGAGGATGATGGTGCTGGTGGTGATGATGATGATCATGATGACGATCTTGATGATGCCCAGAGTGATGACAGTGATGATGGCGGTGATTTCCCCTCACTGGAGAGGAATTTCCCCAGCAGATTTCTCCTTGCCAGAGAGCCTTTCTCTCCCGGGTGTTTTCCGCCCCGAGGCGGCGGCGCAATAATTATTCGATGATGTTATGGGGCTTAGGGTTCCCTGTGGATCAAGTACGCGAAAGACCTCCACCAGAGGTGGGCCAGGGTGGCCACACCACCTGGTGGCGCGGCCAGGGGCTGCGCCACCCCATGGTATGGGCCCCTGGTGGCCCCCCTCTGGCTCCCCTTCTGGCTGGACTCCTCCTATGAACTTCTAAGACACCCCCGGTGTCCCCCTTCTTCTTCTGATCTTCTGAAATATGGTATCTCGATGGTGCTTTTTCCATCAGATTTCTGTTCCCGGTGTTTATTCTCCAAAAAGTATGAAACATACAAAATAAGATAAAATAACATAAGGGATGCATCATAACATGAAATATATCGATGAATAACAGCAAATTATGATATAAAATAGTGATGCAAAATGGACGTATCAGAGGACAAGCAATCTCTAAAGGTTGATGCAGCTGAGGTGGTAGGGCGCACTACCGGTGCAGCAGCAACATGGAACCTACATAACACAATCAAATCACTTTGCCCCAACAAAGCAATGAGGTTGTCAATCTCACCGGTTTTGCTGAACACAAAGAGGTTAAACGTATGGTGTAAAAAACAGTATGAGAACAGTATGAAAGCAGTGGAAGTAGTGTGTGTATTATCAGTATGAGAAAATGGACCGGGGTCTACAGTTCACTAGTGGTGTCTCTACGTGAAGATAAAGAACATGTGTGGTGAACAAATTACAGTTGGGAAATTGACAGAAATGAAGGCTACACCGTAGTGCATATGCAAGACATAAAGATTACTATGTGATTCATGCGGGCATTACAACAAAATACATAGACCGTTATCCAACTGCATCTATGACTAATAATCCACCGTCCGAATATCATCCAAACAAACGTTGGGTAGTAAGTTGCAAGCAACAGATTATCGCAATAAGCAAAGGGTGTAATGTAAACTAGGTAAACACCGTTGTTTTCTCCCTAATGGCAACAACACATCCTCCATTCATCACATTTCTATCACTCCAGCATAGATGAAAAGGAGGCATGAACCCCCTATCGAGCATAAATACTTCCTCTTGGAGTTACTAGCATCTACTTGGCTAGAGCATCTACTAAGAACGGAGAGCATGCAAGATCATAAATAACATAAGAATGAAGATAACATGATAGATTGATAATCATGTAAGGCAGCTCACGAGATCTAAACATGAGGTACAAAGTGGAGAAGACAACCATCTAGCTACTGCTATGGACCCGTAGTCCAGGGATGAACTACTCACACATCACTTCGGAGGAGGGCATGGTGGTGTAGACTCCTCCGGTGATGAATTCCCCTCCCGGCAGGGTGCTGGGGAGAGCTCCAGAACCCTCCCGATCTTGGGATGACGATGACCGCTGCCTCGGGTGTTTCTCGGGACAAAGTGGTATATTTTTAGGGTTGACGTATCGAGGGGTATAAATAGGCGAAAGGAAAAGGAGGTGGAGGCCTGGGGGCCCCACATCACCCCATGGCGTGGTGAAGGGGTGCGCCGCCCTATGGTGTGGCCCCCTCCGGGCCTCTTCGAAACTCTATGGAACCTTTGGGAATTTTAGGACCTCTAGACTTCTAATTTTCCAATTCCAAGAATATTTCTGGAACAACTTTTGTGAAACTAAAAATAGCAGAAAAATAGGGAACTAGCTCTGTGGCATCTTGTCAGTAGGTTAGTCCGGAATCGATAAAAATGACATAAAGTGTATAGAAAACATGTAGGAAACAACTTGAAAATAATATGGAACATGAGAAATTAAGGATACGTTTATGATGTATCAACCTCTACCAGGGGATGGCGCGCACGGGAGGTAAGGTGGTTTTCCCCCACCGTGAGACACCGCATTGGGCAAGGAATCGTCGGTGCAGAACTCGGCCGAGCGACAAGAGGCAAGGCGATGCTCTGTACTAAGGAGACGCGCATACAGATCACGGGGCAACATCGTTGTGTCATGCCCGTTGACACCCTCGTAGAGAGATTCATACTTTCCATCGAGTTCATTGAGGATATATCATGTGAACTCCTCGTCCCGAAGAGGATGGCCGATCTAAGCAAGGGTATCGGGCAGGGATTTAACCTTGTTGAAGTAGGAGGTGACGGAAAAATCAAGCTTCTTTGTCTCACTGAGCTGGGTGCGGATGGCCATGGATCGCGCCATAGACTGGGAGGAGAAACTGGAATCCAGCATGTACCAGGCATCACGCGACGTAGCAGCAAATAGCACCGGGCCGACAACACCCCCGGAAAGAGAGGAATTGATTGCCAAGAGGATGTCCTGATCCTGGGCTACCCATTGGCGGTACGCTAGATGTGACGACGGAGGGCACAGGACTGAGCCGTCGGAGAACCCCACGAGGTAGTGGTTGTGGAGGAGCGGCTACACATGTGCGTGCGAAAACAAATAATTGTACGGCGTAAGATGGACGTGGAGGTGGTGCCTGATACGTCTCAAACGTATCTATAATTTATGATGTTCCATGTTATTTTCATGCATTATGCTACATGTTTCTTATACAGTTTATGTCATTTTTATGGATTTTCTAGGACTAACCTATTTCCAAGATGCCACAGAGCTAGTTCCTGTTTTCCGCTGTTTTTTGTTTTAGAAAAGTTGTTCTGCAAATATTTTCGGAATTGGACGAAACAAAATCCTAGAGTCTTAGAAAGTTGTCACATACACAGAGCCTGGAGGAGACCCGGAAGGGGGCCTCAGGGGCCCCACACCATAGGGAGGCGCGCCCCCTGGCCGCGCCTGGAGGTGGTGTGGGCCTCCTGGCCACCAACCGACATTGCCCTCTCGCCTATTTAACCTCCTTCACGAGTTGACCCTAAACACCCGAGCCTTTTCCACCAAAAAGATCTGTATCCACCGTCATCATCAACCCTAGTTTCGAAGAGTTCTCGAGCTCTCCCCGGCACCTTGCCAGGAGGGGGAATCATCATCGGAGGGCTCTTCATCATCATGCCTGCCTCCGGAGTGATGTGTGAGTAGTTCATCCCTGGACTAGGGTCCATAGTAGTAGCTAGATGGTTGTTTTCTCCTCTTTATGCCTCATGTTTAGATCTTGTGAGCTTCCTAACATGATCAAGATCATCTTATTGTAATGCTACGTGTTGTGTTTGTTGGGATATGATGAATATTGAATTCTATGTCCAATGATTATCAATCTATCATGTTCTTTCATGTGTATGTTATTTATGATCTTGCATGATCTCCGTTACTAGTAGATGCTCTGTCCAAGTTGATGCTTCTAACTCCAAGAGGGAGTATTTATGCTCGATAGTGGGTTCATGCATCCCTTTCACTCACGCTCGAGTGACAGAAACAGAACGGGTGGGGAATCTGTTGTTGCCATTAGGGAGAAAACAACAATGCTTTGTCTAAGGATAATTTTATTGTTTACATTACACACTTTGATTCGTGCAATTATCTGTTGCTTGCAACTTCATACCCAAAGTTTGATTGGATGACACTCTGAGGTGGATTATTAGTCGTAGATGTAGTTGGATAACGGTCTATGTATATTGTTGTAATTCCCGCATAAATTACATAGTAATCATCATGTCATGCATATGCACTACGGTGTATCCTTTATATCTGTCAATTGCCCAGCTATAATTTGTTTACCCAGCGTGTTATGTATCTGTTTTGGAGAGACGCCTCTAGTGAACTGTGAACCCCGGTCCAATTTCTTTACACTAGTATACAACCACTGCAACCACTGTTTTCCTACTGCAATTATTGTTCTCTTTCATCTACTGCAAACAAGTACTACTTTCCACACTATATGTCTAATCCTTTGTTTCAGCAAAACCGGCGAGATTGACAACCTCACTGCTTCGTTGGGCTAAAGTAATTTGATTGTGCTGCTGAACCGGTAGTGCGCGCTGCCAACATAATCTGCATCAACCTTCGGAAGTGATTTCTTTCTCCTACTGGTCGATTCAACCTTGGTTTCTTTCTGAGGGAAATCTTGTTGCTGCACTCTTCACAGCCTACACTTGGGGTCTCCCAACGAGCATCAGCCTTCATCAAGTTTTTTGGCGCCATTGTCGGGGAGAAAGAGGATTTATGCAAGGGGAGTCTCTCACCTGCAATCATGTTTTACTTTCTTTATCATGCCTGCTATCAAAGGTTGATTTCTTTGAAACTAGATCTTGTTGGCAAGGTGGGTTCACGGAAGAACAACAAAAATATTATAAGGAACACCGCTTTTCACAAAAAGGGAAACACTTATGGGAACAAATTAATAAAATATATATATTGCTAGAAACTTGTGCTCTACATATAATGTTACTTATTGTTTTGATAAATCTTGTTGCTGTAGGAGGTATAAACACCTCCCTTTTCAATGTGAGTATAATGATAATGTTACCATATCTTCTTATGTTAAGGAAAATTATGAATTCTATGATGTGGAACAAATTGAGGAATTTATTGCTTGGAAGGGTGCATTCGAAATTGCCTATTTGCTTGAAAGTATTGATGATGCAACTTACAAATATGAGATGTATGCTATACTTGTATATTGCTTTGATAATTACAAGGATTGTAATTGCTACATAATTAAATATCTTAATAGATTATTGATACGTCATAAACGTATCTATAATTTCTGATGTTCCATGTTGTTTTCATTCCATATGCTACATGTTTTCCTTACACTTTATGTCATTTTTATCGATTTTCCGGACTAACCTGTTGACAAGATGCCATGGAGCCAGTTCCCTGTTTTCTGCTCTTTTTAGTTGCAGAAAATTTGTTCTAGAAATATTCCCGGAATTGGAAAATTCAAAGCCTAGAAATCTTAGAATTCCTGAAGGTTCCATGGAGCCCCGAAGAGGCCCGGAGGGGGGCCACACCATAGGGCGGCGCGCCCCCTGGCCGTGCCTGGGGGTGGTGTGGGACCCTCGGGCATCCACCGGCATCGCCCTTTCGCCTATTTATTTCCCCCGATACGTCAGCCCTAAAAATATACCACTTCGTCCCGAGAAACACCTAAGGCCGTCGTCATTGTTAACCCGAGATCGGGAGGGTTCTGGAGCTCTCCCCGGCACCCTGTCGGGAGGGGAATCCATCACCAGAGGGGTCTACACCACCATGCCCGCCTCCGGAGTGATGCGTGAGTAGTTCATCCTTAGTCTACGGGTCCATAGCAGTAGCTAGATGGTTGTACTCTCCACTGTATGCCTCATGTTTAGATCTTGTGAGCTGCCTCACATGATCGAGATCATCTATTTGTAATGCTACATGTTGTGTTTGTTTCGATCCGATGATTATTGAATGCTATGTCTGCTGATTATCAATCTATCATGTTATCTTCATGTGTATGTTATTTATGATCTTGCATGCTCTCCGTTGTTGGTAGATGCTCTGGCCAAGTAGATGCTAGTGACGCCAAGAGGAAGTATTTATGCTCGATAGTGGGTTCATGCCTCCTTTGCATCTGCGCTCGAGTGGAAGAAACGTGACGGATGGAGGATGTGTTGTTGCCATTAGGGAGAAAACAACGATCTTTACTTCGTTTACATTACACACTTTTCTTACTGCGATTAACCGTTGCTAGCAACTTAATACCCAACGTTTTTTCAGATGATATTCGAAGGGTGGATTATTAGTGATAGATGCAGTTGGATGACGATCTATGTATTTTGTTGTAATGCCCGCATGAATCTCATAGTAATCTTATGTCATGCATGTTCTTTATTTGCCCATTGCCAAGCTGTAATTTGTTCACCACGCATGTTAGCTATATTTTATGGAGAGACACCTCCAGTGAAATGTGGACCCTGCTCCATTTTCTCATTCTGATAATACACACACTACTTCCACTGCTTTCACACTGCTGCTAGTGCTTTCATACTGTTCTCATATTGTTTTCCACACCATACATTTAACTTCTTTGTTATCAGCAAAACCGGTGAGATTGACAACCTCACTGCTTCGTTGGGGCAAAGTGAATTGTTTGTGTTGTGTAGGTTCCACTTTGCTGCTGAACCGGTAGTGCGCCCTGCCATCTCAGCTGCATCAACCTTCTGATGTTACGCCTTCCTCCTACTAGTCGATTCAACCTTGGTTTCTTTCTAACGGAAACTTGCTGTTGTGCTCAACAAACCTTCCTCTTGGGGTCTCCCAACGAGTGCAAGTCATGCACATCAATTCTCTCCACCAAAGGAAGAGACTAATGCCTTGCAGGAGCCTATGGAAGAAGAAATTGCTGAATATGGAAGCTCATTGGATGAAAAAGAGGAGGAGAGCGATGATAAAGAGGAGGAAGAATGGAGTGGCTACCCATGTCTAGATCCCAATGAGAGTAACTCATTAACTCATACCTTATTTGATTTCCCTCCATGCTTACCAAAGGGGGATGAGTGTTATATTGATAATTGTGATGATCCTATTGATTCTTTTGAAATATCCCTTTTTGATCAAATTGATACTCGTTATACTTGTGACCTTGATTCTACTATGAATGAAACTTGTGAGAATGATTTTGCTATTGTTATTTATGATAAATCCTATGAGAATCCTCTATTTATTCCAATTATTGAGATGCATGATAATGAGGAAGTTTGCTTAGAAAATTTATATGATAATTCTCTAGATGACGGTCCTATATTACTTGATTTTATAAATTATAATGCTACTGAAAGTAGGATTGCTATAATGTGTCTCATACCATTTAAGAGTGATCAATCATCTTGGTTTGCTATTGCTAAAAGTGGGAAAGAAGAGGTCTTTATTTTTAATTTTGATCCCACTATTTTTTAGCCTTTTATGAATTGTGTACTTTTAGACCATGACAAACATGCTTTATGTGATAATTATGTTTTTGAGTTTGTTCATAATGCTACTGAAAATTATTATGAGAGAGTAAAATATGGTTGTAGGAATTTTTCGTCTTACTAAAACACCTCTCTTTCTGTTGAAAGTTTTGAAATTTCTCTTGTTCTACCTTCCCATGATTTCTAGTTTGAGATTCTTTAATTTATCTCTTTACAAGATTCCTATGAATAGGAAGTGGGTTAGACAAAAATTTGTTTTATACTTGCTTTTTCATGCTCTCCTTTTCTTATGTGAGCATCTTCTTGCATTCTGTACCTAGCTGAAAGGGGTTAAAGAAAAGCACTTCTTGGGAGATAACCCATGGTTTTATTTTTTTCTTTCTTTTCTTCTGTTTTCTTTGAGTAAAGGTGTTGTTTACTTCCGTAGAAAATCCTTTGTATCTTTATTTTCTCGCATTTGTTGTGTCAAGTAAAGTCTCTAGTGAAAGTTGAGGTTAGATTGGGATTTCTGCGTAGGAAACAAATTTCTGCTGTCCACTGTTAAATTCGTGAAAATTCACAGAAAGATCAAAATGAGCTGCAATTGTTTTTTTTATTCCTCAGCTAATTTCGAAACTTTTTTTAGCTTTGCGTTTTTTGATTTGAGCGACGTAAGTGCCCTGATTTTTTTTGTCTTTATAAACTATTCTGGTTTTGACAAATTCTGCCTTCTTACTTGCATTCTCTCTTTTACTATGTTGAGTGGATTTCTTTGCTCCACAAAACAACAGTGGCTATAGCTAATGTTTAAAAGGAATTAATAATGCTTGTGTCCAAGGAGAACGTGTGAATTTTTTTATTGTGCACTAACCCTCTAATGAGAGTTACTTTGAGTTTGGTGTGAAGGAAATTTTCAATGGTCAAGAGAAGAGGGTGATATAATGTGATCAAGCAGAGTGAAAATAAAAATCTTGGGGATGCCCCCATGGTTCATCCCAGCAAATTCTAAGAAGACTCAAGCGTATAAGCTTGGGGATGCCCAAGGCATCGCCTTCTTCATCAACAGTTTATCAGGTCACTTCTAGTGAAACTATATTTTTATTCGGTCACATCATATGCACTTTACTTGGAGTGTTTGTTTGTTTTTTATTTATTTTTATTTTGTTTTCCTTGCTGCTATAAATATAGTTGGAACCCAACATTCTTTGTGTGGGAGAGAGACACCCTTCACTTTTTCATATGAATACTCGTTTTCTTCCATGCTCGTATTCTTAGTTTTTCTTCTAGCTGCTGCAAATCCTTTTAGTTCATGTTTGTCATGCATCTCTTATTCCGACTTGTTAGTTCTAATAGAGTAGTGTTAGTAGTCTATTATTTCATTGCTATATTAGTTGGAGAGTTTGTGTTGATATATATTGTTTAGTGTTTGATGGAAATAGAAAATTCTACATGTGGTAGATGGTATGTTGGAAAAGACTTGCATACTCTTGTAGACCATTAAACTGTTTCACTTCATTATTTGCTGTTGTTTTGAGATATTAATATGCTTAGTGGTAAACTTGCTGGTTTAGTAAAGTAAAAACAATTAATGGTTGGTCTAAAAGCTTGAAATTGTGCCACACTCGAATAACCAGTTGATAGTATAATGGTATATGACTTCCTCTGCTAATGACAATCGTAATGGCTTTTTATTACGTGCTATGGTCGGGGTAGACAACAGTGACTTGTCACTGTAACGGGCACTCTTGGAGTGATTTTCATTATGCCTTGTATGATCATATTTCTAGTTGTAATCTTTTAACTTGTGAGTTCTAAGTTGCGGTTTTCTGGCACTTCCATCATCCATATTTGCTAGCCTCTTCGGTACTGTGCATTGCCCATTCTAACATTGAGAGTTGGTGCAAAATTCACCAGTGCATCCAAAACCCTTGGGAGGACTCTGTTCTCGTACACATAAACCCAAATATCTTCCTCAAAACAGTCACCTTACCTACCTATCATGGCATTTCCATAGCCAATCCGAGATATATTGACATACAACATCCATCTTCATTATGTTACTTGCTTCATTGTTATTTTGCATACTGCTACACTGGCAGAAGCATTTAGTTTTATACATCATAGATATTTCAGTTTCAGTTATGAGTACTAAAAGTGTGATGATTCAGTGTAAAATAGAGTGTTGCCCCGTCTCAAACGTATCTATAAGTTCTGATGTTCCATGTTATGATCATGCCTTATGCTGCGTGTTTCTTATACACTTAATGTCATTTTTATGGATTTTCTAGGACTAACATATTGACAAGATGCCACAGAGCCAGTTCTTGTTTTCTGCTGTTTTTGGTTTCACAAAAGTTGTTCTGGAAATATTCTCGGAATTGGACGAAACAAAATCCTAGAGTCTTAGAAAGTTGTCACGTACACAGAGTCCGGAGGAGACCCACGGGGGGGGCTCAGGGGGGCCACACCATAGGGAGGTGGCCGCTGGCCGCGCCTGGAGGTGGTGTGGCCCCCCTGGCCACCCACCGATGTTTCCCTCTCGCATATTTAAGCTCCTTCACGGGTTAACCCTAAACACCCGAGCCTTTTCCACAAAAAAATTCTGTAGCCGCCGTCATAGTCAACCCTAGTTCGGGATGGTTCTGGATCTCTCCTTGCCCTGCCGGGAGGGGGGTTATCAACGGAGAGCTCTTCATCACCATGCCTGCCTCCATAATGATGCGTGAGTAGTTCATCCCTAGACTACGGGTCCATAGTAGTAGTTAGATGGTTGGTCTCTCCTCTTTATGCCTCATATTTAGATCTTGTGAGTTGCTTAACATGATCAAGATCATCTTATTGTAATGCTACATGTTATGTTTGCTGGGATCGGATGAATATTGAATGCTATGTCAAGTGATTATCAATCTATCATGCTTTTTCATGTGTATGTTATTTATGATCTTGGACGCTCTCCATTACTAGTATATGCTCTGGCCAAGTTGATGCTTGCAACTCCAAGAGGGAGTATTTATGAACGATAGTGGGTTCATGCCTCTGTTTCACTAACGCTCGAGTGAAAAAAACGTAACAGGTGGGGGATGTGATGTTGCCATTAGGGAGAAAACAACAATGCTTTGTCTAAGGATAATTTTATTGTTTACATTACACACTTTGCTTAATGCAATTATCTGTTGCTTGCAACTTAATACCCAAAGTTTTCTTGGATGCCACTCTGAGGGTGAATTATTAGTCATAGATGTAGTTGGATAACGGTCTATTTATCTTGTTGTAATGGCCGCATGAATCACATAGTAATCATCATGTCATGCATATGCACTACGGTGCAACATTTATATCTATCAATTGCCCAGCTGTAATTTGGTTAGCCAGCAAGTTATCTATCTGTTTTGGAGAGACAACTTTAGTGAACTGTGGACCCCGGTCCATTTCTTTACACTGATATACAACCACTGCAACCACTGTTTTTCTACTGCAATTATTGTTCTCTTTCATCTACTGCAAACAAGTACTAATATCCACACTATACGTCTAATCCTTTGTTTCAGCAAAACCGGTGAAATTGACAACCTCACTGCTTCGTTGGGGCAAAGTAATTTGATTATGTTGTGTAGATTCCACGTTTCTGCTGAACCGGTAGTGCGCCCTGGCAACATCAGCTGCATCAATCTTCGGAAGTGATTTCTTTCTCCAACTAGTCGATTCAACCTTGGTTTCTTTCTGAGGGAAAACTTGCCGCTACACTCTTCACACCCTACACTTGGGGTCTCCCAACGAGCATCAGACTTCATTAGTGCACTAAGTGGAACGACGTCGGCGCTGGCGGGGCAGTTTCGACCACTAGCGGGCCGACAGGAGCAGCAAAGGGCGCCGAGGATGCCGACGTTGTAGAGGCTGCAGTGTACGACAGCGGGGATACGCCGTAGGGCAGCGCGGAGTAGAGCGGCTGTGAATACGCACCATAGGTCACCATGGGCGCGGAGTAAAACACAGCTACCAGGACCTGCGACGGGATGACGACGCGGAGTAGAAAGCAGCGGCCGGGGCCGACTGCGCAGGGTAGAACGCCGCGAAAACATCAGCGGATGAGGCCACAGTGGTGGTGCTAGGAGTCGCGTTGGCAGATGCAGATGCAATCGGGCTGGAGAACATTGCCCCAACACTCATCGTGGACAACGTGGACTGCATGGAAGCAGCGTTAGCAGTACCACCGACAAGGAGCACAACTAGGGACAGAGGGATCATGGCTAGAGAGGAATAGGTCGAGGCGGCGGAAGACATTATGATAGATCGACCTTTTGATACCATGTAAAACGCTAGGTTTTGGGGAACTGCTCGACACCCTAATCCGGGTGTGGCGTCATATATATATATATATATATATATATATATATATATATATATATATATATATATATATATATATATATGGGGTACATGTACATGTACAAATATAGAATACAAAGAGATACATATATACAGAGTCTAACAGCCGCCTGTTGGATGTATGCCCAAACGAGAATAATATTTATACATCTATTTCATAATTATGATTCATATTACTATGTTATAACTGACATGGCTCCTGAATATGAGATTCAGATAAAAATCACGCTCAGGTGTAGTAACATGAACAAAGTATCCAACCCTAGTCTTACCTTTTATGACTAATTCATTCGATGCTTGATGGCTGTGTTTTCATGGTCATGAATATTGTTTATGCCAGCATCAATGAATATCATATTGTTGGAAGGGAACAATATGTATGGGTATTCCCTAGTAGATGATATGCTAAGAGATTCCTTTAAGACATCTTTTGTGCTTAGTATCATATTACAACACAGTTATATTATAATGTATCCTTTGACCATAAGGTTATCAGGGTGATATATTCTGAAGGTTTTACTTTGGTACTATCACGAGTCACACCGTAAACTGGGTGAACATAACGGTTTCCACTGGGTACTTCCAAAGGAGTATATTGACTCGATGTTCTGAGATGGGAATTACTCCTCCATAGAAAGAGAGATACAAGCCTGATAGATATAAAATATAAATTCTCTCCAGTATATAAAATATATCTATCATGCAGAAATACCGTTCTGATGATACTCCGTAGAAAGGAGTATAAAAGAAGTATCATCAGAACGGTATTTCTGCATGATAGATATATTTTATATACCGGAGAGAATTTATATTGAGAGAATTAGATGTTCGAGAGTAATAGAAACAATTTCTATTACTACCGGAATTTACTTCGGAGTTGTTCTAAGAGAGAAACTGAGGCTGCAAGCTTTACAGAGAAAATGCAGGGGGAATGAGATGTCCCGGGATATCGGAAATATATTTCTGACATCGTTAGATAAGGTTGATGATTTTATCTAAATGCATCACAGGGATCCGGAAGAGTTTTGGTCAAAACCGAGAAGGGAGAGGAGTGTCAGAGGGGGGAGGGGGGCAGGAATGCCCCGCATGGGCGCACCCAATTTCTAGGGGCTGCCACGTTGGTCCCATGGCACCACACATTGGCACATCTCTTCCGTGCATTTTCCCGGGTTTAATTGGAGAGAAAAAAGGAGAAAAGAAAAGGGAAAAAGGAAAAAGGAATGGGGGTGGAGTTGTACTTCACTAGGGGAGTCCAATTCGATTTCAGCAAGGAGAGCGGGTGCACCCGCCAAGCCCCCCTCCTAGCTGAAGTAGGACTTCTCCCTCCTTTGTTATGTCCCCTCTTCCCTCCAATTATAAAAGGACCCCCAAGGCTTGAGGTAAAACATAATTTTAGGAGCAATTTTCTCTCAAGTCTCTCTCTCTCTAGTAGAATTATAGGGTCTAATTAGACCCCCTATAATTGAAGAGCTCCTTCTAATAGGGGATTTGAGGTGTCCTCTCCCAATTAGATCTAGCTTCTAATTACCTCTCATGTGTTGAGAACTTCACCTTCTTATACACCTGTCGCGTTTAGTCCTGGACGGCGAAGCGCTGCAAAACTTGTCCCGACGTATGTGTGCGTACTCTCAGAGGGTTAACATGTGAGGCCCTCACTCTGCTGGATCAAGGTGTTTGATACGAGGAGTCGTCAACATCCTCACCTAAAGTCTTGTGCGTGAGGATCTTCAACATGATTCATCAACATCGTCACCAACACCTCTCCCGCTTCTATAATGTATGGTACATGATTTCGAGAACTAAATCTTGGAATCTTTATTCGGTTGTATCTTCATAGATAGTTCTTGGTAGTTGCGTAGCATGCATGTCAATTTTTAAAAAAAATCGCATACACGCAACCCAGTACTGCCCCGAGTCAAGACTCAACTTAGTATAGCCACTCCATGTTGGTTCCCTTTTTGGAATGGGGTACGGTTCAAAGGAACAAGAGATCGTACTAGAATAGTTGGTGGAGGTATATTTATAAACAGGACACTTCAAGTATAAGGGATTGCAAACAAGTCCTAAGATCTAATACAGAGCACACGATTCAGTCCAGCTCCTCCTCCACCCAACACGGCAAGCTTCTAGGCGAGTTCAACTACTGTGACATCGGGGACACGACCACTTGTGTCGTAGTAACGGGAGGTTAACTCTCTGGAGCTGAAGGGCCCTCCTATTCTTGGAGGTTGTAGACGACCGTGAACCAACCATAGAAAATGATAACCAAGGGGGCAGTGATTGCCCTTCGCTCTGAAAAATCGACGGAGCGAGCACTGCCAAGGGTGCACTCCCAGGTGCAACACCACCAGTAGAGCGGCAACCCGACGCTTCCGATGGAACGCCGCACGGTGCAGTAGAAAGATCATCTTGCCAAACTCCCATAGCAAGCAGATATGAGCAGGTTTGCACTACACCCAGTCAAAGAGTAGGTGAGGGAAACATCAGATATCTCTGCCCAGGAGCCACACCGAGCGTATTGTAGCAAACGCCCTCAGATCTACCCCTCCAACATGTTCTCCACCATGGACGAACACCAAGAAGGTGTTTTTTCAGGCTATGGCCGCCGATCGCGAGCATCCACACCAGGCAACAGGAAACATGAGGCATCATAACACCATTGTGTATGTGGAAAAATGTTAAACCTAGCGGTACGATTATACACCGGGGCCGTCCTCCGCTCCCTCCCAACGCCTCCGAGCGGTATCGCCTTTAGAGAGGAGGGAGGGTGTCGAATCTGTCGTTCAGCAATTCCCTCAGGTGAACCTATAGGGTTTCAAATAGGAGAACCCATGAGCACTGGTGGCGATCGTCGGCTAAACAGGGGGCAAGATTTACCTAGGTTCGGGGCCCTCGTAGAGGTAAAACCCTTACTCCTGCCTCTGTCAATCTGTATTAATCGAGTAGATCGGTTACAATGATGGTGGCTCAAGTCGAGAGTATGATCTCGAGCTCAAGGCCTTGGTGTTGCGGTGTTGCTTGGTCCTCTACCGGTGGCTCTCCTGGCCTTATATAGGTGGCCAGGTCCCAAACCCTACCCGGAGAGGACTCGAACTCTAATCCTACGTCGGTTACAGGTTTTCTAACTTAGCCCGCAAGGTATTGCGGGTGGGCTTCACATGGGCCTTTCGGCGTTCCAAGGGCTCCTCCTCTTGGGCCTTAACCTTGGGCCGGAGATGGTGGTGTCCTTTCCCGCAGGGTCTAAAATCCATTCCTTCGTTAGTAGCCCCCGAGCGTTTGCTCGATTGGGATTTTCCAGTCGAGTAGACGGTCAAACCTTTTTTTTTGCTTCTATGGCCCTTGCATAACCAGTATTGGTTGTTTCTTGTTTGGAGGGCGTGTACCCTGTGTGATGAGTCTTGTACTCGAGTATCGAGTAATGAAAAGTGCCTGTTTGTATGGCTGTTTTTCGCAGAAGGATATGGCACAGTAGCTTGGCTCTCCCGAAAGTTTAGGGCCAATTAATTGCGACTAGGACAAAAACAGTTCTGGCCTACACAGATTCGAGACCTCCGACTCGAACCCGACGAGGTGATTGTTGCGACTGGGCCGTAGTGGTCTTATCGAATCGAACTTAACCTATGGGGGTACCCGGCGCGTCCGCTAGGATTTTTCTTCGTGTTGTTGACACGGAATCATACCAGAGGACGCGGCTTGAGTGCGATTCCAGGCCCTCAAGAGAGATCTTTCAGGTCTTACCTTCATATTCGAAGGAATATGGCATCCGGATGTACCTAGTCGGCTGAACAATCCAGGTTTATGATGTGTAAACATCGTGTGTATGAGTGGCAGGATCTGCCTACTCACGTAGTTTTGGGTTTGTAGTTCTTTGTCCATACGAAAGAGTTTTCGTGTTTTAGGAGTTTTACGCCCATATGAAAGAGTTTTCATGTTTGGGATATTGTGCCCATACGAAAGAATTTTCGTGTGTAGGGTATTTTTTCCTGTGAAAGAGATTTCACGTCATGATTTGTCCAAAGAAAAGTTATTTCCGTGTCTGGACTTTTATATTCGAAGGAGTTTGTCCATACGAAGTTATTTTCGTGTTTGGACTTTCTATTCGAGAGATTCTTCGGCTTGATGATGCACGCTATGACGGCATGGCGCACTTTTATCCTCCCGATGGGACGTGACGGAGTGAGGGCAGACGGGCTGGCCCACTTTGTCAGCTTTTTGACCGGAAACGAGACGTCGTTTCCGGTTTTTACGCAAACTGCGCAGTAAATGCCCACGATCCTCCGTTAAGATCGTGGCAGGAAACAGCATCCACCGCCTCCTCGTTTCGTCTTCGCACGTGGCGGCTGCGATGGACGCCACGTGGCGCATCGAGTGGCCAGGATCGAGTAGCCCCGTGTATAAGTATGGGTCTTGGTGAAGCGGAGAAACCTTCCCAGCCTTCGTCTTCCAGTTCATCTTCTTCCTCGCGCTCGTCTTCCTTCTCCCCTCAAGCTCGTGCTTAGCAGCGATGGCGGGAGGCAAGAAACGCGGCGCTGCCGTTTCGGCGTGAGGAGAAGTTTCGGCACAACCTGCACCGCGCTCGGGCGACTGGCGTTCGCCCAACACCACGGCGAAAAGCATCAAGGAGATGCAGCGGGAGGGGCTGCTTCCCGCGGAGTCCGAGAAGCGGGTGTGCCTCGGCAAGAAGGAGGAGGTACCCAACCCGCACGCGAACGAACGCGTGGTCTTCGCGGACCACGTGTCGCGCGGTCTTTCTCTTCCCCTCCATCCATTCCTCGTGGCATTGTTGTATGTCTATGGCATACAGCTCCACGATCTTCCTCCGAATGCAGTGCAGCACATATCGTGCTTCATTGTATTCTGCGAATGCTTTTGGGGCATTCGCCCACATTGGCGCCTCTGGAAGGCCCTCTTCAAGGTTCGAATCTTCCGCGAGAAGTCGCGGGTGGAATCTGAGCCCGGCGAGCCACTACGCACGGGTGGCTTCGGGATTCAAGCGAAGTCGGGGAATGGATACTTTAGCATGTACTTCATCGACTCCGCCCAGGGATGGAGAAAAAAGTGGTTTTACGTCATCGACAACAGCTCGGGTGGGATCGAGGAATTCGACCCGTTCGCTGTCTTGAAGAGACAGAAATCCTGGGCGCACAAATTGTCTGCTGAAGAAACCCAGGTCGTCACGCCTTTACTCGCAAGGGTGGCGGCTCTCCGTGATCAAGCTGCTGGAGTCGTGTTAAACGGGCTGCACTTGGCGAGCATCTTTCTCAAGCGCAGAATTCAGCCCCTACAGCACAGACCCTCCACGATGTGGGAATACCAGGGCTCTGAGGATCCCAGTCGTGTGAGCCGTGAAGAGCTCTCGAACGTCGAGTTCGAGAAAAAGATTGCGGCCATTACCAGCTTGAAGATGGGAGAAAAATTCCCCGACTGCACAGTCGCAGCCTTTGATGCATCGAGGCCTCCGCCATCCGAAGTGAGTTTGCCTTTCTTCTCTCTTCATTTTTTCCCTTGTTTTGAATTTTGGTCGACTGAATTTTTTCTTCGCTTTTCTTCTGTCTTCTTCTGTAGAGCTTATCCATGGTCACTTGCTACCCTCCAGTGTCTGGGGAGGATGCCTCGGGTTTATTGGCGAGTAACCTGGACGGCCCGGCCGATACCAGTGTTGCCAACGCTTCTTCGAGTTCTGAGCAAGATTCTT
Source organism: Alopecurus myosuroides (assembly GCA_028641055.1). NCBI lineage: Eukaryota > Viridiplantae > Streptophyta > Magnoliopsida > Poales > Poaceae > Alopecurus > Alopecurus myosuroides. Next base: position 513,883,180 of record CM054057.1, read on the forward strand.
CGGATGATGCAGGAGACTCGGATGGCGGCCTCCTTTATCGCAAACACCGTCGAGTGGAGGGTGACAAGGCTACTTCCAAGGACAACTCCTTGGAGGAATCACCCGGGAGGAGCCTATCAACGCTACTCCACTACCCGCGTGCGCCCCTTCTTCTTCATTCCCGGCTATCCAAACCGCCTGGAATGCGGATATGCTGGACGAGGAGGACGACGAAGATGAGTAAGTTTCTTTTTTCTTGTTCTTTGGTCGAACGTTTTCCTTCGGCGTCTTGTTGACGCTTTGTCTTCATTGCAGCCTGCAAGCTATCAGCCCCCGCAGGTACGCCTCTTCTCTTCCTCCCGAAAGGAGGAATAAAGCAGGAGCTGCAGGCGAGACTCCTACCGCCGGCACCGTCCAGAATTCACCGAATGTAGCTCCCAATACGGCGACTCCAAAGGCCCCAAAGGAGGTGTCGGGCAGCTCGGCTGATCCCCTCTCACTCGCTCAAGGCCAGGTAAACTTCACTGCCTGCTTTTTAATGCTTTGTCGTCTTTGGATTTGTTATCGGGTGCACGTCAGTGCTCCCGATGGGAGTAGCCCCCGAGGCTGTAGTCGATCACATGTGATTGGCTACAGGCTCAAAGATAATCTCTTCCTTCTTCTTCTTTTTATCGGGTGCACGGCAGTGCTCCCGATGGGAGTAGCCCCAGAGGCTATACTCGAATGTTTACAATCGAGCATAGGCTCAAATTTGACTTTTCTGATTCTTCCATTTTCATGTTCCTTGCAGTCTCTTATTGACTCTCTTGCGGCGATTGGTCGCCGTGTTGTTCTCGCTGAGTCGGAATGCAGGCTCTTTCGAGCGGACCGCAATCGACTCGCCACCGAGAACGAGCTTCTTCGAAGTAAGTTCATCATCTTTTCCTGTTTTCGTTTTTCTACCAATTCTTCGGCTCTGATGAACGTTGTTGCGCAGCTCAACTTGAGTTTTTGAAGACCGAGAAGGATAGTGCCTCATCTCGGGTAACAGCTCAAGAAGCAGAGTTGGCGACCACCCGACGGGAGCTCGAGTCTTCCCGCATGCTGTCGGCTGATTACGAGGGAAAACTTGCGGCTGCCCAGGATGCTCTGAAGAGCTTGGAGGACGCTGGCACCAAGGCGGACGCCGATCTCGTCAATTTTCTTCGCCCCCTTGCCGAGCGCTTCGCGAGTAAGTTGTATTTCTCTTCGATCTGCCTTTTGTTTTGGTGAATCCTTTGGACTCTAACGCTTTCTTCTCATAGGTCTTCTGGGTGTCCCCCTGGAGCTTGCTGGGGTTCCTCGAGTGGACGCATTGACAGATTCTTGCGCTCAGCTTAGGAGGCATGCTGCAGGGATTTGCACCTTGATTGGCGATGCCATTCGAGTGCTGACGCAGCTGCACGGCCGCCTTCTCGTCAATGCTGTTTCTCCACCCGCGTTGAGCGATCTGTTGAAGATTTTCTCGGAGGGCAATCTCCTTGAAGCTTACGCGGTTGCTCAGTCCGAATCTGGGGCAAAGACCGCCATCCAATTCGCGTTGGCGCATGGAGTTACTGGCTTGGAGGAGGCCTACTCGGAGCTTCCTGTCGATCCTTCCACGGGGAAAAAGGTAGCGCTTCGTCGTTTTGGCGAGCCAGCCGGAGTCCTTGCTCGGAAGTTGTCCGAGTTGTTTGCTCGTGCTAAGGGATCGACCACCGCCGCGAGTGGCAGCACTACTGTAGCTCCTTAGTATATTTTTTCTGTAGTTTGTTGCTTCGATTGTAATGAACCTTGGGGTGTGCTCCCGTACTTTTGTTGTTTTAATCGAAATGTTCTTCTGAAATGCTTCCTGCAATTGTGTGTTTTCTCCCAATGGGAGTAGCCCCCGAGCACCTGTCGAACAGGTGGTTTATATATCTCGAATCGGGCACTTTATTCTTTCAATCTTCCTTGTACTTTTCAGGTATCCGGGGTGGCCGCGGAACCTTCAGGTGGACTTGCTGCCCCAGCAAATTGCGGAGACCCGACAACACCACTGCATGTGTAGTGTGCAAGTCGGTGACATAATACTCATAGAAGGACTTATCTGTGAATTTTACATCTCTCAGAGTGGTACAACAGAAACACAGCGGGTCCAAGCAAAGCTATAGGATACAAACTTCATTACAAAATCTTGAGAATCTCTTTGATGAATCAAGAAGATCTCATGCAAATGAAACATCAGAAGAAGCAATTCGAAGCTCTAAGCTGGAGAAGAACTCTAGCTCAGAACTAATCCACTACGGCTGATGTCAGCCCTAATCTATGGCTTATAACTACTAAGTCCAAGAATAGACTCTACCTACACCCTGATAGCTTGCCCTCCACCAGCGGTGTTGATGATGATACTTTACCGTCTAAGTAGTAGATCACTCCACGTAGCTCCCTTAGGCAGCGATGGCTTCTCGATGACGACTTCAATAGGGCTTCAACTCTAAGCAGGGGGTCAAACGGGATAGAATGAGTAACGAGCGTTACTCAGCAAGCTCATGATATATAGTGGGTAGTTTGATGCACTAACTACAACTTTAGACTTGAAAGAGTCATAAGCTAATGCAAGGTTTTTGTAATACTTTCTTCAAGAGGTTGCTTTTAATTCTGAAAACTATGCCCGCCATATCTTCACAGGGTTAGAACTTTCATGGAGTTGCCTTTCCTGCGGCGTTCGCAGCTCCTTCCCGGAACAAGGGGTAACATGTCACATCCTTTTACACTCTGCAGAGGTGCGTTACTTTACCCATGGACGACCAAGACCATGTTGCACAACCAGGCGATCGTTCCTGTCCACACCCACTTAGGTGTGGGGCCCGGTAGTTGGTCCAAGCCAAACCGTGCTTCTCCGCACAACGCATGCCCACCCATTTCTGCCAGCAGGTTGAACGCCTGATTCCACCCCTCACGATGGAGATCTACGCGCCCCTGGCAGACACTCATAGACCCCAGAGTACGTGGGACGTAAGGGCTCCCACCCATGTGCATGTAGTCTCGCAAGACCTACAGCGTACGTCTCTGGCAGTCCGTTGACATGCGAACGAGAAAAGTATCACGGCTGACTTACTCCCCCCACAAAAGATCCATGGTCAACGCGAATTTACGGCGCAAGAATCCTGACGGCAGTTGTTGTTAATTCCTAGGTAATACGTTCCCATGCAGATGGAACCTTCCTTTGACCTATTCATCTTACCATGGTTCCATCCGCCCACCAAACAGAACACTACCACTCGGGTAGTCATTCAATTAGTCATATTATTATAAAAATAGGATCATGCATTCTTTTGAGAACAGGTGATAATATGATAGGGTTTTTTGCAATTAGTTTGTTATGAGATACTGCAAAGGATATGAGCAAGTGATGAACTTGCCTGAGATTGAAATGACCATAATATTCCATGTCTTCGGGTTAAGGGTCACGTAGAACGTCCTGACATCTGAAAGATAGCAAAGTAGTCCTCGTAAGGACTACAGAAACACTGGCAACATGATACATGCATAATAATGAGATGCAATCGTGAAACACCCTGGAAAATACCCCAGCTTACAAGTGTAAGCTATATTTGTCATGATAACTTAACCTTATGAGTTTTGGGTGAATTATTTCATTACTTGTGGTGATTTGGTTATTACTTCTTTTAGTCTTACATGTGTTTCACTTTTATTTAGCAAACAATTGTTATCTTGTTTAGGTAAAAGTGTTTATTACTTGATTAAATAACAAAACAACAACTCATAGAGAATAATTATTGAATGGATAACAGACACATTTTATTATATGCTTGAAAGTGTAGAGCTAATGCCAATGAGTTTAGTTGATTCATTAGTTGCTCAGGGTTCTAACTCATATTTTTAGTTGGAAACATTGCAAAAATGTTATGCACTAAGGAATTGAGTAATGTTCACTTTTATGCAGGCAATAAGATGATAAAATAATAAGGATACTGTTTTAAGGAAAACACACATAGTTTGTTATGATTTGGAAGAATTATACCTGTGGAAGTATTACTTAAGTATAATGGAATTTCTTGTAATACTCAATTGAATCACATGCTAAGGTTTTAAGTTTAACCAGTGATTATCTTTTATTAAGTAAGAATTGCATTTATGAATTAAATTCTTTTGAAGATATTAATTGCAATCCTCAAATAATAAAATGAGGTTATATTCATTTCTCTAGACAAAGTTTTAAGCATCAAAAGAGTATAATTAAATGATGTGCAATCAGGGCACTTTAAATGATTAAGATTTAATCATTAAGTACTAAATTGATTTGAATAATTTTAGATTTAAAGGCTTACAGAACATATTATTTTCCCTTCCCTATTAATTTGATTTGTTTAAATTATCTTATTTTTCTTTCATAATTCAGGGAATGAAAAGTTAATAAATTTTATAAAAATAAACCATTAAAGTTATACAAGTTGATATTTATCAATAGAGAGTTAAGGATAACATTATTCTCAATTATTTAGTAGTGTTATTTATTTTATCATAATTTATCTTATATCCATAAGTTTAAGGTAAAATAGATATTATATTATTTAATTTAAACTGTTAGGGTATTAGAGGATTTATATTGGTGAATTTAAGATTTTATTTAGTTCTAATTTCTCTAGTTTTTTATGATTTTTTTTATTAATATGATTTTATTTCTATTATTTCTTTTAAAGAAAATGGTCAAAAGACCAACCAGCCCCCAGGCTGACGGGTGGGCCAACCCACCAGTGGGTTGGGTCAAACCCACTCGGGTCCAACCCCCACACGCATCGGCTCCCTCCTCTCTGTCTCCTCTTCCTCCCTCGCAGGCGACACAGAGGCGATTCCATCGCCTCCTCCCCTCCGGCGATTTCCCCTGTCCTTCTCCGGCCAACCCCGCCGCCCCTACCTAGCTCCATCAACGCTCCTCCTCACCCTCTACTACCCCCTCCTCTTCGATCTGGATTTCTCCCTCTGTGGCTCCCGTGGACAACCCCTGCCCTAACACTAGGGTTCGGGTACCCGGGTGCGCCACCACCTCTCCGGTGACCTGGGCTCCTCTCGGTGATCCTTGGATGCTCTTGGAGGCTGAACTGCTGCTGCTGCTTTCCCCACGGTGGCTGTGGTTGAGGATGGTTGCTGTGACGATGCGCCGCCGCCGGGACGGTCTTCTGGGCAACCGCGGCTCGCCGCCGTGCTCCTCTCTCCATCCGGATGTGGTCACCACGATGGTGACCACCTGTAAGTTTCTCTCTCCTCTCTCTCTGCCCTCCAACCTCTCTTTCTCTCTCACGGATTCATCCGTTTCCCCTTGCTCTGGAGTCTAGCCATCGAGCTAGCTCGTGCTGCGCCTCCCTGTGATGCTTTTTGTGCCCTAGTAATCGATTGATAGCATTGGATGGTTTCCAAATGATTTACTTGATGTGTGATGCATGAAATCCATGCTAGGATCTGTGATGGATGGAAATTTTATTGTGCCCTAAATTAATTCTCTGTTGCTATGTGCTGTGAGATGATATTGGTGATGGAGTGATGCTGTTGGTGGGGAATCATTTTGAGATTACTTCCAACACTGCTTCTAGGTACTGATACCCTTAGGGTTTAATCCCCTGTGATGGACTCTTGTTACTGGTTATTGGATCACAATTCTTGTTATCATGTATAGAATTACTAGTGTTTGTGGGTGTGCTAATTAGTTGAGAGGTGTTACTCTGAATGTCATTCAGAGAATATGCCCTCAACACTGATTCCAACTTAATGTTTTTGTGATGATTCCCTTGGTTCTGGGGTATCAGATCCTTGGATCTGGTGCCCAGCAACCATGTGTGTGTGTGTCACAAACCAGTGCTTCTGGTTATTTGCTCAGTCACAAATTCCCTGTGCTATACACCTCCCTATCTTAATTTTTGGTATTAGCTGGTAAGTACAGAGCACTATTCATGATATCTTTTCCTTCTTTGGCACTGATGAATTAAGATCACATATTTGCACTTGTTTCCTTCTGCCCCAGCCCATGATGCAATAGTCTGAGGCCCTAGCTTTATTTAAGAACAGATACTGTGCTTGAGCTAAATACTACTCTGTGCTGTTGGTTAATTATTGCATCCCTATATGCCTACTGGTGGGTGCTACTCTGAACCTTAAGGTTCAGAGGATGTGCCACCATGTCCCTGTTATGTTACTAAGGAATATTTGACTTGGTGAGTTGTGTTTGAGGTACCAATCTTGATGGTTCTGGTGCCCAGCACTATACTATGAATTGTTTGGTTGTTATATTTGATAAGAACAGATTAATACTTGTGGAATTGCCCTTAGGCCCATGATGTTGTTCTGAGGCATTTTTCTTAATATAAGAACAGATACTATGTTACCTTTTAATTCCCTGGGATGATTTTAGCATAGCAATTCTATGCTAGACTGAGGGAAACAAATCCCAGCCCACTATCTATGCATAACTTAGTAGGATCCCTTGTTAGGATGTGTGTAGATATCACCTTTTGGTGTTACTGTTGTGGCTGTGATTTCCTGATGGATCTTGGCTTCTTGATCTACTCCCCCTTGAGCTATTGCCCCTGCTCAGCTTGTAATCTTGTTGCTGTTGTGATCCAGGCCTGCTCCTCCAGCTCCAAGCTTGGCCTTGCTGTTAACTTGCTGGATGTATTACCTGTTTATCTTCTCACCACAGGGATTTGGGTGGTATGGTTGATGATTATGTGGTTTCCTAGTGATTGGATTAATTTGCGGGGATAGATTGCTGGTGGTGAGATTCCTCGTGATGGTGTTCTTGTGGTGAGTGCTTGAGCTGTGCAACTCGAGCTGTTGGATATGAGAAGGAATGGACTTGCTCTCTTGCTGCCCTGCGGTTGTTTGCCTTTTATATATTTCTTGTAGTTGTGACAGCATAGAGATGGGCACGGTGGTGTAAGCTGTGTGCTTGTGTGTATGGCCCTAGATCTTTTTCTTAACAGATGAGCTCGGTTTGCACTTGGTCTTATCCTGGTGCTATACTTATTTTTGGCTTGCCACTTGTATTACCTGATACTTGCGCATGAAGTTACACTGAGATATTTTTCTGATCTGAACAGATGCTTAACTTGTCTAAGCCTAGACTCGATGATGCGATTAGCAGTGCATCTCACTGCCAAGCTGAGAGTACTAATCCCCCCACTAATCTTTTTATTTTTCTTTGCTTTTCTTATTGATTTTGCAGGTACAGAAGATTAACAATTGCAGACTTATTAAGCAAGAATTAGTATAGGAATTTCTTTTTGTAATTGTCAACATGTAATTTTCTATTTGTTGAATCATGTAATAACTTTGTATTATTAATTGATTATCAATAAAGTTTATTCTTTTATAATTTCCTTTTATTGTAAATATGTTTATAAAAACCATGTACTATTGTTTTAAATTTATAAAGTCTTTATTTTTGTTTGATTAACTCCTTGGATTGTGTTTTATCCAATAAAGACTGGAATTAATGGATGACTATCCTCTATTTTCTTATTCTGTTATTTCATAACTTTAAATATTTAGTTTGAATTCAAATTCAATTCCATGTCATTAAAAGTAAGAGGTCATATCTCTCGACGATTCACCACTTAGGTCATGCCCACATTCACCCACCTCCTCTTATCTAATCCAAACCTTAATTTTGGAAAAGATCACGGACAGTGATCAGGGTTTAGCACTAGTTTGAAGAAGGTTTGTTTCCTCGTTCAGGTTCCTCCTTCAGGACTGATAAGATCAACCAGTTGTACAAGACTAACTTGCAGAAGCAAGACCATCAACTGTGTGGTTTGGATACTCACCCCTCCTCGAGTTCTAGATACGTAGTTGATCTCTCTCAAGTCACTTATAGACTTGAGGTTAGGCTTGCTGAGATTTAGTGTTGGTCACAACCAATTATGGTTTGTGTAACCAGATGATTTGTTTTCTTAAGATACTTCTTATAGAGATCATTCCAATTGTACTCTTGACCAGATGATCTAGTCCTATTTCATCAGGTCAAGTGAAGCATTGGTCACTTTGGTTTGTTTAAACTTTCGCGCCAAAATTTCCCGTACTTTTAGATGCATGCTTTGCAAATGCACATTTTAAATTTAGATCCTTATAACTTCCCAAACACTGGGATATTACAGTATCTTCCCCTTAACAAGAACTTCGTCCCGAAGTTCAACCTCTCTCACGTAAGGATAGGTAGAGAGAACTTCTGCAGAGCGTTGAATCTTCACATCTGTTTCTTGTGTTGACCTTGGCATGTGTATCCTCTTGTCTTGATTGTTCACCTTTCACTGTATTGTATGATAATCTAATAGTATGCCAGTTGTTAGGACAACTCTGTCCTGTTACTAGACCTTCCTAATGGTCTCACGAAGAACCACGTGGTATTTCCACCATATAGTGGATACCAGGTTTCATTCTCCGATGAATAGGTATGGTTTCCTAACTCTCACAACTTTCTGAAGAACAGTTGGTACATTTACCAGGTGATGAATAACCAATAAGATTCTTCCGATACATTGGGTATTGTCTATGCTTAGGACTTCCATTTGGTTGAATCTAGTGGTCTGAAGAGAAATTCTGCTCAAAGAGGCTTGTGCCACATAGTCTACATTGATCTAGACTAATCTATTTAGTGAAAAATATCTTCGAGTTTCCTCGAGTTTTATCTCATCCCTATAGATCACTATAACATATTCCACTGGTTACTCCCTATGGTCTTTCTACATCTTTAGGTTTTGACTTCTACAGGACAACTCTATAAGTTAGCTTATCGAACTTCTATGTAATTCTTTCTAGGATATACTACTCATGTTATCATCTTGGCATCACTTGTGGTATATCTCCATGTGTTGATGAAGTATTTCACCAACTCCAAACAAAGTGTGGAATATGGTCCATTCCCATCGATGCTTTATTGATTTCTGCCTTCTTGACTTCAAGGACTTCCAAAGCTTTGATAGTTGCTTCAATCAGCTTAGATTTCAGACCGCTCTCATACTAATCATATACCCTCTAGACCGGTAACATCAAGATAGAACTCAATGTTTGCACATGCATCTGCACATCAGGTTCGATCTTCATGCACAGATCTAGTCAATCAAAGATACAAATAAGAATCAATAAATCCCAAATGCATTTTTCACTCATGCATCAAAAGCCTGTAAAATAATAGTACTTTGAGTAGAACATCTCAAGTACCAAGGCTCTTAAATGCTATACACTTCAAGTAGGTACATAGTACCTTATAATCCTAATCTACACAACCACTCTTTGCCTAGGTAACTACTCCAATTGCATGCCTTACTGCAATGGAATAAACCCGGACAAAATGATCCTATAGTAGTTATTGACTAACTTGATTCCCTTTAGGACTAAGTACCATGCTGTTTGAAATACTTCCTCTTGGTTATGATAAGCTTCTCATAACAACTGTTGGTCCTTCATGGTGCTGATCACATCGTAGGAGTAGTAATGTAGCTTCCATCCATGTTTATGTCTTCTCCTAATACTATACTATAATAGCTCAACCCTGTACTTGATAACTAAGGATATGGTATATACCCCATAGTTACCATGGTCTAATGACTCTTAATGATTCTCAAACATCCCTTCTTGACGAGTCTTATCTGTACTCTATACCATATTGTACTCCATCCTATTCATTCCTAGTATGGGGTAATCATCACTTTGACTTAATCATCTCTGACTATGTCAGATTACTCTTGTTCTCAACAACACTAATACTCACTAAACTTCTAACTATACATACCTAGGTATAAAGAAACTAGGTAAGTAGATTTACTCAAGTTGAGTAAGAAATTCTATACAAGTATGATCATATCATTCTAAGGTGAATGATCATCATAGTTGTAGGAAATATGGTTTAGATAAGGTGGCTTCCTATAATCTTTACCAACCTACAGATCTCCTAAAAGGTTTTAAACCTAAGGTCGCTTCGCTCTGATACCACCTGTGGAGACCCGACAACACCACTGCATGTGTAGTGCGCAAGTCGGTGACATAATACTCACAGAAGGACTTATCTGTGAATTTTACATCTCTCAGAGTGGTACAACAGAAACACAGCGGGTCCAAGCAAAGCTATAGGATACAAACTTCATTACAAAATCTTGAGAATCTCTTTGATGAATCAAGAAGATCTCATGCAAATGAAACATCAGAAGAAGCAATTCGAAGCTCTAAGCTGGAGAAGAACTCTAGCTCAGAACTAATCCACTACGGCTGATGTCAGCCCTAATCTATGGCTTATAACTACTAAGTCCAAGAATAGACTCTACCTACACCCTGATAGCTTGCCCTCCACCAGCGGTGTTGATGATGATACTTTACCGTCTAAGTAGTAGATCACTCCACGTAGCTCCCTTAGGCAGCGATGGCTTCTCGATGACGACTTCAATAGGGCTTCAACTCTAAGCAGGGGGTCAAACGGGATAGAATGAGTAACGAGCGTTACTCAGCAAGCCCATGATATATAGTGGGTAGTTTGATGCACTAACTACAGCTTTAGACTTGAAAGAGTCATAAGCTAATGCAAGGTTTTTGTAAAACTTTCTTCAAGAGGTTGCTTTTAATTCTGAAAACTATGCCCGCCAGATCTTCACAGGGTTAGAACTTTCATGGAGTTGCCTTTCCTGCGGCGTTCGCAGCTCCTTCCCGGAACAAGGGGTAACATGTCACATCCTTTTACACTCTGTAGAGGTGCGTTACTTTACCCATGGACGACCAAGACCATGTTGCACAACCAGGCGATCGTTCCTGTCCACACCCACTTAGGTGTGGGGCCCGGTAGTTGGTCCAAGCCAAACCGTGCTTCTCCGCACAACGCATGCCCACCCATTTCTGCCAACAGGTTGAACGCCTGATTCCACCCCTCACGATGGAGATCTACGCGCCCCTGGCAGACACTCATAGACCCCAGAGTCCGTGGGACGTAAGGGCTCCCACCCATGTGCATGTAGTCTCGCAAGACCTACAGCGTACGTCTCTAGCAGTCCGTTGACATGCGAACGAGAAAAGTATCACGGCTGACTTGCTCCCCCCACAAAAGATCCATGGTCAACGCGAATTTACGGCGCAAGAATCCTGACGGCAGTTGTTGTTAATTCCTAGGTAATACGTTCCCATGCAGATGGAACCTTCCTTTGACCTATTCATCTTACCATGGTTCCATCCGCCCACCAAACAGAACACTACCACTCGGGTAGTCATTCAATTAGTCATATTATTATAAAAATAGGATCATGCATTCTTTTGAGAACATGTGATAATATGATAGGGTTTTTTGCAATTAGTTTGTTATGAGATACTGCAAAGGATATGAGCAAGTGATGAACTTGCCTGAGATTGAAATGACCATAATATTCCATGTCTTCGGGTTAAGGGTCACGTAGAACATCCTGACATCTGAAAGATAGCAAAGTAGTCCTGGTAAGGACTACAGAAACACTGGCAACATGATACATGCATAATAATGAGATGCAATCGTGAAACACCCTGGAAAATACCCCAGCTTACAAGTGTAAGCTATATTTGGCATGATAACTTAACCTTATGAGTTTTGGGTGAATTGTTTCATTACTTGTGGTGATTTGGTTATTACTTCTTTTAGTCTTACATGTGTTTCACTTTTATTTAGCAAAAAATTGTTATCTTGTTTAGGTAAAAGTGTTTATTACTTGATTAAATAACAAAACAACAACTCATAGAGAATAATTATTGAATGGATAACAGACACATTTTATTATATGCTTGAAAGTGTAGAGCTAATGCCAATGAGTTTAGTTGATTCATTAGTTGCTCAGGGTTCTAACTCATATTTTTAGTTGGAAACATTGCAAAAATGTTATGCACTAAGGAATTGAGTAATGTTCACTTTTATGCAGGCAATAAGATGATAAAATAATAAGGATACTGTTTTAAGGAAAACACACATAGTTTGTTATGATTTGGAAGAATTATACCTGTGGAAGTATTACTTAAGTATAATGGAATTTCTTGTAATACTCAATTGAATCACATGCTAAGGTTTTAAGTTTAACCAGTGATTATCTTTTATTAAGTAAGAATTGCATTTATGAATTAAATTCTTTTGAAGATATTAATTGCAATCCTCAAATAATAAAATGAGGTTATATTCATTTCTCTAGACAAAGTTTTAAGCATCGAAAGAGTATAATTAAATGATGTGCAATCAGGGCACTTTAAATGATTAAGATTTAATCATTAAGTACTAAATTGATTTGAATAATTTTATATTTAAAGGCTTACAGAACATATTATTTTCCCTTCCCTATTAATTTGATTGTATTAAATTATCTTATTTTTCTTTCATAATTCAGGGAATGAAAAGTTAATAAATTTTATAAAAATAAACCATTAAAGTTATACAAGTTGATATTTATCAATAGAGAGTTAAGGATAACATTATTCTCAATTATTTAGTAGTGTTATTTTTTTTATCATAATTTATCTTATATCCATAAGTTTAAGGTAAAATAGATATTATATTATTTAATTTAAACTGTTAGGGTATTAGAGGATTTATATTGGTGAATTTAAGATTTTATTTAGTTCTAATTTCTCTAGTTTTTGATGGTTTTTTTTTATTAATATGATTTTATTTCTATTATTTCTTTTAAAGAAAATGGTCAAAAGACCAACCAGCCCCCAGGCTGACTGGTGGGCCAACCCACCAGTGGGTTGGGTCAAACCCACTCGGGTCCAACCCCCACACGCATCCGCTCCCTCCTCTCTGTCTCCTCTTCCTCCCTCGCAGGCGACACAGAGGCGATTCCATCGCCTCCTCCCCTCCGGCGATTTCCCCTGTCCTTCTCCGGCCAACCCGCCGCCCCTACCTAGCTCCATCAACGCTCCTCCTCACCCTCTACTACCCCCTCCTCTTTGATCTGGATTTCTCCCTCTGTGGCTCCCGTGGACAACCCCTGCCCTAACCCTAGGGTTCGGGTACCCGGGTGCGCCACCACCTCTCCGGTGACCTGGGCTCCTCTCGGTGATTCCTAGATGCTCTTGGAGGCTGAACTGCTGCTGCTGCTTTCCCCACGGTGGCTGTGGTTGAGGATGGTTGCTGTGACGATGCGCCGCCGCCGGGACGGTCTTCTGGGCAACCGCGGCTCGCCGCCGTGCTCCTCTCTCCATCCGGATGTGGTCACCACGATGGTGACCACCTGTAAGTTGCTCTCTTCTCTCTCTTTGCCCTCCAACCTCTCTTTCTCTCTCACGGATTCATCCGTTTCCCCTTGCTCTGGAGTCTAGCCATCGAGCTAGCTCGTGCTGCGCCTCCCTGTGATGCTTTTTGTGCCCTAGTAATCGATTGATAGCATTGGATGGTTTCCAAATGCTTTACTTGATGTGTGATGCATGAAATCCATGCTAGGATCTGTGATGGATGGAAATTTTATTGTGCCCTAAATTAATTCTCTGTTGCTATGTGCTGTGAGATGATATTGGTGATGGAGTGATGCTGTTGGTGGGGAATCATTTTGATATTACTTCCAACACTGCTTCTAGGTACTGATACCCTTAGGGTTTAATCCCCTATGATGGACTCTTGTTACTGGTTATTGGATCACAAATCTTGTTATCATGTATAGAATTACTAGTGTCTGTGGGTGTGCTAATTAGTTGAGAGGTGTTACTCTGAATGTCATTCAGAGAATATGCCCTCAACACTGATTCCATCTTAATGTTTTTGTGATGATTCCCTTGGTTCTGGGGTATCAGATCCTTGGATCTGGTGCCCAGCAACCATGTGTGTGTGTGTCACAAACCAGTGCTTCTGGTTATTTTCTCAGTCACAAATTCCCTGTGCTATACACCTCCCTATCTTAATTTTTGGTATTAGCTGGTAAGTACATAGCACTATTCATGATATCTTTTCCTTCTTTGGTACTGATGAATTAAGATCAGATATTTGCACTTGTTTCCTTCTGCCCCAAGCCCATGATGCAATAGTCTGAGGCCCTAGCTTTATTTAAGAACAGATACTGTGCTTGAGCTAAATGCTACTCTATGCTGTTGGTTAATTATTGCATCCCTATATGCCTACTGGTGGGTGCTACTCTGAACCTTAAGGTTCATAGGATGTGCCACCATGTCCCTGTTATGTTACTAAGGAATATTTGACTTGGTGAGTTGTGTTTGAGGTACCAATCTTGATGGTTCTGGTGCCCAGCACTATACTATGAATTGTTTGGTTGTTATATTTGATAAGAACAGATTAATACTTGTGGAATTGCCCTTAGGCCCATGATGTTGTTCTGAGGCATTTTTCTTAAGATAAGAACAGATACTATGTTACCTTTTAATTCCCTGGGATGATTTTAGAATAGCAATTCTATGCTAGACCGAGGGAAACAAATCCCAGCCCACTATCTATGCATAACTTAGCAGGATCCCTTGTTAGGATGTGTGTAGATATCACCTTTTGGTGTTACTGTTGTGGCTGTGATTTCCTGATGGATCTTGGCTTCTTGATCTACTCCCCCTTGAGCTATTGCCCCTGCTCAGCTTGTAATCTTGTTGCTGTTGTGATCCAGGCCTGCTCCTCCAGCTCCAAGCTTGGCCCTGCTGTTAACTTGCTGGATGTATTACCTGTTTATCTTCTCACAACAGGGATTTGGGTGGTATGGTTGATGATTATGTGGTTTCCTAGTGATTGGATTAATTTGCGGGGATAGATTGCTGGTGGTGAGATTCCTGGTGATGGTGTTCTTGTGGTGAGTGCTTGAGCTGTGCAACTCAAGCTGTTGGATATGAGAAGGAATGGACTTGCGCTCTTGCTGCCCTGCGGTTGTTTGCCTTTTATATATTTCTTGTAGTTATGACAGCACAGAGATGGGCACGGTGGTGTAAGATGTGTGCTTGTGTGTATGGCCCTAGATCTTTTTCTTAACAGATGAGCTCGGTTTGCACTTGGTCTTATCCTGGTGCTATACTTATTTTTGGCTTGCCACTTGTATTACCTGATACTTGCCCATGAAGTTACACTGAGATATTTTTCTGATCTGAACAGATGCTTAACTTGTTTAAGCCTAGACTCGATGATGCGATTAGCAGTGCATCTCACTGCCAAGCTGAGAGTACTAATCCCCCCACTAATCTTTTTATTTTTCTTTGCTTTTCTTATTGATTTTGCAGGTACAGAAGATTAACAATTGCAGACTTATTAAGCAAGAATTAGTATAGGAATTTCTTTTTGTAATTGTCAACATGTAATTTTCTATTTGTTGAATCATGTAATAACTTTGTATTATTAATTGATTATCAATAAAGTTTGTTCTTTTATAATTTCCTTTTATTGTAAATATGTTTATAAAAACCATGTACTATTGTTTTAAATTTATAAAGTCTTTATTTTTGTTTGATTAACTCCTTGGATTGTGTTTTATCCAATAAAGACTGGAATTAATGGATGACTATCCTCTATTTTCTTATTCTGTTATTTCATAACTTTAAATATTTAGTTTGAATTCAAATTCAATTCCATGTCATTAAAAGTAAGAGGTCATATCTCTCGACGATTCACCACTTAGGTCATGCCCACATTCACCCACCTCCTCTTATCTAATCCAAACCTTAATTTTGGAAAAGATCACGGACAGTGATCAGGGTTTAGCACTAGTTTGAAGAAGGTTTGTTTCCTCATTCAGGTTCCTCCTTCAGGACTGATTAGATCAACCAGTTGTACAAGACTAACTTGCAGAAGCAAGACCATCAACTGTGTGGTTTGGATACTCACCCCTCCTCGAGTTCTAGATACGTAGTTGATCTCTCTCAAGTCACTTATAGACTTGAGGTTAGGCTTGCTGAGATTTAGTGTTGGTCACAACCAATTATGGTTTGTGTAACCAGATGATTTGTTTTCTTAAGATACTTCTTATAGAGATCATTCCAATTGTACTCTTGACCAGATGAGCTAGTCCTATTTCATCAGGTCAAGTGAAGCATTGGTCACTTTGGTTTGTTTAAACTTTCGCGCCAAAATTTCCCGTACTTTTAGATGCATGCTTTGCAAATGCACATTTTAAATTTAGATCCTTATAACTTCCCAAACACTGGGATATTACACAAATCCTCTTGTCGCCGCTGTTGGGACTTTGGCGGGTCTTCGTGATCGTGTAGCTGATGGTGAGGGCAAGCTGAAAGCGTTGCGCGGGGTAGCCGATGTTGCTAAGTCCAAGCAAAAATTGGCGATTGAGCGTGAACAGTTTTTGATGGATGAGTTGGCTTCTGTCGCTAGGGATTTGCTGTGTAAGTAATGCAGCCCCCAAGTCTTCTTTGTCTTGTTTCCTTGTTTGATCGTGAACCTTTTCTTTTCAGTTGTTCAGCCGAATGATAAGGATGAGAAACACTGGGTAGAAAACCATATCCTTCAAGAAGCTAGCAGCTCAAGGCCTCATGCGAATAATTTTTGGTCTGATCGTGGTCGAGGCTTTGTGTTGGCTACCTTGAAGTTCCGAGTCATTCAGGCGAAGATACTCGTGAGTTCTTTTCACGAGGTCTTAATTGCAATGAACGCCACGTTCTATCCGCTGCAAAGGGGTCCTGAGGATTGGAGGCATCTTCTTAGGGTGTTCGGGCAAGAGGGAGAGATTCGCGAGTGTGTTCGCAATCAAATGACTTGCGGCTCGGTGGTGGCTCTCGCCTTTGTCCGATTATGGCATCCTGAAGTGAACTTCAAATCCATAGCTAGACTTCCGGACGGTCCAATTGATGATATTTCTCCGCATTATAGAGCTGTTCGTCCAGCAGCGGAAGAAATCATTCGATTGACCTCTAACCAGGTAGATCGCGTGCTAACGGCCGAGAATGCCCAGCGCCATGCGTGATTTGTAGGATGTATATATCCTGTCGTGATGTATAGTTTGTAAAAACTGTTGTAAGGTGAGTAACCTTGTATATATACATTTTCCTGTGATGCTGATTTTAGGCGTAGCCCCGTGTGTTTTTGGGGTGTATACCTGTAACTTTTAGCATGTAAGAATGAATAATCTTCGGGTATTTATGGTTGAGAAACCATGTATTTTATTGCGATGACTGAGAAGTCATGTATTCGAGCTACAAGAGTGGCTAATATAGCCTTATTGCTGCGAGAAAAATAGATCTAGGGATAAAATTTGCGGAGGTGTGCGATATTCCAAGGATTGGAATAGATGCCTCCAGTCGCCGGGTTCTTCAGTCTATAGGCTCCACCTGGGATAACTTCGTGTATTATGAAGGGTCCTTCCCATGGTGGCTCGAGCTTGTGTCCTTCCTTCTGCTTGAGCCGCAGCACTAGATCTCCTACTGCGAAAGCTCTATGGCGTATGCGGCGACTGTGATAGTTTCGCAGTGATTGGTGATATACTGCGGATCTTGCGAGTGCAATATCGCGCATTTCATCTAGTGCGTCCATATCTTCCGCGAGTGCCCTGTTGGAGGTTTCTTCGTTGTAGGCGACAACTCGTGGGGCGCTGAACCTGACGTCCTCGGGAAGGACTGCTTCTGCCCCGTATACCATGAAAAATGGTGTGTAGTTTGTAGATCGGTTTGGAGTTGTGCGGAGGCTCCATAGTATTGAAGGTAGCTCTTCTGCCCAATGTCCTGCTGCTGGGTGTAGACGATCGAGTAGACGCTTCTTGATGCCAGCTGAAACTAAGCCGTTGGATCTTTCGACTTGTCCGTTCGTTTGCGGATGGCAACTGAGGCGAATTTGAAATTGATACCCTTTTCTTCGCAGAACTGCTGTGTTTCCTTGGCTGTGAAATTAGTACCATTGTATGTAATGATGTCGTGTGGCACTCCAAATCTGCATACAATGGAGTCGAGGAATTTGACGGCGCATTGAGCGCTAGCCGAGGTTACTGGCATGGCTTCAATCCATTTGGTAAATTTGTCGACTGCGACCAGCAAGTGTGTGTATCCACCTGGCGTGGACTTGCGTAGCGGTCCTACCATGTCCAGCCCCCATTGTGCAAAGGGTCAGGCGATGGGTATCATATGCAGTTCCGTAGCGGGTGCGTGTGGTTTTGGCGCGAATCGCTGGCAAGCGTTGCACCGGTCGACTAGCTCCTTTGCGTCTCTGGCTGCTGTAAACCAGTAGAATCCCGCTCGAAAAGCTTTTCCCATGATTGTTTTCCAGCTCGCGTGATGTCCACAGTCTCCTTGGTGGATGTCTTGGAGTAACTCCTTGCCGTCTTCGGGTGCTATACATCGCTGGAGTATACCCGAGATGCTTTGCTTGTATAACTCTCCATTGATCACCCGAAAAGATTTACTGCGCCTGATTATCTGTCGAGCCTCGCGAAGATTTGCTGGGAGCTATTTGGCGGACAAGTAGTCGAGGTACTTTTGTGTCCAAACTGGCTCGACCAGGAAAACTTGTCGCGAAATATTATGAATAAGCTCGATAATGGCAACTTGCGGGCTAACATCTGTTTCCGGTGCTGCAGGTGCGCCGGCAGCTTTCTTGACTTTGACTGATCGCTTAGTTATTCGCTCGAAATATATCCCTGGCGGTATGGGTGTATTTGTGGAACCCATGTTGGCCAGCCTGTCTGCTTCTTCATTACTGGATCTCGCAATGTGCTTTAGCTCGCATCCTTTGAAACTGCCCTCGAGTAGGTTGTACATGTCACGGTAGGTGACCATGTTTTCGGCGATAGCGTCGCACTCCTTCATTGTCTGTTGCACGATGAGGTTGGAGTCGCCGTAGATCATCAGTCTGCTGGCTCCACATGCGACCGCCATCTTCATCCCATGCAACAAGGCTTCATATTCTGCGTCGTTGTTCGATGCCGGATTGTCGGGTGGAAAATCCAATCGTAGGACATATTGCAGCTTGTCTCCTCTAGGTGATATTAGGACGATGCCGGCTCCTGCTCCTTCGTTTCTTTTGGACCCGTCGAAGTACATTATCCAGTTGCTCGTGTATTCAGGCGGTCCGGGTGTTTGTAGCTCTGTCCACTCGCTTAAGAATTCCACGAGTACTTGGGATTTTACTGCATTGCGTCCTGCATAGGTGATGTCCCAAGCGCCCAGCTCGATGCTCCATTTTGCTATTCTTCCGGATGCCATAGGGTTGTTCATGATTGTACCGAGTGATGCATCATTAACCACTGTGATGGCGTGTTCCTGAAAGTAGTGCTTGAGTTTTCGAGCTGTAAGAACAACTCCATATGCGAGCTTCTGGTAGTGAGGATATCGTTGCTTGCATGATGAGAGTACTTCACTTATGTAATAAATCGGTCGTTGGACTCCATATGCATTGCCCTCCTCAGGTCTTTCGACTACGATTGCAGTGCTGATGACCTGGTTTGTTGCGGCTAGGCATAGGTAAAGTGGCTCCCTCTCTTGTGGTGTTGCAAGGACGCGTCTGCTTTGCAACGATCGTTTCAAGTCTGCAAACGCTTGTTTAGCTTCTGGGGTCCACTCGAATTTATCCGTCTTTTTCAACAGCTTGTAGAAAGGCAATGCTTGCTCTCCCAATCGCGCGATAAACCTGCTCAAGGCAGCTAGTCGCCCTGCGAGCTGCTGGACTCCGCGTAGATTGGTTGGCTCCTTCATTGTCAAGATTGCTTGTATTTTCTCTGGGTTGGCTTCAATGCCTCTAGCGGATACCAGGTACCCGAGAAGTTTTCCTGCTGGGACGCCGAAAACACATTTTGTTGGATTGAGCTTGATCCTGTATGCGTTGAGAGCATCGTTTCTCTGATGTCTTCGAGGAGTGTGTCCTCTACTCGAGTCTTGATGACGATGTCGTCAACGTATACTTGTACGTTCTTGCCAATGAGCTTGGCGAGGCATTTTTGCATGCAGCGCTGATATGTTGCGCCTGCGTTCTTGAGCCCGAAGGGCATTGTCGTGTAGCAGTATACACCGTGTGGTGTGATGAATGTTGTCTTTTCTTCGTCTTCCTGCTTCATCCGCATCTGATTATATCCCGAATAGGCGTCTAGGAAGGAGAGGCGCTGACAGCCTGCCGTAGAGTCCACGATCTGGTCGATTCGCGGGAGGGGAAAGTTATCCTTGGGGCAGTGCTTATTCAATGACGTGTAGTCAATGCACACTCGAAGGATGTCAGTGTTCTTTTTGGGGACCAGCACCGGGTTTGCTAACCAGGTGGATATCTTGATCTCCCTGATGAATTTTGCGGCTAGCAATCTGTTTACTTCTTCTCCAAGCGCCTTCTACTTGGGTTCTGAGAACCGTCGAGTGGTCTGCTTGATGGCTTTTGCATCCTTGAAGACTTCGAGTGAGTGCTCGGCGAACTCCCTGGGTATTCCCGGCATATCTGAGGGCTGCCAGGCAAAAATTTCCCAGTACTCACGGAAGAGTTCGACGAGCGCGCTTTTCTATGCTTGCGAGAGGGTAGTTGAGACCATCGCTGTCTTTGCAGAATCTGTCGGGTGCACCTGATGTTTTCGGGTGTCGCTGTTGGCGCTGAACTCCAATTCAGGCGCGTTTTTCTTCGTGAGGGGCATCACAGAGTGATCCGTGGTTTTTGCCAGCTCTTGTAATTCTTCTTGCATCCCGAAAGATTTTGCGATCTCGTTGAACTCAATGTCGCATTTGTTGGATTTCTGAAAGTCTCCGTCGATGGTGATAACACCGTATTCTCCAGGTAACTTGAGCTTCAGGTACGCGTAGTGTGGTACTGCCATGAATCTGGCGAACGATCTTCGACCAAGGATGGCGTGGTACTGTGAGGGCCAGTCGACGACTTCGAAGTCAAGGAATTCTCTTCTGTAGTTGCTTTGATTGCCCAACACAACTTCTAGGTTAATTGTTCCGAGTGGTCGGATTGCCTTTCCCGGAACTATCCCGTGGAAGGATGGTTCTGATTCCACAAGGCCATCCAGGTTCTTGTTCATCCGACGGAGTGTGTCCGCGTAGATAATGTTGATGCCACTGCCCCCGTCCATGAATACGCGGGCCAAATCGTAGTTGTCAATCTGTGCTTCGATTACGAGGGCGGCGTGTCCTGGTCGATAGACTCGTGGTGGGTGGTCTTTCATTGAGAATGTGATCGGTTGATCCGCCATCTTCAGGTATTCGGGCTTTGTTGGCGGAGTCTGCACAGCCATGCATAACTACCTCGTGTTAGTCTTTTGAGCTCTGCGGGATGGACATACCTTCTGGATCATTGCTAGTTGTCCTGCCGGATTCGGGTACGCATTGGCTCCGGAGTTTTGTGCGGGTGGCGCTGGAAGTGCAGCTAACGCCATGTTTGGATTTGCCGGTGGAGGTCGGGGTTGTGGCGGCTGGAATCCTTGGTGGCCTCCTCCTGGAAGTGGCGGGTAATTTGGAATAGCGGCTGATCTGCTTTTCTTCGAGAAAGCCTCGTGAATGTCATGGAACTTCCGACAATCCTTGAGGAGGTGCGTTGCCTTGGTTTTGCCCGTACGCTTATCTGTAAACAGGTGTAGCGAGCTGTAAGCATCAAGGTCCTCCTCGGGACTTTTTTCTTCAACCTTTGGTTTCCATTCGGGACTTCCACGTCTTCCGGTATCGCGACTTCGCGTGAATTCCGCTGCTACCATTTCCTCTCGATCCTCCTGATCGTAGTATTTCCTTCTCTTTCTTCCGCCATGGCGATCTTCCTCGGGTGCGCGTGATGATGCTCTCTCATTGCGTACTGCGTCTTCTCCGTTAGCCCATTTGTCGGCTATGTTCATCAGCTCCCCAATAGTTTTGGGTGCGGCTCTGCCTAGCTCCTCTCTGAAAGCAGTTCGTAAGGCGCCCTTTGCGAAGGCTTCAACCGCTACTTCTTCCGAGATGTTTCCTGCAGTGTTCCTGGGCGTGGTCCATCGCTGGATATACTCGCGGGTGGACTCGACGCTTTTCTGCTTGCATGCTCGCAGTTCTTCAATGGTGGCTGGTCTCTTGTAGGTCGATTGGAAGTTTTTGCAGAAGTCGCGGTGCAGGTCATCCCACGATGCGTAACAGGACCTTGGCCTCGCTTCCAACCAGCTACGGTCCGCGCCAACGAGATGTAGATTGAGGTATTGCATAGCCGTGTTCTTGTTCCCACGTTGGAATTTTACTGCCGTGAGGTAATCGTTTAGCCATGAAGAGGGCTCGAGTGAGCCGTCGTACTTCGTTACTTCCGTGCTGAGCTTGAATCTTTTGGGTAGGGGTGCTTCTCGGATGCTGCGGGCGAAGCAAAGTGCACCGCAGGTTTCGTCATCCGAAGAGCCGGACGAAGAGCGTTCGCGATATCGCGTTGCTCTTGCCTTGTCCACTTTATTTTGTGCGAGGTCTGATCGTGCGTCGTATCCTGGTTGGTCGCGGTCAGTATCCTTCCTTGGCTCCTTGCTTCGTTTTCGCGAGCGGCTGCTGTGATATCACGAGCTTTTGTCTCTTGGGTTGTCCTCGCTGCTGCTTCGACTGTCGCCGCGGCGTCGAGCTTCTTTTCCTCGACCACGGCGTGGTGACTTGTCTCTTCTTGGCGAAGTGCTCCTACGCTTGCGGGACGCCTCTTTTTCTTTCTCCTTCTCCTTCTAAAGCTGCTCCGTGGCCTTCTTGCGGTCATAGGAGGCGAGCCTTGCGGCTGCCAGTCCTAGCCCCTTGCGCACTTGTTTATGCTGCTCCGCCCAAGGGTCGCTTTCCGTCGGCTGGTTCATCTGCATGTAAGTTGCTGCGGCCAGGACAGCGGCGGCAGGAGTTTGCGGGTAGACGTTCCCGTCATCATCAACTCGCATGAGGGAGGGCGTGACCGACCTGCTAGTCCCGCCCAAGGACTCGATATCCCTGGATGTTGACGCGTATCCCTTCCTCGCGGGTCGGGTACCGACCGAGGGTGCTAGGGACATCTCAGCTCGTCGTTGAATTGATTCATCCGCCGCTCTTCTTCGACGGGCCAGATCTATCCGAGCATCCTTGATAGTTGCGGCTGCTCTCACCAGATGATAGTGGTAGGCTACCATGTCTTCGTGTGGTGAATCTGCTGCGGGTGGCTTGCTCGTTCGCATAGCCTCCTTGGCGCGATCCCAAGCTTCCCGCGAGACGCTGATTATGGCGCGTTCTGCTGCGCTATGTTCTGTCTCCGGGGGTTGCTCTGATTCTGCCATGCAGACTTGAGCCAGTCGTGGCTCGTGCGTCCTAGGCGTAAATCGGAAAGCTCTTTGGACTCGAGAAGGTTCCTCTGTCGAGAGGGTATGGTAGTCGTTGGTATTGAAGCGGACGGACTTGCCGCTTTTCTCCAGATGAAGGCGCGAGTCGACAGCTCCTGATTCAGATCCTGATTCTTCCGGGAAGTGGAGGATTCCATCCCTGTTGGTCACGAACTTCAAGCTCCCAAACATCAGGGTTATGCTCCTCTCCAAATCGTCGAATACCGGGCGCGATTCCGGCGAGTGAGTGGTGACCACGACAGATCCGATCCGTATAGGATTGTTCGGAGCTGTAGTCGAGGGTTTCCAACGAGAGTTGGTTGTCGATGAAGCCGAAGATTGTAACACCTGGGGTGTTCCCCCTAAGTAGAAATTGGTTGCTTTTCTTTTTCTGTTTGCATCACATGCATCATATGAATTGCACCATGTTTTTCAAAACAACTGAAAAGTTCAAACCAATTTAAACTTTCAAAACATGTCTAAAATTTCCAATTGAAAGTTGCAAACTAAATACCTCAAATTGTTTTCAAATAGTTTTGAAGTTGAATTTATTTAAATTTTTTGTTAAATGAAAATTCCTTTTTATCAACACCCAAAATGGCCAATTCAAATTCCAATCATTTCATTCATAATTGACATGATCCAATTGTGGGTTTAAAAATTAAATTCTTGCAAACAATTAAATTCCATAATATTTTCATAATTGTTTGAGTTTATTAAATAAAATTGTTTAAGAAATCAAATCTTTATGAATCCTATTTAAAATTCAAATAGCCACTTTAAACCTTTTGGCCAATTCACATTTTTGGGAAATGATGATAACATAACCTTGGAATCTTGCTGTTTTGGTAATTCCATCAAATTACAAAAATGCAAACACCAAAAATTCCCTTCCTTTCTTCCTTTTTTTTCTTCTATAAAAAAAAGGAGAGAGAGAATAAAAATAAAAATTCCAAAACAGCAAGGAGAGAGGCAGCCAGCCCATTCTTTTTTCCCTCAGCCCACTACCCACAGCCCTTTCTTCTAGCCCTCCACCCCTCCTTTTGGGCCCGGTACCCCTTCGATGTTGTCGTCTTCTTCCCTGCTTTCGTCACTGCTGTACGAACGCCTCCATCGCCGGCCACGAACCTCTCTCGATGTGATGGACGGCAGCACGGCGCCCTTCCCGGCTATAACTTGTCCAGGGGGTAGCCCTAGGGCTCCTCTGTTGTTTCCCTACCCCGCCGCCATTTCTCCCTGTTCCCCTCGCATCGCCGTTTCCATGCCTAGGTGGTGTTCTGTGGGAGCCGCGAGGCCGGCCGTCTTCTTGCCCCGTTGATGTATGCAGTTCCACGCCACGCCGTCATGTCCCCGAGGTGCGCCTTCGTCACTTACACCCTGGAGGCCCAAGCAATCGGGCAGGGGCACACTGGTGCACCCCCAAACAAGATCGCCTTCCTCGCCGCCGTACGCCCGCGGGAGCACCGCGACTGTCGCCTTCCACGTCAATTCCCCGGCTCGTCGGTAATCCTCGAGACGAGCCACCAACGGGAATGAAACCCTTGCCTCTTCGTCGTCTTCCGCGCCGCAGCAGCCGACCAGGAGCACCCCGTACGCCGCCAGGTCCAACGTCGAGCTTGCCGGCCGTCCGCGAGGGTTCTCCAGGGCGTCCTTCCCCTCGGGCCGTTCGTCGTCGTCGAACTCCACCACCGGGCTCACAGAGGTGAGCTCCACCCCCCGGATCCCCTTACCCTCCTCACCTTGTGCTCTGGATGCGTCGCCGTCGTGCGCCATCTTGTTTGCTGCCGGCGAGAGCCACCATGTTCCCGTCAGGTTCAGAGATCGCTGTCGAAAAATTCAGTTAACACATCAGTGCGTTGCCTTTTCTTCCGTCAGTAGCCTGTACCATCACAACGAACAGAAACACCGCAGTGGTAGCGTTCCTTGCGCGCCGCGCGCGAGCCGCGGGTTCGATCCCCCACGGCCGCAAGGCCCCTTTTTTCTGTGATTTAATCGCGCGCAGCCCCCAGGCCCACAGGTCAGCGACCCCCACTGCCACCTCACCGCACACCCGCTCCACTGTGGTGCCACGCTGGGCGGCTGGCCCA
Organism: Alopecurus myosuroides; assembly: GCA_028641055.1. NCBI lineage: Eukaryota > Viridiplantae > Streptophyta > Magnoliopsida > Poales > Poaceae > Alopecurus > Alopecurus myosuroides. The sequence continues at coordinate 513,908,393 of CM054057.1, forward strand.
ATGTCAGCCAGTGTGGGTGCCCTCCCCTCCGGTGTAAAAATCCCAGCCCTGTTTTCTTTTCCAAAAAAAATGCCCTTTAACTCAAAAACTTGTAAAAATCATATCTTCCTCATTTTGAATCGGTTTGTAACAAACAAAATATGTATCCCCATCAGAAAATCATGAACTTTTCAAATCTGTATTTTGTTTACTGTTTTGAATATTCCAAATATTTTCAAAAGTTCCAAATTCAAATAACTCTTTTTGAATTTGATTAAATCCATAACAAATTCAAATATATTTCAAATGGCCCATATAAAACATGTTTTCCAACCAAAATTTCATGCTCCTTCCAAATATAACATTTGTTTTCTGTTTTGGATAAATAAAATTAATGCAATTACTTAATTCTTTAATTAAATCATTTAAATGGTGAAATTCATAACTAATTCAATATTAATTCAAATGTCACAAATGAAATATGTTTTCCATGCCAAATTGAACCACCTTTTCAAATATAAACCTTATTTTCTGTTTTGAATAATTAAAAGTGGTTAAATAATTTAAATCTTGTTTAATTCATTTAAAATTGCTAAATTAATAACTTGGTCAAATGAAATTATTTTTGAACTTATAAAATATGTTTTCAAACCAGAAAAGCATAACCTTTACAAATATGAATTTCATTTAATGTTTTGAACAAATAAAAATTCAAATAAATTCATACTTGAATTAAATTCATTTAAATCTTGTTTAAACTTGTTTAATTCATAATTAATTCATCTTAATTCCTTTTTCAATGATTGAAACATGTAATCCACCTAAAATTTTGTGTTCTTTCCAAATATGAACTTTGTTATCTATTTTGAACAACTTAAATTGGTGAAAACAACAAATGCTTGTGTAACACCTTTAAGAAACCAAAATTCCATAACTTAATAAATAAAATTCCAAACTTGGTAAACCTTATTTCTAATTGTTTCTATTGTTGTTATTTTTCTGTTTTCCTCATCCATGCATCATACTAATCCACTTTCACCTGTTGGTTAGTTGTAAAACAATTATTCCAACCTTAATTCATGGGCTTTCCATATGCAACCAAATTGCATATGGGTCCATTTAAACATGTTATCTTGTCAACTAGTTTATCTTGATGCATCCTTAAACTTGTCATGCATCCATATCTTGATCATGCTGGATCTTTTGCCGTAGTAATAATTGTTGCATCCGGTGTTTGTTCGAGGTTCGTTGCTTCTTCCCGAATAGGACGTTGAGATGATGTGAGCAACGACAAGTTCTGTGGATGTACCTCTACTTGCTGGATTCCAGGCAAGTATACTCACTTGCTGCCAAATGGCTGCCTTTCATCACTTGTTACGATTCTTTCCGTTGTTCTTATTCTAGCCTGTTGATTCGATGCTTGTGTCTCGATCCTATTATAAGTTACCTTGCAGCCATGATATAGCCTTCCTTCCACTTCCTATTAACTGTTGTTTGTTTACCTTGTTGGCCCTCGTGTCGTAGTTGCATGCTTAGTGTTGTTTGCGCTCAATTCTTGTTGTCCGTCTTATCACCTGTTTAGTTGATAGTTGGGTTTCAATTCAATCACAACATGTTAATGTTTTGGGTAATAATAATTTGATGATAAGGCACCGGCAGGAGGCCCGACGTGGTTTTGAAGCCTGCTAGTGTCGACCCTAATTAGGAAAAGGGTCTTGTCTACTGATCCATGATGAGCGCACTAACCGCATGTGGGAAGCGAGTATGGGCGCCCCCCTCAATTTGATTCGATTCGCATCTCGTCCAAATCGCCTCATTTAGTTCGGGTTTTCCATTTGCCGCATGCATGATCTTCCGAACCCAGGCCAGGGTGGAACTTTTGTAGTCGGCATTTAGGGAGACACGTTCTTAGAGTGCTATGAGGGTCCCCTTTTCTTCGTGGGGCTTGATTACCCGTGCGCTCAATTGCACGGGGTTCTTTGGGCCTGATGCGAAGAAGAGTTGAGTTGTGTTGAGTGCCCCGCTTGGTGGGAAAGGCCTTCCCATCTGGCGGGTTATTCTTACGTGTACGGCCAAATTGGTGCCCCCCTGCAGGGTTCAATCTTCTCGAGAAGCCGTGTTTTCCACGGTTATGGTTAACTTGGTGAAAGTACTGGCTAACAAGTACTCAGAACAACTTACACCTAACTAATGCTAATTTTGACTAGTAATAGTCTTATTGACACAATAACTTGAACCATGATTAATCCCACAGTGTGAGTTATCCTTGGGTTGCTTCCTTAGTAGGGGGTAACATTGGATGGGTTTTGTTTGGGTGGTTAGTATCTAGTTGGTTACGATACGCTATCTTATCCCCCTCTTTTAGCCGGATGTTGTATCGAGTCTCTATAGTTAGTTAGTGCAGCCCGCTGCCGCTTCTTTGCAATAATCCCTTCTCTTCCGTTGAACCCAAAGTATTGGTATCTTGTGATGACTGGTTACGCCGGTATCTTGTGAGTATGGTTTATCCACTTGCCAGTACTTAACCGTACTGACCCGCGAATCCTTTTTCGTGGCTGCATATTCAATATTGCAGTCAACAGGTTTGAAGTCTGACGACGTTAGCTTGGGAATCCCTCCGGCTTGGCCTGGGCAGGACGCTCTCGGTTATCTTCAGGACTCTTAGTCCAATTTGTATCTTGTCCGTAGTCGGACGCTATGTTGTTTCTTCCGCTGTTATTTGGATCTTTGTATTGTATCAGTTGTATCCCTGACTCGTTTGAGTCATCTTGTATATATCTTTTCTGTTGTGGTTGTGGATTATTCGTGACTGTTGTAATGTTATCACAAGTGGCAATCTGGAATCGGTTATTATGTGGATTTTGGCGGGAATGCTGAAATCTGCATAGTGCCCGATCTCGGGGCGTCACAAATGGTATGAGAGCCTTGGTTCTGATTCCCGAGATTGTTTCGATACGAATGGTTATCGAAGCAACGGGTCCGCAAAGCCTGTAGGATAACCTAGCTAATGATCGTTGTTTCTAGAATGTCAAAAACTATTTCTGCTAAACTATTTTGGAAAAACATCTCAATAGGATTCTTGTTTTCTCCTTATCTCTATTCTATTTCCCCTCCCATCTTATTTTTTTTGGAGTCTTCCCCCCTTGTATATCTTTCAAAGTGTTAGGATCCTACGTGGGTGGACGTTTTCTGAGCCTTTAACCTAATAGGTTCGATCATCGGAAGATTCCTGGTGGAAGAACATCGTCATCAGCCCGAGCAAGATTCCCTTGTTAGTGGTGTCGAGGAGATCAGCTGGAAGCATGAAGAATCGATAGTCGAACCTCTTTCCCCTCCCGGGTTAGCAGGTGGATTGCGAGGGCGCAATCCCTTGTTAGTGGTGTTGTCTGTAACACCTGGGGTGTTCCCCCTAAGTAGAAATTGGTTGCTTTTCTTTTTTGTTTGCATCACATGCATCATATGCATTGCACCATGTTTTTCAAAACAACTGAAAAGTTCAAACCAATTTAAACTTTCAAAACATGTCTAAAATTTCCAATTGAAAGTTGCAAACTAAATACCTCAAATTGTTTTCAAATAGTTTTGAAGTTGAATTTATTTAAATTGTTTGTTAAATGAAAATTCCTTTTTATCAACACCCAAAATGGCCAATTCAAATTCCAATCATTTCATTCATAATTGACATGATCCAATTGTGGGTTTAAAAATTAAATTCTTGCAAACAATTAAATTCCATAATGTTTTCATAATTGTTTGAGTTTATTAAATAAAATTGTTTAAGAAATCAAATCTTTATGAATCCTATTTAAAATTCAAATAGCCACTTTAAACCTTTTGGCCAATTCACATTTTTGGGAAATGATGATAACATAACCTTGGAATCTTGCTGTTTTGGTAATTCCATCAAATTACAAAAATGCAAACACCAAAAATTCCCTTCCTTTCTTCCTTTTTCTTCTTCTACAAAAAAAAGGAGAGAGAGAATAAAAATAAAAATTCCAAAACAGCAAGGAGAGAGGCAGCCAGCCCATTCTTTTTTCCCTCAGCCCACTACCCACAGCCCTTTCTTCCAGCCCACCACCCCTCCTTTTGGGCCCGGTACCCCTTCGATGTTGTCGTCTTCTTCCCTGCTTTCGTCACTGCTGTACGAACGCCTCCATCGCCGGCCACGTACCTCTCTCGATGTGATGGACGGCAGCACGGCGCCCTTCCCGGCTATAACTTGTCCAGGGGGTAGCCCTAGGGCTCCTCTGTTGTTTCCCTACCCCGCCGCCATTTCTCCCTGTTCCCCTCGCATCGCCGTTTCCATGCCTAGGTGGTGTTCTGTGGGAGCCGCGAGGCCGGCCGTCTTCTTGCCCCGTTGATGTATGCAGTTCCACGCCACGCCGTCATGTCCCCGAGGTGCGCCTTCGTCGCTTACACCCTGGAGGCCCAAGCAATCGGGCAGGGGCACACTGGTGCACCCCCAAACAAGATCGCCTTCCTCGCCGTCGTACGCCCGCGGGAGCACCGCGACTGTCGCCTTCCACGTCAATTCCCCGGCTCGTCGGTAATCCTCGAGACGAGCCACCAACGGGGATGAAACCCTTGCCTCTTTGTCGTCTTCCGCGCCGCAGCAGCCGACCAGGAGCACCCCGTACGCCGCCAGGTCCAACGTCGAGCTCGCCGGCCGTCCGCGAGGGTTCTCCAGGGCGTCCTTCCCCTCGGGCCGTTCGTCGTCGTCGAACTCCACCACCGGGCTCCCAGAGGTGAGCTCCACCCCCCGGATCCCCTTACCCTCCTCACCTTGTGCTCTGGATGCGTCGCCGTCGTGCGCCATCATGTTTGCTGCCGGCGAGAGCCACCATGTTCCCGTCAGGTTCAGAGATCGCTGTCGAAAAATTCAGTTAACACATCAGTGCGTTGCCTTTTCTTCCGTCAGTAGCCTGTACCATCACAACGAACAGAAACACCGCAGTGGTAGCGTTCCTTGCGCGCCGCGCGCGAGCCGCGGGTTCGATCCCCCACGGCCGCAAGGCCCCTTTTTTCTGTGATTTAATCGCGCGCAGCCCCCAGGCCCACAGGCCAGCGACCCCCACTGCCACCTCTCCGCACACCCGCTCCACTGTGGCGCCACGCTGGGCGGCTGGCCCACTGTCAGCTAGTGTGGGTGCCCTCCCCTCCGGTGTAAAAATCCCAGCCCTGTTTTCTTTTCCAAAAAAAATGCCCTTTAACTCAAAAACTTGTAAAAATCATATCTTCCTCATTTTGAATCAGTTTGTAACAAAAAAAATATGTATCCCCATCAGAAAATCATGAACTTTTCAAATCTGTAGTTTGTTTACTGTTTTGAATATTCCAAATATTTTCAAAAGTTCCAAATTCAAATCACTCTTTTTGAATTTGATTAAATCCATAACAAATTCAAATATATTTCAAATGGCCCATATAAAACATGTTTTCCAACCAAAATTTCATGCTCCTTCCAAATATAACATTTGTTTTCTGTTTTGGATAAATAAAATTAATGCAATTACTTAATGCTTTAATTAAATCATTCAAATGGTGAAATTCATAACTAATTCAATATTAATTCAAATGTCACAGATGAAATATTTTTTCCATGCCAAATTGAACCACCTTTTCAAATATAAACCTTATTTTCTGTTTTGAATAATTAAAAGTGGTTAAATAATTTAAATCTTGTTTAATTCATTTAAAATTGCTAAATTAATAACTTAGTCAAATGAAATTATTTTTGAACTTATAAAATATGTTTTCAAACCAGAAAAGCATAACCTTTCCAAATATGAATTTCATTTAATGTTTTGAACAAATAAAAATTCAAATAAATTCATACTTGAATTAAATTCATTTAAATCTTGTTTAAACTTGTTTAATTCATCTTAATTCCTTTTTCAATGATTGAAACATGTAATCCACCTAAAATTTTGTGTTCTTTCCAAATATGAACTTTGTTATCTATTTTGAACAACTTAAATTGGTGAAAACAACAAATGCTTGTGTAACACCTTTAAGAAACCAAAATTCCTTAACTTAATAAATAAAATTCTAAACTTGGTAAACCTTATTTCTAATTGTTTCTATTGTTGTTATTTTTCTGTTTTCCTCATCCATGCATCATACTAATCCACTTTCACCTGTTGGTTAGTTGTAAAACAATTATTCCAACCTTAATTCATGGGCTTTCCATATGCAATCCAAATTGCATATGTGTCCATTTAAACATGTTATCTTGTCAACTAGTTTATCTTGATGCATCCTTAAACTTGTCATGCATCCATATCTTGATCATGCTGGATCTTTTGCCGTAGTAGTAATTGTTGCATCCGGTGTTTGTTCGAGGTTCGTTGCTTCTTCCCGAATAGGACGTTGAGATGATGTGAGCAACGACAAGTTCTGTGGATGTACCTCTACTTGCTGGATTCCAGGCAAGTATACTCACTTGCTGCCAAATGGCTGCCTTTCATCACTTGTTACCGATTCTTTCCGTTGTTCTTATTCTAGCATGTTGATTCGATGCTTGTGTCTCGATCCTATTATAAGTTACCTTGCAGCCATGATATAGCCTTCCTTCCACTTCCTATTAACTGTTGTTTGCTTACCTTGTTGGCCCTCGTGTCGTAGTTGCATGCTTAGTGTTGTTTGCGCTCAATTCTTGTTGTCCGTCTTATCACCTGTTTAGTTGATAGTTGGGTTTCAATTCTATCACAACATGTTAATGTTTTGGGTAATAATAATTTGATGATAAGGCACCGGCAGGAGGCCCGGCGTGGTTTTGAAGCCTGCTAGTGTCAACCCTAATTAGGAAAAGTGTCTTGTCTACTGATCCATGATGAGCGCACTAACCGCATGTGGGAAGCGAGTATGGGCGCCCCCCTCAATTTGATTCGATTCGCATCTCGTCCAAATCGCCTCATTTAGTTCGGGTTTTCCATTTGCCGCATGCATGATCTTGCGAACCCAGGCCAGGGTGGAACTTTTGTAGTCGGCATTTAGGGAGACACGTTCTTAGAGTGCTATGAGGGTCCCCTTTTCTTCGTGGGGCTTGATTAGCCGTGCGCTCAATTGCACGGGGTTCTTTGGGCTTGATGCGAAGAAGAGTTGAGTTGTGTTGAGTGCCCCGCTTGGTGGGAAAGGCCTTCCCATCTAGCGGGTTATTCTTACGTGTACGGCCAAATTGGTGCCCCCTGCAGGGTTAAAACTTCTCGAGAAGCCGTGTTTTCCGCGGTTATGGTTAACTTGGTGAAAGTACTGGCTAACAAGTACTCAGAACAATTTACACCTAACTAATGCTAATTTTGACTAGTAATAGTCTTATTGACACAATAACTTGAACCATCATTAATCCCACGGTGTGAGTTATCCTTGGGTTGCTTCCTTAGTAGGGGGTAACATTGGATGGGTTTTGTTTGGGTGGTTAGTATCTAGTTGGTTACGATACGCTATCTTATCCCCCTCTTTTAGCCGGATGTTGTATCGAGTCTCTATAGTTAGTTAGTGCAGCCCGCTGCCGCTTCTTTGCAATAATCCCTTCTCTTCTGTTGAACCCAAAGTATTGGTATCTTGTGATGACTGGTTACGCCGGTATCTTGTGAGTATGGTTTATCCACTTGCCAGTACTTAACCGTACTGACCCGCGGATCCTTTTTCGTGGCTGCATATTCAATATTGCAGTCAACAGGTTTGAAGTCTGACGACGCTAGCTTGGGAATCCCTCCGGCTTGGCCTGGGCAGGGATCGGACGCTCTCGGTTATCTTCAGGACTCTTAGTCCAATTTGTATCTTGTCCGTAGTCGGACGCTATGTTGTTTCTTCCGCTGTTATTTGGATCTTTGTATTGTATCAGTTGTATCCCTGACTCGTTTGAGTCATCTTGTATATATCTTTTCTGTTGTGGTTGTGGATTATTCGTGACTGTTGTAATGTTATCACAAGTGGCAACTTGGAATCGGTTATTATGTGGATTTTGGCGGGAATGCTGAAATCTGCATAGTGCCCGATCTCGGGGCGTCACAAAGATGCCGGTGATCCAGCGCCCGCCGTTCCCACAGACGGCGCCAATTGTCGAATCTGTCGTTCAGCAATTCCCTCAGGTGAACCTATAGGGTTTCGAATAGGAGAACCCATGAGCACTAGTGGCGATCGTCGGCTAAACATGGGGAAAGATTTACCCAGGTTCGGGGCCCTCGTAGAGGTAAAACCCTTACTCCTGCCTCTGTGGATCTGTATTAACCGAGTAGATCGGTTACAATGATGGTGGCTCAAGTCGAGAGTATGATCTCGAGCTCAAGGCTTTGGTGTTGCGGTGTTGCTTGGTCCTCTACCGGTGGCTCTCCTGGCCTTATATAGGTGGCCAGGTCCCAAACCCTGCCCGGAGAGGACTCGAACTCTAATCCTACGTCGGTTACAGGTTTCCTAACTTAGCCCGCAAGGTATTGCGAGTGGGCTTCACATGGGCCTTTCGGCGTTCCAAGGGCTCCTCCTCTTGGGCCTTAACCTTGGGCCGGAGATGGGGGTGTACTTTCCCGCAGGGTCTAATATCCATTCCTTCGTCAGAGGGAGGATCCACGAGAGCTCTAGCGATTTTCATTCAACGCAAAGGAATAAAGGAGAGAGAAAATTTGGGTGAGAATGAGCCCGCCATGGTGGTTTCGCATCTCTTCTCCAATTAATGTCTGTGTCTCGTCAACGATTAGGCTCCACCCAAGTAAAGTTTGCCACCTAGCGGGCAATGTATAATATCCTTATTGGTTGGCTACGGAGGCCGTCAGACACCACGGGCGTGTAGAGACAACGGCGATAGACACGCGGCAAACAATACGACGATTTGGAAGAAATACAAGAATATTTTGCAAATTGTAGTAGACATGGTACTGGTCAAAGCGCCTGCTGGTATGAACAGTTTAGGACCACCAATGTACAACTTAAACTAGATATGAACCTCATATATGCATTTTTAAAGATTTACGACCCAAGTGACATTTCAAGAAAATAATTCAACACATCCATGCAATTAATTCTCATAAGAATCTGAAAAATTATGGACGATTTCTTACTTCTCCATAAATATCTTAAGAACTTCCAGCATTCCGATGAAAATTCATGTACACCGATCGTTGCCTCAACACGTTTAAGAAAACAACTACCTGCGACCACACAAATGTGTATATGTACACAGAAGAAAAGAAAAAAGTGAATTCCAGTGTTTGCCCTTTAGTTCCATATTTGAGACACAAAATTAGCCCATGTAGTAAAAAATCGTGTTTTTCCATTTTAGAAACTTTGTAACCTCTTTTTTGGGCACATATCCGTTGGATGAGACTCGAGAATATCAGAAAAACAACAAGGAATTGAACCGGGTGGGAAGAGAATGTTAGACATGATAGTCCATGATGCCCTCGATCTTTATATATTTTATCACACCACATAGAAATATCATGTCGGCTAATTTTATGAAAGACGCAAAATGAAAAAAGGGATAAAACCATGTTCAAGATTTGATATAGGCTGCATTTCTGTTTCACAAAATGGGGTAATAAGTGCCACGAATACACAATTGTGGGGTAAACGTTGGAATTCACTAAAAGGAACAAGATTAAAAAAGTGAATTGAGCTAAAAAAAAAAGGAGCTACATCATTATTTCTCGAAGAACAGCTACAAAATTCGCGGGGGCAGAATATACAAGCGCAAGGAGCAGACGAAGTTTATTTACACGACAGAGCAGAGCCGGCGTCCGCGCAGCGGTGGACGCATGTGTGCTCGATCAAGCGACGACGGTGGCAGAGTTGAGGCGGTCGAGGCGGCTCCAGACCTCGCCGAAGGCGGTGTAGCCGGGGCGGCGGCGGCCGCAGGCGAAGGCGAGGAGGAGCCGCTGCAGCTCCTCGACCAGGTGCACCATCCGCCGCGCCGGCGCTAGCAGCAGCGTGAAGGGCAGGACCCAGAGGCCCAGCTCCAAGATCAGCATCCGGTCGATCGAGCTGCCTGGCCTAGCCTCTCTGTATGAGTGTATCTTCTCCTTCCCTGCTCCCCACTTCTTGGCACTATCAACACTGACTGACTGCTCTGCAGCGACTAATCTTCGATCCGGTGGTTCCCAACAACCAAAATATTTCGCTTCGATTCGTTTCTCGCGGATGGTTCCTTGTTCCCGCGCGCCAGCTTATAAGATATTCTTCACTCCGGCCTAGTGGCGGTGGATGATTGGCATGCTGGGTTGCTGGCCCAGGCGCTGGCAGTGGCTAGTTGGCCACGCGCCACGCATACGCCGTGGAGCGCCCAGCGGAATTATTATACTCCACTCTGTCGCGCGGTAGCAGCTGCGATCGGTGGAATTAATCGCACTACCGTGGCTGTACGTTCACCTGTGCAGATGGCCGACTTGTATACGAACGGAGGAGCCCGGTCAAGACTCGAGTCAGCACAGTTCACTCGTCGCCGGTTCTGCATCTCTTCTCACGTTCATGTTCGTGTCTCGCCCACGATTCGCACGAGGACGGTCTGCCACCTAGCGTGGGATGCGTGATCTGCTTATTGGCTGCCGACAAAGTGATTGAACTGAAAGTTGTTTTTGGTAGTACAAGAATTGATCCGACGTGCCTCTTTTCGACAGCTAAATGATCTGACAGGTTAGTAAGTAGAGTAGGTGCCCTGGCAGTGTGAGACAGGGCAATGAAAACTACTCGATCGAAGTTGTACACGCGGTTCGCGTGCGTGCACGGTCATTAGAAACGAGAAACGACCGGCCGGCCGCGTCAGTGCTAGCCCCGCCGTGAAATCCTTCGCGTGGTCGATGTACCTACCTTGTTTAACTGAAATTAGCAAGCCATAGTTGAAGCCGTCCGGTTCACATGGAGATGAGCTAGCTCTTTATATCTACGGAGTAACGTGGGCAGGTTCACGCATCAGGTATAGTACTATACATGTGAGTATGTCGCTGTCACGTACGGACCGAAGAAACTCCAATAATTAAGGTAGGCGCCACACAGGTCGGCACGATCGACGCCGAGGTGTCCGAAAGAAACCTCTCCGAAACGCCATCTTATCCACCGCTCATGCTCCATCACTGTTCTCTGCGCCGTCAGGGCAGAGACAAGCTGCACAGGGTCGACCCAACCGAGGCGCTTCGTCGCGTCGGTCCTTGCCTTTTCATCTGAAACCATGGACAACAAATGGGTGGGGGGAATTCACTTCTTATAAAGCAAAACCCCACTAAGATGTATTTATGATTTTTCTATCTCAACATGCAACCTATCCACATCACCCACAATTTTAGCCAATCAATTATCCATGTCATACCCACTAATAATTGTGATATTACATATTACATGCCACATAATCATGCCTTCTTTTTTCAACCATATAATTATCCATGTCACTAGTAATATTTATTTCTCAAAATATACAACATTTTCACACAAATTAAATTTAGCATATCGATTATGTGAACAATTGAATGATATTTTCATACATCTTATATCGATTTCGTTAATAGAATATATTTTTAAAGAGATACCCGCTGCAACGCGCCGGGAATTTTTCTAGTTGTTGGGAAGACGCACCCATCAATCCGGCTTCTGTTGCCCATAAAACTATTGCTGATGCGGCGATTAGATTGGGTTGATGCTGGCCCAGGAAGGCGAAATGATCATGATGTCCCGTCATAAATCAATAAAGGACCATACTGCCAGATGCGTCACACCAAAGACCAAACCACTCCCGTGCAACGGTTTCGAATGCATGCATGTACTCACATGACCAACCACATCATATTTAGATTCCTTTTAATTGTGTAGATCCGAACTTGCCATGTTTTTCTTTAGCTGTGACGGAAAAATTCATCACACCAGATATATATATATATATATCTGTGTTGTAATGTCTAAAACATGCAAGATTTTATCTCATAACCATATATAATTATTGTGATAACTATTTGTTGTTAATCTGGTAACCCACGTAGAAAAAATCGCTAAAATATAATAGGACCAAACTACCCGGCGGCGCACCAAACCACTCATGTGCGGTGATTCCAAATACATAACGGTGACATCAAACTTTTATCTCTCGAATCGATAATCCGATAATTTTTTTTTTCCTTTTTCACTATTGACTTTGTCGCTTTCATCCCTAAAGTTGGGCTTCGAGCCGCCACTTTCAACAAGGAAATTACACAGACACGTGTCAACAATGACGGATCAAATCAACTGTTTCTACCGGAACACAAACTGTCCGTTGGCCCCACTTCTACCATCGTCACTTGTCCGATTAATGAATCCTCGCTGGCCGCTAGAGGACAAACATGAAGTTGTTGACGTCCCATACCGTCACGCCTCCTTGAAAGAGGTTTTCTTGATTCCTAGTGTTTTGTGTGTTAGTTAACAATAATAGTGATATATTTGATCATTTATTAAATGGTGCAGGTCGTTAAATTCATCCTTTGCATCGAACACCAAATTGTGTGAAGATAGATCAGCTGTTGCTGATTCAGTAGGCAACCGAAATTTTTTGGACAGCCGGATCATTCGCGGTTCTAGAGACGCACATCAAAAATGGCTAAGGAAAGTTAACTCTCTGGCACTGGAGGTAGCCGGAAATTTCCAACCGGAAGTTGGAAATTTCCGGCAAACCTGAATATCCAGTTGCCTTCAGGGCCTAGAGAAAACGGCTAAGGAGCAAGCGTTTTTGGGACAGAAGACAGTCGAAAATTTCCAATCGGAAATTTCCAGGCGGCCAAATTATCCGGTTTATGGAGAAGAACTCGAAATTTGGCCATGTCCCAGAAACTATTTGGCACTAGACCCTACCGGATATTTGCTACCGGAAATTTCCGGTTTGGTTAACGCCACCCGGAATATTTGGTTCAAGTTTGAACCGGAAATTCCGCCTGTTTCCTGCACTCCAACGGCCACACTTCATGAGAGGGTATATTTACCCTTCCTTCTTCTCTAAGAGTTCTAGTTCGTCCAAACCTTCAAGATCCATTCTTAGAGCTCACCAAAAATCTAGATTTCTCCCAATCCCTCCACCCAAGCTCGTTAATCTTTGGAGAATTGAAGAAGAAGTCCCCTATCTACTACTGCACTAAGCCGTTCTTCATTTCCCCATCATTTACTTGAGCGATTTGAGTCTAGGGTTTCTTTCTGGAAAACCTATACTCCATTGTTGCTTATTTGTTATTCGAAGGAATATTGTTGGTGTTTTTAGGAGCCCCCAATTCGGTTGTGGGTGTGTGCATCAAACTCATTGTAAAGGCACCGATTTCCGTCTCCAAGGGAATCAATAGTGGAATGTGAACTATGCCTTTATGGCGAAGTTCATCGGAGAATAGGGTGAGGTTTTTGTGGCGTTGAGTAGGCCTTTGTAGGGATACTCACATCCTCCAATGAAACGTACTCCCCTCAAAAGGAGAAACTCGGGATACATCCTTGTCTCTGTGTGCTTCCGTTATCTCTCGAATCGATAATCTGATTAAAAATCCATTTTCACTATTGACTTTGCCACTTCCATCCCTAAAGTTGGGCTTCGGGCCACCACTTTCAACAAGGGAACAACGCAGACACGTGTCAACAATGACAGATCAAATCAAGTGTTTCCACCAGAACACAAACTCTCCGTTGGCCCTACTTCTACCATTGTCACTTGTCCGATTAATGAATCCTCGCTGAGCTCTAGAGGAGAAACATGAAGTCGTTGATGCCCCATACTGCCACGCCTCCTGCCATTGTCGAAACACTTTCGATCAAGCATCAACATGCATGACTTAATGCCGCTTGAAGAGGCGTCTTTGTGTGGCACCCGCCCCGCCAGGACATGCATGATTTGATGCCTCCTCATGACACATCGTGAATAGCACCTATTGGTTAGACATGACTTGACGCCTCTGCATAAGACATAATCTCTAGCACCTGCAGGGTCAAATGGAACCCGATTCCGAAATAAGTGGGCGTCCCATGCCACCACCGTCTTCAAAACTCCGCGGTATAAGAAGAGTATGTCTCATACCGCCATTGAACTTGAAAAGCGGAGTCGAAGGGCCATCACCAAAACGAAGGTGCAACCCTTGCACCGTCGACACAACCATAGTGTCTGCCACCATAGAAGATATAATGCATGGTCCCAAATGGTAAACTCATGCAGCACCATCGACTGTCGCAGCGAGTAAAATGTGACTAGATCCGCCGGCACTTGCCTTGTTGCAGCCAATTACGCTGTCACGCAGTAGCAACCACCGAGAGCACCATCTCCCCGTCGTAAATCACTACAGACAAAACTCCATAAACCCTATGTCCTCCACACCCAACACAACCGCGACCTCAGCACTGCCATAGCTCTCACTTCCACACCTAGCACAGTAATGATAGCCGACCACCACCAAAAGACAATTGATCCGTTGTCATCACGACGTTCATGTTCCGCCATCACGTGGCCAACGTCCACGGCCAACATCATGTTCCATCCCAGTATCTCCGATTGCGATAGCGCTCGAGAGACATATACTCGTCATCCGCCGTCCACCGGGAGGGACTTTGCCCACTGACATCCTCCAGCAGTAGAAGTGGGTTTGAGGAGAGGGTCGGCTAAGGGTTCAGCCGAGCTGCGAGAAGTGACGTGTGTCTTAGACTAGCCACGGCGTGGGGCATCATAGCTAGTATCATGCATACCATGTTGGCAAAAATCTTATGTGACATTGCAATTAATGATGAGAGAGATGATAGTCGTATCATAGGAAGCGTAACATAACGTTTTTGAAGACAAAATGAGTTTACAACCTAATGATGAGAGAGATGATAGTCGTATCCATTATGGAAGTAGTAACATAGACTAGTATCACATGCAAACTAGTGCATGATACTCCCTACAGTGACTAGTTTTTTTAGAGGAAAGGGAAATTATATTGCCCTGCTTTTAGGAAACCAACCACACAAGTTTGAAATAAATCGAGAATCAAGGTTTTAAAGCCCGGAGAGCTAAACCTACTCAGACGACACTAGGAATTTGCATGGCTTTAAGACATTCATTTTTGAGTTCATGACTTTAAGCCATTCATTGGAATTTTCATCATTCATCGCTTCTTGATAGTTTGCTGGTTTAGCATCCTCTAGAAGTAGAACATTCTTATCCATAAGATAGGATACACTTTCATACCACTCAGGTGGTTCTTGAGTCCTTGTTCCTCTTCTAGGGGTTGGTACTATTAGAGTCCGGTTAATAGTTCTGACTGGAGTTTCCACATCCTCTGGAAGAGGATTGGATACTTCCCTTTCAGATGTTGTATTTGGCAATGACTGTAGCTTCGTCATGTACATTATCCATTACAATCTTTTTGGTAGATTCAAGAATCTCCTCGAGACGAATTATTCTCCCACTGATTTTTTTCGAAAGATAATCCTTTTCAAGAAATACAACATTCTTGGTAACAATTTTTTTCCCTCTATACCATTGTAAAAGGCATATCCTAATATATTATGAGCATACCCTATGAAGATACATGTGTCCGCCCTTTCCTCTAGTTTGGTGGCTTGTAAACGCTTAAAGATGTTTCAAGTTATACTTTCTTCCCATCCATATCTCATATGGTGTGGATGGGACATATTTCGATTATGACCTATTTAAAGTGTAAGATGCAGTTTCTAGCGCAAACCCCCAAAATGATAGTGGTAGATAAAATAGTACCATCATAGACCTAATAGAGACCATTAACGTTTGGTTACATTTTTTTAAAACTCTATTCCTCTGGCGAGTTCCTGGTCGCGTGAGCTGTGGAACAATTCCACGTTCCTTCATGTATTGGCTAAATTCATGACCTGGATATTCTCCTCCACAACCCGTTTGTAAGAATTTTATCCTCTTGTCATGTTTATTTTCTACCTCATTTTGAAACTCTTTGAATTTTCCAAAGGTTTATGACTTTTCTTCATTAATTAAACATAACCATATCTACTCAAGTTGTCAGTAAAAGTCATAAAATAAAGATAGCCACCGCGTGCAACAATGTTTAAAGGATCACACACATACGTGTGTATGAGCTCGACCATTTCTGTTCCCTTTCAACAATACCATTGAATGGTGTCCTGGCCAATTTTCCCATCAAGCATGTCTCACATTGATCAAATGATTCTTCATCAAATGATTCCAACAACCCATTTTTATGTAGTTGTTTCATGTGAGGCTTCTCGATGTGCCCAAGACGACAATGTCAGGTGTAAGTATCATCTTTCACCGCTTTTAGACTTTTAGCACTAATGTGCAAAACATGTACTTCCTTTTCAAGATTCATTTTGAACAGACCATCCTCAACAAGGGCTGATCCATAAAATGAATTCTTAAAATAAACCAAACATGAATTGTTCACAAAAATAAAATAATACCCCTTACGTAAGAGCAGTGACCTTGAAATAATCTTGTCTGTCAAAACTGAGACATAGTAACAATTACTAAGTTCCAGAATGAATCCTGAAGGTAGGTGAAGTTCCCTGGTTCCAACAACATGAACATGAAGTTGTGCTCCGTTACCAAGTTTCATTGATACTTTAGCAAACCATAATTTTCCCACAATCTTTAACCCCCACCTTGGAGTTACATATGTGAGTCACTGATCCGATGTAAAAAATCCATGAGTCATCGTGAGGACTAGTCAAGTACATGTCCAATACATGAATGATTTTAGGATGTCTAATCCTTTTTACTACCACTAGCTTTAGATTTTTTTATTTCAAGCCCTTGTGATTTCATGATGTTCCAATCAACCTCTTGATACGTCTGCAACGTTTCCATAAGTTATGATGTTCCATGTTGATATTATGCCAATTGATACATGTTTTCTATACACTTCATATCATTTTTATGAATTATCTAGGACTAACCTATTGACAAGATGCCATAGCGGCAGTTCCTATTTTCTGCTGTTTTTGTATTTCAGAAAATTTGTTCTAGAAATATTCTCGGAATTAGACGAAATAAAAGCCGAAGTCACTATTTTTCTGTCACGTACATGAAGTCCGGAGGGGACTCGAAGGGGGAAAGGGAGGCGGCCACACCATAGGGCATGCGGCTCCCCCTTGGCCTCGCCACCACGTGGTGTGGGCCCCCTGGGAGCCCACCGACATCGCCCTTCCACCTATATAATTCCTTCATCGGGAAAACCCTAAGTACCCGAGCCTCCATCCACGAAAAGTTCTATAGTCGTTGTCATCGTCAAACCTAGTCCAGGAGGGTTCTGAAGCTCTTCCCAGCACCTTGCCGGAGAGGGGAATCATCACCAGAGGGCACTTCATCACCGTGCCTACCTCCAGAGTGATGCATGAGTAGTTCATCCTTGGACTACGGGTCCATAGAAGTAGCTAGATGGTTGTATTCTTCTATTCTGTGTCATCATGTTTAGATCTTGTGAGCTGTCTAACATGATCAGTGATCAAGATCATCTTATTGTAATGCTACATGTTGTTTCTGTTGGGATCCGATGAATATTGAATACTATGTAAAGTTGATTATAGATCTATCATATATGTTATTTGTAATCTTGCATTCTCTCCGTTGCTAGTAGATGCTCTAGCCAAGTAGACGCTTGTGACTCCAAGAGGGAGTATTGATGCTAGATAGTGAGTTCATGCCTCCAGTAATCTAGAAGAGTGACAATAACTTCTAAGATTGTGGATGTGATGTTGCCACTAGGGGTAAAACATTAATGCTTTGTCTAATAATAATTGTGTTGTTTACATTACATACTTTATATAATGCAATAATCTGTTGCTTGAATTTAATACCCAAAGTTTGCTCAGATGACGTCCTAATGGTGGATTATTAGTCATAGATGCAGTTGGATAACGGTCTATGTATATGATGTTGTAATACCTAAATGAATCTCATAGTAGTCACCATGTCATGTATATTCAATACGGTGCAATCTCTATTTTGTCAATTCCCTAGCTGTAATTTGTTAATCCAACATGATATTTATCTGTTATGGAGAGACGCCACTAGTGAACTGTGGGCCCCGGTCCATTCTTTTACACTGATAATACAACCTACTGCAAACACTATTCTCTTTTACTACAAACACTATTCTCATTACATTCACTGCAAACAAACATCATTTTCTACACTATACGCCTAAAATCCTTTGTTTTCAACAAGACCGGTGAGATTGACAACTTCACTGTTTCATTGGGGCAAAGTATCTTGGTTGTGTTGTGTGCAGATTCCACGTTGTTGCTGAGCCTGGTAGTGTGCCCTGCCAACATCAGTTGTCAACAACATTCAGAAGTGATTTCTTTCTCCTACTGGTCTAATTAAACCTTGGTTTCTTTCTGAGGGAAAATCTTGCTGTTGTACTCATCATGGCTTCCTCTTGGGGTCTCCCAACGAACGTGTGTTAACATGCCATCACCTCTCTGGAGCTCATGGGTTCCGTTGTGTTGAGCTTCTTGATAAGCTCTTTTATGCCAGTCGTTCTTCCAAACAAATTTGAATTTTGAAAATATACACTATGAAGCAGAGGGAACAACTTTAGCAAAATCATTAGATTTATTTTGGCATTCATTGGAGAACATAGATCCTCCAAAATTTTATTGAACTTAATCATGATTGATAAATAATCAGTGAGTGGATCTCCTTCATCTAACTTACAATCAACAAGAGAAATTGTTATCTTGCGACAAGCATCTTTAATTCTCTCTCCAAATAGGATCTGCAGGTTTATGAGCACATCACATGCACTTCTTTTTTTCAAACTGAGTGTGTAGTGACCTATTTATGTAAGTTAGCATGAAGTTCTTTACAAAACATTCATCTTTATCACAAATGTCATTATATGACACTCTTGAGATAGTTGCATCTAGAACATAACGCTTCTTAACCTTTCTAAGAACATTTTTCAGATTGATCCAATCTATAATGTTCTCCCCACTAGTAGTTTAAAAATTCATTCCACAAATCAAGTTATTGTTGATATCCATTATCTATAATGATAGCAAAATTCACTTAGAAATGTTCATGATTAAATTGCACTAATTTAAAATCAAATTATTTAACCTATCAATTGCCCTCCCACTAAAATTAATATTACTCATAATAAATATTCAGTTACTCAAGATCCACAATGGACTTATGATCAGAAGGATGAATACATCTCGGCGACCAATCATAATCCAAAGGGTTGGTCTACTGACCAATCACATTCAATGTGACTCTCGTTCATCTTTCGATGTATGTGCTCCGAGCTCATGACTATTATTCCTGAACGTCAAGACAACCAACTATTGTTTCTGCTTGTATGGTATTGACCCTTGGATACAAATGATCAATCCATACATGTATATAAGGTTCTAAGAACGCTTTGACCATTGGATACAGTGATGAACGCGAAACCAAACCAGTTTGATGGTGCACAATTTGGAAGAGCACGGTCACCTTGATATTTTCAAGTGAGGAATCGCCCTAATAATCCCAACTACTACGCAATCAAAAGGGTGAACAAAAGTGAAAATATTGTATGGGCACCTAGAGGTGAGGTGAATAGGTGCTACCTCCAAATTTTAGTACTTTTTTGATTTAGGCTTGACATAAAGGTAAATTATCTAGATATGCAACTAAGGTGAATTTACCTATATGACAAGGATTACACTAAGGAAGAAACAAGCACAAAGTAAAGCTAAAAGATAGAGGGATACAAAGTGGAAGTACGCGGAGACAAGAATCTGTTCCCGAGTTCCTCCTTCTTAGGGGAGTACGTCTCGTTGGAGGGATGTGAGTTTCGCCACAAAGGCCTACTCAACGCCACAAAGGCCTCACTTTGTTCTCCGATTAACCACAACACAAATGCCTAGTTCACCTTCCACTATTGGAAACCTTCAAGGTGAAATATGGTGCCTTTACAATGAGCTTGGGGAACACACCCACAACTGAATTAGGGGCTCCCAAAATCACCACGAATCTGCTACAATAAACACAAGTGAGCAATAGTAGGTCTAGGTTTTCCACAAGGAAACCCTAGACACAAATCCCTCCAGTGAATAATTGGGAAATGAAGAATGTCTTGGTGAAGATGTAGATCGGGGCCTTCTCCTTCAATCCTCCGAAGTTTAACAAGTTTGGGTGGAGGGATTGGGAAATCTCTTGCTTTAGGTAAGCTCAATAATGGTGGACTTCAATGCTCGACGAGCTAACCACTTGGGGAAGATGGAGTGGGGTATTTATACCCCTTTCGCAAATCTAGCCGTCGTTGAGCTAATAACCCCGGAGTCTCCGGCCTGGGCCATAAACTTCAAAGTTTCCGGGCTGACTCCGGGGATACTCCGGAGAGGCCATATGTGAGTTTCACCAAGTTGCAGAACACATGGAACGGAGTCTCCGGGATACTCCGGCCACACTCCAGAGGGGCATGTGTGAGTTTCACCAAAACTATGAATGAAGAGACCGGAGTCTCCTGTTTCCCAGAGCCCGGATACTCTAGTGTTTAGCACCAGAGTCTCCGGCCAGGAACCCCGGAGACTCTGACCTGCATTTCATAGACAGGCTGGATCTTGTTCTTCTTTGCTTTTTGAGTGCAGTGCTTTCATGGATTATTTACCTAAGCATTTTTTTTATCACTCAATTTAAAGTGTGATACTTAATTATACCAAAATGATCCTTACAGTAGACACCATTCAATATGCTCATGGTCTAAGGAACAAAACAGAATAACCATCTAATGATGATACTATTTATCAAAACAAATCTCGGAGTATTTCAAATACTTGGGTCTACCCAACCACTTTGTTGAAACAACAAAGTGCCCTTGTTAATATTGACAAAGCATTTGTCCATGACCAGGAAAACATGGTCATCTAATATTAAAAAAAAATCTGTGAGAGATGACAAAGGGTATAACTGTGTGTTTATGTTTCTACACGTGCGTATGGATTTTCCTCTCAATCTTATATTCAGTGATCACATCAGTTATAGAATAAAAACATAATACTTTAATAATGAAATAAATGTATATTATTTGTCTCTTGGGCATACATCCAAGACACTCTTCGTGCACTTGTGGCCGTATAGGTTTTTTTCGTTGCACTCTTCATATTTGTCCCCACCGCTGGATCCCTACTTCTCCGAGGAATGAAGCGCCCTTTCGCGCAGCTCCTTTTCCCTCCTCAGCGCTTCTACATATTTCTCCCCACCACTACGTGAGTAACTAGATCTGGGAGGAGGCTTCAAGTCGCGGCCACGATCCTTGTACCTTGGGCGCCCCCATAACGATCTTGGTGATACCTCTTGTCCATGTGCTCGAATCCATCTCCTCATTGACTCCCCGCGCCCTGGTGATCCCCGGTCCTCTTCAGCGGGAACCGTCTCCCATCTTCTTGCCTGAACATCCCAGCCACAACCTACACAAAACTCTGGCTATCAACCCTCATCTCCGATGACCTTGTCACTCTCCTCGTGCCGCCGCTAAAATGGCACACCTCATCTCGGAAGGCGAGAAACCCTAGCGACGACACGTAAATGGACGAGCCCTTTCTCACCCAGATCCACGCCCCTTTTATATCAGCAACTGCGGCCCACTCCGCCACTGTCCTAGCCTCTCCATTCCACTGCAGCCCACCAGAGATATGACCTGTTTGGACCCCCAAGCCCGCCACTGGTTCCTTGTAACATCCCAACTATGAAAAACACCATTACAATGTTTGCTTCTTGTTAATTTATGTTTTGCATCATGTCATCATAAGCATTGCATTTGTTTCCATTTGTTTTCCAGTTGAATTTCAAACCAAAATTCAAATTCTTGTTTCATACTTGTTCTGTTACAATTTTCAAATGAAACTTTCAAATCAAACCAATCTTTTGTTTCCAATAAACTTGAAAGTTCAAACTATTTAACTTGCTTCTTTTCAATAATTCAATTAATACCAAATTCACTCAAATTCATTTGAATTTTCAAACAGCAACAAAATTCAAATTTTTGAAAAACAAAAAGTGGCACAACTGGGCTTTTGTAATAATTAACCTATAAAAATTATTCCCAAATTTTTTTCCAACCCCCAAAACCATTCTTTTCTCCCCTTTTTCTTTTCTGCAAAAAAAAAAAACAGAGAGAAAATAAAAATAAAAACATAAAACGGCTCGGGGAGGCAGCCAGGCCAGCCCAACAGCCAGCCCAGCCCACCTTTCAACCCCAGCCAAGCGCGCGCGGCCCGCCTCCTTTTCTTCCTCCTCCGTACGGCTGGCGTCAGCTGACGCCAGCACGCACACACAGCGCACCGCACCTCCCTCTCGCCACCTCCTCCCTTTTTCTCCCCTATTTCTACCCCGGGAGCTCCCAAACCCTAACCCTAGCCCTCTCCTTCCTCCCTGCCGCCGCCATTCCTCCTCCTCCCTCTCGGATCACCTCCGTTTCTTCTCTGAACTTTCTGAAACTTCCGACGATCAGCCATGGCCGGAGAATGATGGGGTGGGTGTAGGGGTTGTGGTCGCCGTCAGGTCCCCGCGGGCACGGGAACGGGTTCACCGTGCAGTCCTCTCCCTCCTCGCTTCCTCGACAGGGCCCGAGAAGCACGCGATCGCTCCACCGCTTCCTCGACGTCGCCGGTCACCGCCGCTGCACCGAGCCGCCCTGCTCCTTCTTCCTCTCCTCGGTGAGCACTGCCTGCACCCCCACGTCCTCCTCTGTTTCTTTTGCGTCACGCGCACGCACACGGCGCCCTAGCACGCACACGAGAAGCAGCAGCAGCGCATCCTCGCCGCCGGCGAGCGCATCCCCGTCAGGTTCAGAAAGACTGAACCTTTCTGTCAGATTCAGTTAACACCACGAAGCCCACCTCAAAACCACGCGCGCATCTCCTCTGTCACCAATCGATCCACGCCGTAGTGGCTAGATCTAACGGCGCGCAGCACAGCGTCGCGGGTTCGATCCCCCGCAGCGCGATTAAAACAACCTTTTTGCGCGCTTTGCCCCGCGTGCACGCAGGGCCCACCTGCCATTGGCAGTGGGTGCCACGCCAGATCCCACCCGCGCGCCACGCAAGCATCAGCTGGGCACTGGCCCACTGCCAGTGACCCAGGGGCTGCTCTGCCGCGTAGAAAAAGGTTCCAGGGACCATTTCTGTAATTTCTTTTTCGCATCCAAGCCCCTGGACCAAATCTGAAATATTAAATTCACAAACTAGCCCCTGTAAATTCAAATTCAAATAACTTGTGCATTTCAAATCTAAATTTAATAAATAAAATATGTTTTCCATACCAAATTTAATTCTCTACATGTTTAAACCATTTGTATACTGTTTTGAACATTTCAAATGCTTTCAAAAATTCAAATTCAAACTACTATTTCAAATTTTGGTCAAATTCATAACTAATTCAAATTTAATTCAAATGGCACATATAAAATATGTTTTCCATGCAAAATTGAACAAGCTTTCCAAATATAAACTTTGTTTCCTGTTTTGAATAACTAAATTTGGTTAAATAATTTAAATCTTGTTTAAATCATTTAAAATTGCTAAATTCATAACTTTGTCAAACTAAATTCTTTTTGAACATATAAAATATGTCTTCAAACCAGAAAACTATAATCTCTTCAATTATGAATTTTATTTAATGTTTGAACAAATAAAAATTCAAATAATTTCATACTTGAATTAAATTCATTTAAACCTTGTTTAAACTTGTTTAATTCATAATTAATTCATTTTAAATCCATTGTCAACAAATGAAACATGTATTCCACCTAAAATTTGGTGTTCTTTCTAAATATAAATTTTGTGATCTATTTGGAACAATTAAAATTGGTGAAAACAACAAATGCTTGTGTAACTCATTTAAGAAGCCAATTTTCATAACTTAATAACTAAAAACCCAAACTTGGTAAACAACATTTCAAATTGAAGCTATTGTTGTTTTCTCATTGTTTTCCTCATCCATGCATCATTGTAACCAACTTTCACATGATGGTTAGTTATAGATCATTTAATTCAACCTTAATCCTTGGGCCTTTCTATATGCAACCCAAATTGCATATGGGCCCAATTTAATTATGTTACCATGTCAACTAGCTTATCTTTGATGCATCAATTAAATTGCCATGCATCATCCCATGATTGTGCATTATGCCATGTTATTGATTGTTTGTCTCTCTGCGTTGTTTGTTTGCTTCTTCTCGAATAGACGACGACGTTGAGACAGACGAGGTTTACGACACTACTTCAGAGGAGTTAGCCCAGTACAAGGCTACTGAGTTTGCAGGAAAGTATTCACTCACCTGAACCATTGTGTTCTTTCCACACTGGATACGGATACTTTCCGTTGTCTATTCTGCTAGCCTTAAGATTCGTTGCTTGTGTTCCGATCCTATCACATGTTGTCCTGTAACCCTGATATGGCCTATCCTCCACACCTATAACCCTGTTGCTTGTTGCCTGTGTCTTACTAGCATGCTTAGGGTTGTTTATGCTCGAGTCTGATGTCCGTTTCTTTTTTCTGTTACCTTATTTATTATGTCCTGGAGGCTCGATGCTTAAACAACAACATGTTAATGTTTGAGGTAATGCTAATTTGATGATAAGGCACCGGCAGGAGGCCGGGTATGGTTTTGAGGCCTGCTAGTGTCGAACTCAGGAAAAGTTCTTGTCCTCTAGATCCATGATGAGCGCGCTAACCGCATGTGGGAAGCGTGTATGGGCGCCCCCCTCAACTTTGATTCGATTCGCATCTCGTCCAAATCGCCTCATTTAGTTCGGGTTTTCCATTTGCCGCATGCATATGCAGGTGCGAACCCTTGGCGCCAGAGTAGTAACTTTTGTAGTCGGCATTTAGGGAGACACGTTCTTAGAGTGCTATGAGGGTCCCCTTTTCTTTGTGGGGCTTGATTAGCCGTGCGCTCAATTGCACGGGGTTCTTTGGGCTTGATGCGAAGAAGAGTTGGGTTGTGTTGAGTACCTCGCTTGGTGGGTTGATCCCCCGTCTGGCGGGTTATTCTTACGTGTACGGCCAAATTGGTGCATCCCTGCAGGGTTAAATCTTCTCGAGAAGCCGTGTTGTCCGCGGTTATGGATGACTTGGTGATTAGGCTGGCTAACAAGGATTAGACAACTTACACCTAATCAATAATAAGTTGACTAGTAATTGGCTCATTGACACAATAACTTGAACCATCATTAATCCAACGGTGTGGGTTATCCTCGGATTGCTTCTTCGGATAAGGGGCGAGATCCAGGATGGGTTTGTTTGAGGATAGTGGTAGTTGTTTCCGATATGTTATCTTATCCCTTTCTTTTAGCCAGATGTTGTAGCGTGTCTCTGCAGTTGGTTAGGCAGCCCGCTGCCGCACTTTTGTATCACCTATCTTCCGTTGAACCCAAAGCATCTGTACTTGGTGTTGTCGGGTACACTTTGGTATCTTGTGCGTCTTGCTTGCCAGTACTCGTCTGTACTGACCCCTTTGGGGCTGCGTGTTCTGCAGACTACGTTTCCGAGGATCCCCATGGTGGCTACTACGTGGAGTATGACGAGGCTGCTGACGAGTAGATAGCGGACCCGGGCAGGATCCGAGACTTCGTGGATGGGCTCCGTTCTTTCGTTTCCGGCCTCTTAGGCCTATTTGGATCTTGTCTGTACTCAGACACTTTGGATGCTTCCGCTGTGATGTAATGATGACTTGTTGGGACATGTGTCCTCTGCATGACTGTATTTGCTATCTCTGCTCTAGTGAGAGCTTTTGCCACTTATTTCTATTTCTTTGTGTCTTAGAGATTTGTTGTGATATCACTTCTTCAAATGCCATTGACGTACCATGTGTGTATGTTATGAAGTACGTGAATGGAAGTATTCGGATTTCTATTGGATGGTTTCACAGACGATGAATAGTAGAGGATGGTTGTCACACGTTTACGTGTTGGCCTACTCATATTGAGATGCGGGTGCAGGTAGGCCCCGTAAGCCATTTATCTACTGTTTAGCGGGCTGTGAGTATCCTCTAAAAGTCCGGGTGCGACAAATGGTATCAGAGCCTGTCTGCCTGTAGGATCCCTTTTACTGGTCGCAGTTGAGTCTAGAAACTATTTTATAGCTATATAGGAAAAATGAAACGTGAGAGTAGGAATTCTGTTCTTTTACTTCTTTCCCCACCCACCCTCCCTTTTCTGGTAAGGAAGCACTACTGCAGAATATGCTATCAGTGACAGGCTGAAATGACCCATTAGTGACTGGCAAAGCGTTTGTCACTGATGACTAGTCACTGGTATAAGCTTACTAGTGACGGGCAAGTTCCTGTCACTAGTATGTGTACCAGTGACAGTCATTTGCGTGTGCCTGTCACTAGTATGTGAACCGGTGACAGTCATTTGCGTGTGTCTGTCACTAGCATGTGTAAACTAGTGACAGGCAGAAGAAATGCATGTCACTAGGTGCAATTGAAGGTCGCAGCCATGCGGGTTTTGCAGTGACAGATTCATTGTTATGGATGTCACTGGTTTGAATCTTGGTAATAAAATAAATAAATCGAATTTTGGTAATAAAATAAATAAATCGATGTATTTGATTTCGAATTTTCTCACAAAATTTAAAATTAACATAGCATCTAGTACAACACTTCTCAATATCTGGGCAATCCAAAATAGATACTAATTGATTCCTAAATTGCGAGTTGAAAGAATTGACAAAAGAATAGTCAAATGCACAATAGTTTACAATAACCACTATGTTAGTGGCATTCCAAAATAATCTTAATTTGCATTTGCGCCGGCACGTCCGAGCGGTTAGTAGGTGCAACTGTGCAAGTCCTCCACCTTTTGAGAGAATCCAACAAGAGAGTATTACCAGCTTGCTCAAAGACTTAAGTCTGGTCACCTAAAATATGAAAATGGTATAAGTATGAAGTATATGAAAATATATGCTAGCATTAACTTGCATGTCAGCGTACATGACACATTAAAATCCACTTAGCTATAAGTGTATTCACAATTAGTTGCCCTACACGGATCCTCTGATTTCAAATTATCAAGGGTATTAGACCTACATACCAGATCAATGAAAGTAAATGATTGCCTAGATAGGAAATCAAAACAAAAAAGCATGATCGTACATTTAGCTATAATATGTACCTCTCAGAATCTGAAACTGTTGGAACATGCATGCACTATGAATCTGTTGGATGATAGAACAATTGTTGTCATTTCGCATGCAAATATACATTTAAAAGTAGAATAAAATGCACAAAAGAAGATGCGGTATACCTTGTACTACAACAGCATTAATTTTGTAAGTGGAAATAAATTTCTGAACCTTGTACTGTACCTTGAAAAGTCATCAGTTGGCAAAAAGAGTTGATATGCTGACTATATGCAACCCAAGATTTTAGGAAATTAGCACCTGAGAACATGAAACAAAATATTCAATCTGAAACTATAGATCAAGTGGTATGCATGACTTGAAACTATACCCTATGCAAAGACCGAACATGTATATTTTAAACAACAGCACACAACCACACACAGGCACGGCACAAGGTATCTCTGCCTCACAACACCCGAACCTCGGCACCCAGCACACACAACCTCATGGCCTCACACCAAATCGTCCGTCTCACTGGCCCACACACATGGCTCCAACACAGACCGCCACAAGCCGCTCTGCCCCCAAATCGAAAGAGAAGAAACGATCCGAGGAAGAAGAGACTACCCGAGGCGGCGAGATCACGTCTGCGCGAGGACTGGTAGAGGAGAATTTCCAGGTCAAAGAGAATATTGTATTGCAATTGGTTCTAGGTCAGACAAAACACAGGTGGACAAAGCAATGGTCAAAGAACTACAGAACATGGTATTGTAATTGGTTCCAACTTACTAGTCCAAAATTTCATAATTTATGGATGCTAACAGAGTGTCTAAAAAATCTAAACCATAATTCATGCATGATCTAGTTAGATAACTGAAAACTTGAATAGTTAAAACTAAAAGACCAGAGAGAAAGTTAGAGAATGCCAATCAATGACAAAAGGTCTTCGTCCACAAATGGAGCTTCAAGTATCACCACTAGGAAATCCTGACAATAGTAGCCATGAACAAATAGAAATGTCCCATACCTCATTCAGTGATGTTACATGCTTCATCAATTTGGTTGCATCCACCTTTCTGCGTGAATCATGGACCTCCATCGAGTCATCACCGCCATAGAAAAGCCTAGCTTCAGAGGCGACCTCGGTGTTGATGATTTTAGTGAAAATGTCCTCGATGCGTGTAAACTCTTTCTTCCATGAAAATGGATTGGACTCCGGATTAATACCGAACAAATTAATGTCTACACATTTGTTTAATGTCCTATGTGACCTCACAAATATATCCATATGACGCGCTATCCGGCTGTTGTGTACAACTGACAATCGTATAATGCTTAAAGTGGACACGACCTTTTACCTTTCTTGGCACACATCCACCTTTCATACTATGTTAGAAGAGAGCATCATCCAGAATCTGTGACAACACCGTGTAATCCCTGCTTGTCCGGTTTTTAAGGGAATCAAAGTAAAAAGCCTTGCATTCCTTCACCATGAGAATTATTAGAACCCAACGACCCCTACGCAAACATGTGAAGGAAATAATAAACATCCAAGTTCAGTGTAGAGTCAAAAACTGGAACGAAATACAAGAAATTGAAGAAAACCGGTTCCCTGAATATTTCCGTGCCAGGCAGTTCTAGAGCTAGCTCAAATTTACCATGCATCCATTATGCCCTAATGAGCCTAGAAAACAGATGGCTCACATGGTCAGGATCAATATTATAGCAATAGTCTATTCTAGGTGGAAACTCTCTTCGATGATGAATTTTTTTTGTACAATATACTTCTGCAAGAAAAATAATGAGCGATCATAAAATACTTAACCTTGTACCGTACTTGTAGATATTCTGTATTTCCGTTCCACAGAACTATACTAGTTTAAATAATATAGATATGGCAAATAATTAATGGCCTCATATGAGAGAAAACAGAGATGTAATGTACATAGACTGCAACCATGTACGAAAACTGTAGATGTAAACTTACAGAGAATTAGCGAATTGGGCATATATGTACTCTGAAGAACGTGCATGTATTTTGTTGTCTACCGCCTCTTATGAGATGCAGAATGCCAATCATGAATACTACGGTAGTCACACAGATGTCTTCTTGTTTTTTCATCAGCGCAACTACATCTATGGTTTAAAAGATGGGTTGCATATATTCTTGTTGCATCATTATCAATTCTAATTTCGAAAAAGTTATAACATGCCATGCAATTTTTTACTGGTTTATATAATAATTAGATATGTACTGCCGAGACAATAGATGAATTTTACTACGCAATGATTATGTGACGGGAAGATGTTTACTATCATGTTCAAGGTCACAAATGTGTGCACTTTGAAAATACGCAAATCTTACTTCACTCAACAATTAATTGTGTTGCCTATCATTTATGAGGAAGTCATTTCGGCTATGCAGACAAGGAAATTCAAGGAACTTACAGAATAATGCAATGGCAATCCTAGTGTTGCCTATCATTTCAAGAAACTCTATGGCGTGGTATCCAGAGAAGCGCGGAATATTTACAGTCAAAAGCGTTCATCGCCTTGCTCTGAACAAATGCATGATGGGGTAGGATAGTGGAAGATTTGGCATGCTCATAATTAAATGCCCAGGAAAAACCATGCCCATCCGTTGAAGGATCCCATCGCTTCCTGGTAAGCTACCTTAACTCGTTGCTACTAATCAAACAATTCATTGGTGTAGATTCGAGGAAGGGTAAAATGGTTATAATTAAACCAAGGTAGAAGGTTTCTGAAAGATCAAACATGGGAGGTCGGTCGGCTAAAAGTACGGAAGAAGTGGGCGCCTCCTGCTGCATGTTAAGCCAAACCGAATGGTGATGGGGCCTTCTCGCCAAGCGATGGTGCAGGGACATGCATGGTACTCTGTAACCACAATGGCGAGATCATCTTTGCAGCGTGCCGGAAGTGGGAACAGTTCAGAGACGATACTGAAGCCGAGCTGATGGCCATAGAGCAGGGTCTGTAGTTGGCCCTTTACTGGACATCATGCAGGTCATAGCTGATACGGATTGCTCGGATGCTGTCTAGCTGATCAAAGAGAGCACTCCAAATACGTCCATCTATGCGTTCAGAATTAGTGCAATTCTTCGTGAATTAAATCAACAAAGGGAAACCCAGATAGCACAGATTAGTCATGATGAACGGTGTAAGCCACGAGCTAGCTAGAATTGGGAGGATCTAGTTGGCCGGATACATGGCACAGAGGGGAGAGGGGGACGAACCATGAAGTGGCTGCACAGCCGTAGTCCTCCGTCGATGGGGATAGAGGAGCAGGCCCGGCGATGATGGCGGCAGCCAGCAGCAGCCCCGGTAATGGCGCGTAGGCGTCGAGGAGGAATGGCGGCGTTGGCGGAGTCGGGGCCGTGCGACGGCGGGAGGCCTCAAGGCGCGGCTTCGGCCGGGATTCCTTGTGACGCGACGTGGCGTCGGTGGGGATTCCTTGTGGCGCGGCGCGGAGGCCTTGCGGCGTCGTCGGCGGGGGGAGGCAGGAGGGATCGGGAGAGCAACCGGCCAACCGGGTCGATGCTATTTTTTAGGGATCGTGGCCAAAGTCCACCAGTTTAGCTAGTCCTGTTAGTAATTTTGGCCATGTCCCGCGAGTTCCTATTTTTTTCCCGCTACAAATTTTCTTAATCCTAGTTTTGATTGGTTCACGTATATATAGCACTATACGTACAGGGGTACCTAGTAGAATCGTAGCTAACCTACTAGAATTAGGACTCCTAATACGTACAGCACCCGGACTGCACTCGTACGTACACGGCTTCCATCCGTTTCTAGTAGCACCGGTGCTCACGCACGTACATAGAAGGATTATCTTTTGTTTTCTTTGAGTGCACTATGATTGAATCAGGCCGCGTGCGCTGAGCAGTGGGCTTGGCTTTGTTTTTCTTCTATCTTTTATTTTCCAGTTTTTCTTACATAACTTTTAAATGGTTCAAAATACCAGCGACAGTTATCTAAACCAGCATGTCACTGTACTAATACAACCAGAGACGGACACGTATAAGGACTTGTCACTAGTATTTTACAGAATTATTAGTGACGGGTAAGAATAATCTACTGTCACTAGTAAGTTCTACAGCCGCCTGCTGAGCTTTACCAATGACAGGTTTTTTGCTGCCTGTCGCTGATACATGTTACCAGTGACATGCATATATGTGCCCGTCACTAATGTGCTGGTGGCTATAAGCTATTCTGCAGTAGTGAAGTGCAACGTTGTTTTCTCTTCTCATCTAAACTTTCAAGTTAGGATTTCACGTATCCTGGTTTCTCTAGGATAGTTATATCTACTAGACCATAGGAATGGAGGTGGTTGTGACATGATTTATCATGTTGCCTACTCACGATTGAGAACGGAGGCACATAAGCCCCGGAAGCAGATCCTCTATTCCTTAAGCAGTAGATATTTATCCTCTAGAAGTCCGGATGGGTTTTCCGTAGTACCTCAGGAGTGTTTGGTCTCGTGTTTCCCCAATGTTGCTTCGATATCCTGTTCTTCTCAACATCCTTTTCGTCCGTTGAAACCTTGTTGTTGCTTGCCACTTCAGTTCTTCTACCGGCGTCTAATCAAAACTTCCCCGATCATCTGCAGATGGATCTCAGGTTCTACCCACAGGTGGTTCGTATGACTCGTTGCGAGAGCACTGCCGGTTATCCGGAGATGCTGAGAGACATGGTCACTTTTCTGGGGTTCCGTTGGGCACCAGAGTACCAGGTCTACGAGCAGCAGCGAGAGTTTGAGCAGACCTACTACTAGGCTATCGTCTACATTCTGTCAGATGATGGCATGAGCGTAGTCCACCGCTACGAGGCAGTAGGTTCCACAGTGGATATGGCTGTGCAGCAGGCAGCTTATGTGAGCCTCACCGTCCTTCGTGCTGACTACTGGGGATTTGACGATTCTATCTATCGCCACATCCCCCGTGGTTACATCACTTCGGAGGGAGCTCACTTCACTCTCTACGACAACTTGAATGTTTACGAGCATGATAACTCCAGGCTGCACATCACCGCTCAGTTTGTCAGACACAGTGACGCAGTTGCCCGCACACTATCTCAGGAGTTGGCTTCAGTCAGAGAGCAGCTTTACCTTGCTTTGACTCGTCTGGCGACTTACACCACAGACTTTGTTGGAGACGAGCGCTTTGCACATTTCGATCAGCCAGTTGGGTGTCGTCTGCCAGATGCTGGAGGTTACGAGCCGATCAGAGGTCCACTCCTCAACCTTGGTGCTGGTTACACTGGGATTCCACGCTTTGGAGCACAGGGAGTCGACGCTATGTACTTCACCACGCCTAGAGTCGGTCTCAGACCACGTCAGATCTACGTGGATCGTCGTTCTACCTACTTTCGTGGGCGTGCTCCTCACCGTACCTCTCGCCATACTCCTAGCCGCCGTCCTGCGTGATGAGCATGGGAGTACCGATGTATCCATTCTTAGCTATGTTTAGTTATCCTTTGGCATTCGAACCATTTATGGTGTGTTGGATATTCTGATGTATTTGAACATGTGATGATGTACCTGTTGGTTATCTATTCATGCGTCGGAATAATCTCTCTTTCGGTTGCCAAGTCTATCCTTTTCTATTGTTGTGCTAAAATGCATTTCCATTAAGGATGCCGCCAACAAGGAACAACACGCCTGCGCCACCGCCAATTGCGGAGCTGTTGACTCAGATGACCCAAGTCATGACG
Organism: Alopecurus myosuroides; assembly: GCA_028641055.1. Lineage (NCBI taxonomy): Eukaryota > Viridiplantae > Streptophyta > Magnoliopsida > Poales > Poaceae > Alopecurus > Alopecurus myosuroides. The sequence continues at coordinate 513,941,130 of CM054057.1, forward strand.
CAGATGGCCCAGTTCCAGACTAATCAGCACATCAACCAGACAGCTCCACGAGTCAGCATCAAGGAGTTTCTCAGTCTGGGCCCAAGAGCTTTCGTGGCCACACGCGAGCCTCTGGACGCTGATGACTGGATCCGTGAGATAGCCAAAGCTCTGGAGATTGCACACGTAGCTGAAGAAGACAAGGTCAAGTATGCCTCCTATCTGCTGAAGGGTCAGGCAGCTACTTGGTGGGAAAACTTCCAGGCCTTGAGAACTGGGATGCCATTCACGTGGGGTTGTTTCAAGGAAGCCTTCCTGAAGCACCACATTCCAGATGGTCTCATGGAAAGGATGCATGAAGAGTTTTGCTCTCTCAAGCAGGGCAAGTTGGACGTCATCGGGTATCAGAGTGAGTTCAATCGCCTCGCTCGTTACGCTGGAGATGAGGTGTCCACTGAAGCTAAGAAGATGGCAAGGTTCCGCAGAGGTTTTAACCCCGAACTCAAGTATGCCCTCACCAATATCAAGGCCAAGAGCTTCGAGGATCTTGTTAACACCGCGCTCAATGAAGAAAATGGGCGCAAGGCGTTCGAGGAGTCTCGCAAGCACTCGCGTGAGGGTGGTTCCTCCTCCAACATGACCACCCCTCCGCAGAAGCGCCACATCTGGGTACCAAATGGTGCTGTCACTCGGGCTCCATACGCCCAAACTTCTCCAGACTTCGCTCCCAGCCCACCCAACCCTGCTCAGATGCATGATCCAAGGGCTTCAATGGGGCAGCCAAGGCCAGGGCCTTCTCGTGTCGTCACTTGCTACAAGTGCAAGCAGACGGGACACTACGCCGACAAGTGCACGCAGAGGCAGCTACCTCCACCACCACCTCGTCCTAACACAAACCAGGCAATGGTGCGCGCTCCCCCGCCTAAGGCCTTCAACTCCAACAACAGGCCTGTCGGGAGGACCGCAAGGGTGAATCATGTCAAGATCGACAAAGCTGAGGAAGCTCCAGACGTCGTTCTCGGTATATTACCCGTAAACTCTTTTCCAGCTAAAGTGTTGTTTGATACCGGAGCATCACATTCTTTTGTGTCAAAGACCTTTGCCACAACAAACAACCTAATTGTGGTGCCACTAAGCAATCAGATCACTGTTCACTCCCCGGGATCTCAAATGTTGACTTCCAAGATAAGTAAGGACAATCAAATCCTAATTGGAGGCCAAATTTTCCTTGCTTCTCTCATGTTGCTGGGAAGTTCTGACATTGATGTCATTCTTGGTATGGACTGGCTGAAGGCCAATAAAGCAAGGATTGACTATGCTCAAAAGTCAATAACTCTGTTCCACCCTTCTGGCCAGATAATCCATTCTCCACATGAATCAAGTTCCTTTCAGCTGTGCACCCTCGATGCAAAACCTCTACCTTCGCTTGAAAATGTTCCGGTGGTTTGCAAATTCCCTGACTTCTTTCCAGAAGAGTTGCCAGGGATGCCTCCGGACAGAGTTGTTGAGTTCGTGATCGAGCTTGAACCAGGTACTGCTCCAATCTCTAAGCATCCCTACAAGATAGGAACTCCCGAGCTGAAGTTGTTAAAGGAACAAATTGATATGTACATGGAAAAAGGTTACATTCAACCTAGTTCCTCGGCTTGGGGTTGCCCAACTCTGTTCGTTGCGAAGAAGGATCACACAAAGAGACTCGTTGTTGACTATCGTCCTCTTAACGAGAAAACCATAAAAAACAAGTATCCAATTCCTCGCATCGATGACCTTTTTGATCAACTTGCTGGAGCCTCAATATTCTCCAAGTTGGACTTGAGAATGGGTTACCATCAAATAAAGATCAGAAAAGAGGATATTCCAAAGACAGCCTTCACCACTCGCTACGGTCTATACGAATTCACCGTCATGTCCTTTGGTCTCACCAATGCACCGGCGACATTCTCTCGACTCATGAATTCTGTCTTCCATGAATACCTCGACAAGTTCGTTGTGGTATATCTTGATGACATTCTTGTGTACTCAAAATCTGAGGAAGAGCATGAAGAACATCTTCGTCTCACTCTCATGAAGCTTCGCGAGCATCGTCTCTATGCCAAGTTCTCCAAATGTGAGTTCTGGATTTCAGAAGTTGCTTACCTTGGTCATGTCATCTCTGCCAAGGGCATAGCCATTGATCCGGAAAAGGTTAAAGCAATTGTTGATTGGAAACCTCCAAAGACGGTGAAGCAAGTAAGAATTTTTCTTGGCTTGGCTAGCTATTGCCGTTGTTTCGTCCAAAACTTCTCCAAGATTGCCAAACCTCTCACTGACCTCACAAAGAAGGACAAGAAGTTCGTCTGGTCTCCACAATGTGATGAAAGTTTCAATCTCCTGAAGACTAAACTCACCTCTACACCAGTTCTGGTTGGCCCAGATCCTTCCAAACCTTTCCAAATATTCTGTGATGCTTCTCTCCAAGGTCTAGGTGCAGTTCTTATGCAAGAACGTCAAGTTGTGGCTTATGCTTCACGTCAGTTGAACACACATGAGAGAAATTATCCCACTCATGACCTTGAACTTGCAGCAGTTGTGTTTGCCCTCAAGAAATGGAGACAATACTTGTTGGGTAATTGCACTGAAATCTTTTCCGATCATAAGAGTCTGAAGTACATCTTCACTCAACCAGATCTAAACCTCGGGCAAAGGAGATGGATTGAAAAGATCAAAGACTTTGATCTTACCATTTCTTACACTCCAGGCAAGGCTAATGTTATGGCCGATGCTCTCATTCGCAAGTCGTATTGCAATAATCTCATGATCATGGAAAGCCAACCTCCTCTTCATGAAGAATTCCAGAAGCTCAACCTTGGTCTTGTTCCTCAAGGCTATCTTGCAAACTTGACAGCCAGTCCAACTCTCGGGGACAAGATTCGTTCTGAACAACTTCATGATGCTGAAATCAAGAAGATGGTAGAACACATCAAAGAAGGCAAGGAGAAATTTAACTCCTTCTCAATCGATGACAAGGGAGCTGTGTTCTTCGAAGGACGCATTGCAGTTCCTCAGATTCAAAGTCTCAAAGATGTCATTCTCAAGGAGGCTCATGAAACTCCTCTCTCCATACACCCTGGAAGTACAAAGATGTACCAGGATCTCAAGACACTGTATTGGTGGCCTAGCATGAAACGTGAAATTGCTCAATACGTTTCTGAATGCGACGTTTGTCAACGTGTTAAGGGAGTTCATCAGAAATCAACCGGTCTTCTGCAACCTCTGAAAATCCCTGAGTGGAAGTGGGACATGATTGAAATGGACTTCGTCACTGGTTTTCCAAAGTCCAAGAGGGGCAACGATGCAATCTTCGTTGTCATTGATCGACTCACTAAAGTCGCTCACTTCTTTCGTGTCAAAGAAACAATCTCAGCTAGTCAGTTAGCAGAGCTCTACACAGCAAAGATTGTTCCTCTTCATGGTGTTCCATTGGAAATAAGCTCAGACCATGGAAGCATCTTCACTTCTCATTTCTGGAAAAGCTTTCAAGAAGCCTTGGGCACCAAACTTCTGTTCAGCACAGCCTATCACCCTCAGTCTCAAGGGCAAGTCGAAAGAGTCAATCAGATTCTCGAGGATATGCTCAGAGCATGTGGTCTCTCTTTTGGCATGAAATGGGAGGAATGTCTTCCATATGCTGAATTCTCCTACAACAACAGCTACCAGGCAAGCCTAGGCATGGCACCATTTGTGGCTCTCTATGGCCGCAGATGCAGGAGTCCAATCAATTGGTCTGGAGCTGGTGAACGTTCACTCTTAGGCCCTGACATTGTTAAAGAGGCCGAGGAGAAAGTTCGCATCATTCGTGAAAATCTCAAGATTGCTCAGTCTCGTCAGAAAAGCTACTATGACAGCAAACACAGGGACATGGTCTACGCAGCTGGTGACAAAGCATATCTCCGTGTAACTCCCCTCAGAGGCACTCATCGTTTTGGTGTCAAAGGAAAGCTTGCACCAAGATATATTGGTCCTTTAAACATTCTCTCAAGGCGTGCAGAAAATGCCTATCGTCTTGAACTTCCAGAAAAACTATCCAAGGTGCACGATGTGTTTCACGTGTCACAGCTCAAGAGGTGCTTCAAATATCCAGGTCGTGCAGTTGATCATGATTCCATTGATCTGCAAGAAGATCTCTCTTATGAAGAGCATCCTGTTCGCATTCTCGATGAGACCGAGCGCAAAACTCGCAACAAGAGCACCAACTTCTTAAAAGTGCAGTGGTCTCATCATTCCGATAAAGAGGCAACGTGGGAGACCGAAGAGGATCTTTGCAAGAAGTATCCGGACCTTTTCTCTTCTCAGTAGGAATCTCGGGGCGCGATTCCTTCAAGGGGGGGGGGCGTTTTGTAACATCCCAAGTATGAAAAACACCATTACAATGTTTGCTTCTTGTTAATTTATGTTTTGCATCATGTCATCATAAGCATTGCATTTGTTTCCATTTGTTTTCCAGTTGAATTTCAAACCAAAAGTCAAATTCTTGTTTCATACTTGTTCTGTTACAATTTTCAAATGAAACTTTCAAATCAAACCAATCTTTTGTTTCCAATAAACTTGAAAGTTCAAACTATTTAACTTGCTTCTTTTCAATAATTCAATTAATACCAAATTCACTCAAATTCATTTGAATTTTCAAATAGCAACAAAATTCAAATTTTTGAAAAACAAAAAGTGGCACAACTGGGCTTTTGTAATAATTAACCTATAAAAATTATTCCCAAATTTTTTTCCAACCCCAAAAACCATTCTTTTCTCCCCTTTTTCTTTTCTGCAAAAAAAAACAGAGAGAAAATAAAAATAAAAACAGAAAACGGCTGGGGGAGGCAGCCAGGCCAGCCCAACAGCCAGCCCAGCCCACCTTTCCACCCCAGCCAAGCGCGCGCGGCCCGCCTCCTTTTCTTCCTCCTCCGTACGGCTGGCGTCAGCTGACGCCAACACGCACACACAGCGCACCGCACCTCCCCCTCGCCACCTGCTCCCTTTTTCTCCCCTATTTCTACCCCGGGAGCTCCCAAACCCTAACCCTAGCCCTCTCCTTCCTCCCTGCCGCCGCCATTCCTCCTCCTCCCTCTCAGATCACCTCCGTTTCTTCTCTGAACTTTCTGAAACTTCCGACGATCAGCCATGGCCGAGAAATGATGGGGTGGGTGTAGGGGTTGTGGGTCGCCGTCAGGTCCCCGCGGGCACGGGACACGGGTTCACCGTGCAGTCCTCTCCCTCCTCGCTTCCTCGACAGGGCCCGAGAAGCACGCGATCGCTCCACCGCTTCCTCGACGTCGCCGGTCACCGCTGCTGCACCGAGCCGCCCTGCTCCTTCTTCCTCTCCTCGGTGAGCACTGCCTGCACCCCACGTCCTCCTCTGTTTCTTCTGCGTCACGCGCACGCACACGGCGTCCTAGCACGCACACGAGCAGCAGCAGTAGCGCATCCTCGCCGCCGGCGAGCGCATCCCCGTCAGGTTCAGAAAGACTGAACCTTTCTGTCAGATTCAGTTAACACCACGAAGCCCACCTCAAAACCACGCGCGCATCTCCTCTGTCACCAATCGATCCACGCCGTAGTGGCTAGATCTAACGGCGCGCAGCGCAGCGTCGCGGGTTCGATCCCCCGCAGCGCGATTAAAACCAACCTTTTTGCGCGCTTTGCCACGCGTGCACGCAGGGCCCACCTGCCATTGGCAGTGGGTGCCACGCCAGATCCCACCCGCGCGCCACGCAAGCATCAGCTGGGCACTGGCCCACTGCCAGTGACCCAGGGGCTGCTCTGCCGCGTAGAAAAAGGTTCCAGGGACCATTTCTGTAATTTCTTTTTCGCATCCAAGCCCCTGGACCAAATCTGAAACTTTTAAATTCACAAACTAGACCCTGTAAATTCAAATTCAAATAACTTGTGCATTTCAAATCCAAATTTAATAAATAAAATATGTTTTCCATACCAAATTTCATTCTCTACATGTTTATACCATTTGTATACTGTTTTGAACATTTCAAATGCTTTCAAAAATTCAAATTCAAACTACTATTTCAAATTTTGGTCAAATTCATAACTAATTCAAATTTAATTCAAATGGCACATATAAAATATGTTTTCCATGCAAAATTGAACAAGCTTTCCAAATATAAACTTTGTTTCCTGTTTTGAATAACTAAATTTGGTTAAATAATTTAAATCTTGTTTAAATCATTTAAAATTGCTAAATTCATAACTTGGTCAAACTAAATTATTTTTGAACATATAAAATATGTCTTCAAACCAGAAAACTATAATCTCTTCAATTATGAATTTTATTTAATGTTTGAACAAATAAAAATTCAAATAATTTCATACTTGAATTAAATTCATTTAAACCTTGTTTAAACTTGTTTAATTCATAATTAATTCATTTTAAATCCATTGTCAACAAATGAAACATGTATTCCACCTAAAATTTTGTGTTCTTTCTAAATATAAATTTTGTGATCTATTTGGAACAATTAAAATTGGTGAAAACAACAAATGCTTGTGTAACTCATTTAAGAAGCCAATTTTCATAACTTAATAACTAAAAACCCAAACTTGGTAAACAACATTTCAAATTGAAGCTATTGTTGTTTTCTCATTGTTTTCCTCATCCATGCATCATTCTAACCAACTTTCACATGATGGTTAGTTATAGATCATTTAATTCAACCTTAATCCTTGGGCCTTTCTATATGCAACCCAAATTGCATATGGGCCCAATTTAATTATGTTACCATGTCAACTAGCTTATCTTTGATGCATCAATTAAATTGCCATGCATCATCCCATGATTGTGCATTATGCCATGTTATTGATTGTTTGTCTCTCTGCGTTGTTTGTTTGCTTCTTCTCGAATAGACGATGACGTTGAGACAGACGAGGTTTACGACACTACTTCAGAGGAGTTAGCCCAGTACCAGGCTACTGAGTTTGCAGGCAAGTATTCACTCACCTGAACCATTGTGTCCTTTCCACACTGGATACGGATACTTTCCGTTCTCTATTCTGCTAGCCTTAAGATTCGTTGCTTGTGTTCCGATCCTATCACATGTTGTCCTGTAACCCTGATATGGCATATCCTCCACACCTATAACCCTGTTGCTTGTTGCCTGTGTCTTACTAGCATGCTTAGGGTTGTTTATGCTCGAGTCTGATGTCCGTTTTTTTTTCTGTTACCTTATTTATTATGTCCTGGAGGCTCGATGCTTAAACAACAACCTGTTAATGTTTGAGGTAATGCTAATTTGATGATAAGGCTCCGGCAGGAGGCCGGGTATGGTTTTGAGGCCTGCTAGTGTCGAACTCAGGAAAAGTTCTTGTCCTCTAGATCCATGATGAGCGCGCTAACCGCATGTGGGAAGCGTTATGGGCGCCCCCCTCAACTTTGATTTGATTCACATCTCGTCCAAATCGCCTCATTTAGTTCGGGTTTTCCATTTGTCGCATGCATATGCAGGTGCGAACCCTTGGCGCCAGGGTGGTAACTTTTGTAGTCGGCATTTAGGGAGACACGTTCTTAGAGTGCTATGAGGGTCCCCTTTTCTTCGTGGGGCTTGATTAGCCGTGCGCTCAATTGCACGGGGTTCTTTGGGCTTGATGCGAAGAAGAGTTGGGTTGTGTTGAGTACCTCGCTTGGTGGGTTGATCCCCCGTCTGGCGGGTTATTCTTACGTGTACGGCCAAATTGGTGCATCCCTGCAGGGTTAAATCTTCTCGAGAAGCCGTGTTGTCCGCGGTTATGGATGACTTGGTGATAGGGCTGGCTAACAAGGATTAGACAACTTACACCTAATCAATAATAAGTTGACTATAATTGGCTCATTGACACAATAACTTGAACCATCATTAATCCAACGGTGTGGGTTATCCTTGGATTGCTTCTTCGGATAAGGGGCGAGATCCAGGATGGGTTTGTTTGAGGATAGTGGTAGTTGTTTCCGATACGTTATCTTATCCCTTTCTTTTAGCCGGATGTTGTAGCGTGTCTCTGTAGTTGGTTAGGCAGCCCGCTGCCGCACTTTTGTATCACCTATCTTCCGTTGAACCCAAAGAATCTGTACTTGGTGTTGTCGGGTACACTTTGGTATCTTGTGCGTCTTGCTTGCCAGTACTCGTCTGTACTGACCCCTTTGGGGCTGCGTGTTCTGCAGACTACGTTTCCGAGGATCCCCATGGTGGCTACTACGTGGAGTATGACGAGGGTGCTGACGAGTAGATAGCGGACCCGGGCAGGATCCGAGACTTCGTGGATGGGCTCCGTTCTTTCGTTTCCGGCCTCTTAGGCCTATTTGGATCTTGTCTATACTTAGACACTTTGGATGCTTCCGCTGTGATGTAATGATGACTTGTTGGGACATGTGTCCTCTGCATGACTGTATTTGCTATCTCTGCTCTAGTGAGAGCTTTTGCCACTTATTTCTATTTCTTTGTGTCTTAGAGATTTGTTGTGATATCACTTGTTCAAATGTCGTTGACGTACCATGTGTGTATGTTATGAAGTACGTCAATGGAAGTATTCGGATTTCTATTGGATGGTTTCACAGACGATGAATAGTAGAGGATGGTTGTCACACGTTTACGTGTTGGCCTACTCATATTGAGATGCTGGTGCAGGTAGGCCCCGTAAGCCATTTATCTACTGTTTAGCAGGCTGTGAGTATCCTCTAAAAGTCCGGGTGCGACATTCCTCCCTCCAAGTCAACAACCCACCGGTTGACTTGTTGACCGCATCTCCTTGTTGATTAGCTGCAACTGGGCCCACCAATGGCCGGGCAGAAACTTGATTGGTCATCGCCGGCGTGACTGCCGCCGATGAATCCACCAGAACCCCCAGCCCCACCGTGTTCGAGGTACTCGCGGAGTTTGCATCTTCGACTCCAAATGAATTCCTGCGAAAACATTGAAGAAACAACTGAAGTGAATATGCCCGAGAGGCAATAATAAAGTGTTTATTATATATTATTCCTCGTTTATGATAGATGTTTATTTCTCATGCTAGAATTGTATTAACCGGAAACGTTGATACATGTGCGATTAATAAACAAACCGACGTTCCTAGTGAAGCCTCTCTTTTAACTAGCTCGTTGATTAAACAGATGATCAAGGTTTCCTAATCATGAACATTGGATGTTGTTAATAACAGGGTCATGTCATTAGGAGAATGACATGATGAACTTAAACCCTAACTAAGTATAACAATACGATCAAGTCATTTAGTTTTGTTGTTATATCTTACATTCGAAGTAACATTATTCCTTAGACCATGAGATCATGTTAATCACTAATACCGAAAGAATACTTTGATGACATCAAACGTCACACCGTAAAAGGGTGACTATAAAGGTGGCATTGGATATTCGGAAAGTGTTGGTTGAAGCTCATGGATCGAGAATGGGATTTGTCCATCCAATATGACGGAGAGATATACTCAGGGCCCTCTCGGTGATATCACATCGACACCGCTTGCAAGCAAGTGATATGATCACAAGGATGTTATATCACGGGATCGAGAAAAGAGTACTTGTCGGATAACGAGATCGAACAAGGTATAATGGATACCGATGATCGGATCTCGGACAAGTAATATATCGCGAGACAAAGGGAAATCGTTACGACGTTGAAAGGTTCACACGATCACGAGAGTCATCGTTGAATATATAGGAGTCATCACGGTTTTCCAGACCCCGCTGTTGATTATTGATCGGAGAGGAGTCTCGATCATGTCTATAATATTCACGAACCGTAGGGAGACACACTTAAGGTTCGATGAAGCGTTTAGAGAGGATACGAAATACCGAAGAATATTTTGGGCAGCTCCGGAATTGTTTCGGGGAAAATTGAAATAGTTCAAGGGGTTTTTCGTCGAACGGTTGTTAATAGAATTAAAAAATGGTTCGAGGTGCTGCATGCAAATGTTTTTTAATGGAATTAACAAATATAAATAAAGAAATAATTTTTTTTATTTATTTATTAAAGAAAAACCTTTGGATTTTCCAAGTGGGAAATTAAGGGATTTTTGAGTGGGTTTGAGTGGAGCTTCCACTCACATGAAGAGAGGAAGGGGTGGGGGCACCCATGGCTGGCCGCACCCCCCTTGGGCTGCCTCCCCCTCCCCTATAAAAGGAGGGTGAGGGCTCTCTCTTCTTCACACACTTGTCCACACATTTTCCCTTCCACCCGCTGCTCCATTCCATGGTCTCCGGCTTGGCGAAGCCCTGACCGTGGGATTCTTCACCACCACCACGCCGTCGTGCTGATGGAATTCCGGAGGGATCCTCTACTTCCGCAACCCGCTGGAACGAGGGAACGGAAGTCTTCATCGAGCTGAACGTGTGACCGATTACGGAGGCAACGCCGGATTGCGGTGCTCTTCTTCTCGCTCGGGATTTGCGTGAGAACGACTACGCCAACCACGAGATCTTTTCTCGTACCACTTTGAGTCTTCGAGGGTATGTTATCTCAAGACTCTCTTTCTCCCCGTTGCTTTTTATCTCATAGATTAGATCTTGACCATTCGGGTTTATCGCGTGTAGGAAATTTTTTGTTTTCTATGCTACGTTCCCCTTCAGTGGTATCAGAGCCGGATCTATGCGTAGATGAATTGTACGGGTAGAACACATAGGAGTATGTGGGCGTTGATGATCATGTTTTTGTCTCTTTGAGTATTTTATGATCTTAGTGGCATAGTAGGATGAAGCTGCCCCGGACTAAGTTTACGTGTACTATGTACGCGAGAATTGTCTCACATGTGACTAAGGGGGTGTCCGTTTCTCCTACTATAGTTAAGATCTAATCTACAAAGGGTTGTTAAAAATATGTTTTATCAACGTTGTGGTTCTTGTACGTAGGTATGAACGGTTCTATCCTCGTAAGCCCAAAGCCACGTAAAACATGAAAAAATAAATTAGAGGCGTCTAACTTGTTTTTGCAGGGCATGTGATGTGATATGGTCAATGTTACAAACGTTATGTATGAGATGATATCTTTTGTAAATTATTGACATACCGGCTGGAGCCATATGTTTGTCTTATTTTATGGCCTGCGTGCTGTATGTCATATCCATGTGATATGATTGTAATGGACAATCAAGATGGAGGTGCCACGGACCTTGGTGCCACGCCGGTGGAATGATGGAGATCATACCATGATGCACAAGATGGAGATCAAGTGCAAGAAGGACCATATCATATCATATTATCCATGCATGTGATGTTTATCCTTTTATGCATCTTATTTTTCTTAGATCGCGACGGTAGCATTATAAGATGATCCCTCTCACTTAATATCAAGATAATAATGTGTTCTTCCTTAAGTATGCACCGTTAAGAAAGTTCGTCGTTTCGAGACACCACGTGATGATCGGGTGTGATAGACTCAACGTTCGCATACAACGGGTGTTTTCAAGCCTAGCATGTACAGACATGGCCTTGAAACACATGCAATACAACGGTTCTACTTGGCGAGCCTAGCATGTACAGACATGGCCTCGGAACACGTAACCGAAAGGTAAAGCATGAGTCATATGAATGATATGATGAACATGTTGATGTTCGCCTTTGCAACTGCACCGTCTCACGTGATGATCGGTTTCGGTGTAGTGAATTTGGTTCGTGTAATCACTAAAGACAACTAAGAGGGATGTTGTTTTTGAGTGGGAGTTCATGGGATAATTTTAGAATTAACTTGAACTTAATTTATCATAAACATAGTCTAAATAGACTTTGCAAATATGTTGTAGATCATGGCACCACGTACCTTCAATTTCAATATGTTCATGGAGAAAGAGAAATTAGCGAACAATGGAAGCAGCTTTACCAACTGGGCACTTAACCTGAGGATTCTCCTCACCGCTTGCAAGAAGCTCTATGAGCTTGATGCACCTCTAGGTGACCAGCCCGCTGATGATGCTTCTGATGAGGATAAAAATGTTTATCAGACTCAACAAGAAGACCACAGTATAGTTCACTGCGTCATCCTCTATGGATTAGAGCCAGAGCTGCGAAAACGTTTCGAGAACAGCACTGCTTATGCCACAATGGGAGAATTGAAAATGATTTTCGATACCCATGCCGCAGTTGAGAGTTATGACGCTTCAGAAAAGTTCTTTAGCTGCATGATGGAAGAGAACAGCTCCATGAGTGAGCACGTACTCAAAATGTCTGCGTACGCTGATAAGCTCATAGCCTTGGGAATATCGATTCCCATTGAGCTAGGGATACATCGTGTTCTCCAATCTCTGCCACCTAGTTACAAGAACTTCGTGATGAACTATAATATGCAGAGCATGAAGAAGTCTCTTCATGAGATTCTCTCGATGCTTAAAACTGCTGAAGTGGAGATCAAGAAAGAACATCAAGTGTTGATGATCAATAAGACCACTAGTTTCAAGAAAGGCAAGAAAGGCAAGCCAAGGGTAAACTTCAAGAAGGGTGGCAAATCTGTTGCTACTGCTGAGAAGAAAACCAGGCATGGCCCTAAGCCTCAGACTGAGTGTTTCTATTGCAAGGTTACTGGCCACTGGAAGTGCAATTGCCCCAAGTATCTGGCAGATAAGAAGGCCGGCAAAATGAACAAAGGTATATATGATATACTTGTTATTGATGTGTACCTTACTAGTACTCGCAGTAGCACCTGGGTATTTGATACTGGTTCGGTTGCTCACATATGTAACTCGAAACAGGAGCTGCAGAATAAGCGACCACTAGCAAAGGATGAGGTGACGATGCGCGTCGGCAATGGATCAAGAGTTGACGTGCTACCTCTACGTCTACCATCGGGATTAGTTATAAACCTCAATAAATGTTATTTGGTGCCCGCATTAAGCATGAATATCGTTTCTGGATCTTGCTTAATGCGGGATGGTTATTCCTTTAAGTCCGAGAACAATGGTTGTTCGATTTATATGAATAATATCTTTTATGGTCATGCACCTGAGAAGAATGGTTTATTTCTTTTGAATCTTGATAATGTTGATACACATATTCATAATGTGAATGCCAAAAGAATTAAGTTAAATGATGATATTGCTACTTATTTGTGGCATTGCCGCTTAGGTCATATTGGTGTTAAACGCATGAAGAAGCTCCATTCTGATGGACTCTTAGAATCACTTGATTATGAATCATTTGAAATATGTGAACCATGCCTTATGGGCAAGATGACTAGAACACCGTTTTCTGGATCTATGGAACGGGCGACAGACTTGTTGGAAATCATACATACTGATGTATGTGGACCAATGAGTGTATCGGCGCGCGGTGGATATCGTTATTTTGTCACTTTCACAGATGATCTGAGTAGATATGGGTATGTTTACTTAATGAAACACAAATCTGAAACGTTTGAAAAGTTCAAAGAATTTTAGTGTGAAGTTGAAAATCATCGTAACAGAAAGATTAAATTTCTACGGTCTGATCATGGAGGTGAACATCTAAGTTACGAGTTTGGCATTCATATGAAACAATGTGGAATAGTTTCACAACTCACACCTGCCGGAACACCACAGCGTAATGGTGTTTCCGAACGTCGTAATCATACTTTATTAGATATGGTTCGATCTATGATGTCTCTTACAGATTTGCCACTATCGTTTTGGGGTTATGCACTAGAGACCGCTGCATTCACTTTAAATAGGGCACCATCTAAATCCGTTGAAACGACACCGTATGAATTATGGTTTGGAAACAAAACTAAGCTGTCATTTCTAAAAGTTTGGGGATGCGATGTTTATGTGAAGAAGCTTCAACCTGATAAACTCGAACCCAAAGCGGAAAAATGCGTCTTCATAGGATACCCTAAAGAAACAATAGGGTACACATTCTATCACAGATCTGAAGGCAAGATTTTCGTTGCCAAGAATGGATCCTTTTTGGAGAAGGAGTTTCTCTCGAAGGGTGTGAATAGTAGGAAGGTAGAACTCGACGAGGTTATTGAACCTTCTCTTCTTGGAATGGCGAGTAGCGCAGCGCCGGAAGTTGTTCCGGAGCCGACCCCGTCAGTTGAAGAGAGAGAGATAATGATCAAGATCATGAAACTCCAATAGAGGAAACTACCGCACCTCGCAGGTCAACTAGGGAGCGTACAGCTCCTGAACTGTACGGAGATCCCGTATTAAACTTCATGGTGGATGGAGGTGATGACCCTGCGACATATGAGGAAGCGATGATGAGCCCAGATTCCAACAAATGGCTTGAAGCCATGAAATCCGAAATAGGATCCATGTACGAAAACCAAGTTTGGACAAGATTTTGAAGAAGTTCAAAATGGAAGATAGTAGGAAAGGGTTCCTACCTATGTTGCAAGGCAAGACGTTGAGTAAGACTCAATGTCCAGCTACATCAAAAGATAGAGAAAAGATGAATAAGACTCCCTATGCTTCAGCCATAGGTTCTATCATGTATGCTATGCTATGTACAAGACCGGATGTGGCACATGCTATTAGTTTGACTAGTAGGTACCAATCCAATCCAGGTTTGGAACACTGGACTGCGGTCAAGAATATCCTAAAGTACTTGAGAAGAACTAAGGATATGTTTCTCGTATATGGCGGTGAAGAAGAGCTCGTCGCAAGATGTTACGTCGATGCTAGCTTCGACACTGATCCGGATGACTCTAAGTCTCAGTCCGGGTACTTATTTATTATGAATAGAGGAGCTGTAAGCTGGAGGAGTTCCAAGCAATCCGTGGTGGCGGGATCATCAACAGAAGCGGAATATGTTGCTGCCTCGGAGGCAACACAGGAAGCAGTTTGGATGAAGGAGTTCATATCCGAACTAGGCGTGGTTCCGAGTGTGTTGGATCCAATGGTTATCTATTGTGACAACAATGGTGCCATAGCCAATGCTAAGGAACCAAGATCTCACAAGAATTCCAAGCATATCAAGCGCCGTTTTCACTCCATCCGTGAGCATGTCGCAGATGGGGATGTGAAGATTTGCAAAGTACATACGGATCTGAATGTGGCAGATCCGTTGACTAAAACTCTCTCAAGGGCAAAACATGATCAACACCAGAACTCAATGGGTGTTAGATTCATCACTATATAATATAGATTATTGCCCCTAGTGCAAGTGGGAGACTGAAGGGAATATGCCCGAGAGACAATAATAAAGTGTTTATTATATATTATTCCTTGTTTATGATAGATGTTTATTTCTCATGCTAGAATTGTATTAACCGGAAACGTTGATACATGTGTGATTAATAAACAAACCGACGTTCCTAGTGAAGCCTCTCTTTTAACTAGCTTGTTGATTAAACAGATGATCAAGGTTTCCTGATCATGAACATTGGATGTTGTTAATAACGGGGTCATGTCATTAGGAGAATGACATGATGAACTTAAACCCTAACTAAGTATAACAATACGATCAAGTCATTTAGTTTTGTTGTTATATCTTACATTCGAAGTAACATTATTCCTTAGACCATGAGATCATGTTAATCACTAATACCGAAAGAATACTTTGATGACATCAAACGTCACACCGTAAAAGGGTGACTATAAAGGTGGCATTGGATATTCGGGAAGTGTTGGTTGAAGCTCATGGATCGAGAATGGGATTTTTCCATCCAATATGACGGAGAGATATACTCAGGGCCCTCTCGGTGATATCACATCGACACCGCTTGCAAGCAAGTGATATGATCACAAGGATGTTATATCACGGGAACGAGAAAAGAGTACTTGTCGGATAACGAGATCGAACAACGTATAATGGATACCGATGATCGGATCTCGGACAAGTAATATATCGCGAGACAAAGGGAAATCGTTACGACGTTGAAAGGTTCACACGATCACGAGAGTCATCGTTGAATATATAGGAGTCATCACGGTTTTCCAGACCCCGCTGTTGATTATTGATCGGAGAGGAGTCTCGATCATGTCTATAATATTCACGAACCGTAGGGAGACACACTTAAGGTTCGATGAAGCGTTTAGAGAGGATACGGAATACCGAAGAATATTTTGGGCAGCTCCGGAATTGTTTCGGGGAAAATTGAAATAGTTCAAGGGGTTTTTCGTCGAACGGTTGTTAATAGAATTAACAAATGGTTCGAGGTGCTGCATGCAAATGTTTGTTAATGGAATTAACAAATATAAATAAAGAAATAAAAATGTTTTATTTATTTATTAAAGAAAAACCTTTGGATTTTCCAAGTGGGAAATTAAGGGATTTTTGAGTGGGTTTGAGTGGAGCTTCCACTCACATGAAGAGAGGAAGGGGCGGGGGCACCCATGGCTGGCCGCACCCCCCCTTGGGCTGCCTCCCCCTCCCCTATAAAAGGAGGGTGAGGGCTCTCTCTTCTTCACACACTTGTCCACACATTTTCCCTTCCACCCGCTGCTCCATTCCATGGTCTCCGGCTTGGCGAAGCCCTGGCCGTGGGATTCTTCACCACCACCACGCCGTCGTGCTGCTGGAATTCCGGAGGGATCCTCTACTTCCGCAACCCGCTGGAACGAGGGAACGGAAGTCTTCATCGAGCTGAACGTGTGACCGATTACGGAGGCACCGCCGGATTGCGGTGCTCTTCTTCTCGCTCGGGATTTGCGTGAGAACGACTACGCCAACCACGAGATCTTTTCTCGTACCACTTTGAGTCTTCGAGGGTATGTTATCTCAAGACTCTCTTTCTCCCCGTTGCTTTTCATCTCATAGATTAGATCTTGACCATTCGGGTTTATCGCGTGTAGGAAATTTTTTGTTTTCTATGCTATGTTACCCTTCAACAACGACGAAGCTTTCACGACCTTACTCAATGACCGCAAGGCCGTTGAGAACAAATGGATCTTTCACTCTCAAATTCCAACAAAGCAACAAATGTTTATGGAGGGAATAAGAGAGGAAGAACAATGGAGTAGAAACACCAAGAACTCCAAGATCTACATTCACTAAGTTCTCCTCACAAAGAGGAGAGATGGATTGGTGGAAATGCGGATCTAGATCTCCTCTATCTTCTCCCTCAAAGATATGCAACAATCGTAGGAGAGATTGAGAGAGGAGAAAGATTTCCAAAGTCAACAATGGTGGAGAGAGAGATGAAAAACGGGCTGGGAAAGTCTTCGGGACTTTGAGGAAGAAAGCCCCTTAAATAGGTTCTAAAAAACTAGCCGTTTTGCACTTTTTTCGTCAATTCCGGACTGGATCCGAAGTGAATCCGAGTCCCGGAATGAATCCTACTCCTAACAAAGGTTTTCACGTACATTCCGGAATGGATCCGCAGTGAATCCAGGTCCCGGAATGTGAATCTGGATTGCCCCGGAATGGACTGAACACCGATACGAGAAAAACCATAACTTTTGCATACGGACTCCATTTTCGATGTTCTTGGACTCGTTGAAATTGCAACGAAAAGAACTAGAAGAATATGCAGAGAAAAATCATTGTGAAACAATGTAAGATAAAACCAAATGGGGAAAGATTTTGACCTCTCAAAAAGGAATAACCGGTAAAACCCCCAACACGAAAACGCACGTAAATTTTGCGAACGGACTCCGAATGAGGTGGATCTAATTGGGTTGGAAAGATAAAAACAAGGATTATCCAAAGAAAAAAAAGGAATAGATAAGTAAACAAACAAGTAAGGTGCAGCGGACTTGATAAGAAGCACGCCAACTATGGTTTGGCTGAGCCCAACACTAAGGAGTCGCGGGCGGCGAAGAAGAGCGAGGATACGGAGGCGCTGAAGAAGAAGGTACATGACTTGGAAACAAACATGGAGAAGAAGATTGAGAAAACGGTGGGGGAAAAGATGAATGCGCTCATCCCCGCCGTATTTGAAAAAATATGTGGCTACATCGCCGGGGGCTCACAGGGGCCGTTACCGACGTTTCAACATACCGTCGATGTTGGTCGTGCCCGCCGCGGCGGCCGCCGGTGGTCCGTCGACGTCGGCCGTGCCTGTCGCCCCCGCCGTGCCCGACGTTCCTGCCCCCGATGGACCGTCGGCCGTGTCCGGCGCGGCCACCACCCCGTTGCTCGACGAGCCCACCATCACCTGTGGTCCGTCGACGTTAGCCGAGCTCAATGCCCTCACGGTAAATTATTGACCGTCTCAAGCTGTAGCCAGTTCAATATAACCCTACTCTCTGACCTATTCATGCATGTTATCGCAGGCTGACGCGACGGGATGCACCTTCCTGCTAAAAGTGGGCAGCGAGTTGAAGGATGTTGCAAAGGGGAGCATCTTGCAGCCACTATCCCGCAAGTACCACTGCAGAGATATACCGGCCAACGAGTTTCGGGTTCGCGTCGATCTGGTGCTACCGGGATTCAAGAACTTGTATCCTCCTAATCAACCCGCCGATGCCGACAGCGAGCTGAATCTCGGCCAACTGGACAATCAAATCTTGCTATGGCCGAAAGCCCTTATTCGGCTGAACACGACGTCAGGGTCGGCGCCAAGCCAAGCCATGACCGTCACCACTACACCGGTTGCGCCCGCGGCAAGCCAACAAGACAAGGTCCAACATGGCAATGTCCTCTCTCCACCTCCGGTGGATCCTCCTCCTCCCGAGCACGAGACGTCCAATGACGAGCAACATCACGAGCATGAGACCCATGACGACTACATGGATATTGAACTTGCTCCCATTGACGATTTCATAAATCAGTTGGATGGCGAGAAGCCAGTTCCTCCGGAGTTACCCGCCAGAACTCTTGATATCCAGAAGAAGGTAGATGGCGGAGAGGCCGGTTCTTCTGAGTTACCCACCAGAAAACCGGATATCCAGAAGAAGCTAACCTATTCCCAAGAAACTCCCGAGAAGCAGACGACCTTTACGGCTCCACAGCCTACGCTGGTTACCCCGAATACACTCCGTGCTACGGCCGCGGAGGCGGTAAAACAAAGCGGCACTCCCATCTGCTTGAGGCCGAAGAAGAATCGGAAGAGGCCGGTAGCCAAGAAGAAGAAAGGTGGTGCCTCCTCTAGTAGCCAGCCAGGGGCCGCCCGAGTCCTGGACCGTTTGCCGCCCGCCGTCCCGTGGAGGAAGGTGCATGAGATAGGTCAGCCGATGCTGCCGCCAGAGGTTGTCGCTGTCATGGGTGGTGACATGAGGACCATCCACGACGGGATTTTGTTCAAAGAGAATGAACTTCTACGTGAGAAACATCCCTCCTACCCGCTATATGTGGTCAAGGTGCCCCGATCCGTGGGCTTTGTGGATTCAAATCCCGCAGAGGTGTTCTTCATCAGATACGAAGACATATTCAGGGTCTTCCACTTGGGAAAGCTCGACCGAAGCATTGTCCGCCTGGTATCGCTCAGCATGGCGCACGATATGGTCATGGAGAATACCCCGCACATCGCGATTATGGACCCCTACTACACGAATGAGGACTACTTGCGGTCACATGCGGACCGGGTTCTTATCACGACTTACATAACGGGGTTTTTGATAGATAACAAGGATAAGAACGCCATTCTCATGCCATACTTTCCCAAGTAAGTAGTCCTCTCCGCTTCACGTCGTTACATTCTTTCTAGAATCTCCTTAGTATTTCGATTGATGATATTGATGGCTTGTTCGAAATGTTCCGCGCAGAAACGGAGGATGCGTACTCATCGTCATGGAACCGCATTGGTCGCAATGCACTTATCTCGATGCGGGTAGGGCGGTGCAGAAGGACTACACCGACATAAGAGCTGTTCTTAATAGTGCCCTCAACGGCTTCGCCGCCGATTTAGGCAAGCCCCTAAAAAAGGAGAAAATAGTCTGAGGCGCCTACGTGTGCACCCACGTAACAAGCTTCCCCTGCCTCAAGCAATCGGAGCAAGAATCTGAGTTGGAAGCTTGGTATGTCATCTTTCAGATGAGGGAGTACTTAAAGGATGCCCGACAGGCCCAGCTACCAAGTCATCTCCGAGACCTGACCACAAAGATGGCTAACACCCCCGATGAATATGTGCGGGCTGAGTTCCGTCGCATCCAGCGGAAGATCTGCACGATACTCTCGTCGGATGTCATCAGTCAGGGTGGCTTGTTCTTCCACGGCCACGCACCACCGAGCAACCGTGACATAGAAGCACACCTACGAGAGCAACGTGACACCCGGACATTCAACACGCTAGAAGGCGTTCGTCCGTTCCCGCCGAGACTATAGGATTGACAAAATTTTAGTATACACTTGCATCATATAACTTTTAGTCCTTTATTTGTCGTGTTTTATTCGTAAACCTTGATGCTTCTATTTTTTGATAGTTATTTGCGGTCTATTATCACTTTCGATGATAAACTCGTATTTTTTTCCTATGCACAGATGACATGGTATGTTGTGTATGTCGGTAGGGTTCCCGGAGTCTACGACGACTGGGACCAATGCCGGAGACAGGTGCATGGTTTCAGCGGCAACAGCTATAAGGGGTACAAGACCATGGTGGAGGCGGAAGGCCGTTTGGACTTTGGTGGATTTACCCAATGACCGCAAGGCCGTTGAGAACAAATGGATCTTTAAAAAGAAAACTGACGCTGATGGTAATGTGACCGTCTATAAAGCTCGACTTGTCGCAAAAGGTTTCCGACAAATTCAAGGAGTTGACTATGATGAGACTTTCTCACCAGTAGCGATGCTTAAGTCAGTTAGGATTATGTTAGCAGTTGCTGCATTTTTCGATTATGAAATATGGCAGATGGATGTCAAAACGGCGTTCCTTAATGGTGACATTGAGGAAGAGTTGTATATGATGCAACCCAAAGGTTTTGTTGATCCTAAGGATGCTGACAAGGTGTGTAAGCTTCAATGTTCCATTTATGGACTGAAGCAAGCATCCCGAAGTTGGAACCTCCGTTTTGATAAGGTGATCAAAGGTTTTGGATTTGTCCAAACATACGGAGAAGCTTGTATTTACAAGAAAGTGAGTGGGAGCTCTGTAGCATTTCTGGTACTATATGTGGATGACATATTGTTGATTGGAAATGATATAGAACTTTTAAAAAGCGTAAAAGGTTATTTGAACAATAGTTTTTCGATGAAAGACCTCGGTGAAGCAGCTTATATATTAGGCATCAAAATCTACAGGGATAGATCAAGACGCTTAATTGGACTTTCGCAAAGTACATACCTTGACAAGATTTTGAAGAAGTTCAAAATGGAAGATAGTAGGAAAGGGTTCCTACCTATGTTGCAAGGCAAGATGTTGAGTAAGACTCAATGTCCAGCTACATCAGAAGATAGAGAAAAGATGAATAAGACTCCCTATGCTTCAGCCATAGGTTCTATCATGTATGCTATGCTATGTACAAGACCGGATGTGGCACATGCTATTAGTTTGACTAGTAGGTACCAATCCAATCCAGGTTTGGAACACTGGACTGCGGTCAAGAATATCCTAAAGTACTTGAGAAGAACTAAGGATATGTTTCTCGTATATGGCGGTGAAGAAGAGCTCGTCGCAAGATGTTACGTCGATGCTAGCTTCGACACTGATCCGGATGACTCTAAGTCTCAGTCCGGGTACGTATTTATTATGAATGGAGGAGCTGTAAGCTGGAGGAGTTCCAAGCAATCCGTGGTGGCGGGATCATCAACAGAAGCGGAATATGTTGCTGCCTCGGAGGCAACACAGGAAGCAGTTTGGATGAAGGAGTTCATATCCGAACTAGGCGTGGTTCCGAGTGCGTTGGATCCAATGGTTATCTATTGTGACAACAATGGTGCCATAGCCAATGCTAAGGAACCAAGATCTCACAAGAATTCCAAGCATATCAAGCGCCGTTTTCACTCCATCCGTGAGCATGTCGCAGATGGGGATGTGAAGATTTGCAAAGTACATACGGATCTGAATGTGGCAGATCCGTTGACTAAAACTCTCTCAAGGGCAAAACATGATCAACACCAGAACTCAATGGGTGTTAGATTCATCACTATGTAATATAGATTATTGCCCCTAGTGCAAGTGGGAGACTGAAGGGAATATGCCCGAGAGGCAATAATAAAGTGTTTATTATATATTATTCCTTGTTTATGATAGATGTTTATTTCTCATGCTAGAATTGTATTAACCGGAAACGTTGATACATGTGTGATTAATAAACAAACCGACGTTCCTAGTGAAGCCTCTCTTTTAACTAGCTCGTTGATTAAACAGATGATCAAGGTTTCCTGATCATGAACATTGGATGTTGTTAATAACGGGGTCATGTCATTAGGAGAATGACATGATGAACTTAAACCCTAACTAAGTATAACAATACGATCAAGTCATTTAGTTTTGTTGTTATATCTTACATTCGAAGTAACATTATTCCTTAGACCATGAGATCATGTTAATCACTAATACCGAAAGAATACTTTGATGACATCAAATGTCACACCGTAAAAGGGTGACTATAAAGGTGGCATTGGATATTCGGAAAGTGTTGGTTGAAGCTCATGGATCGAGAATGGGATTTGTCCATCCAATATGACGGAGAGATATACTCAGGGCCCTCTCGGTGATATCACATCGACACCGCTTGCAAGCAAGTGATATGATCACAAGGATGTTATATCACGGGAACGAGAAAAGAGTACTTGTCGGATAACGAGATCGAACAAGGTATAATGGATACCGATGATCGGATCTCGGACAAGTAATATATCGCGAGACAAAGGGAAATCGTTACGACGTTGAAAGGTTCACACGATCACGAGAGTCATCGTTGAATATATAGGAGTCATCACGGTTTTCCAGACCCCGTTGTTGATTATTGATCGGAGAGGAGTCTCGATCATGTCTATAATATTCACGAACCGTAGGGAGACACACTTAAGGTTCGATGAAGCGTTTAGAGAGGATACGGAATACCGAAGAATATTTTGGGCAGCTCCGGAATTGTTTCGGGGAAAATTGAAATAGTTCAAGGGGTTTTTCGTCGAACGGTTGTTAATAGAATTAACAAATGGTTCGAGGTGCTGCATGCAAATGTTTGTTAATGGAATTAAAAAATATAAATAAATAAATAAAAATGTTTTATTTATTTATTAAAGAAAAACCTTTGGATTTTCCAAGTGGGAAATTAAGGGATTTTTTAGTGGGTTTGAGTGGAGCTTCCACTCACATGAAGAGAGGAAGGGGTGGGGGCACCCATGGCTGGCCGCACCCCCCCTTGGGCTGCCTCCCCCTCCCCTATAAAAGGAGGGTGAGGGCTCTCTCTTCTTCACACACTTGTCCACACATTTTCCCTTCCACCCGCTGCTCCATTCCATGGTCTCCGGCTTGGCGAAGTCCTGACCGTGGGATTCTTCACCACCACCACGCCGTCGTGCTGCTGGAATTCCGGAGGGATCCTCTACTTCCGCAATCCGCTGGAACGAGGGAACGGAAGTCTTCATCGAGCTGAACGTGTGACCGATTACGGAGGCACCGCCGGATTGCGGTGCTCTTCTTCTCGCTCGGGATTTGCGTGAGAACGACTACGCCAACCACGAGATCTTTTCTCGTACCACTTTGAGTCTTCGAGGGTATGTTATCTCAAGACTCTCTTTCTCCCCATTTCTTTTCATCTCATAGATTAGATCTTGACCATTCGGGTTTATCGCTTGTAGGAAATTTTTTGTTTTCTATGCTACGTTCCCCTTCAACAACGACAAAGCTTTCACGACCTTACTCCTATCCTTGACCACTATGGGATTGGGGAGGAACTAGACTAGCGACCATGGAGGCCTTTGCATCGAGAAGATACAAACGCAGTCATGGTTCTCAATTTCCTGACGGCGAGCGACCTGCGTCACATCACCCGACACTGAGATCGCGCACGACGGCGCCACCTTGACAGGACTCGCCACTCCGCCCTGCTTTGGCATCTGCAAATGTTGGTCAGATTTCGGAACCTTCAATCGCATCATCTCAGCCGTCTTGAGCTGCAAGATCTCCTGACTCCATGGCGATGTCGCCGGCCCTACCATCCTGCCCACCACGGTCCGATAGTAATTAAAAATCGTCACCCACCGCCACAGAATCACCATCACCAAAACCTCGCTACTTTAGGGTTTAGCGTTTAGGGTCCACGGTCACGTCTCTAGAATTCGCGAGTTTGATTCGACCTCCCAAAAACAGAGTAATCTCACTTATGAAATCCCCTAAGAGCAACTCTAGCAGTACCACTAAAAGGGTCGGAACTGAAAAATTATGGCGCTTTTAGGGGTTGCGTTCAGTTCCGAGGCCGTAGCAGAGCCTGAAAACTCGACCCGGCTTGAAAACGCGATAGCGGCCTCCCCGAATCCCCCTCCCAGCCCCTACTTATTTGCACCGCGATCCATTTTTGGGTCCAACCCCCTCCCGAACCCTAGCCGCCTCCGCCGCGATTTCTCACCGCCCCTACCCCCGCCGGCGAGCGATTACAGTAGATCCTAGCTAGATCTCCCCCACCGCCGCCTCCCCCGCACGATAGAGCCACATGCCAACAACGTCGGCGCCTCCAACGACAGGATTGCGTCCCCTCCTCGCCACGCACCACCCACGACCACCGTGGGTGACGTCGTGCCTCGCGTCGACGAGAACGGCCTCATCCACGGGCAGCTGTCCCTAGCGCGTGGTTGGGGGGCCTTCCACCGGCCCAATACGACATCGTCCTCCCCCCGGTCGCTTGCGACGCTAGCAGGCGTCCTAGCGGAGGACATCGGCGACGAGGAGGGCCCTCTCCAGTTCGTGGAGACCGACGAGGACCTCCTCCAGCTCGGGGTCCAGAAGAGCCTCCACCACGCGCACCGCCAGACGATTCGACAACGCCGCTACCAGGCGCACCGCCAGGCGATTCGACAACGCCGCTATCACGGCAGGATTGCGTCCCCTCCTCGCCACGCGCACCGCCAGACGAAGAAGCGGGAGTGGGAGGCATTTGCGGCGGCCCAGTTCCATCCAGCTGCCTCCTCTAGCTGCTCCTCCAGCGACTCCAGCGGGGAGGACTGAGGACGGCGCGGTGGCGCGAAGAAGAAGAAGCCCCGGTGAAGAAGAAGCCGGGCATTTTGCTCCTACTAGCTGTAGGTGCGGCGATGAACCCTAGTTCATCGCCGCCTTTTATAAAATTATTGTGTATTCTGCAAATCCGGTGGAAAACAGTGAGTTCATCCGTCTGTATTCCCGCCCAATCTATGAATATGTGAATTTTCAGTTCTGGTTTACGGGCACTGCTACGACGCACACCTTCGCGTGAGGTTGAATTGGGGAAAAGACGAACTGAAAAACCAGTTTTTAGTTTACATGCACCGGTAGAGTTGCTCTAAGGAGGCCGCCAAAACCGAATATGACACTGCCCACTCATTAATCGGTCTAGATTCACGCGCAACCTTGGCCTGGCGGAAGCGCTCCAATCCCTGCACGAGCAAACGATCCAATTCCTCATCCGAGAGATCCTTGAGCAGCTGCCGGCCTGCGGCCTCACCGTTAGGGTGTCAGAGGGGCGCCCGAACCCGTCCCGCTCCAGGCCAAATAGGCTAGCTTGCTTCGTAATCAACCGGCTCAGATTTTGCACATTTTAAACTAACTATGGCTTATACGGGACTTTGCGGGACGCCGCTTGCAACCCTACTCACCGTGCACCTCGGCCCTGACTCCGCTGCACAACACCCCAGGCACGCCCGTCGCGTCACCTCCCACCCCGTGCTTGAGCTCCGATGAGATCTCGCCGGGCGTAGAGGCCTGAGGTAGAGGGGAGAGGCGAGCTAAACATTTCTTTCTCCCGTGACTAGTTTTAGTGTCACTAGATTAGTTCCGATGTCTTTCCCCATGAACTGTATGTAACCTCGTTTCGCTCTGTATATATGCAATGCGAACACCTACGTACGGGTTCAGTAAATGTACCTATCTGCTCGAGAGCGTGTAACACGCCTGAATTCATGTTGACGATCGATGCACTATTTTCTGAATTCCCACATGATCGAGCAATAATTAGCACGTACCCGACCAGCGGCGCAAGTATTGCTCTTCAGTTTTGATGCAGTATGTCGGACAGCTCTCAGTCACTATACTTTGATGATTGCACAGTATCTTACCATGTGAGCAACTTCAACTCACCAGTTTACATCAATTCAGCACGATTGATCATTGGATGGCCGCGTAAGCGAACGGCCACAGGCGCGCATTGCGATTCGTGCAGTTACAAACTTTGTATCTTGCTTTCCTGAGAGTTTCCGGTGAGTTTCCCGCTCGCTGGCGCCTCCTCCTCCTCCTCGGAGACGACCCTCCTCCAGAACCAGTGCGCGCGCCACACCTTCTCCACCTGCTCGATGGGCACCCCCTTCGTCTCAGGCAGTAGGAGGAACACGAACGCCGTCATGGCCGCCAGCCACGCCGCGAAGAAGAAGAATATGCCGGCCCTCATGTGGCACAGCATGGTCAGGAACGCCTGCGCCACGAACACGGTGAACACGAAGCTCGTCGCCACCGTCACGCTCTGCCCCGCCGACCGCACCTCCAGCGGGAATATCTCGCTCGGCACCAACCACCCCAGGGGCCCCCACGACCACCCGAACCCGGCCACGTACACGGCGATCAGGAAGATGAGCGCCCCAGCCCACGCCTTGCTGAGGCCGCCCTCGTCCCCCAGCTTCGCGGCCATGATCCCGCCGATCAGCACCTGCGACGCGAGCATCTGGGTGCCGCCTACGAGGAAGAGCGTGCGGCGGCCGAACCGGTCTACTAGGAACATGGAGAGCAGCGTCGCGGCCGCGCCGACGACGCCCGTGACCACCGCGGACAGGAGGGACGCGCTCTCGCCCATGCCGATGGTGCGGAGCAGCACCGGCGCGTAGAAGGCGATCGCGTTGATCCCGGTCACCTGCTGAAAAAAGGGTATCGCCACGGCCATCACCAGCTGTGGCCGGTACTGCCGCTGGGTGAGGAGCATCCACAAGCCGCCCCCGGCCGCCGCGGTATTCGAGGCGGCGACGATGTCGTCCAGCTCGCGGTCTACATCGTCGGTTCCACGAATCTTCCGCAGGAGCAGAGCCACGTCCCGACGGTCTTTGCCTTGCTGCACGAGGCTGTTGGGCGTCTCGGGGAGGAAAATCGCGCCAACAAACAGGAGACCGGCTGGCACGGCGGCGAGGGCCAGGGACACGCGCCACCCCCAGCCACCACTGATCTTCTGCGTGCCGAAGTTGATGACGTTGGCCGCGAGCGCGCCGATGCCGACGCTGAACTGGAACCCGTTGCTGAACGCGCCGCGGTGCCGAGACGGCGCCATCTCCGACAGGTACAGCGGGACGGCCTGGTTCGCGAACCCCAGGCCGACGCCGAGGAGCACGCGGCCAAGGATGACCATGTAGATGTTCACGGACGCGCCACCGATGGTTGCGCCGGCGAGGAAGGCAGCGCCGCCGAGGAGCATGGACGGGCGGCGGCCGCGGCGCGACGTGACGCGGGAGTCGAAGAAGGTGGTGAAGAGGCCGGCGACGTAGAGCGACGAGGTGAAGGCCGTGAGCAGCTGGCTGTCGAACTTGCAGTAGTTGCTGACGCGGGAGTCGCCCTTCATCCGCCGGTACACCTCCGGGAAGAACTTGCGCAGGAACGGCTCCATGGACGACACCCCGCCCGCGATGCCGATGTCGTAGCCGAAGATCGCGCCGCCCATGCCGGCGGTGATGCACGACAGCACGACGAAGGCCGTTATCCTCCCACCTCCACCGTAGCTCCGGTCCAGCTGGCTCTCGGAGATGCCAACGCCACCGACCGCCATGACCGATCGATCAATTCCGGCCACGTATGCAAATTTTTAGTCGAACTCAGGAATGGACCTAATGGTTACCTTTGCTGCAGTGTACCGTACGTGGATCGTGGAAGATCGATGTGGTGGTGCACAAAAAAACCATGGATCGAGTGACTCACATATTCATGGTTGACTGGTCTATGTGTTGACTAGTTGGAGATTGTGATGCTGATTTTCTTCTCCAGTTTTGTTATTATGCAATATCGTCTACCACAATTCAACGGAGCCGCTGTCAGTGATCAGCACAGGTAGCTATCCGTGGAGATTTCTTCTCGCAGCGATGGAATATTCAAGGCACCTCCACGACGACGTACTACGTTGCTATCCTACTACTATACTAATCCGCACAGATCGACTGTGTTGACTGCTTTGAGATGTGATGCTGATTTGCTTCTTGTTCGCGGCAACTACAGACAGGGTGACACGTCTTAGATATAGCAATATTCCTCTTCTTCTTAATGAACAAACAGATCGTCGACCATGTGGATGCAGCTAACTTCACACGCTCGCTCAAGAGCAAGTGAACTTGTGCACGTTATTTTTTCTTATAAAGGACAATTTTATTACTCAGAGTATCGGGGAGACACATACTAGTTTATGCCTGGACTCTGTATAATGACGATGCATAATACTCCCTCAGTATCAAAATATAAGATATTTTAGCATTTTTTTTAGACAAAACGCATCTAGACATCTTTTAGTGTATAAATTCATATACATCTTGTTGAAATATCTGTATTCATCTGTCACGTGTGTAACGTATAAGCACCTGACCGTGATCCTCTCTTGTTCTAGAAGCCTAGGTGGTTCGCTAGGTTGTTTAGATGCTAACTGTAGATACCTCTTTCTTGTATCTCAAGCCCTACGGTGCTGATCCGTATCATGTAAGCCCTAGGCCGGTTTGGCCACTATTTAACACGTAAAGCCCCCGAGCTTCAAGGGTAGGCTTCCAACCCTTTCTTTCACATGGTATCAGAGCCTAACGCTCTTCCAATCTACACATTCATGTCGCAGGCGGGTTCTTCCTCCATGGCTCCTACCTCAGCACTCGGCCACCCGGTGAACGAGAAACTCACCCGGGATAACTTCCTGCTTTGGAAGGCTCAAGTGTTGCCGGCTATACGAGGGGCGCAGCTCACGGGCTTCCTCGACAACACCGTCCCGGAGCCGGCGAAGGAGGTGGAGGTGACCGCTGAAGGGAAGACGACGAAGGTGGTGAACTCCGCCTACGCTCTCTGGATCGCCCAGGACCAGCAAGTCCTAGGGTACCTGCTGGCCTCGCTCTCGCGTGAGGTGCTGGCGCAAGTCGTCGATCTGACGACATCGGCGAGTCTGTGGAAAGCCATCGAGCAGATGTACTCCTCACAGTCTCCGGCTCGCGTCATCCAGCTCCGCGCCCAGCTCTCCAACTTCAAGAAGGGCGAGCTCACGGCGACGGCATACTTCACCCGCATGAAGGGGCTCGCTGACGAGATGGAGGCCGCGGGTAAGAAAATTGATGATGATGATCTGATTTCACAGATTCTTGCGGGATTGGACTCGGACTATAATCCGTTCGTGTCGGCTATCTCGGCATCGGCGCGCTCTGGGGTGCCACTGACCCTCAGTGACCTCTTCGCCGAGCTTTTGGTCGCTGAGGGCAGGCTCGATGCACAGAACCCGGGCGCCCAGATCGGCTCCATCAACCTCGCCTCCAAGGGCGGGCGCACCTACTCCAGCAACCGTGGTGGCGGCGGTGGCTTCGGCAACCCCTTCGGCAACTCGAGCGGAGGCAACTCCAGTGGAGGAGGGCGTGGCAACGGAGACAGCCGCCCCGGCTTCAACAACAATCCTCGACACCCATATACTGGCGGTGGTGTCAACCCGAGGCAAGGGCCCAAGCCAGTCTGCCAGATCTGTGGCAAAACTGGACACTTGGCGCTTCGGTGCTGGAAAAGATTTGAGAAGAACTACAAATCTCCTCTCCTCAATGAGGAGAAATCTGCAAACTCAGCTGCTCTCCATCGTACGGCATCGACACAAACTGGTACTCCGACACGGGGGCCACCGATCACATCACAAGTGAGCTAGACAAACTCTCTGTTCGTGACCGCTACAATGGCACTGATCAAGTGCACACGGCGAGTGGGTCAGGTATGGAAATAATGCATATTGGTCACACGCAATTTCATACCCATGATCGTCCTCTCCATCTAAACAGTGTTTTACATGTTCCTCAAGCATCGAAAAATCTTATTTCTATTCACAAACTTACTCGTGACAACAATGCTTATGTTGAATTTTGGCCTGAATTCTTTTCCGTCAAGGATCAGGAAACGGGGAAGGTTCTACTCCACGCCAGGAGTAGGGGTGGTCTTTATCCTCTACCATGCAAGCCATCTATCCATGGAAGACATGTCCTCGGTGCTAGCCGACCATCCTCGTCCCGCTGGCATAGACGCTTAGGTCACCCCTCTTTTCCAGTTGTTAGTCAAATTCTTAGAGAGAATAATTTACCTTTCTCAAATAAAAGTCATGAGTCAGTTTGTGATGCATGTCAAAAGGCCAAGAGCCATCAACTTCCTTATCCTAGTTCATCTAGTGTCTCTAAGTCTCCTTTAGAGCTTATTTTCTCAGATGTATGGGGACCAGCTTCTGTTTCTGTTGGAAGGAATAAATACTATGTTAGTTTTATCGATGATTACAGCAAGTTCACTTGGATTTATTTGCTTCGAAACAAGTCTGATGTGTTTCAGAAATTTCATGATTTTCAACACCACGTTGAACGTCTATTTGATAAAAAAAATTCTTGCCATGCAAACTGATTGGGGTGGCGAGTATCAAAAGCTAAATTCCTTTTTTGAACGTATTGGCATCTCTCATCATGTTTCCTGCCCATATGCTCACCAACAGAATGGTTCAGCAGAACGAAAACATCGACATATTGTCGAAGTTGGTCTTTCTCTTTTAGCCCATGCATCTATGCCTTTAAAATTCTGGGATGAGGCATTTCTCACTGCAGTATATCTCATAAATCGCATACCTAGCAAAGTTATTCAATCTCAAACTCCTATGGAGAAACTCCTTCATACAAAACCTGATTATTCGTTTTTGCGTATTTTTGGGTGTGCCGTATGGCCTAATCTTAGACCATTCAACAAGCACAAGCTTGAATTCCGTTCAAAGAGATGTGTATTTCTCGGGTATAGTGGATTACATAAAGGGTATAAGTGCCTAGATGTTTCCACTGGAAGAGTCTATATTTCTAGGGATGTAGTTTTTTATGAAGCAATCTTTCCTTTTTCAGAACTCCACCCTAATACCGGTGCTCAACTTAGGGCAGAAATAAATCTTCTTCCACCTACACTCCTTAATTCTACACCTTTTGATCATGGGGGTGATTATTTGCATACTGGCCATATGTCTATTTCTGATGATAATGCTCAAAATTCAGAATCAAGTGTGCAGGAAAATACAGGTGATTTTATGCACTCGGATGGTACAGAGGATCCGGGCGCTGGATCCGAGGGGGATTCTCCTGGGCAGTCTGGACGTGCGCAGTCTGGGCGTGCGGGATCCAAAAGGTGGATCCGTGTCGGCATCTGCATCGGAATCCGGCACGGTCGGGCGGACCGCGTCCGGGGACCAATCATCACCGCGCGGGGGTGGGCCAGGAGTGGGCTCGTCCTCGTCTTCTGCGGAATCGCGCCGAACGCACGAGCGCGGTGCGGGGACAGGCTCAGAGGTGGGGCCGCACCTGTCCTCTGCCTCGGGCGGGTCGCGTCTGTCCCCTGCCTCGGGCGGGAACGGAGATTCCCTGCCACGTGGAGGCTGGGCAGAGGAGCAGAGCGAACGCAGCGCGACGTCACGCCAATCTTCGCCGACAGCAAGCTCTGGATCCGACGCAGAATCGGGTGCAGTTCTGGGATCCCCCGCTGTGGGATCTTCTGCGGCTGAAACTGAAGTGGGACGTGTACATACACGTGCTAAAAGTGGTATTGTTAAACCCTACAAGTATACTGATGGTTGTGTGCGCTGGGGAGGTTTTTGCAGTACAGGTGAACGAGAAAACTTGCAAGAGGCGTTGGATGATTGCAAGTGGAGAGGGGTCATGGATGAGGAATACTCAGCACTTGTGAGAAACAAGACGTGGCACTTGGTTCCAATAAAGAAAGGAAGTAATATTATTGATTGTAAATGGGTGTATAAAGTTAAAAGAAAATCTGATGGTACCATTGATAGGTACAAAGCAAGACTTGTAGCTAAAGGCTTCAAGCAAAGGTATGGAATAGACTATGAGGACACTTTTAGTCCTGTAGTCAAGGCAGCTACTATTAGATTAATTTTGTCTATTGCTGTATCAAGAAATTGGAGTATGCGACAATTAGATGTGCAGAATGCGTTTCTTCACGGTGTTCTGGAAGAGGAGGTCTATATAAGACAGCCACCAGGGTATGAAGATAGAGAAAAAACAAGTTTTGTTTGCAAATTGGACAAAGCTTTGTATGGACTCAAGCAAGCTCCACGTGCATGGTACTCTCGGTTATCTACCAAATTACAGTCACTTGGTTTTGTTTCTTCAAAGGCAGATACCTCTTTGTTCTTTTATAATAGAGGTGGTATAACCATGTTTATGCTTATCTATGTGGATGACATAATTGTTACTAGTTCTTCACCTAAAGCTGTTGATGCATTGCTTCGGGATTTGAGGACTGATTTCGCCTTGAAAGACCTTGGTGAGTTGCACTATTTTCTGGGAATTGAGGTTAAGAAAATAAAAGATGGTATTATTCTATCTCAAGAAAAATATATTGGAGATGTGCTTAAACGTGTTGGTATGAGGGGTTGTAAACCAGTTACTACTCCATTGTCAACATCAGAAAAATTGGCATTGACTAAAGGTGATGTTTTGGGTGGTGAAGATTCCACCAAGTATAGGAGTATTGTGGGTGCTTTACAATACTTGACTCTTACTAGACCAGATATATCTTTTTCTGTTAATAAGGTATGTCAGTTTTTGCATGCACCTACCACATTGCATTGGTCAGCTGTTAAGAGGATTTTGAGGTATCTTCAGTTCACCTCTTCACATGGACTAAAATTGGTAAAGTCAGATTCTGTTCTTGTAAGTGCATTCTCAGATGCAGATTGGGCTGGTTGTCTTGATGATAGGAGATCAACTGGTGGGTTTGCAGTTTTCTTTGGTTGTAATCTCATATCATGGAGTGCACTTAAGCAAGCAACTGTATCAAGATCAAGTACTGAGGCAGAGTACAAATCATTGGCTAATGCAACAGCTGAAGTTATTTGGGTACAGACACTGTTGAAGGAAATTGGTGTTGAGCATCCTGAAGCCGCTACATTGTGGTGTGATAATCTTGGTGCTACCTACTTATCAGCTAATCCTGCTTTTCATGCCAGAACTAAACATATTGAGGTGGACTATCATTTTGTTCGAGAAAGAGTTGCGAACAAGCTTCTGAATATCAGGTTCATACCTACAGGAGACCAAGTTGCTGATGGGTTTACTAAACCATTATCAGTGAGGCAAATGGAAAGTTTTAGACACAATCTCAACTTAGGAAAGTTGTGATTGAGGGGGGATGTTGAAATATCTGTATTCATCTGTCACGTGTGTAACGTATAAGCACCTGACCGTGATCCTCTCTTGTTCTAGAAGCCTAGGTGGTTCGCTAGGTTGTTTAGATGCTAGCTGTAGATAGCTCTTTCTTGTATCTCAAGCCCTACGGTGCTGATCCGTATCATGTAAGCTCTAGGCCGGTTTGGCCACTATTTAACACGTAAAGCCCCCGAGCTCCAAGGGTAGGCTTCCAACCCTTTCTTTCACACATCTTACACAAAAAATATGTCTAGGTCCGTGTTGTCTAAAAAATGCTAAAACATCTTAAATTTTCGATACAGAGCGAGTAATAATATACATAACCAAAATAAAATATAAAATAAAACTAAATATAAATATCGGTTACCAGAACCATAGAGAGCTTGTAAGACGCCTATGAGGTGTGAGGGCCAATCCGTAGATCACGATGTGGGGTAAAAACATTTCTCACCGTGTCATCTAATCGTGTAGGCATTTTCATAAATATTTCTCTAATCTTGAAACTAAACATGTTATAGCAATGACTATAAACGAAGCAAATGCATGCACATCTGTAGATTACCTGCACAAGAGAAGAATCCTTACCCTAAAAAAGTAGTCATTTCTACATAGCCACAACGACCATATTACGGCAAACACTCCCATGGTAAGAATTCTATAATTGAGATCGAAGCCCCGTAACCAGTTGACATAAAATTTTGCAACAATACATGACGGGTATAAGTTAGAAGCTACTTGGATGAATGTCCTTATAGAAGAAGCCAAGTTACACGGGAAGGAAAGGTGTTTAATCGTCTTATCATGATGAGAAAATACACACTTTGTGTTTCCATGCCACTTGCGGTTTTCCAAGGTTTTCCATAGTTAAGATTACTCCTTTTCGAAGGTACCACACAAAAATCTTTATATTTAAGAATATCTTCATTTTTCAAATCTTCTAATTATTATAGAATGCACTATTTATATAGACAAGCATCCTATACATAGAGTCCACCGACAACTTCCCATTCTCGTGTAGATTCCAAAAAAATATGTCAGCCCCTTTGGAACAATTCCACATGCCCTAATAGAGCGTTCCATGCCTCTAGTCTAGAACCAATTAAAACTCGTCCAAACGTCACATTCCGTGGAGATTTCTCCAAAACTGTGGCGATTGTATCGCTTTTGAGATGAAAAATGTTATATACATATGGATATTGTTCCCAGAGAGTGATATTACCTAACAAATTGTACTCCCTGAACCTAATTTTCGATCCATTCTTAGTGGATAAAACTCCAAAGCAGAAAGTGCTTCTTCGTCGCCAATCGACCATCCCAAAAGTGAGAATCACCCGATTTCCAGCAAACCCGTGACAACGCTTTTGAGCCTATGTATTTCCTTTTTAGAATAGTTTGTCAAACCAGATCTTCTGCGGGATACTTTTTTTTTCCTTCAAGCACTCATTACAGTATGAATATCTTCGCAAATTTCTCTAACAGAATATGTAATCTCATTACATACCAAAACCTATGACAAGGGGACACATCTGCGAGAATGCGATGTTGAGTTTCATACCGAAAACCTATGAATAGGGACACACATCATCACCGTCTGCCTGCTGCTGAATACCATGATGATCTCCACACGGTTCGACACCACCTACCCATGGGCCATAGCCCACCCGTGTCTTGAATGTTCATCTTCAAGGGATGATGATCACTTCAAGAATTTTACCTTTAAACGTGTAGGGTTTTCGCTCTTCAAGTCGCCGCCTCAATGAGACAACCAGTCGCCGCCTCTGCCTTCGCCTCCTCCATATGTCGGTTTCCCCTCCTTCAAACGGTCTCTCCGACGTCCGGAGGGGCGGGGAACCCGATCTATGAGTAGATTTTTTTTAAAAAGTAGTGTTTTTAGCAAATAAATCTATGGTTTTTTAGCCCTCTTCTTTATCGATGGAAATGAAATCATCTATAATAAGTAATGTTTGATTCTTCAATTGACGATGAGTCGCTATCCCCACATAAATAATAATGGTGTTTGAAGATTGAAATTTTCTTATCTTAGAATGTCGGATCGATTTTGGATCTTCTTTTCATGGTTGTGCCGAGGAGATTTCTCCTTGCAATATTTGTCCCAAATGGTATGTCATTGACAATGATGATTCACACTCTCGGCTTTCAGCGGTGTCAATCAGACTGCTCGGTTGTTTTTTCCTAAAATACTGGTGTGGGAACACTTGCCGATGTTGGTTGATTAATTCAATGGATGCGCATGTAGGCTTGGCACCACGTCTCAAAATTAAATTTATGGGAGCACCTACCCTCATTTGTACTCATAGGGCATATGAATTGGTATCTATGTCCTCTTTTTATTTTACGGTTGTCTTCAGAAAAATATAAAATTATGCCAAGAAAAAAGAAAAAAGTTTGAAGATATCGAAGATTCATTTATTTCTTTTATACTTTATTTTATAATCGTTGTAGTCAGCTAATTGTATCTTTATCGTGCACAATTTGTTACTACAAACATGTATAGTATTAATTGTCGAAAAATAATAATTTTGACCTTGAAGATAAGTGTTAAACCGTGCACACACTCACTACACACGTGGCCACGACAAAACAACCGGATCAATTTGAGTCATTGTTTTTTGTCCGAGCCTCAACATTAAACTGCATTTATTTTGTAAAACATTGTACGCCATTAATACGACCAAGAAATTGTTATAAAAGGCCGAGGCGGAAGCTCATTGCCATGCTCCAAAACATGTGCTTGGATCGGAAAAAAAAAAAAGCATTGCCTAAGTTGTGAGCTTGAGAGGTGTCGGGAATTTAGTCATTACTAGTTGCGATCTGGAGAGATCTGCTACCGATTTGTCAGTGCTTCTCGACAGATCTATCATGAGTTCACCACTTGGAATAACCTGAAAATGGCCAAAATTCTGAAGCTATTCTTGAGCACTCGGGTGAGTGACACGATAACACCACACACGGAGTGATGCTTCCGCGGTGGAAACGTTAGAGTTGTCATGATCCATCGTACCTACTGGAGCTTCCTGCGGCAGCCTCGCAAGGCTTGAACATCTTTGTTGTAGAGGTGTATCCTTCATGGTAGATATGGTGTGCAGCGGTTGAGTGACTGTCAGGGTTGACCAGCCTATGCTGGATTAGTTGGACACGAGATGCTGATTTCTGTTTACTATTTCGATACTTGTTGATATTGGATACATTTGAGTTAGATGCCTCGTTTGTGAATGGGACATCTTGTCGTGGTGGTGTCACGGCAGATGCCATGGGATGGCTAATGATGTGGGGACGATGGACGCTGGAGGTGTCCGGGGAGGGATCACGCGACGAGTAGCCGCGTGAGGTAAGATCC
Organism: Alopecurus myosuroides; assembly: GCA_028641055.1. Classification (NCBI taxonomy): domain Eukaryota; kingdom Viridiplantae; phylum Streptophyta; class Magnoliopsida; order Poales; family Poaceae; genus Alopecurus; species Alopecurus myosuroides. The sequence continues at coordinate 513,977,789 of CM054057.1, forward strand.
ACACAACACAAACAACACGATGTACCCAGGTTCAGGGCCCTCGTGAGGAGGTAAAACCCCTACTCCTGCCTTTCTCTATGTATTAGGATGTCTCTCCGAGTAGCCACAGTACAAAAGGTAACGCTACCGAGTAGCCTTTCTCTCCTCTCCGAGTAGGGCTAGGTCAAGAACTTAGGGTTTCTAGGGTTTCCAGGGAGCAACCGTTAGCGTGCCTCGCGCAGGAGGCGGCGGGGCACCTTATATACACGGTGCCCAGCCGGATACGTCCAAATCTAGACAAGTGTCGACATAGTGTGCACACCGTCCTTTCTCCGAGTACCCGCTGACAGCTTTGGTCGTTGATCTTGGCTGCTTCTGTAAAGTCGTTGGGCAAAACTAGGGGACAGACTGGTATCACTGTACCTAGGCACAGAGTAGGTCCCCCTTATCCTGCCACGGCCTGCTTCCATGCTGTCACTGTCAGGCAGGCCGTCCCCACGTGAACAGTAGTTCGAATGCTGCCAAGTACGGACCCAGGATACGCGGGATCCTGTGTCAGAACGGCTCCTTTGACTTTCTGCCCGAGTAGGTTCCCGCCAATTCTACTCGGGCCAAACCTTCTACTCGCCAGGGTAGAACTTGATTGATATCTCCTTCTGGTCATCTTGAGGTGAGACCGAGTAGCAGTCTACCGGGTAGCGAGTAACTGGTAGTCGGCTACTCGGCCAAACCTTTCTTCTGTAAGCGGCCTTTACCACCTGTCTTTACCCTACTCGGGGGTAACCCCCCGACAGCAGTCCCCGAAGCTGGTTGAGTCTTGCGAACTTGTTCACTAGGCTCGGCCAGCTTAAAACCAGCCTTTGCATCTCAGCCCTTGAACCTCAAGATGCCGAGTAGGACCTCCGAGTAGCTATCCGGAAATTACCTTGAGTTTCTTCTCTTCCGAGTAGCACTTGCTTTCTACTCTGATTCCGAGTAAAAAGACTTAGCGAAAATTCGCAAACTGAGCCTCTGCAGCGCAGAGCAACATCCAGCCCTTCACGCAGGCACTGCCCACGTGTCAAGCATCCACGACCTCGTCGTTTGGTTGCCCAGGACACAACGCCACGTGTCCAGTTTTCACGCTGTGGGCCCACCGGCCGTCATGTCCCATCACGCGCAATTACTGGCCACGATCTGATGGTGGGATCAAATGCGGCCGTTACGCGCGCAGCCCGCGCTTGTGTGCGTTTCTAGCCGGCCACAGGACCCACCACACGCCACAGTCGATCCCACTTCCGCGGTGGTAACGGTAATCTCGCGAGGGAGATATAAATACCCCCGCGGTAACTTCCTTTTCCCTTTCCCTGCACTTTTCCTCTTCTGCCTCTTGTTCTTCTTCGCCACCGAGCCCTCCGCCGCCGCGCAAGCTTCCGCGCCGCCGCGGACTCACTCCACCGAGCAACTCCATTCGAAATCATCCACTCCTCCCACTCGCAACGATGGCCAAGGCTAGCTGGGCGGGTTCCTCCGTCACCAAGGCCAATCTCGCCTGGCTCGTGACCAGCAGAAGGGTTCCCGGCTTGGAGTGCCGGGCACCCGACGACGAGGTTGTGCCAGCTCCACGGGACGGCGAGCGGGTGGTCTTCATGTCGCACTTCGAGCGCGGCTTTGGACTGCCCGCCTCCGACTTCCTGCGCAAGTTCCTCGATCACTTCGGGCTGCAGATGCATCATCTGCCGCCCAACGCGGTCGTCTTCCTCGCCTACCATGCCGTGGTCTGCGGGGCTTTCCTCGGCATCAGGCCCACGACTGATACATGGCTCAGGTATTTTAATCTTCGCCAACAGTCAGTCGGGAAGAAAGACGCCGCAGGCATCGGCCGCGCCACCGACACGGGCTGTGCCATGATGGTGCAGCGGACCGGGACGAATCATCCCCGCATCCAGGGGCTGGATTCCTGCCGAATGTGGCAGCAGACGTTCTTCTATGTCAAGAATGTCCCCGCCACGGAAGGGGGTGCGGTTGATGATCGAATCAACCTGCCCGCTTGGAGGAATCGTGCTCCACTCGGGTCGAACTGGAAGGAGAAGCCCACCATCGACGAAATCGCCATCGAGATAGAAGATAGACTCGGCGAGCTGAAGAAACTGGGCCTCAAGAACGACGACCCGGTGGTGTGCTGGATCAAGCGCCGAGTGCTCCCTCTGCAGGAGCGCTGCCATCTCATGTGTTACATGGGAGGCCCCCGCGACTGCACCAGGACCACCACCATCGAAATCGACGACGTCGACGTTGCTTATCACGCCAAGAACATTCTGAAGACAAGCCTTAGCGAGAAGTGGCGGTATGGTTTCGTCCCGTACAGCCGCACGCAACCGATTGCCCGGGTACGCTGTTCCTACTCTGTTTTCGCCTCTGCTTCCCAAGTAGATAACTTCCCTTTCCGCCCTGACTAGCAATCACCTGGTGCACCGAGTAGAGCACTTAGTCGACTCGCGCTTAGGCTTAGTATGCTTTGTGTTTGCACGCCTATCCGGGTAGAACACTTAGAAAACTGCATAGGCTTAGTGTGCTTTGTGTCTGCACGCCTATCCGAGTAGAATACTTAGAAAACTGCATAGGCTTAGTGTGCTTTGTGTTTGCACGCCTATCCGAGTAGAGTTCCATCCTGATACTCGGTTGACTTATGATCCTTCTCTGTCTTTCAGACTCTTACTCGACAGTTGATTGAGAGTCGCGAAGTTTTTGAGGAGAACTGGTCCGACGATCGCGAGGAGGATGACATGCTGCCTTCTGATGACGCGGAACAGAGCAGCCCCGTTCCTGACAAGCGCGATGCTCTCCGCACTTGGTCGGATGAAGGCTCTCACGGTATTGTTATTTTCATCTTGTTTGTTTCTGAGAAACACCAACCCCTTGCATTGCTGTTTCTGATTCTTCCTTTTTCTCTTTTGAATTTCTCAGATGAGGCCGCTGCGGAGAAGGACGACGAGGATGAGGACGAGAACGAGGGCGATGCGCCCCTTGTCGTCCAACCTCTGTCAACTGCCCCTCCCGAAACCCGCAAGCGGACCGGCAGCGGAGCACAGGCACCTCCAGCCAAGAAGAAGAAGCCCGCCGAGAAGGAGGAGGCCGCCGAGAAGAAGAAGAAGGTTACTGTAAAGAAACCCCGACGACAGCTTAAATCCACCACTGCGTGAGTTCTATTCTCGTTTGCCCTCCTTCTCGCGTAGTACTGTTTTCTCCCAAATCTTCTTCCAATCCCTGATTTCTTTCTTCTCTGCAGTCCTCCCATGGATGCGAACGCAGCCTTTGCGTCCGACCAAGACAGGGAGACAGCAGTACCCCTGATCGACCTTGTTGACGACGAGGGCGACGCCGCCAATGCTGCTGCCACCAACGCACAGGCTAGTGATGCTCGAGGAGCAGAATCAGAGCCAGCAGCACAGGATACCACCGTTCACGAAGAGAGACCTCCTTCTCCTCCGGCTAGCAACGCCGAGGAGAACCAAGAACAAGAAATGCAAGACGCCGCCGCCCTTGAGCGGCCAGAAGTAGAACGGGAGCAGCCCACCACCGATGCTGCTGCACAAGAGAACATCACTGCCGAGGAGCTGGTGAAAGACGACACCGCCGCGGATGCTACCATAGCAGATGTCTACCCACTGCCAGGCGGCGCACCGAGTAGTGTTCAGCCAGGAGCTGCACCGGGCGATGGATCTGCGGCGCCACCAACTGCGCAAGGCCCTACGCCACCAACTGCGCAAGGCCCTACACCACCAACTTCCTCCTCGTCGCCACAGAGCAAGGACACATCCAGCCCTCCTGGGCGAGTAACCAGGCAACAGGCCCTTGATGCTCTGAGGGATTTCTGTTCCGAGAAAGGCCTTTCTGAGAAGGAGACTGCCGATAAGGAGGCTGCTGAGGAGGCCAAGGCTGAGCAGAAAAGAGCCAAGGCTGAGCAGAGGAAGGCCGAGAAGCAAGTTGCCGAGAAGACTGCCGCCGAGAAGACGAAGGCCAAGTCTGACGGGAAGAAACCCGAGGATCTCGAGAAGCAGAGAATCGAGAAGGAGCAAACGAAGAAAAGGGCCAGAGACCAAGGCGCATCCACAGGCGGAGCGCTCGTGATCCGCGAGTCCGGCCCCATTCCTGCTGCGCTCTCCGCCGACGCACGCGCAGCTGGCCAACCCTGCTACCCGGATTACATGGTCGAGGTTAGCCAACAACACACCATCGGCTTCCCTCCCCAAGATAAAGCTTTAGCTATTCAGAAGGGAAGGAAAGCTGTAGCCAGGAATACTCCTCCCTTCGATCCAGCTCAAAACAAACCCGTCAATATTGCTTCTCGGGGAGCCCAAGACAAGCCAATAACCTCCAAGGGTCTTGAACAGGTTTTGGACACTGTTGGCCACATCAGCGCCAGGTGGGACAGCAGGGTTCTCGGAGAGGAGAAATGGCACGGCTTGACCCTTGGCTCCATCGACCACTACCGCGTGGATTGGAACAAGGTTCGACCTGGGACACCAGCCCATGTCCGTCTCCACTGATACCGCAACCCTCGCAGCCAAGATGTTCTTGCACCGCAAGAACGCCGAAGATATCGAACAGAGCTACGCAGTAAGTCTTTTTTGCCTTTTCCGAGTTGAGGTTCCTTCTCTTCTATTCGCCTTCCTTGTTCTTTACCATCACCCCCAGTCCCCGAGATTCTAGCCGAGTAGATGGATACTCTCCGAGTAGCCTCCTACTCGGGTTGAATCTTCTCTGCTTTTTCTAACTCGCTTCTTCTCGCTTCTCAGGATAGCGTCCTTAAGCGGACACACTTGTACCGCATCCTTCTGTGGAACCACTCCATCGCCAGGAGGCGAATTGCTGCGTTGGAGAAGGAGAAGATAGCTGCTGAGGCCGCGAGCAAAAATGCAAACGACAGCACCCAACAGCTGGCCGAAGTGCAAGGTACGCCTTTAGCCACGCGGTTTCTGCGTTTTATGTTTACGCCCGCTTCTGCTTTCTCACGCGCTAACCTTTCCTTCTCTGCAGACAAACTGAAGGCCTTGGCCGATGAACATGAAAAATGCCGTAGCTTCGTGGAGAACGCCGAGGCCACCATAAAGAGACTTGAAGGTGAGTTTGCTGTTTACTCGGTGTGACCTTGAATTTGTTTCTTCTCTGCTCCTTTGCTAACCTCATCTATCTCTTCGCAGAAGATCATAAGTCCTTTGCTGAGGCACACCAAGAGTGCGTCAAGCCAGCGGAGGTGGAGAAACAGCTAGCCGACCAGGCCATTACTCTGGTGAAGGACCACACCACCGAGATGGAGAAGCTGCAGGTTCAGCTTCAGAAGGCACTCCAAGATGCCGTGAAGATTGGCGCCGAGAGGGACAAGGCCATCGCCGAGAAGGCCAAGGCCGAGACCACTTTCAAGGCCAAGGAGAGGGCCCTCGAGTCTGAATGCGAAACCTTGAAAAAGACCAATGCTGATCTCTTCGCTCAGATGGATAGCTTGCGCCTGATCCAATCAAAGCACATTGGCAACAAGGAGTCCTGGAGAACCAAGCTGCAGCAGCTGCGCCGCCAACTGATCGGTAAGTTTTCTCTTCATTGCACCTTTTCTTCTCGGTCTTGTTCCTTCCCGGCTCCTTTTTTCTTTCTCGGTTTTTGATCTCGCCACTTGCTATTTCAGATATCTGGCCTCGTCTTGATTCTTCCTCTGCGCCTACGATAGCCAAGGCCCGAGCAGTTCGCCTTTCGCTGGGTGAGCCAATTGACACCAGGGCTGATATCGAGGACAGCTTGCTGGTGCTCAAGGGTTACTTCGAACAGCTGGCCGGCGTCGGAACTGATTTGATGCATGCGGGCTTTGAGCTCCACCGGCTGTTCTGGCCTCATGACCCCCAGCCAAGGAAACATGCGGGATCTCGCCCTCAAGCTGGAGAACGTGAAGGCCGAGTTGAAAAAGTGGCGAGCCTCTGGAGCCCGTGCTGGTGCGGACGTGATGCTTCTCTGCATAGCATCCTGGTATGAAAACCTCGACATGCAGCGCATCCGCGGGAAGCGCAATGATTCCAAGTGGGAGACGGATGCCGAGAGCGTGGCCTTGCGCAAGCAGATTGCGTATGAAGTCGCAGAGTGCGCCGAGACGGAGGTCTACATCGAGGGCGTCCCCGAACCCGACACCGAGTACGAGGACGAAGAAGATGATGACGAAGACGATGACCTTGACGGCTTCTTCGAATCTCCCAAGGGCAAGGCCGGAAAGGGAAAGGCCGCCGTCGTCGCGAGTAGCGACGAAGACGAAGGGGCGCACATCGACTCCGAGCCACTCGACTTCGGCACCTCCTCAGGTGCTGCTCTCGACGACACGGTGCCTCCTCCTGGCCACGCTTCAGGCTCCTCCTCGGCTCCCGGACCCGTCTCGGTGGCCACGGCCACTTCCGAGCAGGCGGCCACCCAGGAGGATGCCGAGATGGAGGAATCCGCCGCCGTGCAGACGGAGGCGGATGCCACCCACGCCAGCACCGAAGGAACAGCCGCCACGACTGCCACCGAAGAAGCTGCTGCCAAGACCACCACCGAGGAAACAGCTGCCAAGACCAGCGCCGAGAACACTGCCTCCTCAACTTGAAGCAACCTGCACTCTTTTTTACTCGAAAACTTATCAGATCCCCGGGATGCCGGGAGCAGATGTAATAGACTACCTTTATCTTGCTTGCTACTCAGTTTTTATGCCCATTCTGTTTATGTTGACATTAATCAATTTGAACTACACTGGCGTAATGCCGAGTTGTGTTTCCATGCGAGTCCCCGAGTAGCATTTCTTATTCACCCTGTCTTTTCATCTCTGCTCTACCTGCGACTTGTCGCTTTTTTGGTATTCGAGTCACAAGAATCAAGTAGCAGGGCTGCAAATACTTAGCCGCTAGAAACAATCATGGTAACGCAGCCCACCACTTTGGCCGAGAAGACGAAAACGGGGAACGAACAGTAACCGACAATCTACTCGGTTCCTGCACTCTTTCTTCTTTAGTGATTTTCGTGTGCTCATTGACCTTTTGCTTGTTCTCTTGCTTGCCATGAAGCCGGGTTTCGGACAGCAGCAAAGTCGAAGAGTTGGCATATAGGTTTAAACACAGTACTCAATGCACTTGTGAGTTCTGAAGTGGAGCAACCGAATAGACAAAGGAACAAGCCGAGTAAAAACACTTAGAGCAAACTTGGACGAGGGCAGTCCCCGAGAACAATTTCAGATTGCAGAGTAGAATTTCGACTCGGATAAGAGGGTACATACACATCTTTGCTTACGAATGAAAACGACGAAGTAGAGCTACATTCCAGGGACGCTTGGTTTCTTCTCCAGCTTTATCCGCCCTGTTCGCCTGCGATGGGCGCACATCTACAAGATAGTACGCGTCATTGTGCAGCGCTTTGCTGACAATGAAAGGCCCTTCCCATGGAGGAGACAACTTGTGCATCCCGGCTGTGCGTTGCACCAGCCTAAGGACCATGTCTCCTTCTCGGAAAACCCTTGGGTTCACCTTTCGGCTATGATAACGCCGCAGGTTTTGTTGGTAGATAGCCGAACGTGACAGAGTTAGCTCTCTTGCTTCTTCAAGCAGGTCAACGTCGTCTTCTCGAGCTTCTCTCGCCTCCACCTCAGTGTAGAGGGCTACTCGGGGGGAGTCATGCTCTAAGTCTATTGGCAACACGGCCTCAGCCCCGTATACCAAGAAGAATGGCGTGTAGCCGGTTGACCGGTTAGGGGTAGTCCTTAGACTCCACAACACCGCTGGCAACTCTTCTAGCCAACACCCAGGTGTTTTCAGCAGTGGCTCAATTAGCCTTGGCTTGATGCCTGCCAGTACCATCCCATTTGCTCTCTCAACTTGCCCATTGGAGGCAGGGTGCGCGACTGACGCAACGTCTAGTCGGATATGCTTATCTCTGCAGAATCGCACCATTGCCCCCTCTGCAAAGTTGGTGCCATTGTCGGTGATGATACTGTGCGGGTAGCCGTATCTCATGATTATATCCTTCACGAACTTCACGGCTGTGACCCCATCGCACTTCCGAATAGGTTTCACCTCGATCCACTTGGTGAACTTGTCCACCATGACCAAGATATGTGTCATATTGCCTTTAGCCGGCTTGAAAGGACCAACCATATCCAAGCACCAAACAGCAAACGGCCATGTGATAGGAATTGTTTTCAACTCGGAAGCTGGCATGTGAATCTTACTTGCAAACATCTGGCAGCCGGCGCATTTCCTCACAATATCTTCAGCTTGCTGCAGTGCAGTGAGCCAGTAGAAGCCATGCCGAAAAGCTTTCTTGACCAAAGCCCGAGATGAGGCGTGATGCCCACATTCCCCTTGATGTATCTCCACCAGGATTTCTTCTCCTTCTTCTGGGCTCACACAGCGTTGCAGCACGCCGGTGGCACTTCTCTTGTGCAGCACATCTCGGACTATGGTGTAGCCCTTGGACCTTCTCTGAATCTGCCTCGCAGTCACCTCTTCTTCAGGTAACGTGCCGTCCCTTAGAAAGGATAATATGGGCATTGCCCAACTCGGTGTCTCCCGCACGGGAAACACTGGTTCGTCCATTTCCATTGGGACAGGCTCTGGTGGTTGCACAGGAGGAGTAGGAGCGCTTCTCTGCAGCCCAGACCGATTGGCGAGAACTTCTTCAATGAATGCGACAGCTTCTGGGTTGAGGGCGGCAGTCCCCAAGTAAGGAGTGGCAGTCCCCGAGTAGGGAGTGGCAGTCCCCGAGTAGGGAACGGCAGTCCCCGAGTAGGGAATGGCAGTCCCCGAGTAGGGAGTGGCAGTCCCCGAGTAGAGGACGGCAGTCCCCGGGTTCCCTGCAGCACTCTCCCAGTCAATCTCCATTGGGTCAGATTCTTCATTTGGCAGAGAAGGAACAAAGATGGATTCCGAGTTGGGGGAAGGCTTGATGGATGGCTTCCTCAAATGCTCCAAGGCAATCCCTGCCGGGATGGACTGCCGGGAAGATCCCAACTTGGATAGCTCGTCTGCGGCTTCGTTCTCTGCTCGGTGAATGTGCTGGAACTCACAGCCTTCGAAAAACCCAGTCATTGACTGCACCAGGAAGCGATACGATGCCATGTTGGCGTCCAAAGCATCCCAGGTACCTGAGACTTGCTGCACCACTAGATCTGAGTCACCATAGCATATAATGCGCTGCACACCAACCTCCTTTGCTACTCGTAAACCATGCACCACTGCCTCGTACTCGGCTACATTGTTGGATGCCTTGAAATGAATCTGCAGCACGTACTTGAGTTGATCCCGCTTGGGTGATGTAAGCACTACGCCAGCACCAAGGCCTTCTTTCACCTTTGAGCCATCAAAGTGCATTTTCCAATAGTTGGAAACTGGGGCAGGAGGTTCATATTGCATCTCGGCCCAGTCCACAAGAAATTCCGCCAGTACCTGAGACTTGATTGCTTCTCTTCTCGTATACGCGGGAGCGTACGCGGCTAGCTCAATCGCCCACTTGGCTACTCTGCCACTCGCCTCCTTGTTTCCCATGATGTCCGAGATGGGAGCAGAGCTCACAACAGTGATGGGATGCTCCTGGAAGTAATGTTTCAGCTTCCTGGCGCCCAGATACACACCATATGTCATCTTCTGGTAGTGAGGATAGTTTTGCTTGGAACTGGACAGCACTTCACTGAGATAATAGACTGGGCGCTGCACACTCTTGCCTTCTTCTTCTCGCTCCACCACTATCACCACGCTGACTACTCGGTTAGTCGCCGCAATGTATAGCAGCATAGGCTCCTTGGGTAGTGGACTAGCCAAGACGGGAGCGCTAGCCAGCATCGCTTTCAGCTCATTGAATGCCACATCCGCTTGCGGAGTCCAGACAAACTTGTCGCTTTTCTTCATCAGCTGGTACAGAGGCAGAGCCTTCTCGCCCATTCGGCCCAGAAAACGGCTCAGTGATGCCAGACAACCCGTGAACTTCTGCACATCCTTCAATGATCTCGGCAAAGACATGCTCTCAATGGCTTTTATCTTAGACGGATTGGCTTCAATGCCCCGACTAGAAACCAGAAAACCGAGTAGCTTTCCAGCTGGTACACCAAAGGTGCACTTACTCGGATTCAGTTTCATTTTGTACCTGCGTAGGTTAGCAAAGGTTTCCTCCAGGTCGGCAAGCAGAGTATGTGTTTTATTCGTTTTGATGACAATGTCATCTACGTACACCTGCACATTCTTGCCGAGCTGGTCGTGCAAGCATTTCTGCATGCATCTCTGATAGGTTGCACCCGCATTCCTCAGGCCAAAACACATGACACGATAGCAATAAGCCCCGTACGGGGTAATGAAAGCAGTCTTTATTTGATCAGCAGGGTTGAGTGCAATCTGGTGAAAATCAGAGTAGGCATCTATGAAAGACAACAGTTCACAGCCGGCAGTGGAATCGATCACCTGATCGATGCGAGGTAGCGGGAAGGGATCCTTGGGGCATGCCTTGTTCAAGTCGGTGTAGTCGACGCACATGCGCCATGCGGTGGCAGCCTTGGGATCTTCCTTTTTCTTCTCGACCATGACCGGGTTGGCTAACCAGTCCGGGTGCAGCACTTCCATGATGAAGTTGCTGATCAGCAGCTTGGTGATTTGATCACCGATGGCCTTCCTTCTCTCATCCCCGAAGCGGCGTAAAGCCTGCTTCACGGGCTTGGCGTCAGGACGCACATGCAAAGAGTGCTCAACCAACTCCCTCGGGACTCCTGGTAGATCTTCATTGGTCCAGGCGAAAACATCCCGATTCTCACGGAGGAAGTGGATGAGCGCGCTTTCCTATTTCTCGGCCAACCCGGCACCAATGATGGCCACGCGCTCCGGGAACTCGGGGTCAACCTGGACTGTCTTGGTCTCCTTGGCAGCTTGGAAAGCAGTACCATGCTGAGTACTCGGCACACCTTGTGCGCCAGCTTGTGCGGACTGAGCCATGGCCACCACCTCGTACATCTTCTTCTTCTCGGCAGCAATCACCATTGACTCCGCCAGCTGGGAGCTAGCAGAGGCACACTCCATGGACTTCTTGTAATCTCCCGAGATGGTGATAATGCCATTGGGGCCGGGGATCTTCATCTTCAGATAAGCCACATGGGTAGAGGCCATGAACTTGCTCAGAGCAGGCCTGCCGAGTAGAGCATGATACGGGCTCTGATGATCCACCACCTCAAACTGCAGGCGCTCTGTGCGGCAGTTCTCCCGAGTGCCGAATAGCACATCAATCCACACTCGGCCAATCGGGTTGCATGAGATCCCGGGCACAATGCCATGGAAAGTGGTCTTGCTGGGCAGCATCATGTTCTCGGCCAGGCCAAGCTTCTCGAGTGTGTCCTTGTACACAATGTTGATACTACTGCCGTTGTCGATCAGCACCTTGCTGAACCTCACATTCTTCTCGGGGCCCAGGAATGTAGGATCCAGCACCAAAGCATAGGTACCCGGATTGGGCATCACCTTGGGGTGATCTGCCCGAGTCCACCTGATCTCCTGGTCACACCAATACATGTAGTGAGGGACAGCCGGAATCACTGCATTGACCTCCATGGCCCGCCTGTGCTGTGACTGCTTGTCGACTGCCTCAGACGTGAAGATCATATAGCTCTCATGGTGCTCTTGGTACTGGTTGGAGCCATTGCCCCCATTGTTGCCATTGTTGCCATTGTTGTTGCCCTGATAGTTGTTGTTGCCTCTGTTGTTGTTGTTGCGGTTGTAGTTGTTGTTGTTGTTGCGGTATCTCTCGTTGTTGAAGTTCCGGTTGGCTCCTAAAGCCACCTGGTTGACATTCTCTCTTCTCGGATAGACTGGCGGCCGAGCTGCGGGAGCGCGAGTAGGCTGAACAGTAGCATTGGCGGCTGGCAGAGGAGGAGGAGGAGGCAAGCCATCACTCTTGATCACATCCCACCACTCGCACTGCCGAGTAGTGTGGTTAGCAGGCCTCGAGGGATGATGAGTGTGAAAGCTACACGGACCATCCTTCATGTCATCGAAGACAAACTTCTTCGGCTGCTCGGAGTTCCCGCTACCCGGCTGCGCAGTGCGGAACGGTTTCTTGTTGCCTTGGCCCTGGTTCTGGTTCTGCCCGTAGGCTCCAGCAGGTTTCTGCCTTTGGCCACCACCGCCTCCGACATTCACTGCATTCACCTCTTCGGGATCATACCGAGTATCTACTCGGCGCTTGTTGCGGAACTCGTTGCGCTTGCTGCTGTTGAAGTTTCTTCTCGGCTCAGAGGAATCCATCAGTGGCTGAGTAGGATCTCCGAGTGCGTACTGATCCGCAATCTTGATGGTCTCGGCCAGGGTATTCGGCATCTCCCTCTGCAATCTCTGCCAAAGCATGCTGCCATGTCGGCAACCCTGCGCAAACCAAGTGATGGCCTGTGCCTCATTCACACCCTCACAGGTGTTCCTCAAGGTGCTCCACCGAGTAAGGTACTCGCGGTCCGTCTCGTCTTCTCGCTGCCTGCAAGCCGAGAGCTGCTGTGGCCTATTCGGCCTCTTGTAGGTGCTGGTGAAGTTGCTGACGAATGCGTCCGAGAAGTCCAGCCAGCAGTTTATGCTGTGCTTGGGCAAGTTGTTGAGCCAAGTGCGAGCTGGACCCTCTAGCATCTGCGGCACGTAGCGCACCGCCCATCTCCTGTTGCCACCCGCAATATGGACTGCGGTGACGTAGTCGTTGAGCCAATCTTCAGGCTTGGTGCTACCATTGTAGCTCTTGGTGCCTCTTGCGAGCTGGAAGCCCTTCACGGATGGCTCGTTCATGATGCGCGGGCCAAAGCACTCGGGGCCAGGAGGACCCGTGCTCTCAAGCCGCGCCGACAAGCTGAGACGGTCCAACTGGTGCCTTGCATCTCCAGGCGCCAACACACGCTCACCAACACGGTCATGAATGTCATAACCAGCCATCTCCATAGCCGAGTAGCCATCATCATACCTATCCACCTGCATTGCTGCGGGCTGCTCCACCGGGTTGGCGACTGGTGCCACTGGGCGCGGCTGCTGCCTCTGCCGAGTAGGCTGAGCTGCGGGTTGCCGAGAAGTACCCGGACGCGCGGCTTCTCGGACACGGCTTTGAGCTTGATGGGCTTGAGAGCCTGCTCTTGCAGCGTTGTGTTCCTGCCCGGGCTGCTGCGGCACAGCAGTCTGTTTCGCGGCAGCAGCCGGGTCATACACCTGCATTTGCCTGTCTCTACCCGAACGCCCGCTGCGGCTCTTCTCGCGGCTAGGATGCGGAGATGAGGCTTGATCGTTAGATCTTGCCGCATGCGAGTGAACTACCTGCGAGGCTCCAGCTCCCGGATTGGCCTTCCGGAACTCCTCGTTCTGCCTGGCGGCCTCCAGCACCAACTCATTGAGCCTCTCCTGCTGCCTGAGACGCGCTTCTCCATCTAGGCGCGGCAACTCGGCAGCCACGGCTTGCGCAGCTCGCAGCGTCTTGGCGGGTGTGCTGTACCTTGGCCTTGTGAAGGTGTTCGCGGTGGCGGACTGCGCGGGCTCCTCCGCAACCGTCGCCATCTCGGCGCCCAGGTTGCGCCGCGTAGCACCCACTCTGCTGGGCCTCCTGGCGACCGGCGTGAAGCCGTGAGCCTTGTTGTACTCGAGCTGGTCCAGACTCAGCTCGAGCCTGATCTTCTCCAACTCCGCCTGCTCGGCAAGCAGCTCCTGGCGTTGCCGCTCGAGCTGCTCCCTCGCTGCAAGGAGCTCGACATCGGTGGGCGTGGGCATGCCAGTTCGCGCAGCAGACGCGGGAATGACCGTAGACGTGGAAGGCGGCAGGTTGCTCTCCTTCTCGTAGGGCCGGTGGTCCCTGCCACCAGCAGGCGGGTCGTCAACCTCCTCGACAACGGCCGCAGCGCCCGTAGCAGCTGCGCAAGTGTTTGCCGCCAAGCCCGTCACCATCACCTCAGCGCAGCATGCAGAGCTGCGTGCAGGCCTTCCGCGAGCAGCAACCACCGCGGGAGGATCCTCCGCGTCTTGCACCAGCTCGGGGTAGGCGCTGTTGGCGACGGTGGCGACGTAGACGAGATGCGAGCCGAAGGAGATCACCGAGCCGCCCTCCGGCATGGCCACGCCGCCGAAACAGCCGGCGTTGTCGGTGACGAAGTCGAAGGAGCCGAATCTGTGGACAAGGCCACAAACTACGCGCTCCGCTGATGAAGATCCCGTCCGAACAGAAACTCCAGCCAGCGCCGCTGGTTGCCCCACGGTGGGCGCCAACTGTCGTGGTGGTGTCACGGCAGATGCCATGGGATGGCTAATGATGTGGGGACGATGGACGCTGGAGGTGTCCGGGGAGGGATCACGCGACGAGTAGCCGCGTGAGGTAAGATCCACACAACACAAACAACACGATGTACCCAGGTTCAGGGCCCTCGTGAGGAGGTAAAACCCCTACTCCTGCCTTTCTCTATGTATTACGATGTCTCTCCGAGTAGCCACAGTACAAAAGGTAACGCTACCGAGTAGCCTTTCTCTCCTCTCCGAGTAGGGCTAGGTCAAGAACTTAGGGTTTCTAGGGTTTCCAGGGAGCAACCGTTAGCGTGCCTCGCGCAGGAGGCGGCGGGGCACCTTATATACACGGTGCCCAGCCGGATACGTCCAAATCTAGACAAGTGTCGACATAGTGTGCACACCGTCCTTTCTCCGAGTACCCGCTGACAGCTTTGGTCGTTGATCTTGGCTGCTTCTGTAAAGTCGTTGGGCAAAACTAGGGGACAGACTGGTATCACTGTACCTAGGCACAGAGTAGGTCCCCCTTATCCTGCCACGGCCTGCTTCCATGCTGTCACTGTCAGGCAGGCCGTCCCCACGTGAACAGTAGTTCGAATGCTGCCAAGTACGGACCCAGGATACGCGGGATCCTGTGTCAGAACGGCTCCTTTGACTTTCTGCCCGAGTAGGTTCCCGCCAATTCTACTCGGGCCAAACCTTCTACTCGCCAGGGTAGAACTTGATTGATATCTCCTTCTGGTCATCTTGAGGTGAGACCGAGTAGCAGTCTACCGGGTAGCGAGTAACTGGTAGTCGGCTACTCGGCCAAACCTTTCTTCTGTAAGCGGCCTTTACCACCTGTCTTTACCCTACTCGGGGGTAACCCCCCGACACATCTTTTGCCCCATTTCCACACAGCTGCTTGTCTTGGCTCCACGGAAATGATACAGTAGCTGGGACCGTCGATGTCGTCTAAATATTCATGCCACGTCTTTGCTATCCTGCTAAGACGACGTGTTGAATAGTTTGAGATGTGATGCCGACATCCGGTTGCCTTTTATTGCTGGGCTATTTATCGAATTGGCCACAGCGGTCCACTACTACTCAGTTTTACCCCTAGCGCCGAATGGTGCTTAGGTTTACCCCTAGTCCGTGCGCAACTACTATGGAGAGGCCGGAACGGTAAGTTTGGAGTCGAACCCGTTTCGCGAAGTGGGTCCGAGGAGTCAGACTCCATTTCGCGAAGTGGGTCCGGGTGGGACTGCCAAGTTTGTTGAAACCGTCCGGAGTTTACATGTGTGACCGCGCAGTTAGTTGACTATGCTGAATAGTCCACACCCAAGCTTCCCGCTGGGTTCAGCGACGCGTGGGAAAACCGCGGGACCCCGCGTCGGTCAAAGGCTGCCGGAGTGACGGCACGCGCGGCGCAGCAAATGCCCGCCAGGGCTACAAAAGACCCCTCGCCGCTCGCCGCTCTCCCCATTCTCGCTGTTCATCTCCTCGCCCTCACCGCACTCACTCTCATCGCCCTCGCCGCACTTCACCTAGACATCCTGAGACGATGCCTCGCCGGCTCCGTGCCTGCCGCAACTCGCCGTTGTACTGCCGACCCACGGCCGTGACGCGGGGCCACAGTGACGGCGATAGCGACAACGAGTTCCACTACAAGGAGAACGAGCAGCCGACGCAGGAGGAGGCGGCGAACAGCGCAGGAGGAGGCGGCAGCCAATCTGGCCCAAGCAGCACGCGGCGATCCACTCGTTCGAAACATGACGCAACGAGGAGGCTTTCCACCGGGTCCGCGCTGGCCTCGAGGAGGCGGCGGCAGTGGCCGAGGCTGCCGCTGTTCGGGCATCCTTGGAGACCCACCAGAGGGAGGAGGCGGAGCGCCAGGTCTACCGGCAGCTCACCGCAAACGCGGCGGCGGATGAGCAGCAGGCCCTCGTCGCGCGGTACGAGAGCGACCGGCGCAAGGTTGTCCTGCAAAGCGAGAGGCGCAACCGCCATCCCTCCGAGCAGGCGCAGTTGCACCGGTTGCGGATGCAAGGCAGAGCGGAGCGGCGCTGGCTCGCTACGGTGGCGAACCCATCGCCAAGCGACCCATCTCCCTTCGCCGAGAACGACCACGAGGCTGGCCCCTCCAACATGCCGTCCTACGACGACTACGAGGAGGACTACTAGGAAGAGGACGACGTCTAGGAGGAGGGCGACGACCAGGCCGGGTGATCGCGGCGAGCCTCGGCCTGCCGTAGTTTTTTTAAAGTTTTTTCAATGTTTTTAGTTAAATTATGCCGTCTTTCCGTAAAAATATCATCGAATCTATCAATTTGCGCCTATTTCAATGAAAAATTCGAACTTGTCAAAATTATCCGATCCAAATCAATTTGAGGAGCAACTATATCACATATAACAATATTGTGCCTTGGATTCATGTCATTTTGATTTTTTTTGAATTATTTATGCTTATTTGAAACCATCGCTCTATTCTCATGAGAACTGTGCTTCAAATGAGGTCTGAAGATAGGGTAGACACCCCCGTTTGTAATTTCATGAAAAATTCGACCTTGTCAAAATTATCCAAATAAATTTGAGGAGCAACTATATCACATATAACAACATTGTGCGTTGGATTCATGTCATTTTGAGTTTTTTTTGAATTATTTATGCTAATTTGAAACCATCGCTCTATAATCATGAGAAATGTGCTTCAAATGAGGTCTGAAGCTAGGGTAGACACCCCCGTTTGGAATTTCATGAAAAAATTCGACCTTCTCAAAATTATCCAAATCAATTTGAGGAGCAACTATATCACATATAACAACATTGTACGTTGGATTCATGTCATTTTGAGTTTTTTTGAATTATTTATGATCATTTGAAACCATCGCTCTATTCTCATGAGAAATGTGATTCAAATGAGGTCTGAAGCTAGGGTAGACACCCCCATTTAAAATTTCATGAAAAATTCGACCTTGTCAAAATTATCCAAATAAATTTGAGGAGCAACTATATCACATATAACAACATTGTGCGTTGGATTTATGTCATTTTGTTTTTTTTAATTATTTATGCTCATTTGAAACCATCGCTCTATTCTCATGAGAAATGTGCTTCAAATGAGGTCTGAAGATAGGGTAGACACCCCCGTTTGTAATTTCATGAAAAATTCGACCTTATCAAAATTATCCGATCCAAATCAATTTGAGGAGCAACTATATCACATATAACAACATTGTGCGTTGGATTCATGTCATTTTGATTTTTTTTGAATTATTTATGCTCATTTGAAACCATCGCTCTATTCTCATGAGAAATGTGCTTCAAATGAGGTCTGAAGCTAGGGTAGACACCCCCGTTTGTAATTTTATGAAAAATTCGACCTTGCCAAAATTATCCAAATAAATTTGAGGAGCAACTATATCACATATAACAACATTGTGCGTTGGATTCATGTCATTTTGATTTTTTTTGAATTATTTATTCTCATTTGAAATCATCGCTCTATTCTCATGAGAAATGTGCTTCAAATGAGGCCCGAAGCTAGGGTAAATACCCCATTTGTGCTTCAACTTTTTTTTGGCATCTTGTCTACATCAGCCAAATTAATTTTCTAGACATCTATTCTACATATATAGTGTAAATCTGAAGTTTCATTATGTTTTGAATAATTCTTCTATTTCTTCAATTTTTTATTTAAATAACATGTGGTTTAATAGAAAAATCATATGTAAAACAGATAAAACACATCGCTGTAGTAAATCTAAAGTTTCATTGTGTTTTGAATCATTCTTCTATTTTTTTTATTTTTTATTTAAATAACATGGTTCAATACTTAATACTCCCTCCGTATCGAAAAGAAATCATATGTAGAACAGATAGAAACCATCGATCCCTGTGGCCAACGGACCAACCAGTCCTAGCACAGAACAAGCGTCTCGCGGATCGCTGTGGCTGCGAACGCATCCGTCCGATGCAAGATTCCTTCTAGAAGGCGTCGATCCAACAGCCCAGATCGAATCTCTGGGTGTCCTTCTAGAAGCTTTTCGGCTGGGTCAAACAGAGGGTTGACCAAACTTGAAATGAGCATACATAATTCAAGAAAAATCGAAAAAATATAAAGCCGACGCACATAGTAGTGTTATGTCATATAGTAACGAGAAAAAAATATAAATCTGTCTTATAAAGAATGGAACGAAAAATCCTTGTCTAATATGTGATAACTTGAACAGACTAGTAGAGAGTTCAAGAAAATGAGATGAGTTTCAAACCTTTGGAGATGAAATAAGGTCAAAATCTCACCAAAGCTTCATTTTGGTGTGACTAAGAAAGATCCAAAGTTATTTTTTCATTTCGATGTTTTAAACTTGTTTTATTTACGATTTTTCATTAAAACCATTATTATTCAAAAGAAAATAAATAATACGAATATTCATCCAATAATTTTTCAGGCTTCGGAATTACATTATATAGGTCGAATACAAGTCTAAGAAAAATATAAATAGGATTTATAAACATTAGAACGAAAGCCTTCACTAAAATGTGATTCCTCGAATACATTAGTAGAGATTTCAAAGAATATGAGGTGGAAACATTGTGAATCTTCCGAAGAGGTGGGTTCTACCTTTTTGTTTTGTGTTCCTATGGGCTATCCTAACACAACCAAGCAAATAATTCCACATTGCTACCCCCTTTCGACGCCGTTACCGCTTGTTTTCTTATAAGTCCGGTATTTCTCCAGCGGGTCTAGGGTTTCACCGGGAGGGGGCTACGGAGCGTCTGGATCCCAACACAAGCTAGGGGGTGCCATACCATGTTAGTATAGGTGTGTTGTGTGCTTTGGATATCAAAGATTGCTCTCTGAGGTGTGACCCGCTTCACCGGCATCCACTTCTCTCTCGTGAGCGCTTGTAGGGTAAAACTCCTGTATCGGACGAAACATCGAGAATCTTCCAAAGAGGTGGGTTATACCTTTTTGTTTTGTGTTCCTATGGGCTATCCTAACACAACCAATCAAATAGTTCCACATTTCTACCACCTTTCGACGCCGTTACCGCGTGTCTCCGTATAAGTCCGGTATTTCTCCAGCGGGTCAAGGGTTTCACCAGGAGGGGGGCTACGGAGCGTCTGGATCCCAACACAATCTAGGGGGTGCCATACCATGTTAGTATAGGTGTGTTGTGTGCTATGGATGTCAAAGATTTCTCTCCGGGGTGTGACCCGCTTCACCGGCATCCACTTCTCTCTCGTGAGCACTTATAGGGCGAAACTCCTGTATCGGACGAAACATTGTGAATCTTCCGAAGAGGTAGGTTCTACCTTTTTTTTATGTTCCTATGGGCTATACTAGCATAACCAAGCAAATAGTTCCACAATGCTACCCTCTTTCGACGCCGTTACCGCGTTTTTCCTTACAAGTCTGGTATTTCTCCAGCGGGTCTAGGGTTTCACCGGGAGGGGGGCTACGGAGCGTATGGATCCCAACACAAGCTAGGGGGTGCCATACCATGTTAGTATAGGTGTGTTGTGTGCTTTGGATGTCAAAGATTGCTCTCCGGGGTGTGACCCCTTTCACCGGCATCCACTTCTCTCTCGTGAGCACTTATAGGGTGAAACTCCTGTATCGGACGAAACATTGTGAATCTTCCAAAGAGGTGGCTTCTACCTTTTTGTTTTGTGTTCCTATGGGCTATACTAGCACAAACAAGAAAATAGTTCCACATTGCTACCCCCTTTCGACGTCGTTACCGCGTGTTTCCGTATAAGTCCGGTATTTCTCCAGCGGGTCTAGGGTTTCACCGGGAAAGGGCTACGGAGTGTCTGGATCCCAACGCAAGCTAGGGGGTGCCATACCATGTTAGTATAGGTGTTTTGTGAGCTTTGTATGTCAAAGATTGCTCTCCGAGGTGTGACCCGCTTCACCGGCATCCACTTCTCTCTCGTGAGCGCTTATAGGGTGAAACTCCAGTATCGGACGAAACATGGAGAATCTTCCAAAGAGGTGGGTTCTATATTTTTGTTTTGTATTCATATGGTATATCCTAACACAACCAAACAAATAGTTCCACATTGCTACCCCCTTTCGACGCCGTTACCGCGTGTTTCCGTATAAATCCGGTATTTCTCCAGCGGGTCTAGGGTTTCACCGAGAGGGGGGCTACGGAGCGTCTGGATCACAACACAAGATAGGGGGTTCCATACCATGTTAGTATAGGTTTTTTGTGTGCTTTGGATGTCAAAGATTGCTCTCCGGGGTGTGACCCGTTTCACCGGCATCCACTTCTCTCTCGTGAGCATTTATAGGGCGAAACTCCTGTATCGGACGAAACATTGTGAATCTTCCGAAGAGGTGGGTTCTACCTTTTTGTTTTGTGTTCCTATGGGCTATCCTAACACAACCAAGCAAATAGTTCCACATGGCTACCCCTTTCGACGCCGTTACCGCGTGTTTCCGTATAAGTCCGGTATTTCTCCAGCGGGTCTAGGGTTTCACCGGGAGGGGGGCTACGGAGCGTATGGATCCCAACACAAGCTAGGGGGTGCCATAGCATGTTAGTATAGGTGTGTTGTGTGATTTGGATGTCAAAGATTGCTCTCCGGGGTGTGACCCATTTCACCGGCATCCACTTCTCTCTCGTGAGCACTTATAGGGTGAAACTCCTATATCGGACGAAACATTGTGAATCTTCCGAAGAGGTGGGTTCTACCTTTTTGTTTTGTGTTCCTATGGGCTCTAATAGCACAAACAAGCAAATAGTTCCAGATTGCTACCCTCTTTCGACGCTGTTACCGCGTGTTTCCGTATAAGTCCGGTATTTCTCCAGCTGGTCTAGGGTTTCACCGGGAGGGGGGCTACGGAGCGTCTGGATCCCAACACAATCTAGGGGGTGCCATACCATGTTAGTATAGGTGTGTTGTGTGCTTTGGATGTCAAAGATTGCTCTCCGGGGTGTGACCCGCTTCAACAACATCCACTTCTCTCTCGTGAGCGCTTATAGGGTGAAACTCCAGTATCGGACGAAACATCAAGAATCTTCCAAAGAGGTGGGTTCTACCTTTTTTTGTGTTCCTATGGGCTATCATAACACAAAAAAGCAAATAGTTCCAAATTGCTACCCCCTTTCGACGTCGTTACCGCGTGTTTCCGTATAAGTCCGGTATTTCTCCAAGTGGTCTAGGGTTTCACAGGGAGGGGGGCTACGGAGCGTCTGGATCCCAACACAAGCTAGGGGGTGCCATACCATGTTAGTATAGGTGTTTTGTGTGCTTTTCATGTCAAAGATTTCTCTCCGGGGTGTGACCCGCTTCACCGGCATCCACTTCTCTCTCGTGAGCGCTTATAGGGTGAAACTCCAGTATCGGACGAAACATTGAGAATCTTCCGAAGAGGTGGGTTCTACATTTTTGTTTTGTATTCCTATGGGATATACTAAAAAACCAAACAAATAGTTCCACATTGCTACCCCCTTTCGACGCCGTTACCGCGTGTTTCCGTATAAGTCCGGTATTTCTCCAGGGGGTCTAGGGTTTCACCGAGAGGGGGCTACGGAGCGTCTGGATCCCAACACAAGCTAGGGGGTGCCATACCATGTTAGTATAGGTGTTGTGTGAGCTTTGTATGTCAAAGATTACTCTCCGAGGTGTGACCCGCTTCACCGGCATCCACTTCTCTCTCGTGAGCGCTTATAGGGTGAAACTCCAGTATCGGACGAAACATGGAGAATCTTCCAAAGAGGTGGGTTCTACATTTTTGTTTTGTATTCCTATGGTATATCCTAACACAACCAAACAAATAGTTCCACATTGCTACCCCCTTTCGACGCTGTTACCGCGTGTTTCCGTATAAGTCCGGTATTTCTCCAGCGGATCTAGGGTTTCACCGGGAGGGGGGCTACGGAGCGTCTGGATCACAACACAAGATAGGGGGTTCCATACCATGTTAGTATAGGTTTGTTGTGTGCTTTGGATGTCAAAGATTGCTCTCCGGGGTGTGACCTGCTTCACCGGCATCCACTTCTCTCTCGTGAGCATTTATAGGGCGAAACTCCTGTATCGGACGAAACATTGTGAATCTTCTGAAGAGGTGGATTCTACCATTTTGTTTTGTGTTCCTATGGGCTATACTAGAACAACCAAGCAAATAGTTCCACATTGCTACCCTCTTTCGACGTCGTTACCGCGTGTTTCCGTATAAGTCCGGTATTTCTCCAGCGGGTCTAGGGTTTCACCGGGAGGGGGGCTACGGAGCGTATGGATCCCAACACAAGCTAGGGGGTTCCATACCATGTTAGTGTAGGTGTGTTGTGTGATTTGGATGTCAAAGATTGCTCTCCGGGGTGTGACTCGCTTCACCGGCATCCACTTCTTTCTCGTGAGCGCTTATAGGGTGAAACTCCAGTATCGGACGAAACATCGAGAATCTTCCGAAGAGGTGGGTTCTACCTTTTTTTTTTGTGTTCCTATGGGCTATACTAACACAACCAAGCAAATAGTTCCACATTGCTACCCCTTTCAACGCCGTTACCGCGTGTTTCCGTATAAGTCCGGTATTTCTCCAGCGGGTCTAGGGTTTCACCGGGAGGGGAGCTACGGAGCGTACGGATCCCAACACAAGCTAGGGGGTGCCATACCATGTTAGTATAGGTGTGTTGTGTGATTTGGATGTCAAAGATTGCTCTCCGGGGTGTGACCCGCTTCACCGGCATCCACTTCTCTCTCGTGAGCGCTTGTAGGGTAAAACTCCAGTATCGGACGAAACATCGAGAATCTTCCAAAGAGGTGGGTTCTACCTTTTTGTTTTGTGTTCCTATGGGGTATCCTAACACAACAAAGGAAATAGTTCCACATTGCTACCCCTTTAGACGCCGTTACCGCGTGTATCCGTATAAGTCTGGTATTTCTCCAGCGAATCTAGGGTTTCACCGGTAGGGGGGCTACGGAACATCTGGATCCCAACACAAGCTAGGGGGTGCCATAACATGTTAGTATAGGTGTATTGTGTGCTTTGGATGTCAAAGATTGCTCTCCGGGGTGTGACCCGTTTCACCGGCATCCACTTCTCTCTCGTGAGCACTTATAGGGTGAAACTCCTATATCGGACGAAACATTGTGAATCTTCCGAAGAGGTGGGTTCTACCTTTTTGTTTTGTGTTCCTATGGGCTATAATAGCACAAAAAAGCAAATAGTTTCAGATTGCTACCCTCTTTCGACGCTGTTACCGCGTGTTTCCGTATAAGTTCGGTATTTCTCCAGCGGGTCTAGGGTTTCACCGGGAGGGGGGCTACGGAGCGTCTGGATCCCAACACAATCTAGGGGGTGCCATACCACGTTAGTATAGGTGTGTTGTGTGCTTTGGATGTCAAAGATTGCTCTCCGGGGTGTGACCCGCTTCAACGACATCCACTTCTCTCTCGTGAGCGCTTATAGGGTGAAACTCCAGTATCGGACGAAACATCAAGAATCTTCCAAAGAGGTGGGTTCTACCTTTTTTTGTGTTCCTATGGGCTATCATAACACAAAAAAGTAAATAGTTCCAAATTGCTACCCCCTTTCGACGTCGTTACCGCGTGTTTCCGTATAAGTCGAGGATTTCTCCAGGTGGTCTAGGGTTTCACAGGGAGGGGGGCTACGGAGCGTCTGGATCCCAACACAAGCTAGGGGGTGCCATACCATGTTAGTATAGGTGTTTTGTGTGCTTTTGATGTCAAAGATTTCTCTCCGGGGTGTGACCCGCTTCACCGGCATCCACTTCTCTCTCGTGAGCGCTTATAGGGTGAAACTCCAGTATCGGACGAAACATTGAGAATCTTCCGAAGAGGTGGGTTCTACATTTTTGTTTTGTATTCCTATGGGATATACTAAAAAACAAAACAAATAGTTCCACATTGCTACCCCCTTTCGACGCCGTTACCGCGTGTTTCCGTATAAGTCCGGTATTTCTCCAGCGGGTCTAGGGTTTCACCGGGAGGGGGGCTATGGAGCGTATGGATCCCAACACAAGCTAGGGGGTGCCATACCATGTTAGAATAGGTGTGTTGTGTGCTTTGGATGTCAAAGATTGCTCTCCGGGGTGTGACCCGTTTCACCGGCATCCACTTCTCTCTCGTGAGCACTTATAGGGTGAAACTCCTGTATCGGACGAAACATTGTGAATCTTCCAAAGAGGTGGCTTCTACCTTTTAGTTTTGTGTTCCTATAGGCTATACTAGCACAAACAAGAAAATAGTTCCACATTTCTACCCCCTTTCGACGTCGTTACCGCGTGTTTCCGTATAAGTCCGGTATTTCTCCAGGGGGTCTAGGGTTTCACCGAGAGGGGGCTACGGAGCGTCTGGATCCCAACACAAGCTAGGGGGTGCCATACCATGTTAGTATAGGTGTTGTGTGAGCTTTGTATGTCAAAGATTACTCTCCGAGGTGTGACCCGCTTCACCGGCATCCACTTCTCTCTCGTGAGCGCTTATAGGGTGAAACTCCAGTATCGGACGAAACATGGAGAATCTTCCAAAGAGGTGGGTTCTACATTTTTGTTTTGTATTCCTATGGTATATCCTAACACAACCAAACAAATAGTTCCACATTGCTACCCCCTTTCGACGCTGTTACCGCGTGTTTCCGTATAAGTCCGGTATTTCTCCAGCGGGTCTAGGGTTTCACCGGGAGGGGGGCTACGGAGCGTCTGGATCACAACACAAGATAGGGGGTTCCATACCATGTTAGTATAGGTTTGTTGTGTGCTTTGGATGTCAAAGATTGCTCTCCGGGGTGTGACCTGCTTCACCGGCATCCACTTCTCTCTCGTGAGCATTTATAGGGCGAAACTCCTGTATCGGACGAAACATTGTGAATCTTCTGAAGAGGTGGATTCTACCATTTTGTTTTGTGTTCCTATGGGCTATACTAGAACAACCAAGCAAATAGTTCCACATTGCTACCCTCTTTCGACGTCGTTACCGCGTGTTTCCGTATAAGTCCGGTATTTCTCCAGCGGGTCTAGGGTTTCACCGGGAGGGGGGCTACGGAGCGTCTGGATCCCAACACAAGCTAGGGGGTGCCATACCATGTTAGTATAGGTGTGTTGTGTGATTTGGATGTCAAAGATTGCTCTCCGGGGTGTGACTCGCTTCACCGGCATCCACTTCTTTCTCGTGAGCGCTTATAGGGTGAAACTCCAGTATCGGACGAAACATCGAGAATCTTCCGAAGAGGTGGGTTCTACCTTTTTGTTTTGTGTTCCTATGGGATATACTAACACAACCAAGCAAATAGTTCCACATTGCTACCCCTTTCGACGCCGTTACCGCGTGTTTCCGTATAAGTCCGGTATTTCTCCAGCGGGTCTAGGGTTTCACCGGGAGGGGAGCTACGGAGCGTACGGATCCCAACACAAGCTAGGGGGTGCCATACCATGTTAGTATAGGTGTGTTGTGTGATTTGGATGTCAAAGATTGCTCTCCGGGGTGTGACCCGCTTCACCGGCATCCACTTCTCTCTCGTGAGCGCTTGTAGGGTAAAACTCCAGTATCGGACGAAACATCGAGAATCTTCCAAAGAGGTGGGTTCTACCTTTTTGTTTTGTGTTCCTATGGGATATCCTAACACAACAAAGGAAATAGTTCCACATTGCTACCCCTTTAGACGCCGTTACCGCGTGTATCCGTATAAGTCTGGTATTTCTCCAGCGAATCTAGGGTTTCACCGGTAGGGGGGCTACGGAACATCTGGATCCCAACACAAGCTAGGGGGTGCCATAACATGTTAGTATAGGTGTATTGTGTGCTTTGGATGTCAAAGATTGCTCTCCGGGGTGTGACCCGTTTCACCGGCATCCACTTCTCTCTCGTGAGCACTTATAGGGTGAAACTCCTATATCGGACGAAACATTGTGAATCTTCCGAAGAGGTGGGTTCTACCTTTTTGTTTTGTGTTCCTATGGGCTATAATAGCACAAAAAAGCAAATAGTTCCAGATTGCTACCCTCTTTCGACGCTGTTACCGCGTGTTTCCGTATAAGTCCGGTATTTCTCCAGCGGGTCTAGGGTTTCACCGGGAGGGGGGCTACGGAGCGTCTGGATCCCAACACAATCTAGGGGGTGCCATACCATGTTAGTATAGGTGTGTTGTGTGCTTTGGATGTCAAAGATTGCTCTCCGGGGTGTGACCCGCTTCAACGACATCCACTTCTCTCTCGTGAGCGCTTATAGGGTGAAACTCCAGTATCGGACGAAACATCAAGAATCTTCCAAAGAGGTGGGTTCTACCTTTTTTTGTGTTCCTATGGGCTATCATAACACAAAAAAGCAAATAGTTCCAAATTGCTACCCCCTTTCGACGTCGTTACCGCGTGTTTCCGTATAAGTCAAGGATTTCTCCAGGTGGTCTAGGGTTTCACAGGGAGGGGGGCTACGGAGCGTCTGGATCCCAACACAAGCTAGGGGGTGACATACCATGTTAGTATAGGTGTTTTGTGTGCTTTTGATGTCAAAGATTTCTCTCCGGGGTGTGACCCGCTTCACCGGCATCCACTTCTCTCTCGTGAGCGCTTATAGGGTGAAACTCCAGTATCAGACGAAACATTGAGAATATTCCGAAGAGGTGGGTTCTACATTTTTGTTTTGTATTCCTATGGGATATACTAAAAAACCAAACAAATAGTTCCACATTGCTACCCCCTTTCGACGCCGTTACCGCGTGTTTCCGTATAAGTCCGGTATTTCTCCAGCGGGTCTAGGGTTTCACCGGGAGGGGGGCTACGGAGCGTATGGATCCCAACACAAGCTAGGGGGTGCCATACCATGTTAGCATAGGTGTGTTGTGTGCTTTGGATGTCAAAGATTGCTCTCCGGGGTGTGACCCGTTTCACCGGCATCCACTTCTCTCTCGTGAGCACTTATAGGGTGAAACTCCTGTATCGGACGAAACATTGTGAATCTTCCAAAGAGGTGGCTTCTACCTTTTAGTTTTGTGTTCCTATTGGCTATACTAGCACAAACAAGTAAATAGTTCCACATTTCTACCCCCTTTCGACGTCGTTACCGCGTGTTTCCGTATAAGTCCGGTATTTCTCCAGGGGGTCTAGGGTTTCACCGAGAGGGGGCTACGGAGCGTCTGGATCCCAACACAAGCTAGGGGGTGCCATACCATGTTAGTATAGGTGTTGTGTGAGCTTTGTATGTCAAAGATTACTCTCCGAGGTGTGACCCGCTTCACCGGCATCCACTTCTCTCTCGTGAGCGCTTATAGGGTGAAACTCCAGTATCGGACGAAACATGGAGAATCTTCCAAAGAGGTGGGTTCTACATTTTTTTTGTATTCCTATGGTATATCCTAACACAACCAAACAAATAGTTCCACATTGCTACCCCCTTTCGACGCTGTTACCGCGTGTTTCCGTATAAGTCCGGTATTTCTCCAGCGGGTCTAGGGTTTCACCGGGAGGGGGGCTACGGAGCGTCTGGATCACAACACAAGATAGGGGGTTCCATACCATGTTAGTATAGGTTTGTTGTGTGCTTTGGATGTCAAAGATTGCTCTCCGGGGTGTGACCCGCTTCACCGGCATCCACTTCTCTCTCGTGAGCATTTATAGGGCGAAACTCCTGTATCAGACGAAACATTGTGAATCTTCTGAAGAGGTGGATTCTACCATTTTGTTTTGTGTTCCTATGGGCTATACTAGAACAACCAAGCAAATAGTTCCACATTGCTACCCTCTTTCGACGTTGTTACCGCGTGTTTCCGTATAAGTCCGGTATTTCTCCAGCGGGTCTAGGGTTTCACCGGGAGGGGGGCTACGGAGCGTATGGATCCCAACACAAGCTAGGGGGTGCCATACCATGTTAGTATAGGTGTGTTGTGTGATTTGGATGTCAAAGATTGCTCTCCGGGGTGTGACTCGCTTCACCGGCATCCACTTCTTTCTCGTGAGCGCTTATAGGGTGAAACTCCAGTATCGGACGAAACATCGAGAATCTTCCGAAGAGGTGGGTTCTACCTTTTTGTTTTGTGTTCCTATGGGCTATCCTAACACAACCAAGCAAATAGTTCCACATTGCTACCCCTTTCGACGCCGTTACCGCGTGTTTCCGTATAAGTCCGGTATTTCTCCAGCGGGTCTAGGGTTTCACCGGGAGGGGAGCTACGGAGCGTACGGATCCCAACACAAGCTAGGGGGTGACATACCATGTTAGTATAGGTGTGTTGTGTGATTTGGATGTCAAAGATTGCTCTCCGGGGTGTGACCCGCTTCACCGGCATCCACTTCTCTCTCGTGAGCGCTTGTAGGGTAAAACTCCAGTATCGGACGAAACATCGAGAATCTTCCAAAGAGGTGGGTTCTACCTTTTTGTTTTGTGTTCCTATGGGATATCCTAACACAACAAAGGAAATAGTTCCACATTGCTACCCCTTTAGACGCTGTTACCGCGTGTATCCGTATAAGTCTGGTATTTCTCCAGCGAATCTAGGGTTTCACCGGTAGGGGGGCTACGGAACATCTGGATCCCAACACAAGCTAGGGGGTGCCATAACATGTTAGTATAGGTGTATTGTGTGCTTTGGATGTCAAATATTGCTCTCCGGGGTGTGACCCGTTTCACCGGCATCCACTTCTCTCTCGTGAGCACTTATAGGGTGAAACTCCTATATCGGACGAAACATTGTGAATCTTCCCAAGAGGTGGGTTCTACATTTTTGTTTTGTGTTCCTATGGGCTCTAATAGCACAAACAAGCAAATAGTTTCACATTGCTACCCTTTTTCGACGCTGTTACCGCGTGTTTTCGTATAAGTCCGGTATTTCTCCAGCGGGTCTAGGGTTTCACCGGGAGGGGGGCTACGGAGCGTCTGGATCCCAACACAATCTAGGGGGTGCCATACCATGTTAGTATAGGTGTGTTGTGTGCTTTGGATGTCAAAGATTGCTCTCCGGGGTGTGACCCGCTTCAACGACATCCACTTCTCTCTCGTGAGCGCTTATAGGGTGAAACTCCAGTATCGGACGAAACATCAAGAATCTTCCAAAGAGGTGGGTTCTACCTTTTTTTGTGTTCCTATGGGCTATAATAACACAAAAAAGCAAATAGTTCCAAATTGCTACCCCCTTTCGACGTCGTTACCGCGTGTTTCCGTATAAGTCAAGGATTTCTCCAGGTGGTCTAGGGTTTCACAGGGAGGGGGGCTACGGAGCGTCTGGATCCCAACACAAGCTAGGGGGTGCCATACCATGTTAGTATAGGTGTTTTGTGTGCTTTTGATGTCAAAGATTTCTCTCCGGGGTGTGACCCGCTTCACCGGCATCCACTTCTCTCTCGTGAGCGCTTATAGGGTGAAACTCCAGTATCGGACGAAACATTGAGAATCTTCCGAAGAGGTGGGTTCTACATTTTTGTTTTGTATTCCTATGGGATATACTAAAAAACCAAACAAATAGTTCCACATTGTTACCCCCTTTCGACGCCGTTACCGCGTGTTTCCGTATAAGTCCGGTATTTCTCCAGCGGGTCTAGGGTTTCACCGGGAGGGGGGCTACGGAGCGTATGGATCCCAACACAAGCTAGGGGGTGCCATACCATCTTAGTATAGGTGTGTTGTGTGCTTTGGATGTCAAAGATTGCTCTCCGGGGTGTGACCCGTTTCACCGGCATCCGCTTCTCTCTCGTGAGCACTTATAGGGTGAAACTCCTGTATCGGACGAAACATTGTGAATCTTCCAAAGAGGTGGCTTCTACCTTTTAGTTTTGTGTTCCTATTGGCTATACTAGCACAAACAAGAAAATAGTTCCACATTTCTACCCCCTCTCGACGTCGTTACCGCGTGTTTCCGTATAAGTCCGGTATTTCTCCAGGGGGTCTAGGGTTTCACCGAGAGGGGGCTACGGAGCGTCTGGATCCCAACACTAGCTAGGGGGTGCCATACCATGTTAGTATAGGTGTTTTGTGAGCTTTGTATGTCAAAGATTACTCTCCGAGGTGTGACCCGCTTCACCGGCATCCACTTCTCTCTCGTGAGCGCTTATAGGGTGAAACTCCAGTATCGGACGAAACATGGAGAATCTGCCAAAGAGGTGGGTTCTACATTTTTGTTTTGTATTCCTATGGTATATCCTAACACAACCAAACAAATAGTTCCACATTGCTACCCCCTTTCGACGCCGTTACCGCGTGTTTCCGTATAAGTCCGGTATTTCTCCAGCGGGTCTAGGGTTTCACCGGGAGGGGGGCTACGGAG
Source organism: Alopecurus myosuroides (assembly GCA_028641055.1). Taxonomy (NCBI): domain Eukaryota; kingdom Viridiplantae; phylum Streptophyta; class Magnoliopsida; order Poales; family Poaceae; genus Alopecurus; species Alopecurus myosuroides. The sequence continues at coordinate 514,008,227 of CM054057.1, forward strand.
CGTCTGGATCACAACACAAGATAGGGGGTTCCATACCATGTTAGTATAGGTTTGTTGTGTGCTTTGGATGTCAAAGATTGCTCTCCGGGGTGTGACCCGCTTCACCGGCATCCACTTCTCTCTCGTGAGCATTTATAGGGCGAAACTCCTGTATCGGACGAAACATAGTGAATCTTCTGAAGAGGTGGATTCTACCTTTTTTTTTGTGTTCCTATGGGCTATACTAGAACAACCAAGCAAATAGTTCCACATTGCTACCCTCTTTCGACGTCGTTACCGCGTGTTTCCGTATAAGTCCGGTATTTCTCCAGCGGGTCTAGGGTTTCACCGGGAGGGGGGCTACGGAGCGTATGGATCCCAACACAAGCTAGGGGGTGCCATACCATGTTAGTATAGGTGTGTTGTGTGATTTGGATGTCAAAGATTGCTCTCCGGGGTGTGACTCGCTTCACCGGCATCCACTTCTTTCTCGTGAGCGCTTATAGGGTGAAACTCCAGTATCGGACGAAACATCGAGAATCTTCCGAAGAGGTGGGTTCTACCTTTTTGTTTTGTGTTCCTATGGGCTATCCTAACACAACCAAGCAAATAGTTCCACATTGCTACCCCTTTCGACGCCGTTACCGCGTGTTTCCGTATAAGTCTGGTATTTCTCCAGCGGGTCTAGGGTTTCACTGGGAGGGGGGCTATGGAGCGTACGGATCCCAACACAAGCTAGGGGGTGCCATACCATGTTAGTATAGGTGTGTTGTGTGATTTGGATGTCAAAGATTGCTCTCCGGGGTGTGACCCGCTTCACCGGCATCCACTTCTCTCTCGTGAGCGCTTGTAGGGTAAAACTCCAGTATCGGACGAAACATCGAGAATCTTCCAAAGAGGTGGGTTCTACCTTTTTGTTTTGTGTTCCTATGGGATATCCTAACACAACAAAGGAAATAGTTCCACATTGCTACCCCTTTAGACGCCGTTACCGCGTGTATCCGTATAAGTCTGGTATTTCTCCAGCGAATCTAGGGTTTCACCGGTAGGGGGGCTACGGAACATCTGGATCCCAACACAAGCTAGGGGGTGCCATAACATGTTAGTATAGGTGTATTGTGTGCTTTGGATGTCAAAGATTGCTCTCCGGGGTGTGACCCGTTTCACCGGCATCCACTTCTCTCTCGTGAGCACTTATAGGGTGAAACTCCTATATCGGACGAAACATTGTGAATCTTCCGAAGAGGTGGGTTCTACCTTTTTGTTTTGTGTTCCTATGGGATATAATAGCACAAACAAGCAAATAGTTCCAGATTGCTACCCTCTTTCGACGCTGTTACCGCGTGTTTCCGTATAAGTCCGGTATTTCTCCAGCGGGTCTAGGGTTTCACCGGGAGGGGGGCTACGGAGCGTCTGGATCCCAACACAATCTAGGGGGTGCCATACCATGTTAGTATAGGTGTGTTGTGTGATTTGGATGTCAAAGATTGCTCTCCGGGGTGTGACCCGCTTCAACGGCATCCACTTCTCTCTCGTGAGCGCTTATAGGGTGAAACTCCAGTATCGGACAAAACATCAAGAATCTTCCAAAGAGGTGGGTTCTACCTTTTTTTGTGTTCCTATGGGCTATCATAACACAAACAAGCAAATAGTTCCAAATTGCTACCCCCTTTCGACGTCGTTACCGCGTGTTTCCGTATAAGTCCGGTATTTCTCCAGGTGGTCTAGGGTTTCACAGGGAGGGGGGCTACGGAGCGTCTGGATCCCAACACAAGCTAGGGGGTGCCATACCATGTTAGTATAGGTGTTTTGTGTGCTTTGGATGTCAAAGATTTATCTCCGGGGTGTGACCCGCTTCACCGGCATCCACTTCTCTCTCGTGAGCGCTTATAGGGTGAAACTCCAGTATCGGACGAAACATGGAGAATCTTGCGAAGAGGTGGGTTCTTTGTATTCCTATGGGATATACTAAAAAACCAAACAAATAGTTTTACATTGCTACCCCCTTTCGACGTCGTTACCGCGTGTTTCCATATAAGTCCGGTATTTCTCCAGCGGGTCTAGGGTTTCACCGGGAGGGGGGCTACGGAGCGTATGGATCCCAACACAAGCTAGGGGGTGCCATACCATGTTAGTATAGGTGTGTTGTGTGCTTTTGATGTCAAAGATTGCTCTCCGGGGTGTGACTCGCTTCACCGGCATCCACTTCTCTCTCGTGAGCGCTTATAGGGTGAAACTCCAGTATCGGACGAAACATCGAGAATCTTTCGAAGAGGTGGGTTCTACCTTTTTTTTTGTGTTCCTATGGGCTATCCTAACACAACCAAGCAAATAGTTCCACATTGCTACCCCCTTTCGACGCCGTTACCGCGTGTTTCCGTATAAGTCCGGTATTTCTCCAGCGGGTCTAGGGTCTCACCGGGAGGGGGGCTACGGAGCGTATGGATCCCAACATAAGCTAGAGGGTGCCATACCATGTTATTATAGGTGTGTTGTGTGATTTGGATGTCAAAGATTGCTCTCCGGGGTGTGACCCGCTTCACCGGCATCCACTTCTCTCTCGTGAGCGCTTGTAGGGTGAAACTCCAGTATCGGACGAAACATCGAGAATCTTCCAAAGAGGTGGGTTCTACCTTTTTGTTTTGTGTTCCTATGGGATATCCGAACACAACAAAGCAAATAGTTCCACATTGCTACTCCTTTCGACGCCGTTACCGCGTGTTTCCGTATAAGTCTGGTATTTCTCCAGCGGATCTAGGGTTTCACCGGGAGGGGGGCTACGGAACATCTGGATCCCAATACAAGCTAGGGGGTGCCATACCATGTTAGTATAGGTGTGTTGTGTGCTTTGGATGTCAAAGATTGCTCTCCGGGGTGTGACCCATTTCACCGGCATCCACTTCTCTCTCGTGAGCACTTATAGGGTGAAACTCCTGTATCGGACGAAACATTGTGAATCTTCCCAAGAGGTGGGTTCTACATTTTTGTTTTGTGTTCCTATGGGATATACTAGCACAAACATGCAAATAGTTTCACATTGCTACCCTCTTTCGACGCTGTTACCGCGTGTTTCCGTATAAGTCCGGTATTTTCCAGCGGGTCTAGGGTTTCACCGGGAGGGGGGCTACGGAGCGTCTGGATCCCAACGCAAGCTAGGGGGTGCCATACAATGTTAGTATAGGTGTGTTGTGTGCTTTGGATGTCAAAGATTGCTCTCCGGGGTGTGACCCGCTTCAACGGCATCCACTTCTCTCTCGTGAGCGCTTATAGGGTGAAACTCTAGTATCGGACGAAACATCAAGAATCTTCCAAAGAGGTGGGTTCTACCTTTTTTTTTCTTCCTATGGGCTATCATAACACAACCAAGCAAATAGTTCCACATTGCTACCCCCTTTCGACGTCGTTACCGCGTGCTTCCGTATAAGTCCGGTATTTCTCCAGGTGGTCTAGGGTTTCACAGGGAGGGGGGCTACGGAGCGTCTGGATCCCAACACAAGCTAGGGGGTGCCATACCATGTTATTATAGGTGTTTTGTGTGCTTTTGATGTCAAAATTTCTCTCCGGGGTGTGACCCGCTTCACCGGCATCGACTTCTCTCTCGTGAGCGCTTATAGGGTGAAACTCCAGTATCGGACGAAACATGGAGAATCTTCCGAAGAGGTGGGTTCTACATTTTTGTTTTGTATTCCTATGGGATATCCTAACACAACCAAACAAATAGTTCCACATTGCTACCCCTTTCGACGCCGTTACCGCGTGTTTCCGTATAAGTCCGGTATTTCTCCAACGGGTCTAGGTTTTCACCGGGAGGGGGGCTACGGAGCGTCTGGATCCCACCACAAGCTAGGGGGTGCCATACCATGTTAGTATAGGTGTGTTGTGTGCTTTGGATGCCAAAGATTGCTCTCCGGGGTGTGACCCGCTTCACCGGCATCCAGTTCTCTCTCGTGAGTTTACATGCGCTTATAGGGTGAAACTCCAGTATCGGACGAAACATCGAGAATCTTCCGAAGAGGTGGGTTATACCTTTTTGTTTTGTGTTTCTATGGGCTATCCTAACACAACCAAGCAAATAGTTCCACATTGCTACCACCTTTCTACGTCGTCACCGCGTGTTTCTGTTTAAGTCTGGTATTTCTCCAGCGGGTCTAGGGTTTCACCGGGAGGGGGGCTACGGAGCGTCTGGATCCCAACACAAGCTAGGAGGTAACCGCACTGTACCAACTATCTCTAAAGCTGTCTAGAAATGACATGGCCGAGTATTGCAGACAACACCCTCTACACTATTGTACATTCCCTAAAAACAGAGAGAACCAGATCCTCTTACTTTGCCCACCTTACGTTATCTGACTTTCTCCCCATGACACGTGGATCCGGTGTGTGATGGGCTCCATTTGTCGGTGACGTCAGAGGATCCCGTTCCCGGCGTCTGCAGGCCGTTGTCGCCGTAGTTTGCATGCATGGACTCGATCTGCACCGTTCCTTACGATCAAACGATTGAAAATGACGTGGTGCATGGACTGGGTGTTTTGTCTCAATATAACTGCATGCAACAACGGACACTGTCTAGTGGGGCCCCGTTCACCAGCCCGGTGCATGCAGCCCTCGACGCAGCCATGCACGCCTCGTTTTTTCAGAGTAGACAACGTCGCAGAAGAAGAAAAGAGTAAACAACGTCGTGTAGCAGTTGCAGCCCTGCACGCCTCGTTTCAGAAACATGAGCCGCGTCGCATTTGCAGCGACGCAACTCTCCACGTCTCGTTTTCAGAAGATACGCATCAATGCATGCAGCCAGGCAGGATTTGGCGTGAGACTTTGGATTTCTTCTCATCACCTCTTTAATACACGCATGCAACGTCGCATCAACTTTGACTGCCTAATGCACACGCTCGTACTCCGTATCACCGCCTACGCCTGTCCTACGCCTACGCCTGTTCTACACCGCTTTGACCATGCATCGACTGTTCTACACTGCGTCCAACGTTTTCACACAGTTTGCTTCATCTACCCCAATTAATTCACGTCTCATCGTGTCTTTAAATAGCCCGTTTCACTCGTCCTCCATCTTCTCATCCCTCTCCAGCCCCTTGCCTTCTCTCCATTCAAGCCCCGAACACCATGTCTTCCTACTCTCTCCCTTCGAGCCCGGAGTCGGTCTCCGACGAGGACAACCACCCCAAAGATCGGCCTTGGTACGAGGCCGATCATACGCCAGAGCACGTCGAATCTCCCAAACGGGAGCGATCGCCGTCGCCGCCCTTCATCCACCGCCCCGAGCCCGTCCCTTCGTCCACCGCCCCCAAGACTTTGGACCTCTCCCCCAAGACGAACCGCCGCCTCAAGGAACTGGAGCGGCTGGAGAAGAAGGAGCCGAAGGCGGAGGAGAAGAAGGAGGCAAAGGAGGAGGCGAAGGCTTTCCGGGACAGCATCAAGCGGGTCCGTGAGAGAGAGGAGGAGAGGATGCGGGCAGAGAACCGCTGCGCCCGCGTCAAGCAGGAGATGAAGAACAGGGCGGCGGAGTGGAGGAAGTAGGGCGCCGGAGGGCGGCAAGAGCTCCCGCATGCAGAGCGGGAGCAGTTAGGGCTAGGCCTTTAAAAAAAAATGTAATGTCCCTCGGGCCCCACTAAATATATGTAAAGTGGGGTCAGTTATCCTTTCTAAGTATGTTTAATTATATATAAAGTTATGTTCTTATATTTGTCCAAATGTACCCACTGTTTAGAAGTTTTATCCTTTCTAATTATCGCTTTAAAATCTGGACATTGTAAACAAAATTTATATATAAGAGATGTGATGCATTATGTTTTCTAAGATAATATACAAAATTCAGTTGATCATAGTATATATTTTATATTATTAATACGAATAATTTGATGGTTTAATAAATGGATAATGTGTAGTCTGCATGTAGTGATTAATAAATATAAATGGATAATGTGTAGTCTGCATGTTGACATTGGGCCGCAAGCAACGGTCAACAGCTGGGGCCCACATGCAGCGCCAACCGTCAACAGCTGGGGCACACAAGCCGCGCCAACACTCAACAGCACATGCCGCGTCTGTTGATCTATGATGGGTCCCACAGGTCAGCATCCTAACGGGGGCAGAAAGTTACGGTGGGAGCAGCGAAACGAGTCCTTGCGCATAGACTAGGGGCAAAACCGAGGTCGATTCGGCGCTAGGGGTAAAACTAAGGTCTTGGTACCAACTGAAGGCACACTGTTAAATAACCCTTTATTGTTATGCAGACGCTGCTTGCCAAGTTTTCGATACCGATTCGCATGGATTATGTAGAAGAAGATCGGGCCAAAGAGCCTTTATTAATAGTTTCAAACAATTTTAGATGCAACGCAGAGATCGATTGTGTTGAGTGTTTTGAGATGTCACGCTGATTTGCTTCTTCACAGATTTACGAAGTGACACGTTTTACATACTGATTTTCCTTTCTTAATGAACAAATAGATCATGCATAGACGGTGTGGATGCAGGAAACCTCACACGCTCGCTCAAGAGCACGTGAACTTGTGCAGGCTACAAATGGTCACTTTTTTTCAAGTTTTACAAGTTCAGGTGTTATAGCACGGTTTATATATGTGAATATCTTCACAAATTTCTGTAAAGAAATATAGTCTGTTGGTACATCCAAAGTCCAAGCAACAACAGAGAATTTTTCTTTTTTTTTTGAAATGTAACAGCAGAGAATGTGATGTTGATGCCCAACTATGAAAAGGGGCACACACATAGGTTTCTTGTCAAGTGCCACGGCTACCTGCACCGCGGCTCCCCGCTCTCTGACCAGCAGCACCGTCTCTCTGCTGCTGGACACCATGAGGATCTCCACCCGGTTCGACACCTTCTACTCGCAGCCCACCTGTCTTGAATGTTCATCCTCAAGGGATGAGGATCACTTCAAGAATTTTCCAACCATGCAAAATGATCCTAGTCAATGAAAAGAAGTGATAAACCATGCACACGTTCACTGCACATATGGCCACGACAGAGCAACAAAGTCAATATGAGTCATTATTTCCTGCCCAAACTTCAACACTGAACTGCATTTATTTTGTGAAACATTGTACACCGTCGTCCAACCAAGCAAATGTTATAAAAGGCAGCTTAGTGCAACCATGAGGGAAAGAAAATTAGGATGAGAGACAGACTTTCATTGCCATGCTCTGAAGATGTATTTAGTCCAGAACAAAGAATATCACGCAAATTGTGAGCTTGAAAGGTGTCGGGAACCTAGTCGTTACACGATTGTTCGGTTCGACTAATTTGTCAGTGCTGCAATGTTGTAGTATGAGGCTATCTTGAGTTCACCTCAAGGCATAACTCAGGAATAGCTAAAAATCTGAAACTGGTTTTGAGTGTTCTTGTGTGGAACACGATATCCCTCGCACGCCGTGATCCTTCCGCTTGGGTTATGATATGACGAAACGCCTGAGTTGTCATGATGGATCACATCGGATGGACCGGATCGTGGCGAAACATTATTTCAATATATATAGTCAACAATGATTATATCTTGCTCTAGAGGTGTATCGTTCGCGACAGATATATATTTGAGCAACGATCGAGGAACTCTCATGGTTGACTAGCGTGGACTAGTTGGAGGTGAGATGTTGATTCTTATTAGGACACTGTTTCATACAAAAGTGCTGAGATTTCTTTTCGATAAACGGATGTATTACTTAAAAGGTTTACGTACTACATCCACCGTATGCATAACTAAGAAGCACAGAGCCGCCAACCAAAAGTTTAATAAATGAGAAAATATTGCATGCGGAAAATTACAATCATTTAGAAGTAAATCGCTTATGACTATGGAGGACCAATCCGTAGATCAAGTGGACATCCATGTTGGATAAAAATATCACTCGGCACCTTTTCCAATCGTATATAAATCTTCTTGAAAATTTCTCGATACTCCTTCGGTTACAATGTGAAACACGATTGGAGAATACGTGCGCACCATATAGTACCTACAAACGACAAAACTTTTTATCATTAAAAAGATTGTCATTTATATACAGTCAAAATGACCATATAACGACTGGCACTCCCACACCTTCCGAAGGTAGCGCGCAAATATTTTAGGTTTTAGCGGTATCTTTATTTGTCATATTTTTTATTGTTATCGACTCGAACTTTCGAATGATCCAACGCCATATACATATGGAATATATCAAGAATATACCATTCTCACATAAATTCTAGAAATACTCATCGGAACCTTGAGACAACTGATGCCAGCCATCCTAACAAGGCATTCCAGGAGGCAAGTCTTGATCCGATTAAATCTCGCATGGACGTCACATTGGGGGTGAGGCTTGCATAACAGTGGCTATGGTATCCCACAAACATTACTATATAGTGACGGATATTGTTCTCGGAGGGTGGTATTGCCTAACCCAATTATCCTCTAAAAATCTTATGTATGATCCATCCTTAATCTTAAATACTCCAAAACGGTAGAAATGTTTCTTTATCGCCATCAGAACAGCTTAAAGGTGAGAGTTCCCAGGTTTTCAATATACTTATGATAAGGCTTTTGTGCCAATGTATTTTCGTTTAAACAGTGTGTGCCAAACACCATCTTCCGTAAGCAGATTATTTAGCCACTTATCGAGTAGAGCTGAATTCTTAGGCTGAAGGTCATGAATACAATCCTCTCTGATATTTTGGTCGGCATACGACATACCATCTAGCATGATATTTATTTTTCTCATTATCCCATTACCAAAATAATCTCGATCGAAAGTAATACAATCATTCAAGGAATCTTTTGGGGAGTTGGAAGAAAGATGTCATATAAAATACCATGTTTGTTAGTATAGAGTTTATGAGAACCAACCTCCCAACCAAAGATAGTTAATTTCCTTTCCAACTAGATAGACCCAAAAACTTAATAGGGAATTGACCTTGCTGACATCCAAAAATTTAAGTGTATTGATCAGCTACATCCTGGGCCTCGCGAAAGAGAAAAACAACTCGCTCTTATGGAAAATGATCTTCCACCCCGATAACTGCTCGAACATTGATAAAATTAATTTCTGATTCACTGATTTATGTTGGTAATGTTCCGCATAAAGGATTATGTCATACAAATATAGAAGAATAGATAGTCCCTCATCCACCAGGTGTGAAACTATCCCTTCAATTTAGCCATTCTATGTTGCTTGTTCAATAGTGATTGCTAACATATCAACCACTATATTAAATAGTTTGTGCGATAAAATATCACCTTGCCTTAACCCCTTCTTTGTTTTGAAGTAGCGGCGCATGTCATCATTGACTTTAAGAGCCATGCTACTCCAAGAAACAAAATTTTGAACCCGAGCACACCACTCCTCCGAGAAACTTTAATTATCAAAATTTGTTGGAGGAACATCCAATTGATCTTATCATAGGCTTTTTCAAAGTGTGTCGAAGAGTAGATGTCCTAAGACAAGATCTCTCGAAGGGTTGGAACACCGGGGGGCTAAACACGCTCGCAACACCACTCGATGGCCCGGAGAGAAAAGATCATGGGGGGCAACAATAGCGACACAGAGAGTTTACCTAGGTTCAGGCCACCGCACGGTGTAAAATCCTACTCCTGCTTGTCCGCTGGATTGCACTGTGTTTGGGTTATAGTACAAGAGGACAACTTGTGCTCGGATTCAGACTGGTGTAACGGGGGAGCGAATGAGCTGTCTCCTTCTACGGGGGCAAAGGGGGGCCCTTATATAGACGCTCCAGTCCTCTATCCCGCTCATTCTTGGCGGGAAGGGATACCACATAGTGATGAGGGAATGGTGGTGCGCGCTCTGCGGTTTCACGCGGGCTTGGTCCGTGGGAGACAATGTCACCGTGCATGGCAGGACAGTGGGGGATCCTCATGAGTTTTAGCCGTCTTGTAGCACCGACTTGGTCTCCTTGCACCGATGAGGAAAGCTTTGGGCGGCACTTTGGCAAGGGCAGTTGCCGTCCACACTTTAATACATGGGAATGATAACTCCTGCCAAAGGTTCTCTGCAGCATGGCTCTATCTTCGTCAGTGCGCGCAGGCTTGTGCGCATCACCAGCACATGGTGTGTCTTCTCCGGAGAGGAAAACCCTATGAAGAGGAGGCGGACAATTCGAAGTAGGACTCCTCTCTGAGGAAAGATAGGACGCGTGCCTCTAGAGAGGCCAGCCTCCTGCTGACGGTATCTCGAGAGGGGAAAATGTCTCGACGAGGGAGAATTATCTCTGAAGCAACCTCGTGGAGGCTCTTACGCACAAGTTTAACTGGGCTGCAGCGGACGGACCGTGGTACCCTGGTATCCACTTGGCCGATGGTAGCCCCCGGGTCTGCGGTGTATGAAGGAGGCATGATGACGCGGGGCCAATTGCTGTCAGGCCAGCCGTGAGCATGTGGCGCGACGGTTCGCGAGCGACGACCCACGATCTCTTCGATGTGGCTGTAACGGCTCCTTGTGTCATTGGAGGCCTGCGTGTATAAAGCCTGAGTGGACGGGTCAGGTAATGTTTCTTCCGCAATACTCCCCGCCGACATCTCCCTTCTACCTTCCCTTCTGTTATCCATCTTCTCTGAGAGCTCCTACATCCATGACAAGCAAGAAGAAAGCGGCGACCGCCTCGAAGGGCAAGGCTTTCCCGGCGGATGCATCAACCCCGACGTCGTCAAGCTGGGTGCTTGGGGTCTCCCGCATCGTCCTAGGCAAGACATTCGACAAGGACAAGCGCATGGTGGCCTCCTCCACCAATGAGCACAAAACCACATCTCTTCAGCCGGGTATGGTGCAACGGAATCTCCTTTCCGCAACGTCATATCCCTTCTTCTATCATACGGTCTTCGTGGGGGTTAATTCCCCCTTTTCCGTCTCATGGTATTAGATACAATTGCGCCTCTCGATGTTCAGTCTTTGTTGCAAGAAAGGAAGATCATTCTCGATTCCGTGTGTCAATATCTCCTTCGCATGCAACAAAGAATGAAACATCAAGCAGAAAAACATCGCTCTAAACATTCATTCAATGTTGGCGACCGCGTCTTTCTCATGCTCCTGCCGTACATTCAAACCTCTCTGGCGCACAGGTCGAACCACAAGTTGTCGTACAAGTTCTTCAGGCCGCACCTGGTGCTGGAGAGCTGGAACTTACGCCTCAGAGCCGGATCCATCCTGTCTTCCACGTCTCCCAGCTCAAGGCGTGCCTCGGCCCCGTCCAATGAGTTCTTCAACATCTAATTCTACCTGACATCGACCTTCAAGTTCCTGAACGAGTTCTCCAGCACCGAGCTCGTCGGAATGGACTTCGCACGGTGGCGCAAGTTCTCATCAAATGGAGCGGCGCGGCGGCGGAGCTTGGAACGTGGGAAGACGAGGTGGCCCTGCGCCAGCAGTTCCCGGCTGCGCCTTCTTGGGGACAAGCAGGCAATCAAGTTGAGGGGATTGTCAAGAACCATCCATCCCCTGCTTCGTCCTCTGCTACAAGGAGCTCGACGACTCGTACTAGCGTTACTGGACCAAGGCCCAAGAGACAAGTGAAGGATTCAGCTAGGGTGTCGGGCCCAGATGGGCCAATGCGTAAGTGACGTTGTCGAGGGCTATTTAGGCGAGGAATGGCTCCGTGGAAGACTTGGCTTGTAACGAATGACAGAACAGCAGTGACGTGTAAGACTGGCTCAGGGGAGGCGGGAAGGAACGAGTCAGATCAATCCAATTTCTTTGATTTAGTGAAATTCTTTTTCTAGATCGTACCTAGACACTCACAAGTTGTGTGTCCCAGCAGGCGGCAGACGTCCCTGCCACACGACAAAACAGAATCGGCAAGTGTGGCGCACAAACGGGTAGTAATACTTGTAGGGATGGAGATGGTGGATTCTTGCGGATCTCAGGTGCGAGTCTACAAGTCAAGATGGATGGGAGGAATTGATGCCTGAAATTAGGGCCTGATATTATCCTGACGCGCGTGAAATCGGGTCGAGTGAACCGCCCGCGGATGGTGATTTCGTTTGCGGGATGCTCAGCGGCAGAGTTTTCGTCCGCTCTAGTAAATTGCTGGATGAAAGAATTCAAGTTAATCAACCTGTCGTACCGTCACGCTGGTCTCGCTCCCAGCGACGGTCTGTCCTACGCGCTCCGGCCTGGCCTAGTTCGTTGTTTCGTCGAGAACCTTTAGGGGCAGACGCGAGAGTGTAATCAGGGGTTTTATGCAAATAAAACTAGCATAGTTAGTTAGTTAGTGTGACGGATATGCACTAGAAACTCAAGTTTCATGACTATTTTTCCCCCTTTTCAAGTTGTGTGACCTAAGTGCACGCATCGGATAGGCTGTGCGACTGCCAATGTTATTTACTCCTTTTTATCGAAAAAGATGTTTCTTTGTCAGACGGCCCGAGCACCTGTATTTCGGCTCCTTGCTCGGACCATCATCACCGTCTCCCTGCAGCTGAACACCATGATAATCCCCACCCTGTTCGGCACCCCTTACCCATGGTCCATAGCTCACCCGTGTCTTGAATGTTCATCTTCACGGGATGATGATCACTTCAAGAATTTTACCTTCAAGAGAAGTGTTACACCATGCACATGCTCACTGCACACGTGGCGACGACACAACAACCGTATCAATGTCAGTCATTATTTTCTGCCTGAGCTTCAACACTTTTTGTTTTTAAAACAGGGAATCCCAGCCTCTCCTTAGCGTATGTCCAACCAAGCAAATGCTATAAAAAGCGGCCTGGTGCAAACATGAAGTTGGCTAAGTAATATGACAAAAAAAAAAAAGTAAGGACGAGAGGCGGAAGCTCATTGCCATGATCTGAACATGTATTTGGAACGGAACAAAAAAGCATTACCCAAGCCGTGAGCTTGAGAGGTGTCGGGAATTCAAGCATTACCAGTTAAGGTCTCGAGAGATCTACTACTAATTTTTTGGTGCTTCACGACAGATATATCAGGAGTTCAACTCTTGGAATAACTTGGGAATGGCCGAAATTCCGAAGCTGGTTTTGAACGCTCTGGTAAGGGACACGATATCACCACGCACGAGCTGATCCTTCTGCGTTGGAGCCGCTAGAGTTGGCATGATCCAGCAGACCCACTGGAGCTTCCTGCAGCCGCCTCGCAAGGTTTCAACATATAGCCAACATCTTTGCCGTAGAGGTGTATCGTTCATGGAAGATATGTTGTGCAGCTGTCGAATGACGGTCAGGGTTGTCCGGTCTGCGCTGGATTAGTTGGACATGAGACGCTGATTGATATTTGCTATTTCTGTACTTGATATCTGAGTCCATTTCCACGCAGCTGCTTGTCTCAACGGAAATGTCACTCCTAATGATAGAGTAGCTGCGACCGTCGATGTCGTCTGAATATTCATGGCACGTCTTTGTTATCCTGCTAAGGCTATATGTGTTGAATAGTTTGACATGCGGTGCCGGCATCCAGTTGTCTTTTATTGTTATGCAGACAATGCTTGACAAGTTTCAGATACCGATTCGCTTGGATTATGTAGGAGAAGATCGGGCCAAAGAGCCTTTCTTAATACTAGTTCCAAACAATTTTAGATGCGACACAGAGATCGATTGTGTTTACTTTGAGATACCACGCTTATTTACTTCTTGTTCCCTGATTTACTAAGTGACACGTTCTACATAACAATTTTCCTTTCTTAAAGAACAAGCAGATCATGCATCGACCATGTGGATGCAGGAAACTCACACGCTCGCCCAAGAGGGCAAGAGGCAAGAGCACGTGAAAACTTGTGCATGCTACAAAACGGTCACTTTTTTTTTCAACTTTTACAAGTTCAGGTGTTATAGCACGCTTTACATACATGAATATCTTAACAAATTTCTGTAACGAAATTGTAACATCCCAATTTTTGCTACAATAGGGTGTGTGGTGTTGTGTTCATCTCATACATGCATGAAACAACATTTTAAACCATGTTTTAACCAATTTAAATTGTGAATTTAAATGGTTTGAGAAAAATACCAGAAATAGTACTTAATTTGGTTTCCAAAATTTTGTTCTAAATAATATTTCAATTTCACCAAAGTGGCATATGGTGAGATTGCATTTTTTATAAGGATTCCAAAACATATTTTGGTTATTTTTTCTGAGTTCATTTAGGTCCCCAAACTTTCAAATTCCTTACTCTTTTAAAACAGCAGAAGGACTCTTTTGTAATTTCTCCAAACTTGAGGGGGTTTTTGAAATTCTGCTTTTCTTTTTTCCTTTCTTCTAGCTCTGGCCAGAAGGACACCTGCGTGGCCGAGCCCCCCGACGCCGAATGCCACCTCCTGCTTGAGGCTTTGCTCGAGAGGATAGATGAGGAGATGTCCGCATCGTACCTTCTCCCTCCCCTCTCACTCGCTCTCTTCCCCACGCACGCCGAAAAAACCTAACCCTAGTCGTGGTGGTCGCCGGCGAGCGCCGTCGCCTCGAGCAACCCCGCAGCCTGCCGTTTGTCCCGCGAGCTCCGCATGGCTCTCCTCCACCGCCTCGTGCAGCCACGCTTGCCGGGAGTGCGCCAATCGACGGAATCGGCGCTGTCTTCCCCGCCTCCGGCCGGGAGCAGCCGAGCTCGTCACCGTCAATTGAGACCCCCTCCGGCCTCCCCGAGCACACCACCACAACCGCGGTGAGCTTCTGAGCACGTAGGTGCTCCCGCCTTCCCTCCTGCCCCTCTATGTCATCTCCCCCTCGTAAGACGCCGCCGGCAGCCGCCGCTCGCCGTTGCCGCGCAAGCTCCGGTGACCAAATGGTCAACCCGCCGCCACCGTTCGAACCCCCATCCCTTCCTCTAGCTGCTGCGCCCACCAATTTCACGAAGCACCTAACGAGTTGATCAATTTCAAGTTCGACAGAGAAGATTTGCCTCCGCATGATGTCACAGTGACATCATCGTGATGTCATATTCATGTTTCTTTTAATTTCCAGAAAACGTTTAATATTTACAGAAAAATAATTAATTCTAATAAATTAATAACTTCTGTTTTATAACTCAGAAAAATAAAAGGAAGGTACCAATATGTTCATAAAAATATTTTCTACCCAATTATGTCATTTTCAATCATGTTTGTGAAATTTGAAAAATGGCCAATATTTTATGTTGTTTAAATCATTTAAAATAGAAAAATTAGTTTTTATTAGAAAATTAAAAGTTATATACCAAATTGCTCAAAATGACAAATGTAACCTGTTTATGATGTTTTCAAAACCATTTGAACAATTAAAATTGTACTCACTTTCATAATCGCCCGAAACCCCCTCCGGGGTCTATTTCGGGCAAATTTCATTAAAACTGCATTGTTAACATATGAACCCTAGCAACCCAACGATCATGTTTAGGGATTTATTTCAGTACATTAACTTTCTCATTCATACATATTGCGCATTGCATCGATGCCATGTGTTGATTGTTGTTCTTCTTCTTTTCGGTGTTTGTTCTCCCTCGGTAGAACCCGACTCCGAAGTGAAGGCCATCAACTCCATGGCGAATACTTGATCTTAACCGACAGGAAAGCATAACCTCTTATCTCGTACTTTGATTCTCGTACTTTGCATTCGATTCCAAAGTATCTGATGCTAGTAGATATAGATCACCTATATACTGCATTGCCTCCATATCCTGATCCACTGCCCCTAGCCGCCATAGATTTTCTTGTGCGCATCGCCAGAGCCTCATATCTGCTTCGCTTAGATTTACATTTTTGTTACCTCTGCTCCATCCGGTTGATGAATCAGAGCTGCGATAACCTAGTATGATATGATGACGTGGTGAGATGAGCTTTGTGTGGATAACTTGACTAAGGCTGGTATGGAAGGCCACTTGGAAAGTGGTTGTTCGTCCTATACTCGCCAACCCTAGGATTACGGTCTCGAGCGGAAGCCAAGACTGAGCGTGCAACCACACGCGGGGTCTAAGTAACCGCGCTCGACCAACTAACCTGTTTGGCCAGATCCATGAGTCACGTAGTTTGAGATTTCCATTCGGCACCGCAAATAAAACCTTTTAAACGGTTTTGAAAACAAAATGCTCCGCTAGGGCGTGACCGGTGCCAAGTGATGGACGTACACGGATCTTGACCCCGCCTCACAGAGACAGGTGCCGTCAGGAGGATGGCCAACTCCCTGTTGATGGGGTGGCCATGTCTTGGGTTGACTCGTGGATAGGGTCGGGTAAGGTAAAGGTCGTGGCCAGTCACCCTCTGCCGCGTTCCATGGAAGAGCGTACATGTGGCGCTAAGAGTCGGATGGTACGTGTGGGTAAAGTGTACATCCCTGCAGGAGAATCTTTTCGAAAAGCCGTGTCCACGGTTAAGAACGACTTGGTGAAGGCAAAGACCATAGACAACCTATCGTGACGTAAAATATGTTGACAAAGCATGGAGGCAATAGATGAAGGGTGCCTCCTCGGAGATGCCGAGAGGGGTGATCCTCGTAGCATGTGAGATGCTAGGAATTGATATTGGTGGTTTTAAAAGATGATGATTACAGTAGTGAGCTTCTCATCTGTTTTAAAAACATTCTATGAGACGTGCTATTCTTCCTCGACTTGGAAAACAAAGATTGCTTTACGCAAAACAGTCTTCATAAAACCCTTTCTGAAACCAGCAAATATATAATAGGTTAACTAAGTCTTGTTGAGTATCTCCCGTACTCAGGTTTGCTTAATTCTGGTTCATGTGGAATTCGTCACTTCAGTGGTGGTTCAACGTGGACATCGACGAGTAGTTTGGGATTACCAGGTAGCAGTCTGCAATCTATGGGCTGGGACGTCGCCTTATGTTGCGGCCTCTTAGGCCTTTTTGGTTTTTGTTGTCTTGCAACATAATTTGCCTTCCGTTTTCTGATGTAATGTTGGATCATGTGACCTCTGCTTGTAAGCTATACTCTAGTAACACCTGTTTAATACAACTTCCATGTTAGAGTACTGCTTTGATCGGTTGTTGGTTTCGAGCTCATTGTTATACAGTTTTGGCTATGTCTGCATAGTTGTCGCAGTCGAGGGGTTGTCGAGCCGATGATCCATGTCCGAGCCCGCCTCCCGATGTGATTCGGCCTGGGGCAAGGTAACCCCAGTAACCCTCGATTGTTGTTGCACTTTCTGGACACATAGCAGCTCCGTATAGCTTTGGTCACGTTTCCTTCAGTTTCTTACGATTCGTGGACGCTTTGATATGCATAGTTGGTTATGACTAGGATGGATACAAGGAGTAGTAGACTGGGGATCCGGACTACGTGCCGATGAATCCAGTCTGCCTGCCATTGTTTGTTGCGGCCGGGGCTGGTAACCCTGAATCCCTTGTGAGTCCATGTATAAGAGCACATAACAGTATGTATATCTCTGGGTTCGGGGTCGTGACAGAAATATAGTCTGTTGGAGCATCCAAAGTCCAAGCAACAACAGAGAATGTGTGTTGATGCCCAACTGACAAAGGGAACGAACACATGTTTCTTGTCAAGCGCCGCGGCTACCTGTACCGCGGCTCCCCGATCTCTGACCAGCAGCACCATTTTCTTGCTGCTGAACACCGTGAGGATCTCCACCTGTTCGACACCCCTTACCCGTAGCCTACATGTGTCTTGAATGCTCATCTTCAAGGACGAGGATCACTTCAAGAATTTTGCAGACATGCAAAAGGATCCAAACGACGGAAGAGAAGTGATAAACCATGCACATGCTCACTGCACATATGGCCACGACAGATCAACAAAATCAATATCAGGCATTATTTCCTGTCCAAACTTCAACACTGAACTGCATTTATTTTGTGAAACATTGTACACCGTCGTCCAACCAAGCAAATGTTATAAAAGGCGGCTTAGCACAACCATGAGGGAAAGCAAATGAGGATGAGAGACAGAAGTTCATTGCCATGCTCTGAACATGTATTTGGTCCGGAACAAAGAATATTACCCAAATTGTGAGCTTGAGAGGTGTCGGGAACACAGTTGTTACTCAGTTGTGTCGTTCAACTAATTTCTCAGTGCTGCAACGTTGTAGTCTGAGGCTATCTCGAGTTCATCTTAGGCATAACTCAGGAATAGCCAAAAATCTGAAGCTGGTCTTGAGTGCCCTTGTGAGGAACAAAGAATGTTGGGTTGAACAGTACAGCGACGCCGCACATATGTTTAACCGTGTGGCAGCCCCTACAAAACACGCGAAGCACCCTACAATTCGTGGGTTGTCATTTCATCCGTGACGACGTGAGCCTGCAGCGCCTAGTAGTTAAATGGCTGGGAACCTGCTGCTCGTAGAAGAACCAAGAACGAAAGCCAGTAGGAGCATGCGCATGCTGATTCTACGAAACCAAAAAAAAGTTGGACCTTGAAATGAAGTAGTACTACAGGTCGTTGCTTGTAATCGATTTTTTTTCTCGTGATCTCAACTGTATGTGTTTCTTACGATTTGCTTACCAAGTTTTGCAAATTATCGTATTATTGCAAAAACAAAATGTAAATATTAGGTTTCCCAAATACCAGATTGTTTCCAAACCCTTTTACCAAGTAATCTAATACTCCCTCCGATCCCAAATAATTGCCGCGAGTTGTGCTATGAGTTGTATCTACTTTTCCCAAAATAGCTACTATGTTCTTTGATGCTTACATGTAGTTTAGAAATAGCCACGTTACAGGAAAACGGAGATACACCGACATCGTAGGGGCCGAGCTGGGCTGCGGAGCAAACTTGCCGTTGCCTAGATTAACTGTCCGCGTACAGAGCTACGCCGATAGCAAAGCCGTTGGCATATCTATGATTTTTTCTTTTTTATTTAATATAGAATAATTCATATCTTTAAATTCGTAAATCAAAATTTAACAAATAAAATGTCTAAATCGATTAAAAAATTAGACGATCCAAATTTGAAAACTATATCATCTTTTGCAAAATATTTTTGTACTTTGTTAAAAAAAAGTCATTTTTGCCACTTAGAAAGAAGAAAAATGATATTTATAAAAATAATTTGAAAAATCCCTTCGGAACCATTGTTTTCTATACCAATATACACCTATTTATCGAATATGAGGACTTTATCACAAATTATACCGTGGAAATTTCCATAACTTAGTCATTTGGCTTGAAACTTATATATGTTTATACATGATAGTCCTTTTTGTGAAGATTTTTTTGAACAATTTGTTAAAAATCAAGTTTATCTTTTTTCATAACAACTAGTAGATATAAAAGGGCTCCATGCGAGAGGAAACCTTTTTTTTTAGTTTTTTTCGCTTTATTTGAAAAACAATTCAAAAAATGGTCCAAGTGGTCACCCTGACTATTCATCGAAGAAGGTCAAATTTTCTAAAACTATTGATATTTCTACGATATGGATGTCATATTGGAATCCTCTCATTTTTCTAATCGACTTAGATATTTTATTTGTCAAATTTTGATTTATGGATTTAAAGATATGAATTATTCTATATTAAATGTATAAAGGAAAAAATAAAGTAAAGTAAAATTTATTGTTATTTATTCAAAAAATTACATAATCATTGTTATTTATTCAAATAAATTTTCTAAATTTAAATAATAAAAAGTGTGTAACATCATGCCTCATGGTTAATATGATTGATATGATATCTTTCTTATATTTACTAATTAGGGACTCCCTACAAAGCACCATGTTAATCCTGATTATCATGAAAAGTTATTCCTCCGATTTTATTAATATCAAAATATCAAAACAATATCAATTGGATGAAGAGGCAACAGAAGCGGTGGTCTCCCGCAGGTGCATGCCTCTTCTGCATCTATATTCTCCCGTACCTGGGAAACAAACGATAAAAGATAAGTAAGAAAATCACAGCTTCTCCTCTGGATCCAGCAACGACATGTCAACGTGTTTCTCCATGCAAAGGAGAAGCTTTATCTTCATCTCCATGATCGATCTCCTGGCGTGTATATTGGGGGCTACGGTGAGCGCACATCTTCCACCCAAGCTGGCTCCGCCTCCAACGGAAAGATCACGCGCGCATTCATCTAGCGCAAAGTCCTTTTTTTTACGTGTTGTGTCTTCGATCGTGCTGGGATGCATCATTACGTCTTAGTTTCTCTTATGTTTATTATCTGATTATAACAAATAGACTCTTCCGGCCAGCCAGCATACCGCGATTGTGGAAGATGCAAGCCTGTTCTGGCAGAAAGAATCGGAACTTCATAATCAGGTGTTCAAATTTTTCTCCTTTTCAGGTACAAACGCAATGCGCTTTGTGTGAACAAGGACAGTATGATTTGGGTTTGCTGCATGTGGATCTCCATCAGATTTAGTTATTTCATCCCAAAACTATCATCAGTTCTTAGTGAAGTATCTTTTTGTGACATCTGTTTTGATTCATAATAGAGGCTCTAGGTACCGAAATACTTAATTTTTTTCTGATCTATGCGGGCCTACATGAAAACTTGAAAGCCCCAAAAAGCAAGACGTTTGAATTTCTAATTTTCATTGCCTTCCATTATTTTGAAAATAATTTTCATGGGATGCATCATTACGTCTTGGTTTCTTTTATATTTATTATCTGATTAACAAATAGACTCTTCCGGCCGGCCGGCCGATCGCGATTGTGGCAGATGCAAGCCTGACAAGCTGAAAGAATCGGAACTTCCTAATCAGGTGTGCAAATTTTTCTCTTTTTCAGGTACAAACGCAATGCCCTTTGTGAGAACAAGGACAGTATGAACTATTATCAGTTCTCTCAGTGAAGCATCTCTTTGTGGCATCCGTTTTGATTCATAGTAGAGGCTCTAGGTACCGAAATACTTTGCGGGGACGGGCAGCCCGGTCGGCCCGCTCGGGGGGACGACGCTGTTAAACATGTAATTGAGTAGGTCTCGGATTCCTGTAGGTACCGACTCTGCTAGGGACTCGACCACATCCTGTAAACGTTTTGCTTCTATATAAACTTGACACCCGGCCTCGTTGGAGGCACGGTTCCGCTTACGATCTCTGACATGGTATCAGAGCGACGATTCTAGGACCAACTCGACGACAACCAGCGACTTGAACGCACACGCACAGCGACTCGCGACTCAACGCCCACGATCGTGACTCCCCCGATCGGAAACCAGACTACGCACAGAAGCCCACGATCGCTGATCGGAAACAACAAAGAAGCCCACGATCGCTGATCGGAAACAACAAAGAAGCCCACGATCGCTGATTTTGCTGATCGGAAATTCAGAAGAACCCACGATCGCATTGTGCTGATCGGAAATTCAGAAAATTCAGTAACCTCTCTGTCTCATGTCGACATCAGGATCTTCAATTCCGTTGGCTGGTGCTCTAGGGAATCCACCAACCGAGAAACTCACCAGATCAAATTTCTTATTCTGGAAAACCTTGGTTATGCCGGCTCTTCGTGGTGCTCAGGTTTTGGATCTTCTTGATGGTACAGAAGCTGCACCGGTGAAATTTTTGGAAGCAACAGATGCAGAGAACAACAAAACAAAAACCATCAATCCGGCTTATACCACATGGCTAACTAGGGATCAGGCTGTCCTAAGTTGGCTTCTCAATTCGTTGTCACCGGAAATCATCCCTCATATTGTTGGTCTCGATACCACAGTGTCGGTTTGGGCTGTGATCACCACTATGTTCAGTATTGGATCTCGTACAAAAGTGAATCAACTCCGTGCAGCCCTCAATGGCACTAAAAAGAACAACCTCTCTGCTGCTGAATATTTTGCTAAGATGAAAACCTTCGCATCCGAGCTTGCTGCCATGGGGAAACCAGTGGAGGAAGATGAGATGGTGGGGTATATCACCAACGCTCTCGATGCAACCTACAATTCTGTCGTCTCAGCAGTCAATGGCAACAATGCTATCACCCTTGATGACCTCTATGCTCAAATTAGCGCTCATGACATGAGGCAGGATATGCTTGCCGAGACTAGTCAAGGACATGGCGGTTTTATCTCCTCGGCTAATGCTTTCTATCGAGGTCAGGGTAGTGGACGCAATTGGGATGATCGTGGTCGTGATGTTGGACGTGATGGAAGAGATTATCGTCCAAGGAACTACCCTAGCCGAGACCGCACTCCAGAGCATGGTGACCGCGGTGACGCTGGACGTGATGGAAGAGATTATCGTCCAAGAAACTACCCTAGCCGAGACCGCACTCCAGAGCGCAGTGATCGCGGTGACCGCAATCACCGAGGGCGTGGTGAGCGCTATGACATGGGGCATCGACAAGATGATGGCCGGCGTGATTGGGGCCGCAAGGATGAAAGTGGGTGCTAGGATGACCGTCGTCGCGATGATGATCGTCGTGACGAACGCCGTGATGGAGACTATCGCCGGCGCAATGATAGTGGACGCCGTCGTGGACATGGCCGTATGCCCACTCCTTTTGTAGATGTCACGTGTCAAATCTGCAAGAAACATGGGCATCCGGCTTCAGATTGTTGGTGGCGCTATAAAGATGGTAGAAACGACTCAGATGATGAAGGTGGTCGTGATCAGAAGAAAGGAGCTAATGTGGCGTCATATGGTGTTGATACAAATTGGTATTCTGACACGGTACCGGGCAGTTGAACAAACTTACAACTCATGACAAATACAAGGGACATGATCAAGTGCACACGGCCGATGGAAAAGGTATGCCTATAAGTCATGTTGGTTATTCTATGTTGCAAACTCCCCATAGTACATTGCATTTGAACAATGTTCTTCATGTTCCCAATACCTCAAAAAACCTTCTTTCTGTCCATAAACTTACACTTGATAATGATGTGTTCATTGAATTTCATCCATACTTCTTTTTGATTAAGGATCAGGCCACGCGAAGAATTCTGTTTAAAGGACCTTGCTATGATGGTCTTTATCCTCTAGTACCTTCAACTACGGGGTCTTCCAAACAAGCCTTCGTCACAATAAAGCCATCTTCTTCAACATGTCATCGCCGTTTAGGACATCCTTCTTCTTTTGTGGTTCAACAAATTCTTAGGAAAAATCAGCTCCCTTATAAGCCAGAAATAAATCCCTACATTTGTGATTCATGTCAGTTAGCTAAAAGTCATCAGTTGCCATATCCTATATCATCTAGTGTTTCTACTGTTCCTTTGGAAAAAGTGTTCTCTGATGTATGGGGTCCAGCTCCTGTGTCTGTGGGAAAACACTTATATTATGTATGTTTTATTGATGATTTTAGTAAATTCACTTGGATTTATTTGCTTAAGAGTCGTGATGATGTCTATCAAGTGTTTCTTAACTTTCAAGCTCTTGTTGAACGAAAGTTTGATAGTAAAATAATTACTATGCAAACTGATTGGGGTGGAGAGTATGAAAAACTCAATGGTTTCTTCCAGAAAATTGGGATTACTCATCATGTTTCTTGTCCTCATGCACATCAACAAAATGGCTCCGCTGAGAGAAAACACCGTCACATTGTTGAGGTGGGTCTAGCTTTGCTTGCTCATGCTTCTATGCCTCTTAAGTTTTGGGATGAAGCCTTTCTTACAGCCACTTTCCTAATCAATCTTCTTCCTAGCAAGGTTATTGATTTTGAGACACCTGCTGAACGTCTTCTTCACACTAAACCAAATTATGACTCCTTGCGTATTTTTGGTTGTGCATGTTGGCCTAATCTTCGTCCCTATAACAAAAGAAAACTTGCATATCGTTCTATACGATGTGTGTTCCTTGGTTATAGTCCTCGTCACAAGGGTGTCAAATGTCTAGATATCTCCACGGGTCGTGTCTATATTTCTCGTGATGTTGTTTTTGATGAGAATGTCTTTCCTTTTTCTGAGTTGCATTCCAATGCTGGTAAACGTCTTAGAGATGAAATTCTTCTACTTCCTACACATTTATCACATGCTTCTACTAGTGGGGATGTTCAACATGATAATCACATGCCTTTACCCATTGTGCCTGTGGTCACTAACCATGTCCAGGAAAATGAAGATCTGGATACTTCAGATAATAGTGCTTCAGATGATGAAGATACTGGTTCAAATCCAAGTGAAAACCATGCAGGAATGAGCTCGGGAGAGGAAAATGAAAATCTGACAGAAAATGACAGCAATATTGATGATTCTGATGATGATTCAGCATCTCCCTCAGATCACGTGTCCCCTAATTCCAATGCTGATCCTTCCTCTGATCCCGATGCGGAATATTCTCCTCAAAGCGCGTTCCCAGCAGGAGGACACAGCGCGTCCTCGGATGGTGAGCATCGCGCGTCGTCCAGTGGTTTGCTTCCCCACTCACCATCTTCCATGTCCCGCACAGAACCCCACTCCCCGACATCCGTCTCGTCAGCTTCGCATGCAGGACAGTCAGGGCACAGCCAGCCGGTTCCCTCCGACCAGTTTAATGATTCAACCGACAGGGCAAATGATTCCACCGAGTCACCCTCTGCCACGTCGTCATCAGCGACGGAAAACACTGCAAACAGCCAGAGCACAACTGCCATCTCGGATCCAGTGGGAGATTCGCATGTGACCGGATCCTCTGTGCCAAATGTTTCTGCTACTGTGCATGTGTCTGGTGTGTCTACAAGGTTAAATAGAGGAATAACTAAACCGAAAAAGTATGAGGATGGTACCATAAAATATGGCAGACAACCCAATATTTATGGAAGAAGATAGGGGATGCTTGCAGTTACTCATGAGCCAAATTCTTTTTCACAAGCCCTTGATGATCCTAATTGGCGCAAAGCAATGGAGGAAGAATATGATGCTTTGCTCAAGAATAATACATGGCATCTTGTTTCACCTAATTCCAGCAAAAATTTAATTGATTGCAAGTGGGTATTTCGTATCAAAAAGAATGCCGATGGATCAATTGATAGATACAAGGCTCGTTTGGTTGCAAAAGGATTCAAGCAAAGGTATGGAATTGATTATGAGGACACGTTTAGTCCAGTTGTTAAAGCAGCCACGATTAGAACTGTGTTGTCTATATCAGTCTCCAAAGGGTGGAAACTTCGTCAACTAGATGTTAAAAACGCTTTCTTGCATGGTGTTCTTGAGGAAGAGGTCTACATGAAGCAACCTCCAGGTTTTGAAAATCCCAATGCTCCTAACTATGTTTGCAAACTTGATAAATCTTTGTATGGCTTGAAACAGGCTCCTCGGGCATGGTACTCTCGGCTCAGTTCTAAGTTGATTGATCTTGGTTTTGTACCATCCAAAGCAGATACATCTTTATTTCTTCTTCAAAAGCCAGAGGTTACTATGTATATTCTGATATATGTAGATGACATTATTGTGACAAGCTCGTCAGATCATGCTATTTCAGTTCTTCTTCGAGACCTCAATGAGAATTTTGCCATCAAAGACCTTGGAGATCTTCATTTCTTTTTGGGTATTGAGGTAAAACGGAAAGATAATGGATTACTTTTGACACAAGAAAAGTATGCCTCAGAATTGCTTGACAGAGTTGGTATGCATGAGTGTAAGTCTACACCAACTCCCCTTTCTATATGAGAACCTCTTTCTCTTGGTGAAGGAGAGCCTCTTGGTCCTGAAGATAATACAAGATATCGAAGTATTGTTGGTGCATTGCAGTATCTTACTCTTACAAGGCCTGATCTATCATTTTCTGTCAACAAGGTTTGCCAATATTTACATGCTCCTACTACAGTGCATTGGGCTGCTGTGAAGAGGATTCTGAGATATGTTAAGGAGACTATAAAACTTGGTATCACTATTCAGTCATCATCTTCTACTCTCTTGAGTGCCTTTTCTGATGCAGATTGGGCTGGCTGTCTTGATGATAGACGGTCCACGGGAGGTTTTGCAATTTTTGTAGGACCTAATCTTGTCTCTTGGAGTGCAAGGAAGCAAGCAACAGTGTCACGTTCTAGTACAGAAGCTGAATACAAAGCCTTAGCTAATGCTATAGCAGAGTTGATATGGGTTGAAGCACTATTAAAGGAACTCGGAATTCAGTTGCAACAGAAACCTTGCCTTTGGTGTGATAATCTTGGTGCAACATACTTATCAGCAAATCCAGTGTTTCATGCACGTACAAAACACATTGAGATAGATTTTCATTTTGTTCGTGAACGTGTGGCTAGCAAGAAGCTGGATATCATATTCATTTCAAGCAAAGACCAAGTTGGAGATGGCTTCACTAAAGTGCTTTCAGTTAGAAATCTGCATGAGTTTAGACGTAATCTAAACCTTGCTTCAAGTTTAGATTAAGGGGGGCTGTTAAACATGTAATTGAGTAGGTATCGGATTCCTGTAGGTACCGACTCTGCTAGGGACTCGACCACATCCTGTAAACGTTTTGCTTCTATATAAACTTGACACCCGGCCTCGTTGGAGGCACGGTTCCGCTTACGATCTCTGACAGACGCGGGGGTTGATTTTCTAGTGCTCCCAAGTGGATCGCTGGTCGCGCGAAACATAAACTGCATTACCCAAAATTCTGAAGCTGGTTTTGAGGGTTCTTGTAAGGGACACTATATCATCACGCATGCGGTGATCCTTCTGTGGCGGAACTGCTAGAGTTGTCATGATCGATCTGACCTACTGGAGCTTCCTGTGGCGGCCTCGCAATGTTTCAATATGTAGTCACCATGTTTGCTGTAGAGGTGTATCGTTCATGGGAGATATGGTGTGCAGTTGTCGGGTGACTGTCAGGGTTAACTAGCCTATGCTGGACTAGTTGGACAGAGATGCTTATTGCTATTTGTATACTTGATACCTTTGAGTTAGATGCCTTGTTTGCAAATGGGACATCCTTTGCCCCATTTCCACCCAGCTGCTTGTCTCACGACCGTCGATGTCGTCTGAATATTCATGCCACGTCTTTTCTACACTGCTAAGGCTATGTGTTGAATAGTTTGAGATGTGATGCCGGCATCCAATTGTCTTTCATTGTTATGCAGACACTGCCAACCCGTGTCTTGAATGTTCATATATCTTCAAAGGATGAGGATCACTTCAAGAATTTTGCAGACATGCAAAAGGATCCTACCGACAGAAGAGAAGCGATAAACCATGCACATGCTCACTGCACATATAGCCACGAGCCCACGACAGAGCAACAAAATCAATACGGGTAATTATTTCCTGTCCAAAATTCAACACTAACTACATTTATTTTGTGAAACATTGTACACCTACGTCCAACCGAGCAAATGTTATAAAAGGCGGCTTAGCGCAACCATGAGGGAAAGCAAATGAGGACGATAGGTGGAAGTTCATTGCCAT
The DNA here is from genome assembly GCA_028641055.1 of Alopecurus myosuroides. NCBI lineage: Eukaryota > Viridiplantae > Streptophyta > Magnoliopsida > Poales > Poaceae > Alopecurus > Alopecurus myosuroides. The sequence goes on from CM054057.1 coordinate 514,035,371, forward strand.
GCTCTGAACATGTTGGATCAGTTACCATAATTTAAGGTTCATTAGTGCACTTGAATTAAATTATTTCATACCTAAAAAGTCTATTATACCCTTAAGATTCAACGGTCCGATGGATTTCATACTACTCGTCTCTCAATAGTACTAAAAGGTACCGCAAAACTGGCCTAGTTTAAACTTTAAATTAAAATATAGATGCTAGAAACATCTATAGATATGAAGAATGTGAAAAATAAGAAATCCAAGTGCATTATGCCCGTGAGGAGATGGAGAGAGAGGATACAAAGAATTACAACTAATTGGTATTTAGATTCAATTCTTAGTGACAAATTTCTTTAAAAAAAAATCATGAAAAAGTTTGTCACTGAAGAATGTGAAGCGAATAGATATTCGTGTGAAACTTTGTAATTTTGCATGGAGCACAAAGGACAATCAACCTTGTGTTCTCATACAACAAAATTATTTAGCAACAACATAACGTACCTAATACATTTGTTTTTTCTACTTTACTGGTGAGTGATAGGGGGTCAGAGTAGTAGTTCACGTGAGGGCAAGTTGCTAAGTGGGAGTGCAAAACCAATAACCAAATAAAATAATTCGTCACCGGGTTTTCTATAATTTAAATGTTCTATCTAGTGGCACAACAATACCCTGAAATTTATGTCACAAATAAAACTATATATACTACACAAATAATCAAACAGTTCTTCCAAATACTTCATGAATATTGTCTTTTTTTTCTTTCGTAATTAGCACAAACTCTGCTTTTTCATAAAGAAGAATAAAGTTGACCAGGAAAATCGGCGAATACCTATACTTTTTCTTTTGTGGAGCACATGTTGTTTGTATCAAGTTATATGGTCCAATGCAACAAAAATGGCATGTTATAAATGTTTGACATAATGTTCTAACCTTTGATGACGCTTCCACAACATAATGTTGCTTTTTTTCTATGATAGACTATTGAGTTATTAGGTGGACATTGTAAAATTGTAATTACCGAGGACAAAATGTAAATTAGCCAAATGTTTTAGAGTGCTGGAACGGGACAAAGAATTGAAAGCCCTGTCTAGATCGCACAGAAAGAAGAACAAATAGCAGTTATTAAAAGCAATATGTTACTAAGCACTTTTCGATTTGCGAGGTCAAAGAGAAGCTAGCGATACTCTCTGCCAGTCAATCGCTAAGCCAATAACTTAACTTGCGGGCTTGGAGCTTAGCGCGGACAGTAAGCCCCCACTTTCACAGGAGGCTGACCGGAAATCCTACACCTACAGATGATTTCTACGGACCCGGAGTTACAGACTGAATTCGCGTGCTATGGTTGGCTGGATTCCTCTCACCCTCCATGATTTTCGGGCTGCAGACCTGTGTCATTTCTCCACATCTGTGCGCAGGTTTATTTCTATAAAATCTGTCCGTAGTTGTACCATTGATGGAGGCTGACCCCTCCAATGTTGTGTCACCGGAAACACTAGACTTACGGGCAAATTGCGCCTCCAAGGAAATTTAGGGGGTTACGTTTAGACGAAAGGGACTAATTAGGATCAGACACGTACGCCTGTAAGAGTCCATCCTTAGGCAATTTGCCCGTAAGTCTAGTGTTTGTTGTGTCACTGTCACATATCTTTTATTTGGGCTAGTTTTACGGTACCTTTTACTAGTCACGTAGAACAGAAGCTCGCCAGTAGAGCAACGTGGCTGCGGGCTCCTCGGCCGTCACCGGCGGCGCCGCGCACACGACAAGTCCTCCTCCCGCCAACTCCCACATGTAACATCCCAAGTATGAAAACCATCCCCTTAGAATGTTTGTTGCATGTTTATTAAAGTATTGCATCATGTCATCATATTGTTTCCATGTTGTTTGCATTTGTTTCTTAATTGTTGCATTTGTTTTCCACTGTTTTCACAACTCAAATTCAAACTTTATTCAAACAATGGTTTCATACTTGCTCTGTTACAACTTTTTGAATAAAAATCACAACTAAAAACAACCAATTGGTTCCATTTTATGCCATAGTGATCCCTTGTGAAAATGATGGTTTTAAATCAATTATTTATTTTCCAAACACATTTAAAAATTCAAATCAAAGCACCCAAAACAGAATCATTTTGAATTTATTTTGTTAGCAAAACAAATCAACTCAACTTGTCCAATTACCATAGGGGTTACCCTATTTTAGATGTTGGTTTTATTAATGGTCCTTAATATTAAAAATTTCACCTAAATTCGTTTTAATTTCAAACAGCAAGCAAATATGCAAACTTTTGAAAATAAAAGTTAACAACTGTTTACAAATGGCCTATTAAACTCCCTCTAATTTTTCCAAATTTTTCTCTAACTTAAAACCTATCTGTTTCTTCCAAATTATAATCCAGCAAAAAAAAATATAAAAGAGAAATAACAAAAAAAATTCAAACGTTGGCGCCAACAGAGGGTGGGCTGCGCCCAGCCCACCTCGCTTCCCTTCCGCGCGCGGCCCAGCCTCCCACTTAAACGCAAAATACCGCTTCGTTTTTTTCCATCGATCTAATCTGTCTTCCCGCAGTACGGCGGCCATCGGAGGCCTCCACGGCAGCAACGGCGACCACCCGACGGCCAGGAAGCACTCCCGGGGGCTATAAAGCCACCCTAGGAGCCCCGCTGCCCTACCCTAACCCTAGGCACCACCTTTCCCTCTCCGCCGCCGTCAGTTGCTTCTACCCCGTTGCGTTTCCCCTCCACTGTCGCCCCTCGCCGGAGACCCCGACTGAATCCGTCCACCGCGACCTCGCCATGGCTTTCCACTCCCCCACCTAGTCCCTAAAATCGAAAGCCCACTCCTTCCGCTACCACTTGGACACCGGAGCACACCCGGAGGCGCACGGTGCCCTCGCCGCCATCCTCAGCCCAGTCGCCGTTGAGCTCGCCGTTTCTCTGCAACCTCGACACCTCCCGGTGAGCCCCCCGTGCTACCCCTCTCCCATCTCTCCCTTTGTTGCTTCCGTGCGTTTCCACCGCGTCCAAACACCCCACTGCACCCTAACTGCAACAAGCGCGGCCACTGTTTCTCCCCGCCGGCGAGCCACCTAGTTTCTATCCGTCGCGGACGGATGCGTTCGTCAGAAAAGTTCAGTTAGCCAGCAATGAACGATAACCTGTCCGCGTCGCTTACACTGTCAAACGACTGAATCTAGCGCAGTGGTTGCGCTACTCTGAATCTTACGGCCGGTCGTGGGTTCGAGCCCCGCAGCGCCAATCTTTTTGTGGCATTTTTGCTTCCCCGCGCAGAGGCCCACCAGTCAGCGACTCACACGGCCACGCAAGCACTCGCTCCCCGCCACGCTGGCTAGGCCCCACGGGGCAGTGTCTGTGGCTGGCTAGCAGTGCAGTACCAAAAGGTTTCTGCGCAAATTCCTGTTAATTCCTAAATCAATTAAATAACAGATTTAAACCCCAAACTTTAAACTTTAATATCTTTTAATTTATAAGTCCAATAAATAAAAGTTTTATATGTTTTCTGATCCAAATCAAATGATCTTTCCAAATAATCCAATTGTGTACTGTTTTGAACTTTCAAATTGCAATTCAAATTTAAATTCAAATCATTCAATTGTATTTTGCTAAAATTCATAACTAATTCATAATAAATCCAAACCATGCAAATAAAATATGTTTTCAATGCTATTTCAAATAACCTATTCAAATATAAATTTTGTTTCATGGTTTGAATAATTTAAATTGCCTAAATAATTTAATACTTGTTTAATTCATTTAAATTTGATAAAATCATAACTTGCTCAAAATAAAATAATTTTAAACATGCAAAATATGTTTTCAAACCATCAAAGTGTGAACTTTGCAAATGTAAATTTGAATTTGTGTTTTGAACAAATAAAAATTCAATTAAATTCAAACTTGTTTTAATTTCATTTAAAACTTGCTTAATATTGTTTAATTCATAATTAAATTATCCTAATTCCAATTTCAATATTTGAAACATGTAATCCAACTAAAATTTGATGTTCTTTTCAATTATAAACTTTGTTATTTGTTTTGAACAATTTAAATGGTTGAAAACAACAAATACTTGTGTGACACCTTTAAGGCACCCAAAAATTCCCTAAATTAATAATAAAATTCTAAATTGCTACACCCTACTTTAAGTTGATTCTAATGTTGTTATTTTTCTGTTTTTCTTTTGCATGCATCATGCTAACAACTTTCACATAATAATTAATTGTAATCATTTGTTTCCACTTATTTTCAATGGACCTTTTCCATATGCAATCCAATTGCATATGGATCCATTTAAATTGTGTTATCATGTTATCTAGTTATGTTGATGCAACCATTAACTTGTCATGCATCATATTTGATTGTGCACTATGCCATGATAATGATTGTTTATATTCTGCCTTGTTTGTTTGCTTCTTCTCGGATAGACGACGACGTTGATACCGACGATCTTTACGACACCCTTTCTGAGGATCTAGCTCAGTACCCGGCTGCTGGGTTTGCAGGCAAGTTATCACTCACATGAACCACTGTGTTCCCTTCAACATTGGTTACCGATACTTTCCGTTGTTCTTTTCTGCTAGCCATAGTGGTAGTTGTTTTTGTTACGAACCTATCACATGATACCCTGAACCATGATATTGCCTCACCTCCAATCCTATCACCCCTTTGGTTGAGCCCGTGTCTTACTAGTATGCTTAGGGTTGTTTTGCTCGAGTCTGTTACCCGTTACTTTCTGTTATCATATATCTGTTATATTCTGGGGCTCGATGTTAAACAACAATTTGTTAATTTGAGGTAATAATAACTTGCTGATAAGGCACCGGAAGGAGGCCCGGCGTGGTTTTGAGGCCTGCTAGTGTCGACCCTAATAGGAAAAGGGTCTTGTCTACTGATCCATGATGAGCGCACTATCCGCATGTGGCAAGCGTGTATGGGCGCCCCCCTCAATTTGATTCGATTCGCATCTCGTCCAAATCACCACACTTAGTTTGGGCTTTCCATTTGATGCACGCATATGCAGGTACTAACCCGAGGCCAGGGTGGAACTTTTGTAGTCGGCATTTAGGGCGGCGTGGTCTTCCAGTGCTATGAGGGTCCTCCTTTTCTTCGGGGGGCTCGATTAGCCGCGCACGCACAGCACGTGGTGCTTTGGGCTTGATGCGAAGAAGAGTTGAGTTGTGTTGAGTGCCCCGCTTGGTGGGAAAGGCCTTCCCATCTGGCGGGTTATTCTTACGTGTACGGCCAAATTGGTGCACCCCTGCAGGGATAAATCTTCTCGAGAAGCCGTGTTTTCCGCGGTTATGGTTGACTTGGTGAAAGTACTGGCTAACAAGTACTCAGAACAACTTACACCTAACTAATGATAACTTGACTAGTAATAGGCTTATTGACACAACAACTTGATCCATCATTAACCCAACTGTGTGAGTTATCCTCGGATTGCTTCTTTGGATAAGGGGCGAGATCTAGGATGGGTTTGTTTGGGGGTTAGCTATAGGTGGTTACGATACGCTATCTTATCTCTTTCTGTTACACCGGAAGTGGTAGTTTGTTCTGTAGTTGGTTAGTGCACCCAGTTGCAGCATCTGTTATACCCTTTTCTTCCGTTGATCCCAAGGCATCTGTGCTTGGTGTTGACGGGTTACCCTTTGGTGAATTGTGAGTCTTGCTTTCCAGTACGTTGTTGTACTGACCCCTTTGGGGCTGTGGTTTACGCAGACTACGACTACGGCTACGATGACCACCAGGATGGCTACTTCGTGGAGTTTGACGAGACTGCAGACGAGTAGATAGCTGGACCAGGGCTGGATCCAGGACCTACGTGGATGGGCTTCGTCTTCTTTATTTTCCCGGCTTCTTAAGCCTATTTGGATTTGTCTGTACTCAGACCCCCTTTGAATACTTCCGCTGAGTTGTAATGATGCTATGTTGGGACATGTGTCCTCTGGATGATTGTATTTGCTATTCTCTGCCCTAGTGAGGGCCTGTTGCAACTTATTTCGATCTTTTGTGTCTTAGAGGCATGTTGTGTTATCCTTTTGTTCAAAGCCGTTGACGTACCATGTGTGAATGGTATGAAGTACGTCAATGGTAGTGTCCTGATTTCTACGGGATAGTTTACATCGACGGTGAACAGTAACGGTTGGTTGTCGCACATAAGTGCTGGCCTACCCGTAAGGGGACGCGGGAGCCGTTAAGCCCCGTAATCCAATCAAAATACTGTTCAGTTCGTACGGTGAGTATCCTCTAGAAGTCCGGGTGCGACACCACACAAGTGCCGCGCCGTCGTCCCCTCCTGGCCACTACATGGCCGATTTGTCGCAGCAGAGGCCGCTCCGCTGGGGTCGATGGATCATGCGCCTTTCATGCCGGATAGCCTGCTCTTCGCGCCCGCCGGCTACTCGGAGCACGAGTATCAGCACCATTTGCTCTGTTAGTCGAGGGGAGGCATATACTGTCACTTCCAGCCGACGATGATCAACAGTGCGGCTTACATGCAGGACGCCTCCGGGGCGGTGTACTCCCCGTGGAGATGGAGACGATGAGGACGACGCTTTCCGATTATCAGTTTACTGTCGATCACACGTATGGATCGAGTAACTATCGATCACACGACGCAGGCACACAGCCAATGCATGCAGGCAACAATCGTAACTAGCTTCTTTTTATTTTTCTTGTTGTATACTCATCGTACTACGTACTTGCATCACCCGTAACTAGTTCCTTTAATTGATTTCTCAATATACTCAATCAAATTGATTACGGCGTGGGGGCCAGACAGGTGCTAATTCTTTTTGGGACGCCACCCATCTACCGTCTTGGGCCAGGGCCCGTCTGGGGCATGTGGCAATTTTGGACTAGTATGAATTGTGCTAGTCCTCTTTTAGACACTAGTATGAAATTTTCTGGACCTTTGGATGATAGAAAATAAAGGGCTAGTATTCATTTGAGGGTACCATAGAACACCTCGGTTTCAATCATCCCAGTGGTATACTTGGAATGTCCGTGTATGTTCTAGGAGTTTGGAACTTTTATCATTCGTTTTAGAAGAAATGTACAAAGTGTAAGTTTCAGATTCCAGAATACAAGTGCGCAACATTGGAGGGGCCAGCCTCCTGTGAAAGCGGCTCTAGTGAAATGTACAACTTAGTCAAATAAAGCTTGCAGAAAATTTCTGTAGTTTGATTGCTTGCATCAAGTACACTGGGTGGAGAAAAGGCAAATTGTTCTTATCATTCGACTAGTTAAGAATGGTGCATCATGTCTAATGTCTTGCATGCATGCCTTGTACATTGTGGACAACTCCTTATTAATCATGATGTTAATCATACCACAAGATCAGGTTTTGGATTCTACATATTCATGGACACACAATAGAAGGAAATGCTACCAATATAATTTCACCACATTACACATCTTTGTCGCGTCTCAGGTGCTCCACAAGGTCTAGGATGTAGTGCTCCTGCCGCCCCTGGTCCACGAGAATCTCCTGCAGCTCCTTGGCGTTGGTCGCGAACGCCTTCCCTTGCTCCTCCACCATGACGTGCCGAACTGCGGCCGCGACACTGTCCTTGGTGAACGAGCTGTCGCTCTCGCCCCTCGCCACCTCAACGCCGATTCCTCTCTCCACCATCGCTCGGGCGATCATGGGCTGGTCGAGGATGAAGGGGAGCATCACAAGCGGGAGCCCGTAGGCGAGGCTCTCGATGGTGGAGCCCCACCCGCAGTGCGTCAGGAACGCTCCCGTGGCGTCGTGCGCCATCACCTTCACCTGCGGCACCCACTCCGTGCAGACCACCCCGCGCGTCCGCGTCCGCTCCTCGAACTCGGCCGGCAACAGCTCGTCGTCGTTGGTGCCTGCCGGCTTCCGTAGCGCCCAAAGGAAGCGCACCCCGGCGAGCTCCAGCCCGAGGGCGAGTTCATGGATGTTCAGTAGCGTCAGGGGCGCCTCGGTTCCCAGCGCCACATAGATGACCGACTTGGGAGGCTTGTCGTCAAGCCACCGCAGGAGCTTGAGGACGGGTGACACTGGAGCTGTTCGTCGGGTAGTCTTCTTCGTCAGGTGGTACCAGGATCCCTGCGGGGATGGCGGACTTCCGGTAGAGATCAGAGAGGACGGTCGAACATCCTTGGCTCCAGCTCGTGGCAACTCCGGTGGACGGTGAGGCGACAACGCTCCATGACCTGGGACAAACGCTCTATGTCGGACACACCTGACGCGTTGGTATGGGTGGAGCCGGTAACCCACTCAGTCTCGTGGCGGCGTAAGAAGGCGGTTGACGGGAAGGGGATCTCCACTTGGGTGGCACTGTGAAGTCCTCCGGCTTGGTGCGCGGGTGAGCGGCGTTGGCCCATGGCGGCCCCAAAAAGGCCAAACAGGTGGCATAGGCAACCAGAAACAGCGCGCAAGGCACCTGCATCGATCAGGTGCAAAATATATTTATATATGTACCCCTCGGAACGGAGGGAGTAGTATATAAGAGTAGGTATAATTGCACACAATCAGCAGTAGAGAGCAAATTTTGTAGTGTATATATGCACTGTAATCCGGTGTAAACAGCTATACGAGTCGGAGTAACGACGTACGCGGCGTTGGACTCCCGTACCTTCTGCTGGTCGGCGAGAGGCAGGACCCAGTGGTGGCAGAAGTCGACGATGATCCAGTCCGGCCTCCTCCCAGCAGCGACGGCGTCCGCGAGGAAAGCCTCCAGCGGGACGGCGAGTCCGTCCATTGCCATCTTCAGGAGCTCGATCTCACCGTGCTGCACGTCGGTCGTGGACTCGGCACCCTCCCGAAGCCCCTCCACGGCCGGCAGCGGCAACGGCACGAAGCGGAGGCGGGGGGACAGCTCCGACGGCACGGGTGGGAGCCGGGCAAGATTCCGCGGCGTGGAGACGAAGGTCACGGCGTGGCCCCGAGCGGCAAGGCGCTTGGACAGCTCCAGGAATGGGATCATGTGCCCGAACGCCAGCCACGGGAACACCACCAACTCCAAGCCATCGCCGGCGGCTGCTGATTCCATCGTCCTTTTGGGACTCTGCATTATGCACGCGCGAGGACAGTAACAGATCGAACGAGCTAAAGAAACGGATCCTTGGCTGCGGCTTATCAACTGTAATGGAGAGTGAGAGCTGAGATACCTTGTGGTTGTGGAGCTTTACACTTGACAGTACAGGGAGCTCCCGTCATGATGTGGTAAGTTGTGACCGGTGACAAGGCGGGCCTTGCACTTGCACGGCACGGCACAGCTCCGGACTGCACGGCCGTGTCAAATCTGAGTGTAACTTGTGCATAGGCACTACTGGAAAATCGATTATCGCCGAGTCACATAGGCTTTGCCGAGTGCCAAATCACGGGCCACTCGGCACACCGCTCTGTCCGCCGACACCTGCCCAACAAACACTCGGCAACAAAGAACACTCGGCGAACAGCGCGTATGCCGAGTATGCCCTGCACACGACACTCGGCGTAGAGGAAACACTCAGCGTAGCACGTGTGTGCCGAGTGTCCCCTGCAGGGCATACTCGGCGTACAAATATACGACGGCGAATCAGAAGAAAACACTCGGCAAAAACACCACACTCGGCACACACCCTTGACACGTGGCGAACCGTGCGTTTCGACCGTGATGGAACGGTGGCGTGGGTTCGCCGAGTGTTTTCGTAACGGGGACTCGGCATACTAAGAATCTTTGCCGAGTGCCGTCGTGCACCACTCGGCAAACTCGGCTCTGAAAATTTCGTGGCTTCGCGCCAACTCTTCCCGCGTAGTTTTTCGAATCTTTGCCGAGTGTCTAGGGGGGTACTCGGCAAAAAAATGTTCCCTCGAAAGATTTTCCCTTCGCGCCAACTCCTCCCTCGCAGTTTATAGCTTTGCCGAGTGTCCCGTGATATGACACTCGGCAAAGAAGTGAAACAAGCACACAATCCGTGTGCCTATCTTTGATCCACCGGCTCACAATCACTTGAAAGATCCAACGGCTCCGAAGACCTCGAAGAAAACACACGATCCGTGTGCTTCTTCTTACTATATAAACACACATGCATCTAGCTCGTTAGCACATATCTACAACCCAGCACACTCTTCCATTTCTTCGCGCCAACTCTTCCATGTCTTCCATCGTACCCACTTTAACCTACTCGGAGGCGGAGGAGCTCTGCGCCTCAAACTACCCCTGCCCTCCCGGGTACGGCGTCCCCGCCGGGTGGATGCTGAGCGTCGGAGGCGTGCCGGTCCCTCCTGTCCCTCGAGGTGTGGCGCGCCGGGCGGCCATCACGAACCACTACTACTTCGAGCTGACACCGGAGCAGCGGACGTATCCCCAATGGAATCCCAACTACCGCGCAGGTTGGGACGTCTTCTTCTTCAAACGGCGTGAGAGGGCGCTCGCCAGGTACGAGGAGGACGGCCCGCCTCCTTCGAACTTCAACGAGGCTGGTCGTCGGCTGTGGTGGCGCGGCCGGACTCTCCAGGGCGTCATGAACTACATAAGGAACGGCGATAACCCCCGCCTGCGCTACCCGCAGTCCAGGCGTGCTCCCCCATCGACATTTCAGCCCCCATCTGACGACAGCGACGACGGCGGCGGCGACTTCGACGACTACGAGTACATGTATTATACGCCTAGGCAGGAGTATGACTAGACCTGAGCCACAAGATGGCTGGGACAAATGGTTTGTCCATGTATCCTAGAATGTTTAGATCCACGTACTGTCGTGTATCCCGCTTCCTTCGAATTTCAATCTAGTCGTAAAATTCAAAAATAATCGTAGTTCCTGGAACCCGCGAGAGAGAATCCGACGTCGGTGAGGCCCCGACACAGAGAGTGATGGTATCTTTGGCACCCAACACCCATGATACAATCTAACACACATGGCATGGCAAAACATTGGTTTAGGTGGGATCCCGACGCTCCGGGTCCCCTCTCCGGAGATACACTAGCCCCGGTGTAGAAAAGACGGAACCTGCGTCTAGCCCCCTCTGCGTGAGCCGGAAGTGGGTAGCAAAGTGGAACTAGTTGCTTGGTTGTGTCATGTTAGGCCCAAGGAGCACCATTGACAATGGTAGGGCCCACCTACTTGCAAGATTCCCCCCGTTACGTCAGATCCGGGAGTTTCGGGGTGTGAGCAGTCCTGGAACCCGCGAGAGAGAATCCGACGTCGGTGAGGCCCCGGCACAGAGAGTGATGGTATCTTTGGCACCCAACACCCATGATACAATCTAACACACATGGCATGGAAAAACATTGGTTTAGGTGGGATCCCGACGCTCCGGGTCCCCTCTCCGGAGATACACTAGCCCCGGTGTAGAAAAAGACGGAACTTGCGTCCAGCCCCCTCTGCGTGAACCGGAAGTGGGTAGCAAAGTGGAACTAGTTGCTTGGTTGTGTCATGTTAGGCCCAATGAACACCATTGACAATGGTAGGGCCCACCTACTTGCAAGATTCCCCCCGTTACGTCAGATCCGGGAGTTTCGGGGTGTGAGCAGTCCTGGAACCCGCGAGAGAGAATCCGACGTCGGTGAGGCCCCGGCACAGAGAGTGATGGTATCTTTGGCACCCAACACCCATGATACAATCTAACACACATGGCATGGCAAAACATTGGTTTAGGTGGGATCCCGACGCTCCGGGTCCCCTCTCCGGAGATACACTAGCCCCGGTGTAGAAAAAGACGGAACCAGCGTCTAGCCCCCTCTGCGTGAGCCGGAAGTGTGTAGCAAAGTGGAACTAGTTGCTTGGTTGTGTCATGTTAGGCCCAAGGAACACCATTGACAATGGTAGGGCCCACCTACTTGCAAGATTCCCCCCGTTACGTCAGACCCGGGAGTTTCGGGGTGTGAGCAGTCCTCGAACCCGCGAGAGAGAATCCGACGTCGGTGAGGCCCCGGCACAGAGAGTGCCACCGCGTAATAGACCACCTCCTCCAAACGATGAAGATTACCACCAGCGCATAAACCCCATCACCTATGAGGGAGAGTTCTATCAAGAGCACGGCGATGGGCTCACCGGCCGGTTCAGCATCGACTTGCCCACAATTGACGAAATGGTAGAAGATGACGGTGATGATGGCATGGGCGCCGAGAGTGAGCAAGACGACGATCCAGCTGTTCTTAACTCTAAGGACGTGGAACTACTTGAACGTCTCCACATACCCGATGTTGAGGAGCCGAGCGGTCCACCATCGAACTACATGGAAGAGTGGTGGTACACCCATGATAGCGACGACGATGATGATCCCGGTCCAAGTTATGATCCCAAGGATGTAGACAATGGGTTCTGAACCATTTGTGTTCCAACTATGTAACCGTCAATGTATAATTAGCATTTAGTTTTCACTATTTGTGTGTCACTTCGAAACTTATAGCTTGTAATATTTTTCTATTCCGAACTTCTTATTGCTATTACATTACTTGCGCTTAAAATCCTGACGTTTGTCATGGTTCTTAGAGTCTCCAAGCACTTACGATTTTGTGCTCAAAATCTCCTCCCATATGAGCTTGAAGAATCTGATCTTGTTCACATCCATGTGCTCCCAGTAGTAGTGCTCTTGCCACTCCCTACGCTGTTATTTTGGTTACCAAAATATCGGTGCAGGGAGTGGCAAGAGCACTACTTCTGGGAGCACATGGCCGTGAACAAGATCAGGTTCTTCAAGCTCATGGGAGGAGATTTTCAGCAGAAAATCGTGCACATGACAAATGTCAGGATTTATTTTTCTATTCCGAACTTCTTATTGCTATTACATTACTTGCGCTTAAAATCCTGACGTTTGTCATGGTTCTTAGAGTCTCCAAGCACTTACGATTTTGTGCTCAAAATCTCCTCCCATATGAGCTTGAAGAATCTGATCTTGTTCACATCCATGTGCTCCCAGTAGTAGTGCTCTTGCCACTCCCTACGCTGTTATTTTGGTCACCAAAATATCGGTGCAGGGAGTGGCAAGAGCACTACTTCTGGGAGCACATGGCCGTGAACAAGATCAGGTTCTTCAAGCTCATGGGAGGAGATTTTCAGCAGAAAATCGTGCACATGACAAATGTCAGGATTTTAAGCAGCCCGTGGTTACGATGAGCGCTTCTGCTAGTTTATATTTAGACATTTAAGTACAGAAAAGGTGAAATTGTGACACTTTACTATTTTAATTGCGCTTTAATTTATTTTTGCATGTACATAATATGCTTTGTATGAATTACTCTTTGTTTATTTAACTTTTTAACATTTGTTATCACCTGTACTAATCGGGTTCCCTCTTGTGTCATAACAGGTGAAACATGGCAGGTTCCAAGGCCCCCAAGGGGTTAAAGCGCAGCGTCCCCAAGAAGGCCCATGTGCAGGGCTTGTACGCCAGATCTGAGGATGGCGCGCGCACACTGATAGGGCGACGACGGGTTGCGACGCCCGGCGCGGGCACGGAGGAGACCTCTAGCTCACGGAGAGCCCCGGCCCGTCGCCCAGGGGGGCGTGGTTCGCACCGGGCTGCTCGCTCACAGAGCCCCTTGCCCGAGGTTACTTCTTCTGACGAGGAGGAGGAGCAGGAGGATGAGGAGCAGGAGGAGGAGGAGGAGCACGAGCAGGAGGGGTCAGACGCCGAGGACGGGTCTGACCGGGACGAGGAGGAGGAGCAGCAGCCCTCGGACCCGGAGTCCGAGGAGGACGAGGACTTGTTCGCACACCCGCTCCCCCAGCTAGGGAAAGTGTGGCCCGCGGACAAGAAACCTTTTCTGCGCGGGCCCACGCGGCTACCTGAGCCGCCATACCCCCACCGGCACCACTTGGTCAGACCGGACGGCAACACGTAAGTGATTGTTAATCATCGTTGCTACATTTTTGCTATATTAATTTTTCATCAAAACATAACTAACTAGCTTGTTTTTCTTTTGTGCACGTGCAGGTCCTTGGCGTATGTGGGGCCCAGGCCACCACGGCCCATGAGCGGCATCCTTGGGCTTCTTTGCAAGAAGCATTTCCCAGGCTTGGTCACCCTGGATGGCAAGGAGGAGCCAGCTGCTTCCTGGAAGCACTACGAGCAGGTGCCCGATGTGGCGGACAAGTGGGGCCGGGTGTACGACCACTTAGGCACCCGGGTGATTATAGATTTCTGGGTTAGTATATTTTCCAATGCTAAATGGTTTTAGGGCAATATCTTTCGTGAAATATATATATATCGTGCTAATGTCTTAAATTTCTGCAATGGTTGTAGGACTACTTCACCTGCGTCGAGGGGGAAGAGGCTAGGGCCACGGCTGTGCTGATCAATATGGCGAAGAAGCTTATCCGTGACATGCACTACGAGGCGCGTGTGCTGTGTGTGGTTAAGTTCTACGCCAAATAATTGAACACCACGTTGTCCAAGAAGGACGCCCGACTGATTCACTTGTCCGAGGTCCAATACTTGAAGGTAAGGACATAGTCTTTATAGTTATTCGTATATGGCCGCCGGGTGGTCTCACGTGGCTCTAATTTTTTCAAACAGGTGGTGCCTCAGTGGCTGGCCAACAAGCTGCCTTGCTATAAGGTGATGGTCACGAAGTGGGTGAGCGACGGGTACAAGGCGGAACACGCCGCGTGCCGGGCCCGTCGTCTTCTGCTAGGCGAGGGACACCGTCAGGGCGGCCTCACCCTCACCGGCATCGTCCAGAGAGAGGTAAATAACCGTTCATATTTTTCCTTTTCAATGCAATGTTCTTTCTAACTTTATAGGTTTGTGCTAATATACTTCTGCTTTCAATTTTAGGCCGAGAAGGGCAATGAGATCAATCGCATGCAGGCCTTCCGTAGGACCCGGACTCCCAAGGTGCTGAAACCGGATGTACCGGCTGATCAGCAGTGGATCAACTCGCAAACCGGCAAGAAGTGGGACAAGTACGTCGAGAAGATGAAGGAGAAGCACGGCCCTGACTGTGACCCCTTCACGGCCCCCTATGATCCACAGGTTGCTATGGTTGCGGGAGAGGGTCGAAGGAACGGCAGATTTGCCTTCGCCAATGGCGCCTTCGATACCACAGGTACACCCACACTCTCCCAGATCCGTGCGAGGTCGGTCAGCTCATCGCCCTCTATCGAGCGCCCCCCACGGCCAGGACTAGATGCCATCGCCGCTATGCAGGTACAATCATTCTTCAGCACCCGTATATCTTGTTTCCGTTGCGCAATTGTTGACATTAAACATCCGTAGGATGAAGTTGATGAAAACAAGCGGATCGCGATGGAGTCCCAAGAGAAGGTCCAAAGAATGGAGGCGCAGATGAGTAGCCAGCATGCATGGATGCAGGCAATGATGCAGGTATTATTTTCACCCCTTTTAGTTCCATTCATCATTATATGCGTGTAAACTCACCGGTCTATCTCTTTTGATCTTTGCAGATGGTCAGCGCTCTTCCACGGGATCCATCAGCTCCTCCTCTACCTCCTCTACCGCCGTTCAACCTCAACTTGGTAAGTTGGCTTGCAGCTTGTTAACTGATTCATTTTTCCAGCTTAGTCGACTAATATGGATCTTTATAGGGAAATGCTTCATCATCGGGAACCCAGAACAACATGGAGCAGGACGGATCTCGAGCTGACGGTGACGAGTCAGCTCCATAGTTTACTTAGGATTCCGTCGTTGTTGTGGGAAAACATGACTTTTGAACTACTTATATGATGATTCCGTCGTTGTTGTGGCAAAACATGCATTTAGGATGATGTTTAACTATTTGTGACATGTATTATATGTTTGTGGAGTTATTTCGTGCATTTGTAGTTCTTTGGTGCAAATATAATGTGTGTTTGTTGCTATTTGATGCAAATATGTTTGTTTTGAGTGTTCTGTACTGAAACATATCAAATATATATCAATTGTCATTTAATTGCAGGAAACAGAGCAAATGCAAGCAGTACAGTGCAAATATGCAATGGCTTTGCCGAGTGTAGCACTCAGCAAAGACCCATATGGTCACTATGCCGAGTGTTACACTCGGCAAAGAGGTTGCCCAGGCGACCAAATGGCACCTGGGAGCAAGTCTTTGCCGAGTGGCCAACAGAACACTCGGCAAAGTTTGCTCCCAGGTGCCATTTGGTCGCCTGGGCAACCTCTTTGCCGAGTGCGACACTCGGCAAACTAAGGCTCGGCGTACACGGGAGGAGACTATGCCGAGTGTCACGGCACTCGGCATAGTCCCCAGTCGGTGGAGTGAGTGCGCTCGGCGAACGGACACTCGGCAAACTGTGGCACTGGGCGTAGTTTTTCTGAGCTTTGCCGAGTGGCACGACACTCGGCGTACAGGCCACTCGGCTGAGCACTATGTACTCGGCGAAAAGACACTCGGCAAAGCGTCCACTCGGCGAACAGGCCCTGCCTCTTTGCCGAGTGCCATGGCACTCGGCGTACACGCCACGTGGCGCTACCATGGACGCCTGGGCCCAGGAACTTTGCCGAGTGTTACACTCGGCAAAGTGTCGAGCACCGTTCCGTTATGGGACTAAGGACGGAACCTGTTCCAGGAAACTGTGCCGAGTGTACGCTAAAAATACTCGGCAAAAAGGTTGCCGAGTGGCCCGCGGTTTGACACTCGGCAAAGTTCCGATTGCCGAGATGAACGACGCCGAGTGACGTGTGCCGAGTGTGGCACTCGACAAAGGGGACGCCGAGTCTTTTTCGGCCTTCGCCGAGTATTTATGATACACGGCAAAGTCACGAATTCCAGTAGTGAGGCTCCCATGGAACTTGCACGTCTTTTGGATGATGGAATTAGGGTTTTTTTTTTGCAGGGAAGTAATAAGGGAACTCTGTAATTGGAGTTGAACATGGCACACGAGGAAATCGAATGTGGGTCCTGGATCCAATCCAATCCTTCCAAGCCGAGATACAACTAAAGTTGGAGCAGTCTAAATGTCTAATAACGACGACCACCCCTCTAAATGCACAAATACACACGCTAGAGGTATTCACGGTTTGTGTTTCTGTCAAATTCTAATGCTCACTACAGGAATGGCACATGGAATGGCGCCATGTGCCGACGGCCAAATCGTACGCCGACGGCAAAATGTCGAGGCCGTAGACGTACGTGCCTGGAAGCCCAGCCCGCCAAAGTGGCTATCGGCACAGAGGTGGCCGTCGACGTAGGCGAGAAAGGCCCGAAGGCAGCCCTCGGCACCTAGCTAGCCGTCGGCACATGTGTAATAGGGCCGATGGCTACCCTCGGCATCTATCTAGCCGTCGGCACAGGGTGCTAGCCCGTGGGGCTAGGGTTTGCCACGCTCTTTGCCGACGGCTTTGCCGTCAGCACATGTGGACAGTTTTTTTTCTTGGTTTGTATATGTATATGTATTTATTAATTACTCTTAATTGGTAAAATTAATATGGTAATATTTTATGTTTAAAATATATAAACTCACAACCGTTACCGCGTGTATCGAGATCTAAATCCATTTTATTTATTCATACTACCCCGACACCACTATCTAGTGGGTTTCACACACTAAGTCTATTTTATTCGTGATTTATGTTCCCTTGGGCTACCCTAACACAACCAAACACCCAGTTCCACATTGCTACCCCCTTTCGACGTCGTTACCTCGTGTATCCGTATAAGTCCGGTATTTCTCCAGCGGGTCTAGGGTTTCACCGGAGAGGGGGCTCCGGATCGTCTGGATCCCAACACAAGCTAGGGGGTGCCATACCATGTTGGTATAGGTGTGTTGTGTATTTTGGCTGGCAAAGATTTCACTCCGGGGTGTGACCCGCTTCACCGGCATCCACTTCTCTCTGGTGAGTTTACATGCGCTTATAGGCTGAAACTCCCGTATCGGACGAAACATCGTGAATCTTCCGAAGAGCTGGGTTCTACCATTTTGTTTTGTGTTCCCTTGGGCTAACCTAACACAACCCAGCACATAGCTCCACATTGCTACCCCCTTTCGACGCTGTTACCGTGTGTATCCGTATAAGTCCGGTATTTCTCCAGCGGGTCTAGGGTTTCACCGGAGAGGGGGCTCCAGATCGTCTGGATCCCAACAAAAGCTAGGGGGTGCCATACCATGTTGGTATAGGTGTGTTGTGTGTTTTGGATGGCAAAGATTTCTCTCCGGGGTGTGACCCGTTTCACCGGCATCCACTTCTCTCTGGTGAGTTTACATGCGCTTATAGGCTGAAACTCCCGTATCGGACGAAACATCGTGAATCTTCCGAAGAGATGGGTTCTAACTTTTTGTTTTGTGTTCCTATGGGATACCCTAACATAACCAAGCACCTAGTTACACATTGCTACCCTCTTTCGACGTCGTTACCGCGTGTATCTATATAAGTCCGGTATTTCTCCAGCGGGTCTAGGGTTTCACCGGAGAGGGGGACTCGCAGCGTCTGGATCCCAACACAATCTAGGGGGTTCCATAACATGTTGGTATAGGTGTGTTGTGTGTTTTGTATTGAAAATATTTTACTCCGGGGTGTGACCCGCTTCACCGGCATCCACTTCTCTATGGTGAGTTGACATGCACTTATACGCTAAAACTCCCGTATCGGACGAAACATCGTGAATCTTCCGAAGATATGGGTTCTACCTTTGTGTTTTGTGTTCCCTTGGGCTACCCTAGCACAACCAAGCAACTATTTCCACATTGCTACCCTCTTTCGACGACGTTACAGCGTGTATCCGTATAAGTCCGGTATTTCTCCAGTGGGTCTAGGGTTTCACCGGAGAGGGGGCTCCGGAGCGTCTAGATCCCAACAGAAGCAAGGGGGTGATATACCATGTTTCTATAGGTGTGTTGTGTGTTTTGTATGGCAAAGATTTCACTCCGGGGTGTGACCCGCTTCACCGGCATCCACTTCTCTCTAGTGAGTTTACATGCGCTTATAGGCTGAAACTCCCGTATCGTAGGAAACATCGTGAATCTTCCAGAGAGATGGGTTCTACCTTTTCGTTTTGTGTTCCCTTGGGTTACCCTAACACAACAAAGCACCTAGTTCCACATTGCTATCTTTTTTCGATGTCGTTACTGCGTGTATCCGTATAAGTCCGGTATTTCTCCAGCGGGTCAAGGATTTCACCGGAGAGGGGGCTCCGGATCGTCTGGATCACAACACAAGATAGGGGGTGCCATACCATGTTGGTATAGGTGTGTTGTGTGTTTTGGATTGCAAAGATTTCACTCTGGGGTGCGACCGTCTTCACCGGCATCCACTTCTCTCTGGTGAGTTTACATGCGCTTATAGGCTGAAACTCCCATATCGGACGAAACATCGTGAATCTTCCGAAGAGCTGAGTTCTATCTTTGTGTTTTGTGTTCCCTTGGGCTGCCCTAACACAAAAAATCAACTAGTTCCACATTTCTACACCCTTTCGACGATGTTACCGCGTGTATTCGTATAAGTTGGATATTTCTCCACCAAAAATTCCTAATGAAAGCGGTGAGATTTGCAGGGAATTTCTTGGAAAAAAGAATGTTAGACATGTAATAGACCAGTATATTGGCAAAGACAGATTTACTAAGGGTAAAGCCTGTCAGCATGTGTGAGACCGTTAGCACTGCGGGGCTGTGGGCAACATAATTGTCTTTTGCAAGTAGAATACGAGGGTGACCTGAACTAGTCCAGGTGGGTAGTGTTGTTATCCAAGTGTGAGACCTTAAAGATCTGTTTGAGATCGTGCTTCACCTTCAAAGACACATATTTGGTGAATAAATGGCAGATTTATTCCAAGTTGGAACTTGTCCTGATGCATGAAAAAATTAATCTAAAATGCTGGAGATTGTTGAAGCTCCCTCCACATTAGCCTGTCCACAAAGCAAAAAGGTAGAACCCAGCTCTTTTCCACATTGCTACCCTCTTTCGACGACGTTACAGCGTGTATCCGTATCAGTCCGGTATTTCTCCAGCGGGTCTAGGGTTTCACCGGAGAGGGGGCTCCGGAGCGTCTAGATCCCAACATAAGCAAGGGGGTGATATACCATGTTTCTATAGGTGTGTTGTGTGTTTTGTATGGCAAAGATTTCACTCCGGGGTGTGACCCGCTTCACCGGCATCCACTTCTCTCTAGTGAGTTTACATGCGCTTATAGGCTGAAACTCCCGTATCGTAGGAAACATCGTGAATCTTCTAGAGAGATGGGTTCTACCTTTTCGTTTTGTGTTCCCTTGGGTTACCCTAACACAACAAAGCACCTAGTTCCACATTGCTACCTTTTTTCGATGCCGTTACTGCGTGTATCCGTATAAGTCCGGTATTTCTCCAGCGGGTCAAGGATTTCACCGGAGAGGGGGCTCCGGATCGTCTGGATCACAACACAAGATAGGGGTGCCATACCATGTTGGTATAGGTGTGTTGTGTGTTTTGGATTGCAAAGATTTCACTCTGGGGTGTGACCGTCTTCACCGGCATCCACTTCTCTCTGGTGAGTTTACATGCGCTTATAGGCTGAAACTCCCATATCGGACGAAACATCGTGAATCTTCCGAAGAGCTGAGTTCTATCTTTGTGTTTTGTGTTCCCTTGGGCTGCCCTAACACAAAAAATCAACTAGTTCCACATTTCTACACCCTTTCGACGATGTTACCGCGTGTATTCGTATAAGTTGGGTATTTCTCCAGCGGGTCTAGGGTTTCACCGGAGAGGGAGCTCCGGAGCGTCCGGATCCCAACACAATCTAGGGGGTGCCATAAAATGTTGGTATAGGTGTGTTGTGTGTTTTGGATGGCAATTATTTCACTCCGGGGTGTGACCCGCTTCACCGACATCCACTTCTCTCTGGTGAGTTTACATGCGCTTATAGGCTGATACTCCCGTATCGGACGAAACCTCGTGAATCTTCCGAAGAGTTGGGTTCTACCTTTTTGTTTTGTGTTCCCTTGGGATACCCTAACACAACCAAACACCTAGTTCCACATTGATACCCCCTTCTGATGCCGTTACCGCGTGTATCCGTATAAGTCTGGTATTTCTCCAGCGGGTCTAGGGTTTCACCGGAGAGGGGGCTCCGGATTGTCTGGATCGTAACACAAGCTAGGGGGTGCCATATCATGTTGGTATAGGTGTGTTTTGGATGGCAAATATTTCACTCCGGGGTGTGACCCGCTTCACCGACATCCACTTCTCTCTGGTGTGTTTACATGCGCTTATAGGCTGAAACTACTATATCGGACGATACATCGTGAATCTTCCGAAGAGCTGGGTTCTACCTTTTTGCTTTGTGGACAGGCTAATGTGGAGGGAGCTTCAACAATCTCCAGCATTTTAGATTAATTTTTTCATGCATCAGGACAAGTTCCAACTTGGAATAAATCTGCCATTTATTCACCAAATATGTGTCTTTGAAGGTGAAGCACGATCTCAAACAGATCTTTAAGGTCTCACACTTGGATAACAACACTACCCACCTGGACTAGTTCAGGTCACCCTCGTATTCTACTTGCAAAAGACAATTATGTTGCCCACAGCCCCGCAGTGCTAACGGTCTCTCACATGCTGACAGGCTTTACCCTTAGTAAATCTGTCTTTGCCAATATACTGGTCTATTACATGTCTAACATTCTTTTTTCCAAGAAATTCCCTGCAAATCTCACCGCTTTCATTAGGAATTTTTGGTGGACAAGAATCAAAGAGGAGACTACTGCAAAGATCTTGGCCTAAGAGCATCTCAACCGACACCCATCAAATATGTGTCCGGCACCCCCCCCCCCCAATTGGACCCTCTTTGGGGGGCGCCGAACAGGGTGCCACAACGTCACCCTCAACCAACAATCATTTCTTAACGTTATAAACACAAATTCTTGTGCACGTTGTTATAAACCGGCGATTAAAAATTACAATTTCATTCAAATTTAGAATTTTTTTTACATAATTTGAATAAAATTGCAAATACGCCGCCGCAGACATAACCCTAACCCTAGCCTACTCGTCGTCGCTCCAGACGAGCGAGTTGTCGTCGTCGCTGGCGTCGAGCATGACGACTTTCCCCTTGGAGGGGGCACCGGCATGGCTGGAGGAGGGGCCGGCGCGAGTGGTGTGGGTGCTGGAGGTGGCCGTGGCCACGTTGCTGCAACCGACGAGGCATCCACCACAGTGGACTGTATCGTCGCCAGACAACCTGGCGCCTCCTTCTCCAACATGGACACCGACATGGCCATGAAAGCGAGGAGACCGGGGCTGTCGCCGTCCATCGGGTCGTGCAGCAGCAACGAGAGACTATACGGGTCCTCGACTGATACGTCATAAACGTATCCTTGAATTCTGATGTTCCATGTTGTTTTCTTGTTGTTTCCCAGATGTTTTCCTTACACTTTATGTCATTTTTATTGATTTCCCGGGACTAACCTATTGACAAGATGCCATAGAGTTAGTTCATGTTTTCTACTGTTTTTAGTTTTAGAAAAGTTGTTCTCGAAATATTCTCGGAATTGGACGATTCAAAATCCAAAATTCATAGAAATCCTGGAGGGTCAAGGAAGTCCTGAAGAGACCCGGAGAGGGGCCACAGGGTGGCCACACCATAGGGTGGCGCGGATCCCCCTAGACGTGCCACCAGGTGGTGTGGGCCCCCTGCCCCCCCGACATCTCCCATTCGCCTATATATGCCCCCCGATGCATAAACCCTAAATCAATCAGCATTTATCCACGAAAAGTTCCGTAGCTCCGCTGCCGCTGCCGGGACGGGGAAGTGCCCCCGGATCCATCTCCATCGACTCCACCGCCATCTTCGTCGTTGTTGCTGTCTCCTATGATGAGGAGGGAGTAGTTCTCCCTCGGGGCTGATGGCTCTACCGGTAGCTATGTGTTTCATCTCTCTCTCCCATGGTGTGATCGTGGGCTCTGTAATCTAGTTGAATAAGTAGATGTTACTCCTCATCTGTTATGCTACTCAAGTGGTTTTGTTATGAGATCTTCGTAGACACTTTTATCACGGTGTAATGGTGATGTGTGCACCGTATGGTTTAGCATGATATTTATATCTTGTGTTGGATGACCCTATGAAATTGTGGTGTTTGTCTAGTACCTTATAGGACCCTCAAGTTGAAAGTGTGGGGTTAACTAGACATGGGAATGCGACTTTAAGGTGTGCTTTGTAGCCCTGCGCAATGAATTGGTGTTTATTATTCGACCGGAGAGTGGTTCAGAGTAGCATAGTGAAGAGATGATATTTATGCATTTAATTATGTTATCATTGTTGAGAGTGTTTACTAGTGAAAGTAGGATCCCTAGGCCTTGCTTCTAAGCATTAAAACACCGTTTACAATCAGTTCTCCTACATGTTTGTTTTCTGCCATTTTTATTTCAGATTGCTATTATTACATATAATCATCCATGTTACATGTATTTTACTCTCTCTTCGCCAAACTAGTGCACCTATACAACTGACAATTGTATTAGGTGTGCTGGGGACACAAGAGACTTCTTGTATCGTAATTGCAGGGTTGCTTGAGAGTGATACCTTTGACATCTTCCTCCCTGAGTTCGATAAACCTTGGGTAATCCACTTAAGGGAAACTTGTTGTTGTTCTCCAAACATGTGCACTTGGAGGCCCAACACTGTCTACAAGAATAGAAGTGTGCGTAAACATCAAGCTCTTTTCTGGCGTCGTTGTCGGGGAGGTAAGGTAAAAGGTTCTCACATCCTCGGGTGTGAGTGCTCGAAGTTATTTCCTTTAGATTTTACAATTATATCTTTTTGTTTCTTGTTTTTATTTTTCACTAGTTAGGATTGTTTTCACTTGTTGCTTTATTTTATTTTTACTAGTTAGTCTTAATGGAAAACAACAAAAATATGAGAGAGCTTTATTTGCATGCTGGTAGAAATGTTATTAGCATTAATTCTTTGGATACCATTATTTCTAATGCTATGGAAAAGTCTAAGCTTGGAGAAGCTAGTTTTTATAATCTTTTTAGAGCCCGGGCTTTAGAGGAGAAAATTTGCTCTGATGATACTTTATCTCCCATATGTGTTAAATCTAATGATGCTTGATATTTTAAATCCTCCTGCTGAATGTGTTCCTTTTAAAATACCTATGAAAATTGTTGAACATGTCACGAATAACTGCTATTTTGGAGATGGAACTATCAATCCTCGTGATCATTTACTCTTTATACATGAATGATGCGGGTTGTTCAAGTGTGTAAGTATTTCAATGGACAAAGTTAAGAGGAGGTTGTTCTCTTTGTCACTTAAGGACAAAGCAAAGGAGTGGTATGAGCTACTAGATGATCCTCATCATTAGGAGTAAAAGGAGAGAGGTAACAGTATCTCCCCTAAGTGTGTTGCTCATATTATAGTTTTTGATGAGTCTGAACTCTATGATTTACCTATGCCTCTTATTTATGAAAGTGATCATGATTGGGATAAACATACTACTTTTGATATTGAAAATTTATTTGATACCAATTCTGAAAATGATGATAATTGATGTACTATTAGTACCATCCATGTTCCTTCCAATGATGATATAGAAAGCTCTGAGCTTGTGGATGATGTGTTTGAAAATCCTTTTGCTACTCATGATTATATGCTTTATACATCTCTTTCTAGTCTAAGTGATAATATTTCTTATGATGATACTATGCCTCCAGTCTTTGATAACTATTATAAAATATGTTATAACATAGGCTATGATTACAATTATCCTTATGAAACTTGTCATAGTTATGGAGGGATTACCCAAAATCATCTCCCTAATATTCAACTTGTCTATTATGTTGGAGTTCTTTATGATGATTACAATGATGAATATGATATTTTCAGTCCACCTACTATTGAGGAGAACATTAATTATGATTACAATATGCCTGCAATATTTGATGATTATGGTGATGAGAATGATAATGATAGCTATTTTGTTGAATTTGCTCCCACTACTATTAATAAGAATGACTATGCTTATGTGTAGAGTAATATTTCTTTTATGCATGTGGCTCATGATAAGAATGTTTCTTGTGATAGTTATATTGTTAATTTCATTAATGATGCTACTCAAAGTTATTATGAGAGAGGTAAACATAGTCTTATTGTAGCGTTCCCACATTTAAATAATGCAAGAACTCTGTGTTATTGTGCTAGTCCCTGGATCAATTGCTAGCACCATAGTTCAATATGAAATATCATGCAAATGCGTCAAAATCTATTACATCACATGATCCAGTCTTAACAAAATATGATTACAACTTGCATAGTCTCAGAAGACTAGAAGGAAACAGAAATACAGCGGAAAACATAGTACAAAATTGAGCCTCATCTTCTTCATGTGCTATAGGCAAAACATGTTGGTTGTAGACTCGAGATCCTGAACAAAACCTCACTCATCTTCAGATTCATCTGCAGGATGGAATATGCAGCCACAAGGGAGTCAATACAATTTAATGTATCGGCAAGTAACACTATGGTGGATATAAATGGCAAGACTAATACTACATGCATATTTGGCTGAGTGGAGTTTCGGCTAAGTTTGCATAAAGCCAATTTTCTCCTACATTTTATCATAAAACATTTTCATCAATAAAAAGGGTATCACTGATAGAAACCAGTGAACCAAAACTAATTTAAGGAGTACCACTGATAGAGACCATGGTAAATCTCCTTCCCATGTTCACCCATCAAAATTTTATTATGAAGTTGGCATGATGAGATTCTTCTGTCATTCCTTGTCCAGCTTCTCAAATTGTCCATGACCAGGTACATGGCTAAGATCTTAGTTTGTTGACTCTGCAGAGTTTGTGCACTTTCACCTTCAGACTCAAATCATCCCAAACATCCTATACACCCCTGAGGGGATTAAGGAAAGGAGAAGATTGAGATGAGATCTTTCAGAAGAAATCCTACCATCATCCGGCTTGACCTATTCCAACCTACACCCCTACATCTGCTTGTCAAGCACTGGTGAGTTCATTCAACTTAGTTGATCAAGACAGAGCCCATATGACTAAAGGTTGCACGGGAAGCTACTAAACTTAGAAGAACATAGTAATCTCTTTGTTCCTGGGTGGCAATCCGCACGTGAACACCCCTCGGGGCGACACTCAACTCTCATCAACCAAACAACCAAATCCACCCAAGTAGTTCATTAAGCTTAGTACTCAGAATTTTCCTCAACATATAATGAAAACAATTTAATAGTAATGCTAAGCATATACTAAGCTTAATGGATACAAAGTAAAGGTAAAAAGGATGCCTATACACTACTAGGATAATAGCATAGCATAATATAACTTATTAAAATTTCCTATCATGCATACTACTCAGAACTCTATAATGCATATAGAAAGTAAAGGGTGGATGGATGGTGTGTTACTTGCCTTTGAATTTGGTGAATGGAACATTTCTCTCCGTATAATCTATACATTGGAAACACAACAACAGAATAAAACAGCATGCTAACAATCATACAAACTAATGAAGAAAAATACAAAGCAATAGACATAGCAATGAAAACATGTGAAAACATTTAGTTTCAATGTTCAAACTAAACTAAGCATTTGTAGTTAGAGTTTTCCATTTGTGACTAAGGGTTGGTCTTTTATAAAAAGAACACACAACAGTCTTGGTCAAAACTATTCATGTCCTGAGTTTTCTAAGTCTTCTTTTGCTTCCCTTGAGTTGATTTGATGTCTAAGTCTTTATGCATGTCCTTCAAAGGTTTTTCTTGTAGTCTTTCCTTAGTGAGTCTAGGGACTTGGTCATATGGAAAATGGAAATAGATGGTATTGCTAGAGTTCCCTAAAAGTACTTGTAAAATCTTCATCTTCTGGGAGAGTACTCATTCTTGAGTTGACGTTGGCTTCTTGTTGAAGTCTTGGTGCAAAGTTCTCATCTCACTTGAGAAACTAATTCTAAGTCTTAGAGAACTTGAAAACAAATTCTAAGTATTGGAAAACAAATTCTAAGTCTTCACATCACTGGTCTTGAAAATCTTGAGGCTCCTTGGTAGCTTCCTCCTTCTGTGTGATGCCTCCATTGCTTCTTGTAGGACTTGATGATTTTAGTAAAAACTAGGGGGTGTTATTTATGTAACTTAGCCACCAAAAAGTCTAAAGGAAAAGAAAGGAAAAAGGGAGAAGGACTTAGAGAAAAAGGGAGGTTAGTCTTCTTGTAGTTCCTCTTGTTTTCTTCTAAGTGCTCCTTCTTGGAAATGCTTATGAAATTTGTCTTCTTGGCTAAGTACTTCTTTGACCTTATGTCTTCATGTTGAAATTCTTGAGATCGCTAAGTCCTTCCTTGGCATCATGTTGAAAATCACAAGTTGACAAATGGGGCATCCTCATTGCACTTCATGAATTTTTCACAAGACCAGACTTAGTGTTTTTTAAGTAGGAGGGTCAACTAGGAAAAATAAATTAGAAATATACTAAGGGCTTTAGTTTTGATCTCTATGGTCTAAGGTTAGTCCTTAGCACAATTTTGCTAGAGAAAACATACTGAAAACAATTACAGAAAATAAACTAAGTAAGAAATAGTCAGATAGGCATATAACAACCAAAACCATTTTAACTTAGCCAAAAATTATTTTGGGCGCAAGGGACTGTTAGTACACATCATAAGGTTTCCAAAAAATATTTTGTTTACAATTTTTGGAATTATAAAATTTAAATTATGTCAAAAATCATCAAACAAGCATATTTAAATATAAACCAATTTTAAATAGTAAATTTTACTTTCGGCCAGTACTAACAGAGTCTACATGTTCGGGGCTTTTCAAAAAGTCCAGTTTTGCCAAATTTGGAAATATCTTATATTTACTAATTGGAGGCACCGTAAAAAGCACCACATTAACCCTCACGTAAAAACAAAAGAGACCGTATGATATCATTCTTATGTGTTAATAGCCATTGGATCAAATCGCCCTTGGTAGGGCTCCACCATCTCCACGCGTGTTATTGTCTGACCTCCCTTACGCCCAATCTAAAGACGAATCTCGCCGCCGCCGGCCACAGATTTCGCTAGCCGGCCACTCAGAAACAGCGATCCGGCTCATCTCGGAAGCACATTGCTTGATTGATCGATCATGCTCATCTGCCTAGCGATACGTCGCCTCTGCCGGCAGCTGATTTTGTACCGATGAAAAATAATCTCCTAGGTGTGAGAGATGAACATTGATTGATTGGTCGATTTTGCTCTCACGTTTGCGCAAACATGAGCATGCATCAGCGTGATGAGGTGGACATCATTGAAGCCTCCAAATATTTGTTCTGTAATTTGGAGGGCAGGGCCTACACGTGGTGGTCCATAAACATCATACTGTGCATAAGCGATCCGGCTCATCTCGGAAGCACATTGCTTGATTGATCGATCATGCTCATCTACTTAGCGATACGTCGTCTCTGCCGACAGCTGATTTTGTACCGATAAAAAATAATCTCCCAGGTGCGAGAGATCACTAGTGGAAACAACCCCTTTCGTACAGGGGGGCAGAGGGCATCTGTCCCGGTTGCACCAAAATCCGGGACAAGTGCCATGCATTGGTCCCGGTTCGTGTGCCCGAGGCAGCAGAAACCACCTGGGGGCATCTGTCCCGGTTCGTGCGGAGCCAATGGTCCCGGTTCGTGGCACGACCCGGGACCAATCCCTAGCCACAGGCCACGTGGCACGCGCATGGGCATTGGTCCCGGATCATTCCCCAAACCGGGACCAATGTCCCTTCCCCTACAAATGCGGCCACAACCCCCATCCCTTTTTTTTTGCTTGGGGGAGTGAGAGAGAGGTGTGGGTGGTAGTGTGTATTGTACCTCGTGGCGCGGGAGTCCTGCCGCGTGGCGCGGGAGTTGTAACGCGTGGCCACGAATGCGCATTATAAACTGCCGCGCCTCCACTCCACGCACCGTCGTGCCACCACCATGCCTCCGAGGAGGAACAACACTACCGGTTTCCGCGGCGTCCGATCGCGGCAGAACGGAATGTTCACCGCGACTATCCGCTTCGGGGACGACCGCATCCCCCTCGGCTCCTTTGCGACGGCGTCGGAGGCCGCCCGCGCTTGGGACGCGGCGGCCTGGCGCCACAGCCGCCCGCGATCGTTGATGAACTTTAACGACTGCCACACCCTCTGGGAAGCGGAGGCCAGGGCGCCGACGCCGCAGATCGTCACTGCCGCCGACCACCGCCACCTCAGGCACCGCGCGTTTCAGGGCCTAGTCGACGCCAGGGACGACCGCGTGGTCCGCGAGTATTACCGGAACAATCCGGGTGAGGAGAGCGCCGACGAGGAGCTATGGCAGACCCGCGCGGCTGAGCGGGCGGAGCGGCGCCTCGAACGCCACCTCGAGTTAGATGCCGCTCGGGAGGCGAGGACGAAGGCGCTGCAAGAGCTCCGTCGGGCCGACCACGCCGGCGAAGTCTGGGCCTCCAACGATCCGAGGTGGGGGCCTATCTCGGAAATACCATCATGCACCTCCTCCGACGACGAGGAGGTCAACGACGACGACGACGAGGACGAGGAGTAGCGCGCTAGCGCGTCTGTTTTCTGTTGGCTGTTTAATAAAATAATTTGCTGTATTCCAGGAAACAGCGGCGCGCTAGCTCGTATGTTTTCTGTTTTCCGTGTGATTTTTCCTGATTGGTTGGATTCAGACATCTAATGGCATTTCGATAGACGTTAAAAAGAGGGGGACATGTATTTCGATAGATAAACAAGGCACATTACACATAATGGCAAGATTGGATCTAAATCTAAACGGAGAGCATAGATCTAAATAAACAAGGCAGTACATAATGGCCAGAGTGCATCGATCTACTAACTAGTCATACTCCTGCCTAGGCATATAGTGCTCCGACTCGTAGTCGTCGTAGTCGCCGCCGTCGTCGTCACTATCGTCTGACGGTGCTCTGCACTCCCTCGAAGGATCACGACTCCAGGACTGGGCGCGAGGGTAGCGCAGGCGGGGGATATCGCCGGCCCTGATGTAGTCCATGACGCTCTGTAGAGTCCGGCCGTTCCACCATAGCCGACGACCGGCCTCGTGAAAGTTCCCAGGAGGCAGACCGTCCTCCTCATACCTGGTGAGCGCCCTCTCACGCCGATTGATGAAGAAGGCATCCCAAGTATGCTGGTTATCGGGATGCCAACTGTGATTCATCCGCTGCTCCCGCGTGAGCTCGTGGTAGTAGTGGTTCGTGATGGCCGCCCGACGCGCCACACCTTGAGGAAGAGGAGGGACCGTCACTCCTCCGGCGCTCAGCATCCAACCGGCGGGAACGTTGTAGC
This sequence comes from Alopecurus myosuroides, assembly GCA_028641055.1. Classification (NCBI taxonomy): domain Eukaryota; kingdom Viridiplantae; phylum Streptophyta; class Magnoliopsida; order Poales; family Poaceae; genus Alopecurus; species Alopecurus myosuroides. The sequence goes on from CM054057.1 coordinate 514,065,531, forward strand.
CGCACGGGCAGGGGTAGTTCGAGGCGGAAAGTGCCTCCGCCTGGATGAATGTTAGAGTGGGTACGGTAGAAGCCATCAGAGAGTGGTGAGTTTGTATGTGTTTATGCCAATGGTGTGGCAATGCATACATATATATAGCGATAAGAAAACATCCCTTTAGTCCCGGTTGGGGACACCAACCGAGATTAAATGGGTTAGGGTTTCATTGGGAAACGGATCATCCCTTTAGTCCCGGTTGGGGACACCAACCGGGACTAAATGGGAATTAGGGTTTCGTTTGGACCAATCAGATAGAATCACACGGATCGTGTGTTTCTTTCAAGCTCTTGTGAGTCGTTGGATCCGGGGTGTGTTTTTTTCGAGCTGTTGTGAGCCGTTCGATCAGGGCTACGGTGTGTTTATTTCGAGCTGTTGTGAGCCGTTGGATGAGGTGGTTTCTTAACCGTTGGATCAAAACCCTAGAACAACACTTTAACACATTCATCCCCCTTTAAGGTTTGATACATCATATATTCAGTTCGCAGAGCAAATATAAAACATCCGGATTCGCCATCATGCATACGGTGGGGCTGTATGATGGTGATACCGATTGTTTTGTTCTACACCCCTTTTAACACATCCATCCATGCATGCTTGGGTCAGTGTTCACTTTGAGCTCGGGTAGTAATATGCAACTATTTGCTTGGTTACATTAGGGTGGTGCGTGGCACGGGAGTTGTGACGCGTGGCGCGGGAGTTGTGACACGCGCGTGGCCTCGAGCGCGTCTTCTCCTCTCCACGCACCGTCGCGCTTCCACCATGCCTCCGAGGAGGAACATCACCACCGGCTTCCGCGGCGTCCGAGCACGACAGAACGGAATGTTTAGCGATGAATAAAAGAATTTGTATTCCGGCGACACTGCGGCGCGCTAGCGCGTCTGTTTTCTGTTTAATGTAATTGTTACTAATTTTAAAACAATATCAGATATTTATATTTAAATTAAGTGCAAATATTTAATAGTTTGAATAGATAGAATAATTATTTAGGTAAACAGAAAACGGATTTGAATTAGTTATGCAAATTTAAGCAATTTTAATGTTGAAATGTTTTTCAAATTCGAAAGTATATAGAAGTTATTCATGTGCATATTCAAGATATTCAAATTTTGGCGCTAAACCATTTGGCGCGCCCGGCCCAAAAGTACTTCTGGTCCCGGCCCGTGCGACCAGCCGGGACGGAAGCGTCTTTTCGTCCCGGTTGGTGGCAACAACCGGGACGAAAGGGGCATTCGTCCCGGTTGTTGCCTCCAACCGGGACGGATGGGCAGTGCATATATACCCGCCACCCTCCCTCCTCAGTTCCAGACCGCGCGCAGGGACGAAATCGACGCCGCCAGGCTGCCCATTTTTTCCGTCCCCCCGCGCCGCCCCTCGCCCCCTCGTCGGCCCCCTCTGCGGCGCCGCCCCTCGCTCCCGTCGCGCCGCGCTCTGTCTCAACGCCACCGCCGGCCCGTCCCCGCTCCCGTCGCGCTGCCCTCCGTCCCGCGCGCCGCCCTCGCTCCCCGTCGAGCCGCCGCCAGCCCGCGCGCACCTGCCCTCGAACCCGTCGCGTCGCGCCGCCCCCGCCCTCGATCCCGTCTCGCGCCGGCCTCCACCGCCCCCGCGCCGCCGCTGCCCCGCGCCGCCGGTCCGCCGCTGCCCCGAGAGGAGGTAAGGCCGCCCTCCATCTCGCCCTAACCCGGGGCCTTTTTTGTTTTCCCCTTTTTGTACTTAATTACTGTTTTTTCTAGTTATTTATTAGTGTTACAAATGTTACAATTATTAGTTATGAATGTTAGAAATTTTAGATTAGACTTAGGAATTTTAGATTTGTTTAGAATTGATATAGGAAATTTAAGAATGTTACAAATGTTATGAATGTTAGAAAATTTAATTAAGTTAGTGTTATAAATTTAAGAATGTTAGAATTATTAGTTATCAATGTTAGAAATTTTAGATTAGACTTAGAAATTTTAGATTTGTTTAGAATTGATATAGGAAATTTAAGAATGTTACAAATGTTATGAATGTTAGAAAATTTAATTCAGTTAGTGTTATAAATTTAAGAATGCTAGAAATGTTATCGTACGTTTAAATATTTCATGAATATGTTGCTCTTTTTGTGTATTATCTATAAGCAATTTTGATGAAAATAATTGATCATTAGTTAATTATTATGTATAAGCAATTTTAATGAAATGGATCTGAAATATATAGTTACTCTTTTTGTATAGTGATGGAGGGATGATAACCCGGTAGGCTAACGCCAAGGAGTAACTCGGCCCAAAGGACGCTGCGCAAGACCCGGCTTAGGATAAAGAAGCTTCTAGAAGGCCCAGGAACGAAGGCCTCGTAACCCGGATTGCGGGTTCCGGTAAGGAAGTTTAGGGTTTGTAAGCAGTGTCCGGGTAGGATTCAGAGTGCGCCTTGGAGAGTAAGCCAGGAGGTCCGGATGTTATATAAGCCGGTCCCTAGGTTAGGGATAGACAAGCTTTTACGTGAGCAAGAACACGATCGCCAGATCGAGAGATTTCGAGTATCCATTATAACACCAGTATCGAGCTAATATATTCAGATCGTAGACTCGGCGACTTAATTGCCGGCTACCAGATCGCGTATCACCATGGTTTCCTTCGAGCTAAACCCTCTCCCAAACACTCGAGTCGATTTGCCCCAAGATAAGTTACCCCTGGTAACGTCTGCCGTGATTATCCCACGACAGTTGGCGCCCACCGTGGGGCCTACGTCCAAGGGTGTTTACATCACGGGAGAAGCTCGGGAGAACATGAAGAACCTCGTCGTCGGCGAGATCTACACCAACCCCAAAGGAGAGAAGATGGTGGACGATTTTGGCTGGGGGCCAGAGTCGAATCTGCTCGAATCCGGATCTGTCGCGACAATCGGCCGGATCAACGTTTTCATTGGCATGGTACGTACGTCCGGTTTAGCTCCTGACGATTTTGGATTTGATTCTGTGTCAGGGGAGGCCACCTGCGTTCAGTCCGATGGGGAGGAATCAGTCGGGACGATAGATCCGGCAGAAGAGCCCACCACGAAGAGGGAACAGCCGGAGGAGCCGGCATGGACCCCGCGTGGCCGGGTTATGAGAGAAGATGACACCGAGTCTATCCTGCACTTGTTGGAGGACCGGTACGAGGAAGACAGCGATGATGAGGAAGAATACGAATCTGCGCCAAGCATTGTGCGCCAAGTCGCGGTTTACACGGCCCCCGCGACCAATATTAATCAGGGGAACGTGACCGCGGCCGCTGTCGGAACAGCACAAGCATTGACCCAGCAGCAAAATCCGGTTGACGGAAACCCGGTCTTAACCCGGGTCGACGGAGAATCGGCATCAGTTACCAGCCATGCGGCGGATAGCGAGTTGCAGGCAAACATGTTCGGATATGTGGCAAACCGGACACCAGGGGCGGGTCCTTCAAATCCGCAACACCCGGCCCTGTTCAACAACAACCTGATCCTGGATCCCACCGTTCTAGCCACAGTCATAACCCTGGAAAACGCGGCGGAACGTGTTAGGGATCTGGATGTAGCCCGTCGTGCATTGGAACAACAGAGAAGGCAAGTGGAAGTTGAAAAACAAGGGGTAGCTGCGCGCCAGCGCGATCTAGATGCATTGGAGAACCGGCTCCGAGAAGAGACAACCAGGGTGCGTCAAAGGCACCAGACCAGATTACCAGCAACGGGTGGAGTTATAAACCCGACCACACTATTCATCACACCTCAGGACCAACCGATTCCAGCGGCGAACCAAGGAACCGTACATCAACCCGCAACTGGAGGAGCACAACCGGTAAACACGCAGGCCAGGTTACCCATATTACAGACTGGAATTACTACCGGCAATACATTACCACCACCATCACCATCGCGGTTTCGCACGCCAGCAGGTCATTACAACAACCACATGGATAATGTGTATGCTGCAACGTTAGCATTGAATCAGATCCCCGTAAGAGAGTCACCCCATGCGGAGCAGACCCGACGGGCGATCGATTTATTGCATACGGCAGTGGCACAGCAAGTTAATTACCCGGACAACAGAAGTGGAATGCATGGGACACCGTATATCAGCCAGCAACGAGCCAATACCGGCAATATTCAGACAAGCTCAGCGCGACGGAGGGCAGAGCAGCAGCAAATGCCGCCTCCTCCCCGCGTTCAAGCAGTACCAGCGGCATCAGCAGCGCAAGCTATTGTGGATAGTTCCAGAGCGAGGAAAGCCGCGGCCAGGTCTGTGGTGCATGAACCAGCAGCAGTGCCGCGTCCAGCCGCGCCCCCCGCAGGATCACACGTTTCCCGAGTGAGGCCGGTTCCGACTAATCTCGCTGGGCCTAAGTGTCTGTCGGATAACATCAGAGCTGAGCCTTACCCGGATAAATTCAAGGAACCGGGTAAAGTAGTGAATTATGAGCCGACTATGGATCCGGAAACATGGTTGAGCAGCTCTGAGATGGCAATGTCGATTCGCAACGCAACTGAAAATCTTCAAGCCAAGTTGATGTACTTAATGATGTCAGAAGGAGCGGCAAAGTTATGGTTCAATAATCTACCGGAGGGATCCATCAAGTCATGGGAGGAGTTGAAAACTGCGTTTATCAAGCACTTTCATGGGACATGCAGAAAGCTATTTACTATTGATGACCTAGCGCGGTGCGTCCAGAAGAAGGGAGAATCGGCGCGCAGTTGGGTGCGCCGAGTCATGGAGATACTTCACTCATCTACGGATATTCAGCCCAAGGATGCATTACAAGCGATGGCAAAGACGTGCAAGTACATACCTTTAGTGCAAAAGTTAACTCGCATGAAATCTAGTCGAAATGCTTCAGAGGTTACGATGGGAGAGCTAATGGACGCATGCAACAAGGACGCTGCAACAGATACTACAGAAGAGGACGTCGATGACAAGAAAGCAAAGGCAAACACAAGCAACAATGGAAGAACCGGCAATGGATCAACGCCGGGTAACAATGGAGGTAACGATGGGAACAACCAGAATAAGCGCCCGTTTGAGGGAAGCTCCGAGTTTGTCGCTAGCACAGAGGCCGGGTCTTCGAGACCTAGGGCGGAAGGAAACTTCAATGGAGGAAACCAGAACGGAGGAAATTATCAAGGACCACCAAGGCCGGGTAACAATTGGTATATCTTCAGGATGGCGTGCCCAAAGCACAGCAGAAACGGTAGGCCGGCTAACCACTCATTGGAGCAATGTGCGGACCTACAGAGATGGAAGAACGAGGAAATAAACAAGGCTATGCGAGGTGCAGGTCGGGGAGGAGGACCGGGTCCGGGTGGAAACCCGAGCCACGGCCCACCCCCAGCCGGCAACCCGGCAGGCGGAAATCCGGGTAATAACCAGGGGGGAGCTGGAGGTTTCCAGGACAACCCCAAGCAGTTAGGACAATATCACGTGCATACTACAGGAATTTCCAACAAGGATAAAAAGATACTGAAAAAGGCGGTAAACTTAGTTGCCTCGGCCGTTCCGAGATACCTGAGATGGTCAGAGCAGGACGTAACATGGAGCAGAAGGGATCACCCGGAAAGGATAGAACACCCGGGAGTCTTAGCATTGGTGGTTGCGCCGCAGGTTAATGGTTATGAGTTGAAAAAGGTCTTAATGGATGGCGGTAGTAGCATCAATATCTTATATTGGGAAACCTTTCTACGCATGGGTCTCAAGGAGTCCCAGCTACAGAAAAGTTCGATAGTTTTTCACGGGATAGTACCGGGTCACTCAGCGTGCCTCGAGGGAAAAATCACACTGGAGGTAGCTTTTGGAGAATCGAAGGACAATTTCCGGGTTGAGTGGCTCACTTTCGAGGTGGTCAAGTTGCGCAGCCCTTACAACGCGCTATTCGGAAGGCCGGCTTACGCTAAGTTCATGGCCAGGCCATGTTATGTGTATCTACAGCTAAAAATCCCGGGTCCAAAGCAGACCATCACCATACATGGGAACCGGGATATAGCGGCTGAGTGCGATGAAGGAGATGCGGCAATGGCTGAACAAGCCTGCAGAAAAGAGGAACTCAAGTATTACCGGTCTCAAGTAGACTCGGATGACAGAACATCGTTAAAAAGGCCGAATACTGAAGATGAGAGGGCGAAGTTCAAGGCAGCGCAGGACACCAATATGGTGGCTTTTGTCGAGGGTGACCCCTCCAAGCAATTTGCTATAGGATCTAACTTGGACAGCGAGCAGGAGAAAGCACTTGTGGAGTTCATTCGTTCGAATCAGGATGTGTTCGCCTGGACGCCCAGCGACATGCCGGGTATCCCTACAGAGCTGACAGAGCACAGTTTGCACGTTGATCCCAAGTCCAGGCCTGTGAAGCAGGGCCTGAGAAAAATGAATGAAGAAAGAAGGAAGGCTATAGGAGAAGAAATCGCACGGCTGCTTACAGCCGGCTTTATCATGGAAGTATTTCACCTGGACTGGTTAGCAAACCCGGTTCTCGTGATGAAAAAGACCAATGAGTGGAGAATGTGCATCGATTATACAAGTCTCAACAAGCATTGCCCAAAGGATCCGTTTGCACTACCAAGGATAGATCAGATCATAGACGCAGTAGCTGGAAGTGACCTATTATGTTTCCTGGACGCATATTCCGGGTATCATCAGATCAAGCTCAAGAAGGAAGATTGGGAGAAAACATCGTTCATAACCCCTTTTGGGGCCTTCTGCTACAAGACCATGACGTTTGGATTGAAGAACGCTGGCGCAACCTATCAACGGTGTATTCAGAAGTGCTTTGAGGACCAAATTGGCCGCAATGTTCACGCATACGTGGATGATGTGGTGATCAAGACCAGGAAAGCAGAGACATTTATTGATGATCTAAAGGAAACGTTCAAGAACCTGAGAAGGTACCAGATGAAACTTAACCCAACAAAGTGTGTATTTGGAGTCCCAGCCGGGAAATTACTTGGCTTTATCGTTTCTGAAAGAGGAATTGAGGCAAATCCGGATAAAATCAAAGCTATCCAAAGTCTGAAAAAGCCGGAAAATTTGAAGCATGTTTAGAAGCTCACAGGGTGCGTAGCAGCGCTCAGCCGGTTTATATCCAGACTCGGAGAAAAGGCAATACCCTTGTACCGGCTCTTGAAGAAATCTGATAAATTCGTATGGGATCAAGAGGCGGAAGAGGCGTTCGAAGCACTAAAGAAGCAGTTATCTGAGGCACCAGTCCTAGCAGCCCCGGGTCCTAAAGAGCCCATGCTATTATACATTGCAGCCCCGGGTCCTAAAGAGCCCATGCTATTATACATTGCAGCCGGGCCTCGGGCGGTTAGCGCAGTGGTTGTCGTCGAGCGTAAGGAGGATGGGAAAGATTACCCGGTCCAGAGGCCGGTTTATTACGTCAGCGAGGTACTATCAGAGGCAAAACAACGCTACCCACATTGGCAAAAGCTGGTTTTCGGGGTCTTCATGGCCAGCCGGAAACTGAAGCCGTTTTTTCAGGAACACCCCATAACAGTGGTCAGTTCTATACCAATGTCGGATATCATCAGAAACTCGGACGCAATAGGTAGAATAGCCAAGTGGGCGATCGAGATGGGAGATTACCAAATCAACTATGAGCCCAGGTCAGAAATCAAATCTCAAGCTCTGGTTGATTTCATTAACGATTGGACTCACACAGGCATGCCCACCATGGCTCCAAATTCCGAGTCTTGGATAATGCACTTCGACGGTTCCAAGCAATACGAGGGATCAGGAGCCGGAGTGGTGCTGACATCACCCAAAGGAGACAAGTTAAGTTACGTGTTGCAGATTCATTTTGATTGTTCCAATAACGTGGCCGAGTATGAGGCCCTATTGCACGGCTTAAAGGTATCCAAGGAGATGAACATTAAGAGGATACGATGCTTTGGAGATTCGGACCTTGTGGTACAGCAGGTCTCAGGAACTTGGGATAGAAAAGATGCAACTATGGCAGCATACCGCAGAGAGGTGGACAGGGTTGCCGGATGTTTTTCTGGGTATGAGGTGGAGCACATAGACAGAAGAAAAAACGAGGCAGCAGACGCACTCGCCAGACTCGGCTCGCGCAGAGAGCCGGTCCCACCCAATGTTTTCCTGGATGTGCTATGGCGACCATCAGTTAAAACCGAGTCTGAGGAAGAACTGGCAAATCAAGACCCGGATTTGGAGCTCGTGGCCACAATACGTGCTGTTCCCGAGTGGACAGAGCCGTTCCTGGCCTACCTATCACGGGGCGAGTTACCACAGCAGGAGGTATTAGCAAGACAAATTCTGAGGCGAGCAAAAGGATATTCTATCATCAATGGGGAGTTGTACAAAAGAAGTGCAGCAGGAGTCTTTTTGCGCTGTGTAGCACCAGAAGAAGGCCGACAGATCCTCAAGGAGATCCATGAAGGTGATTGTTGGCATCATGCATCCACGAGATCCCTCGTGGCCAAAGCCTATCGACACGGTTTCTTCTGGCTCACGGCCCTAGCGGACGCGGAGCGCTTGGTGGCAAGGTGTGACGGATGTCAAAGGTACGCTCGCCAAACCAATGTGCCGGCTATGGAACTGCGTACTATCCCGTTAACCTGGCCGTTCGCTGTTTGGGGTATGGATATGGTTGGCCCCTTCCACATGTCACCTTGCAAAAAGACACATCTCTTAGTGGCAGTTGATAAGTTTACCAAGTGGGTTGAGGTAATGCCAGTTACCAATTGTGAAGCAATTACAGCAGTCAAGTTCCTGAAAAGGATTATCTATCGGTTCGGATATCCCCACAGCATAATTACCGACAATGGAACCAACATGTCCCTTGGCGAGATGGAGAAGTTTTGTGGAAACAATGGCATCCGTTTGGACATAGCCTCAGTGGCCCACCCACAGGCTAATTGACAAGTGGAAAGAGCGAATCAGGAATTACTTCGTTGATTAAAACCACGGTTGCGAGTCCCGTGTATCAGAGCCGCTGGTGCATGGGTAGAGGAGTTACCTTCAGTAGTTTGGGGCATCAATACCACACCTAACAGATCTACTCAGATGACACCGTTTTTCATGGTTTATGGCGCAGAAGCAGTGTTGCCGAGTGATATTATCCATGACTCGCCTCGAGTATCGGCTTACATCGAGGTGGAGAACGAGAAGACCCGGCAAGACGCCGTGGATATGTTAGAAGAAGAAAGGGAACGAGCTTTGGAGAGATCAGCCATATATCAGCAGGATCTGCGGAGGTATCATAGCCGGCGCGTGAAAACCCGGGTCTTCCAGGAAGGAGATCTGGTTCTGCGCCTGGTGCAATCAAAGGAAGGAAAACACAAGTTATCACCGCCATGGGAAGGACCGTTCATCATAAGCCGGAATCTGCACAATGGATCATATTACTTGATAGATGCAAGGGAAGAGTCGGCTACAGTTAATGACACCGCTCATACCGCTTCATCTATGCAAGAGAAAGAAAGACCATGGAACGTGGCTCAGCTACGTCCCTACTATACTTAGTATAGCCTAGATTCACAAAATGGAATTACACGATGTAACAGGCAGCAGGTTTCAGACACACTCTTTTCCTATCCAGGGTACCTAAGGGGACTGGAGGGTTTTTAATGAGGCGGTTTGCTGACCTAACTTTTCTCATATCAATAAAGAGATGGTTGAACAATATATTATTTCCTTTGCGTGTGTCTTTATCAATTTTTATTTCTGTTATACTTTTTATCTTTCTTCCAGGTAAGTATTGTTTACTGTTTTTTAGTACTTTAGCTTCTTTAGCAGTTTGCGTATATTTAGGTCTTGGGGGCTGATTGCTTGAATAGCACAGTTACAAACTCAGAGACCCGGCCATGATGCCTATGAGTTATAAGGGCCGATTACTCGCAAACGAGTACGGCTGCAAGCTTATAACCGGACAAAGGAGCCAAACTTTCTTGACTTTTCTTACTTAAGATCGATGTGACTCGCACTAAGGTGGCATGATTTGCTCGCATATGATCACAATCAGTCATGATGCCCAATGGGACTTGCCTGACCCTGTCTTCGTATAGATGTAGCAACATGATTATCCACGCGAAAGCCGGCTTACAGTACAAGAGAGCCAAAAGGGTCATCTAAACCACAAGTTATGCAGAGTACAGAGTTAATAACCGGAAACTCACAGTTTATTAAGCATAACTTCAAAACCTATGTGAAACGGCTCTAGGTTTTGGGCTCAGCAAAAATGATTTGTTCCGTTTGAAAAACCTAACACCCTAGACTCGGAAGTTCGGGCCTTGGGGACTGGGGAATTTGAAACAAGAAACAAATCATCTAGCTATTAAGCTCAAAAACCCAAAAATCCGAGTCTTGGGGACTTGGGGACTTAGAGAAAAGTCCACCTGTCAAAACCCACGAGACCCGGAAACCGAGTCTCACAAAAGGAACCATAAAGTAAGTCGGAATATCAAGAATAAACAAACTCAAAAGCAGATAGATATCAAATTCATCCAGGGGCCAGAAGGGCCACGAAAGCTATTAAAGTTTCAAAATGTATTACAAACCATAATAGTAGTATCAAAGGTGCACAGGCGCACCATCAAAAATAATTGTTTAAAAGGCCCATTGGCCGAATGACGTATTTGATGACAGTGGATAGCAAATATCACTCGACATCTTGGGCTGAGGCATCCATCTTCTCCTTGCCCTTGCCAGCCGGGTCCTGTCCCTTGACTTGCTCTCCAGCACTCTTGGTAGCAGCAGCACCCGGATCAGCAGTAGTGCCGGCCCGCGCGGGAGGAGGGACGACTGGCGTGGAGGTAGCAGGCGCAGAATCGGCCTCAGCCTTCTTCTTCGCGGCCTCCTCTCTCAACTGGGCAGCCTCCGCCTTCCATCGGGCCAACATATCGTATGGCTTGGGAAGATCCGACTTCATAGCCTTGTCATCAGAATCATATGCTGGAATAATGACACTAAGGTCCAAACCATCGGTAATTATGCTGGCCGGGTGACGGATTTCCTTCTGGATGGCCTTGAAATTCTTCACGGAGAACTTGGACCCGTCGTGGTTAAACTCAGGAAACTCGCCTATAAGCTTGGCCGGCTCGAGTTTGGGAAAATACGCCTTAGCCAGCGCAAGGCCCCGGGTTACCCCAACCCGGCAGGACGAGCGTTTCCAGTGCCCAATCCACTCGGGGACAGTGGAGCAAGCGTCCAGCAGCATCTTCAGGTTGCCATGCCCGGAACCCGGCCACTTCAGCTCCTGAAGGATCCATTTGGTTCCGGTGCACAGCTGCCGGATAGTGCTCTTGATGGTTTTTAGCTTGGTGATATCATCTTCGTCTGGGATTACCTCATCCGGACCTGCAGAGAATAGGAAAAAGCAGCGGGTAAGAAAATCCGACTATTTATCAGAATGAGAATCCGGGTTATAATTATAAAGTTAGGAATCGTACCTGTCAAAGCACGATATGTGTCGGCGATTTGGACGGACAGCTTGGTCAGTTCATCTTCTGCTGCATGAGCCCTCCTCCTATATTTCCTTGTGATCTTCCCGCTCCTCCTAGCTTCAGCTTCAGCTGACTCACGCAGAGCCGCCTCCTTCTCAGCTAGCTTGGTGGCCTTCGCCAATGCTTTCTCAGACTAGGTCACGAAGGCCTGCGTGGAGACAAAAGGAAGGATTAGTCGGATATACTCAGAAGTTCCAAGCAAATTATCAATAAATTCACTCGGAACTTGGGGACTGGACAAGGATATAGATAATGTTACTCGGATTTACCTCATGTTTGGCTATCAAAGCCTCCAGGATATTTTCTTCATCGGCCCTCAAGGTGTGCAGGGCCTCAAGCATCTGGGGGAAAGTCATGTCTTCGGGCCTGACTCCGGAAGAGCCGGCAGCTTGATCACTCGGCGGGCGAACCTTCTCCGACTTTGGGGTCAAGACCCGGACCGTCTGGGTGTCCGGATTAGGAGAGGCCATCTTCGTGTCCAGGACCTCGACCTCGTCATCCTCAGCCTCGTCGGAGGGCTTGGGAGACCCGGTTCCTGCCGAGCCGGGTCGGCCAAGGGGTCTTGCTCCTGGTTGTTTTCAGCACCACCGCCAGTCGCGGCGTCCATATCGTCAGTCGGCTCCTCCGTCTCCCGGTTGTCCGTATCCATGATATCCGGGTCACTAAGCGTGACCTGGGCCCTGAGGAAAGAAAAGAGATCAGCAACGCAAATTAAAGATTATCAAAAGGACTAGAGTATTGCTTAGCCAGGAATATGACTTACCCGACATTCACCACGAAATCTGCCGGAAGCGAGCTGCTGGACGTGGATGAAGCTGTCACAGGACCCGATAGAGGGACCCGGAGCCGTCCGGCTAACGGATGGTTGGGGGAGGGGTGACGTTGAGGTGAGTTGGAAGGCTGAGGTGGAGGAGAACCGGCACGGCGAACTGGTGATGTGGAGATGCCCGGGTTGAGGGGATCGTCACCCGGGGAACTCCGGGTGACCCTGCGCTTGGCCGGAAGAGGGTCCTTCAAGTGTGATGAGTTGAATAGTTGTTGGTTAAGTTTACACATGTTAGCAAAAGAAAAGGTTCGGAGGACATGAAGGAGTAGGGAACCTTGGATACTACCCCCATGGTTTTCCTCTTGGCCCCAACTGTTACTTCTTGTTCAGCTTCGCTTTGATCGGACTCGGTGGCCTCCGGGTCCTCCTCGTCTTTATCATCCTTACCCTCCAACCTTGAAAGCCCGGAATGTACAGTCGGACAAAAGTGAGATATGTGAAAGAGGAATGGTATAAGTGGAGTCGATCGAATACCCAGATAATACCTTCATCGTTATCAGCCGGCTCTTCATCTTCTTCCGGGTCTCCGGAGGAAGGGGAGGTCTCAACATTCCAAAAGACGTTGTCGGCCTGAGATAAAAGCATAAAAATGAGAGTTAGTGATTGTATCAAGTCAAAGTGTGAGGATAAGTGTATAAGTATCGGGTTTTACCGCTGGAGCCGGGTTATCCCGGGTAAGCGGCGCTAACCCGCGATGTTCTTGATCACCTCCAACTTTTCCGTCAAGAAACCCTTGATGGTCTTGTTGGTATCACCAGCTGGATAATTCTGAGAGGAATATCGGAGCGCGTCCGTGACGTGCCCCGAGTAGTCGCACATCAGCTTTGTGCGGATGGAGTTGGGCTGGATCCGGAAGTCCACCCATGTCTTAACCAAATTGAGCCCAAGGAGACCTTGGGCAGAGAGGACGGCTATTTTTGAGAGGAAGGGCTGGATCGCTTCCCTATCCGATTCAGAGGGGAAAGCATTGAAGGTGTCGGAGAGATCTAAGAGACCCTCCGAGTAACCCGACAGTTTCCTCTCGCCGGGTGGGGAGGTGTCTCGGCAGTAGAAAAAAGAAAGTTGCCAATGCTTGACATGGGAATTGAGAGTGAGAGTCGGCATGGGAGAGTTCTTGCGGCGCTGGATAGAAACCCCGCCGCAAGCTAAGAGCGCCCCGTCACCGCTTTCGCGGCACGGTTTGCATTGGAAAAGTTCTATGAAAAGAGCCAAATTTGGCGGAATGCACAAATAAGACTCATAGAGGACAATGAAATGGGTAATGTTCAACATAGAGTTAGGCCCTATGTCGAACACCCGGAGGCCATAGTGGCAGAGGACTTCACGAAAGAAAGAGTGACCCGGGGGGGCGAAACCCCCGGATCACATGTTCGACGAAGCATATTACCTCGTCCGGGTTAGGGGAAGGCCGGGTCTCATCACCCGGCACCTTCCAGTGGATCTCCTCCCTGTGGGGGGAGAACGCCTAACTCGGCCAGCTCCTCCAGCTTGGCCTTGGTTACCGTGGATCGCGCCCAGTTGGCGGATATTGACTGGGTCATCCTTGGCTTAGCCGACTGCTTACCTTTGGTCTTGGGAGCCATCGGTTCAGTCTGCAAAAGCACAAGACAGAAGGACACAAAGCATGAGACTCGGAAATCATGGATTCTCCGAGTATTGATAAACAATATGAGAATTATGAACTATCCGGGTATCGAGTATCAGTACAAAAACTATGGGATATCTACGTATCAGCAAGCATTTGCGGAAGAAGGTTGATTGCCCATGTATCTAGTGCAAGTAAAAGAACCGGAAGAAGTGGATTTTCCGGGTGTCAATGGCAGCCGCGGAAAATTTCGGCGGACTGAATCTGGATTGGAAATTTCACTATCGATTTCGCGGAGAAATTGATGACTATGAGCAATAGGGGAGTGATGTGTGGTTGTCTATTGCACATTTGGACCGGCTAGCATGGGTACCTACGACCTAAACCGGCGGGGAGCAAGAAATGGCGCGCGGAGGACCAAGATCGAATCTAGGTCCAAATAGAGAAATCACAAGGTTGAGTCAAAGGGAACATGGATCTTACCGGCGTGGATTGGAGAAGGACGCGACGGCGGCAGATGGCGCAGTCGTGGTGCCCCCGTGCGATTCCCGGCGGGCAGCTTGGAGGCGCGACGGCGGGGTTTGGCGGCAGCGCGGGGTGAGCCGTGGATGAACGCGGACGGCGGCGGCTTTGCTCCGGTGACGCTCGCGAGATCTTCGTGGTGGTGCTCCGTGTGCTCGAACGGGGATGCGCTGGTGAGGAGGAAGAAAATGGAAGCAATGGACCGTTGGGGTTAGGTCATCCCCCTAGGTGCCTATATATAGGTACGGGTGGGGAAACCTAGGCTAACGGGCGGGAACCCAAAATTTCCGGGATAAGGGATACCCGTCCGAGATTTTGGGGATATGCGTTAAGTGCCCGAGAGCAATATCCGGACAAGATAAGAAGGGAATCTCTTCCGTGATATTCGGATCAATTAATGAGCAAAGTGAGCCGGGTCTTCTGCATCCTCCTTGGAACATTGACCCGGAAAGTTAAAGATGGATTTAGAGAAAGCCGGGTTATTATATGGACCACCATTGGAGTTAGGCCTAGCTGTTTATTAAAGAAACCTAACCCGGCCTCTATAAATTTGTATGTTTATTATTTTTGCAGGGAATAGGGTACGCTTCAAGGAGGATCCCGTGAAGCCCAACCTATTCTGGGGACTACTGATGGAGGGATGATAACCCGATAGGCTAACGCCAAGGAGTAACTCGGCCCAAAGGACGCTGCGCAAGACCCGTCTTAGGATAAAGAAGCTTCTAGAAGGCCCAGGAACGAAGGCCTCGTAACCCGGATTGCGGGTTCCGGTAAGGAAGTTTAGGGTTTGTAAGCAGTGTCCGGGTAGGATTCAGAGTGCGCCTTGGAGAGTAAGCCAGGAGGTCTGGATGTTATATAAGCCGGTCCCTAGGTTAGGGATAGACAAGATTTTACGTGAGCAAGAACACGATCGCCAGATCGAGAGATTTCGAGTATCCATTGTAACACCAGTATCGAGCTAATATATTCAGATCGTAGACTCGGCGACTTGATTGACGGCTACCAGATCGCGTATCACCATGGTTTCCTTCGAGCTAAGCCCTCTCCCAAACACTCGAGTCGATTTGCCCCAAGACAAGTTACCCCCGGTAACGTCTGCCGTGATTATCCCACGACATATAGTATGGAGCCAAGAGACGAAGATGCCGAAAATATGATCGAGGGTTTAATCCGCGGGCCCGACGTAGAGACCGATGTGAGCCAGTGGCTGAACAACTCCGGTGAGGGAGATCCAGAGCTCACCCGGGGAGACGACTTCGATGAGGGAGAGGCCGACGGCTCCGATATGGGAGCAGCCGACGGCTCCGGTGGAACCATACAAATTACAAACACCGGCTCTGAGGTGCAAATATAGATATGTTAATTAATGAAGCATCCGTTCTGTATATACATGTATTAACAGTCTTTATATTTTTAGCCATCCGGTTCAAGCATATCAATCGGAAAAAAGACTAAACGAGGCGCAACAAAGAAGTTGAAAGATACAGAAAGATATAGGATCGACACGATCGCAGCAGACGGCGCACCCGAGCTTCCCGCTGATGTTGCCCAAAAATTTGTGAAGCAATGTGGAGTGCTAGTTAGGGATCACATCCCGATCACTGTTCATGAGTGGAATAAGCCAAAAGATCCGCAGAAACAAGGAATTTCATATGTCAGCAAAATAGCCAAAGATCATCTTTTCTCGAAGATTTTGGCTAATTTCAACTTACCCTTGCCGAACGTGGACGAGAATGAAGCGGCTGTGAATGAGGACGATGTTAGTAAAATGAAAATTGTGATACGGGAAAAGGTCAAAGCGTGGACCCTGAAAAAGATGGCCGAGCAATTCAAAAACTGGAAGAAAAGATTGCACCTTGACTATGTTAAGAAGAACAAGACTCCAGATTTCACTCAAGGGTATGAGAAAATAAAACCCATATGGGCAGATTTCGTGAAGTACAAACTGTCAGAGAATGAACTGGAAAGGACAAAAACAAATGAGAAAAACGCCGCCAAAAAGGTATATCACCATGTTATGGGGCAAGGTGGATACAAGGGTTCCAGTCCCAAGTGGGAGCAATGGGAGAACGACCTGATTAAGCTGGGGATCACTCACGAGCCGTTCTTGTGGGTCGAGCGGACAAGGTCATGGTTCTACGGGCATGGGGGCACGTTGCACGCCGAAGGAAAAGCAATCTATAACCTAAGGCATAAAGAGAGTCCTCTACCCATAGAAAAGCTGAGAACCGCAATAAAGGACGTTAAAGAGGGGAAGTTCGTGCCAGATAGAGAGAACGACGAGCTCACACGCGCCCTCGGGAATAAGGAACACGGAGGGCGTACACGAGGCATAAAAGGCACTCCTCCGTGGAGTATTGCGTTCGACTCCACCAAAAAGTTATACCCCGATAGAAGCCGTCAACGTAGAAAGGACGCGGAGGCAGCTGAAGCAGAGACTCAGGCAAACTGGAGGCGTCAACTTGAAGAACAGATAAAGCTGACGCAGGATATAGCAAAGAAGCAGCAGGAACAAATTAACACACTCAGCCAGCAGATAGTGTCTACCGGCGCATCAGTACACATGGTAGAAGTTGAAGTCGAGGCTACCGACGCCGCACATTCTCATCGCAAAAGCAGCGTTGCGTCCACGCAGCTACCGGGTGATGATGCACCGCCGATGATTCACCCGGTGGATGAGATCACGGAGATGACAACCTGTGAGCTCCACGTGAAGGTCGTCAATATAACCATCAAGGCGGCGGCCGGCTATGTCTTACCAATTGGCAATGAACCAACTCACCATAGTCTTCCGGTTCCACGGGGCTACGCTGTTGTTGGGGTCGATGAAGTTGTCAACGGATTCGAGCGGGTAAAGCTTGATTTTCCTGAAGGTGAAGACGAAGAGTTGACTGAACTCGGAGAAGCCAAGAACTTGACCGTTCTATGGCTAACGGAATGCATTGTGCTCCCAAATCAGACGGCAAAGCCATCGAATCCTCGCCTTTCTCCAGCGCAAAAGTCTCCAGCGCGGTCGTCTTCGCGATGCATGCCGTCTCCGGCGCGGTCGCCTACGCCGTGCACGTCTCCAGCGCGGTCGCCTACGCCGCCGCGTCAGCTTTCTCCGCCCACTAAGTTTCTGCCGAAACGTAAAATATCACCGAAACGTCAACGGTCACCCCTCCCGAAGGTACCAAAAGAGGTACCCAAGTTACCTTACGACTATACTCCCGAGGAAACCCAGAAAATCGCAAAGGACGAATACGAGGCGTGGAAATCGAAGCGGAAGGATAAGCAAAAGCCAGATTTCCCCGAGACCGAAGAAGAGATAGAACGAGCTTGGAAAATGGTGAAGACTCTTCATCAACCCGAGCCGAGTCTGTCATCTGACTATGACCTCTCTATTCTGAAGTCACACCAGGAAATGGTGCGGTCGACGAAGAGTAGTAGTGCAAGCGGGAAAAGGGGAAAATCAGTTTCTCGGCTCGGAGAGCAGAAAAAGCAATCCACATCCCCGCTCAAAGTGATTTCCAATACCCAGGTGGGGCCGAGCACTAATATTGCTGACGAGCAAATTGATCCGGAGTTTATAACACTGTACGCAGACAAGGCAGCTGATGCGGGTTTGTCCATTGCTGAGTATATGCAAACACTAAACTACTTCCCCGCAGCTGAATGTGCGTACAAATACCAGTACGGGAAGCCTCTTGTCAAACCCGAGGAGATAAAGGATCTACCAACAAAAATGCGAAGAGTGCATAGTTGGTATATGGAAGCCGTTGAGAAATCTATGGACTGGATATGTCTCAACGTTAAGGACGAGCACTATGGAAATGGAAATGGATATGTTATGATTCAATTTGACGAATTGTTTCAGTTATACCAGCAGCAGGCCCACGACAAATCTGTCCTTAGTGCCTATTGTCTGTAAGCACTTATTTCTCTAGCTCACCTCATTCAATTGCATATTCATATATATATATATATATATATATATATATATATAGTACACTCATATATTATAATTGCAGAATGAAGATTCTCGAATGCAAAAGAGGTGGAATCTATGATATTGGGTTCATTGATCCAAATATTGTTTATGAAAAGACTCTTCAGCTATCTCCCAAGGATACAGAAAATAATATTCTGAGTGCAATAATATTTAACCAACACCGACAGGAAATAGTATTTCCTTACAACTTCGGGTTAGTGTGTTACTTTGTTGTAAACATTCTCTTTTCCTTACTCGATGTTCACTGTATAATTGATGAGTTCTGCGTGCGCAGGTTCCACTATATTCTGCTAATCTTCCAAATTGACAAAGGAAAAGTAATGGTAATGGACCCAAAACGTAAACCCCTCTCGATGTGGGCTGACATGCAGGAAATGATCCAGCGGTAATTTCAATCTTTATTAATTTCAGTATATCGACTACTTTGTTTCATTTTCGGATATCAAGTAATTACTAACTCTTTTTATTCTTTTTCTTTCTCGGGTGGCGTTTGGAAGAGGTTCATAAAGAAGTCTCCCGGTGAATGGAAAAAAAAGCTTACATTTGATGTTGTGCAAGTAAGTACTATCTAGATCCGCGCGCATCTCCTTGATTCTAGTGTCGATACCATTATCATGGCTGGTTGATTATTATTTTGATTGAAACAGTAAAGTGCTTGCAACAAGGAGATGGGAATAACATGTGTGGATACTACGTTTGCGAGTTCATTCGTCAGACGACATGTCCCAAGGGAAGAAATTTAAACCAACACGTTAGTCGTCAATTCTTCTTATTACTATCTATTTTAGTTACTTAGTTTCATATATATATATATATATATATATATATATATATATATATATATATATATATATATATATATTGACCACTCTTCTTTATATTAGATCGAACGGCTTCGGGACGGTCTTCTACCAAGAGACCGCATACGAGCAATTCAGGAGGAAATTGCGGGCTTCTTAGATGCAGAGGTCATAAACGTAGATGGAGAGTACTATACCTCCGGTTGGAACTTAATTTGATTTTGTAATACACTCCATCGGTCATGTAATATGCTCGATATACTTTGCTTCCGTAATATAAGTGTTCCTTATTCTGCTTTATATACTTATTCACTCGTGCTATCCGGGAGCTCCGGGGAGGGTCCACCGAGGCTCCTCTCTTCTCGTGGGACCCGGGAGGGGCCGCAGGAGGTCTGGGGGTCCCAAAAAACGCAAATCGTAGAATTTCTGCCGCGGCAGAGGAAAGAGCAAAAGCCCTGCCGCGGCAGAAGGGGCATGCATCCCGAGCCCTATTGAGAACCGGGACTAATAGCCCTCGCCAGGTTCCAGCGCACGGGCCACGTGGTCAGCCCCATTTGTCCCGGGTCCTGGCACAACCGGGACCAATGGGGGAGGGGTATTTGTCCCGGATGCCCCGTCCCGGTTGCACAACCGGGACAAATGGGGCCTACGAACCGGGACTAATGCCCCTGTTTCCACTAGTGGATGAACATTGATTGATTGGTCGATTCTGATCTCACGTTTGCCCAAACGTGAGAATGCATCAGCGTGATGAGGTAGACAGCATTGGAGCCTCCAAATATTGGTTCTGTAATTTGGAGGGCAGGGCCTGCACGTGGTGGTCCATAGACATCATACTGTGCATATATTGATTCTGAACTATTTGCTTTTCGCTTCCTAATTAACATGAGTTTTATCAGCATAATCATCATGTTTTTCACTCATCGTTTAAATCTGCATAGTGGTGTTTGTCTGATTACTCCATTTTTTCTATAGTGGTAGTACTTATTTATAGTGGACTAGGTAATTCATGTACTTATTGGCCTACTTTAAATGATGTACAAATACTACTATGCACTACAATCAGATTGTATGTTAATTAAGTTTTTCCCCTAAATACAAACTGCAGTATACATGAACACTTAAGTTTCTTTTAGAGGTAAAGATTTTTTGTTCAGTAACATCAATGTCAGATTTTCCTTGGATCATGATTTCTGAAGTGAGGAAAACAATTTATATATGCAGGTATATTCATCTACTCCACTGAATTGGCCGGAACCACGCGAATATCAGTATGCAATGTGTTCTCCTAATTTTAGTTAATCTGATAGGTGAACTGATTGAGTACCAATTGATCCTGTCACACTCTACTTCCATCCATATAATATGAGATGATTTAAGATGTGTTGCATGTATGGAACTTCACTACGCTGGATGTATGGATAATTACTTTGCTCATTAAGATTACCTACTGGGTTGCTGTCCTTTGCGCCTGACCCGTAAAATTAAGGTAAGTTTTGTACATGGAATCGACCTAAAGACTACATGCAAGAGCAAGATACAATGCTGAATTCTTGAAGTCTAATCAGCTTGACTAATTTGTCATATTCCTCTGTATTAAGCCCTGAAAAGATAGTAGTGCTGGCAGTAGCAATGGAATTCTTATGAATGGTTGGTCCAACTTTGTAACCATAGGGGCTAATTTATCAACAGTTTACTACGCCCAACATCTCACTGTTGGTTGAGTCCGTCGAACAGTAATCTGTTTTCTATATCCAGCCGTCTCACACTTGAATCTGAAAGTGGTCTTTAGACGAAACCAGTATCGCATATATTTTATCAAGTACGTTCATTGTGGATACACCCATACTCTTAATTGAAAGTAAAGAATTAGAATGTTAACTTTATTTTTATCCTACGGTTTGATTATTTGCAAGTAAGCCCAACTTAGTTCATATTACCTTAAATGAGATCTCCCAAACACTATGCTAGAACGAAGCAAAAAATTTGCTTGACAATTGTTTTTGTGAATATTTAGTAGATACCTAGCCATCGCACTATAGCAATGCTACATGCTAATGCGGTTACCTCGGCAGTTTATTTGCTCCAGACGGACCATGCTTGGTGTCCACATGCTCATGTGACTTATGCAAAATTGATGCTTCATGTATCGCTTTTTACCCTTCGGTAGATGCTTCTTGCCCCGCTATTTTGGAAGCCTGCCTTTAAAAATTAAGCTATTCTTTGCTAATAGTTTTTTTGTTCTATCTTCTAGAGCACAAACCACTTCTCCTGTTGGAAGGAAGAAAATCCATTTGCTGCCATGGACGCCGTGGTAAGAAATCAACAAGGGCAAGAACTTAACCTCGATTAGTGCTTTATGCCATATGTTACTACAATGACGCCAGTTCGCATGTTGACTGTCATGTTTGAACCATCATATATATTTTTTGACACATTGAATTAGCCCTTTTTCGCTTATTCTGTACCTAAATTCACACCTCTAACATAATATTACGACAGAGTTGAACTATGATGGTATACTTTTAGCTTCCAAACTGGAACTCATGACACTAAAAAACTATGCATCTCCTCATTTTGTTTTCAAACTACATCTATACAAATCATGTTAAATATATCACGAACTCAAGCGCACCAAACATTAAATTAAGCAATGTCCATCATGAAACAAAGGAACTTTGTACACCAGAAGTTGTGATGCCGGATAGAATAAATGATTGTTTACCGTAAGAGTGTGGCTATCAAGAAAAAATCACAAAGTCTAAAAATCCTCAAAAAAATAAAGGCTAATTTCTTTTACTAAAATACGGAGTCTATGTACACAGGTAGTAACCTATAGACATGCAAAATGTCATCTGAAGTTGCACACTTAAAAGAACAACTTTATTTTATTTCAATGGGCAAGTGAGTAATTAACCACTGAAAACACAACAAAAAAAATATCACTAAGCGATAATGAAATTCTAAACTAGCCTGTGTTGGCGCACGGATTGATGACTAGTAGATCTAAAGTTATTCACAATACCATATTTACAAAGATATACAAATAACAAGTGTGTGCACGTATCAACTTTGAATTTCTTTGATTCTAATGTGTTCACCATATTGTGCTAATTTTAAAAAGTACAAAATCATCTAATTTGGGTTAGTGATTCAAAAGTTATTGCACTTCTAAGTTGGGGGGCTTTTCTCCAAAAAATACAGGGATTGTTCTGTTTTAAAAGAAATAGGCGATCCGGGGGTCATGGATTGGAGGCCTCTGATTGGCTGATGCGTTTTCACGCGGATCGGTCGCTGTGGTTTGTTGGATTTAAGTAACGGTGAACGGCTTAGATCTAAAATTGGTACAGAGTTAAGTGGTGTATCGTGGCCCTTAGATCTGGATGGGACGACAAGGGAAAGAGATGCTCACCGGGCAGCGAGTTCCCGACGGAGTATGGCGACACGGTGGTGCAAAGCACAGGAAATTCGATGGCGTCGATGCTGCAGACTTCCTCCATGCTCGGGGAAGTGGCGGGGAGACGTGGCTCGATAGGATGAAGGTGATGGTGGCGGCGGGGGTTCTCCTTGCCTCTTGGATCAAAGACGCGGTGCAGATGGGGGCTTGGGTCGCCGGCGAGCCTCGTTTGCGGACGACGCCACTGCTCTGCCGCGCAGAAAAAGGAGGGGAGGGGTCAGAGAGATGCGCCATGATATGGGGGAGTTGAAGGACAAGGAAAAGGCGGCGGAGACATGCTAGGGTGACCGGAATTCGGTGATTGAGGTGGCTAGGGTTTCTTGCTCCGATGAACTATTCCGGCGGCGTGGTTGCATGAAAATGAGAAGAACAAGACGGGAAACAGATAGAGTCACATGGGGGTTTTATAGGGGTTCAGAGGGATTTGATTCGTGCCTTGAATCGCATGTAATTCGCATGGAAAAATCGTCCCCAAAGAGGACTCCTTTTCTTGCATGGGAGGAAGAAGGAGGTGGTGTCACGCTGACATCATGCGGCGCCCACCTGGTAGTGAGGCAAAAGGAGGAGAGGGCCGGGGTGGTCTCACGGGCTTCTACCGGGCAGTTGTTGGGCTGCTGCTAGGGCTGTTGCATGCTGCTCGCTTGCAGGAGATAGGAGGTAGGGTGGGCTGGCTTGGCTGGGCCGGTTAATAGGCCAGTGCGGATGGAATATGCAGCCACAAGGGAGTCAATACAATTGAATGTATTTGCAAGTAACACTATGGTGGATATAAATGGCCAGACTAATACTACATGCATATTTGGCTGAGTGGTGTTTCGGCTAAGTTTGCATAAAGCTAGTTTTCTCCTATATTTTATCATAAAACATTTTCATCTATAAAAAAGGGTATCACTGATAGAAACCAGTGAACTAGAACTAATTTAAGGAGTACCACTGATAGAGACCGGGGTAAATCTCCTTCCCATGTTCACCCATCAAAATTTTATTATGAAGTTGGCATGATGAGATTCTTCCGTCATTCCTTGTCCAGCTGCTCAATTGTCCATGACCGGGGACACGGCTAAGATCTTAGTTTGTTGACTCTGCAAAGATTGTGCACTTTCACCTTCAGACTCAAATCAGCCCAAACATCCTATACACCTTGAGTGCATTAAGGAAAGGAGAAATTGAGATGAGATCTTTCAGAAGAAATCCCACCACCATACAGCTTGACCCGTTCCAACCTACACCCCTACATTTTCTTGTCAAGCACTGGTGAGTTCATTCAACTTAGTTGATCAAGACAGAGCCCATATGACTAAAGGTTGCACGGGAAGTGACGTGGAGATGACCCCTGGACCTGTCGGGTGAGCCTACCCAGTCCAAGGACCAGAACCAAGGCCCATGGCAAGGCATTGTCCCCAAGTTCCAGAAGGCCCAGTACAGGCCCACCTGCAAGACTTGCGGGTCAAGAAGGAAAACTCCTACCGACCTAGAACTAGGGTTTGTAACCCCCCAGACACTGTTTGAGACCTGGCCATCTATAAAAGGCTAGGAGAACCACCAAGGGGGGATCCAATATACTTTTCACCACCATAGTCATATGCTCGAGACCAATCTCTTGTCTTGCGCACCCACCTTGTAATCGATCTACCGAGAATACAGATCTCAAGAGCAGGAATAAAGGTTTTACCTCTACGAGGGCCGCAGACCTGTGTAAAACTATGCCCCTGTTAGCCGACGATTGTCTCCAGCGCCTACTCATTATCTTAATCGAAACCCTATCGGATCATCCGAGGGACTTGTTGATATGAGTAATCGACAATTGGTGCCGTCTGTGGGAACGGCGGGCGCTGGATCCACGGCGTTTTTGGCCTCATCTTCGCCAAGCTTCAGCTGGAGCCCCGGATCATCGACTCCATCAGAGCCGATCCGCTTCGGGTCGCTCATCTACGCGCCCCACTCGCCGGAATCATGCCCGATATTCAGCGAACTCGAGAAGAGCGTCAGCCTAACGTTTGGCAGCTTCCACTTCCGTGCCAGCATGGAGGGAATCCTGCACTTCCCTGACCAGATCGGGTTCGGCGAGTCGGACTCCTAATCCGTCTCTAGCCCGGCGACCCTCGAGTCGCCATCTGATGACGTTGGTCGTGACCTAGCATCCAGCAGCGGCTCCATCCGCCGCAACACGCGCGATTTCCACACCATCGCGACTGAGGACCCTCCAGATTCGGTGAAAGTCGTCGACCCACGCCTAGGACTCATGAGCCATATATGGCCCAAGTCTGCATGGCAGGATCAACTGAACAACCCGAAGAAACGGAGGCAAGTCGCAAGGAGCGAGTGTGCATCAAAGTCTCGCGACTCGCTTGGCTCAAAGAAAAGGCGGCAGTACAATCTGGCCAGCCTAAGATGGAGTCTCTGGAGATGATCTGACTGCGTATCACTACCACTTGGTGCGAACAGGTCGACTGATCGCAGAAGCCCGCAAGGATCTGGACATACGGCAGGAAGCAACGGAAGCTTCAAGTGCGTGCCGCGCAGCGCTCTCAAGGACCCAATCGACGGGTAGCCAACCCCCAAAGAAGAAATACGTCTCGAAGACTGCTCGCCTAGACCATGAGTCCCTCAGCGGGATCAGAAAATCCCTCAAGACGTCCCTCATGCACGTCGACGAGGAGGGCAACATGCACCCGACAACCCCCGCCGCGCCTCTCCTGGCAGCCGCCACATACTTACAGGCGAACAAGCCGCCCGAAAACGACCCCCGCGCGGAACAATATCAACAATTTCAGAGAGGGCTAGGCATGGCAGCCGCAAGGATCGCCGCCCAGAACCGTAGGCACGCGACAACTCCAGAAGCTGACAAAACTCCTCTGGTGGACAAAACACCTCGCAGACGCGAGAGTACGTCGCCTAAAAGGGGACATAAGGGATCGCCTTGCCGCTCCAGAGGAAAAGAAGTGTAACATCCCAAGTATGAAAATACCCCTAGAATGTTTGATTTCATGTTTAATTAAAGTATTGCATCATGTCATCATGTTTATTCCCTTGTTTGCATTTGTTACTATTTGTTTTGCATCTGTTGTTATTCTGTTTTCTTAATTGAATTTCAAACAAATTCAAATGATGTGTTTCATATTTGTCATGTTACAACATTTTCAAATAAAAGTTCAATTCAAACAACCTTTTGTTTCCATTTATTCCATATTTGATCAACTACTAAAATGGTGCTTTTTATTTCAATTAAGTAATTCCAAAGTGCTTTCAAACAAAGCATCTTCAAACAGCACCTCATTTGAAAATTATAAAAATACCAAACAAATTCTAATCCCATTTGTTCTATTTTATCAATAGGGGTCACCCTAATAAAAACATTTTTTCCAATATTAATCAATTAAATATCAAATTATTCAAATTCAAACCAAAAACATTCAAACAGCACACCAATTTGAAATTATAAAAATAATCAAAATACTTTATACTCTTTGTTTCCAATTAAAGTTATTTGGGACACTCTATTTAAAATTTTGGTTTTAATAATCATTTAAACACTTAAAAATTCATCCAATTTTGGTTTAGTTCATAAACAGCAGGTAATTTGAAAACTTTTGGAAAATAAAAGTTAGCAACTAGTTGCTATGATAAAAACTAAGCTAACCATATTTTTTTGCAAATTTTTACTAACCTAAAACCTACCTTTTCTTCCATTTGGTTTTCTGCAAAAAAAAAAAAAAAAAACAGAACGAAAATGGAAAAGGAAAACAACCTGCGCAGGGGGGGTACCATTTTGGCCCAGCCCACTTACCTCGCGCAGCTGGCCCGGTACCCCTTCGGTCGCCGCCGCCGTCGCCTGTTTCAGGTACGGCAGCATCTCCGCCGTGCCACGTCGCTGTACGGCGCCCACCGACGGCCAGGAGGCGATCCCGAGGCCTATAAGACCCCTAGGGAAGCGCGCCGCA
The DNA here is from genome assembly GCA_028641055.1 of Alopecurus myosuroides. NCBI lineage: Eukaryota > Viridiplantae > Streptophyta > Magnoliopsida > Poales > Poaceae > Alopecurus > Alopecurus myosuroides. The sequence continues at coordinate 514,092,137 of CM054057.1, forward strand.
AGCCCTAATCCCTAGGTACCTATTCCCCCTCGAGCCGCCGCCAATTCCAACTCTCTGCCACCGTCCTCCTCACTGCTGCAACCCGCCGGCGATCTCCCTTATGAATCCGCCATGGAAACCACCGCAGTAGCCACCCACCTACCTATCTGGCTGCAGGAAACGAACCACCATGTCTCCCTCTTCTGATTGGACACCGGAGACACCCCGCAGATCTACTGGAGTCGCGCCGCCATCCACGACCCCGCCGCTGTCGCCGCCGTCGAGTCGTCTCCACCGAGCCTCTGCACGACTCCAAACGGTGGTGAGCGCCACCGTCTCCTCATCCTCTCTCTCCCTCTGCTTGCGCAAGCATCTGCACACGCATCCATCACCCCACCGCAGCACTCCACCACGGTGATCCCCGACGGCGATCTTTTTCTCTGTCAGGGTTCAGTCGTGGCGCGCGTCCGTTAAAGATTCAGTTAACGCAGATCTGAATCATAACCTAGCTACGTCCTCTGTATCTGACAAGCGAACGCAAACATCGCACTGGTTCAGTGCAACGCGCGCGCCCGCGAGGTCCTGTGCTCGATCCCTCGCGCTGCGGAATAAAACCACATTTTTGCACGCGCATCTGACGAGCAGGCCCCACCCG